>OY986972.1:17538840-17929223 GCA_963920575.1 Narthecium ossifragum
CGCGAACCGAAACCTATCGAAACACGGAAAACAAAGCTGGCGAGTGTTCCCTCTAACCTATTGGTCTCCCTAACAGTTTATCACAAAACATCATCAATTTAAAATACATAATTTAATAAGCCTCGAATCACAGATTACAAACCCAAGTGAATTTAATACATATATCCTCGGAGAGGGGAAGATTCAAATACAACATTACTCCCGTAGGAGACTATCTAACATAGGGTAAAAGTAGTAAACGATCACCACCTCTCAAAGTCCACCAGGCGCCGCCGCACCTTCGACCAACTGCCTGGGAGGGGCCACAGAAGAAGAACTGATGCCTGCACCTGCAAACCGCAGCCCAGGTAGGTGTGAACACTAAGCTCAGTAGGGTTCTACACTACGTCACACAGAAGGAAGAGGGAAACGCAACAGTGTCGCCCTCATGGCAGACTCGAGTGTACTACAAGGGTCCCATAACCCCTCACCGGTGTCTCTAGGCATATCCAACCATGGTCACCCCAACGGACTGGGCCCATTCTGGATACACCTAGTGTCGCAGGGTTCCAGCTGCGGTCACCCATCGTAGACTGGGCTCACACTGGTCGCCACTGCTGGCAGGAACAGACACTGCCTAGGCCGGACTAACCCTCCCGGCCCCCCAAAGGACAAGACCCGACACCGGTGGCACCCTCAACACCTGGCTCTAGGCCGACACGACCTCTAATCATCATCAAGCAACAGGTGTACCAGTCCTCTAGGCCTATCATCAAATTCGATTGGACACCACAATTCGAATCGGGTCCAAACTACCCAACCCCGGTCCTAGGGCTAAGTCTGAGCTTCCAGCCTCGGGACGGCGACCCACAGATCACCCACACCCTAACCAATGCAACTAATGCACAACAGGGCAAATGCATGCTATGAATATACACAGATAAGAAGTAAAGCATGCAATAGTATGATAAGGCATCATATAAGTCAACCGGATCGTTGCAGCGGTACTGCCGACCGCTGCCAGCCGATCCGCAGCGGGTCCCGGCATTACGACGGTACCGCGACCGTCAACCGCGGACTCCTGCGATGGGAAGCAACCCCGAAAACGATGATGAACAGTAAACAATATAATCTTATAGTCCGAAATATAATATTACATTCAAACACCCAAAATCTCTACTTAGAGGCTAATTGATCCCGTCGATCCGACGTCCAAACAACGTCGGATTCAAGATCCAACTTAGCCATCAGTAGGTCTACATACCAGGATCAACATATCCAAAATCCATAATCATCCAACGGTTGGATTAACGGGAAAACACTAATCAAAACCGTTAATCAAACTAACTTACCAATTAATTGCTGCAACGCAGCCCTCCAGTAATCAATTCATAACAAATCGTAGGAAAATCGAAAAATTATGATCTACAACTCTTATGTTCATCACAACCCAAGATAAGGCACGTACCGGCCGGCAAACTCGCCGCAAGCCGACTGTTCTTCAAGAACAACAGAAACCGGAAAATCCGAGATTAATCATGCATAAATCCTACTAAGATCTCAACCAAAGCTTATGAAATTTATATCAGAAATTTTACTAAGCAATAGGAATCCAACAAGACAAATATCAACAAGATCCAACGGCTAGATCTAAAGAAAACCCAAGAACAACACATGTAGGTAGAACACCTACCCGAAACGCACTCCTTGGCTGATTCCCTGCGAACTGGTCACCAACGCAGCTCCAAACCACTTCAAGGATCTTCCTCTCGTTGTCACGGTTTCAACGAGCCTTGGAACACCCAAAACGGTGGACGGAGGAGGGAGAACGGTGAAGAAGAAGGGGCTGCCGGAAAATAGGGGAAGAAGACAGCCGCGGGAGGAAGAAGAAGGAAGAAGAAAGGAGAAGAAGGAGGAGGAGAAGAGGAAGAAAAGAAGAGAAAAGGGGGAGGGGAAAGCCGGGGGAAGGGGGAAAAAGGAGAAGGAGGGGAGGGTGACTCGCCTTGAAATATGTCGTTAGTATATCAATGGCGGATAAAACAATTAATCGGACTAATAGCTAACTACAACGTAAATAACGGGAGTACGGGTCGAGTCCTCGGAGAATTGGATGGTCGAATTAATGGATGCAATATGATCTCTACAATAATTGGAAACAATTTGATTGATTTTAAAGTTGTTTAAACTAAAGTATTCTAGAAGCACTTAACGCTAAGAGATTTATCAAGGAAGAAGTCCTAGGGAATTCTAATCCGAATTAGGTCTAAATATTTTCTCTATGAATCAAGATGAATAACATTTAAATGAGATGGTCGAAATTAGGGATCAACGAGCGTAGGATTAGTATCGCTCGTCGCTAATGAGACGTCGGGTTAGGATCATCTCATCGTGTGAATTATAAGGTGAAAATCCATGATCGAGGCTTTAATCCGATCATAGCTCAACAAATGCCGTCTTAAGGTCCTATTGTTGGCAAGGAATCTAGGCTTTGTATGACTAAGGTCTTGGATTGAGGTGGATTTAATACCTCAATCCAATCCTCCATCTAAGTCAAGAATGGTAAGTAGGATAGCTTTGGCTTGAGGTGGTTCTAGCACCTCAACATCCTATCCTAAGGTCAAGAGTTAGCCATGGTTCTAACATGACCTACTCTTTGAGGAATTTCATCAAATACCTAGCATGCATCTAATACTCGAGCAATTAAATGCAAATATAGATACTCAAACCATTCAAGAGTAGACTTTATTGAAGAAATAAGGAATTGAATCCGAATTCATACAAAGATTCCATCTCACAAACGTTATTACATCAAAGATTACAAGAGAAATCTAAAAGTAACACCTATGACATCATAGAATTCCCAAGGATGAGGATTTTAGTTACTCATCTTGGTTGGACGATTCATAGGAAGAGAGGTTTCATCCATCTTCTTCATTGATCCCCACCTTTTGAGCCCTAAATCCTTAGGAATTGGAGGAGAAAACTCACGACTATAGAGGGGGAACGAAGGCTGGAAAAGAGAAGGAACCAGAGAGAAAAGAAGATCCTCAAATTAGAGCCAAAACCCCTATTTATAGGCCCCAAGTCGTGGACCCTCGAATTAGATCTGAGCCGTCCATTTATAACCGTCAGCTATCTTGGATCGATCCGAAGTAAGATTGGATCGATCCAATATGAGCAAAAGATCATACCTTTCTGTGGAAAGGAAATATGGATCGATCCCACATTAATTTGGATCGATCCATTTTGTACCCAAGAATAAGTGCTCTTGGGAAAAGAAATATGGATCGATCCAAATTAATTTGGATCGATCCATTTTGTACCCAATCTCTCTAGGAAGAGATATTTGGATCGATCCATTAAGAATCCGGATCGATCCAACTTTGGATAAAAACTATGGCCTTCTGGAAAAAGATCGGGATCGATCCAAAATGACCTTGGATCGATCCAAATTGTCTGGATCTGTTTTACTGATGTCTTTTGGTTCGAAATCCATGCAACTCTCTTCGAAAGCTCTTGTACCTGAAACCATATGAAAAGATATTAAAAATGCATTGCTTGAGAGCTAACAAAGCCCAGTTGAATGGGTGAATTATGTATATTTTGTGACTTATCACACCCCCCAACTTGAACTTTGCTAGTCCTCGAGCAAAGCAAAAAGACAAATAAAATCTAACTAGCCACTTTCGTAGGACTCACGATTGCACTTAGCATGTGCAACAAGCCGTTAAATCCCTAGGTTTACCCTAGAGGACGAGTGTTGTCTCGTGAGGGTTTACAGTGATGATACCCACAAACATCCTATTTACAATTGAAATGCTAAGAAACCATACATCAATTCATATGTGACTTAGATTTACTCCAATGTCAAATATTAGAATCATGTGCACAATGATACCCTTCACATCACGTAATTATAAGAAATATGCTAATCAAGATATGGTTATCACCCTTTAAAAACTTTAAAGCACTTAATACGATTATAGTATAGTCAAGGAATCCAAATGTAGGATGTTACCGCACAAATATTTGGGATTTTCAAAATCAACTAAGTAAGGCCCAATCTGATTCAGTCATCTCAAGTATTCCACATGTTTGCTGAAATATAACATGGTTGCTCTTTATACTTTTCTCAATTAGTGTGCGACCGTGCAATGTTATAATCCCTTAAGCTTTCTTTTAGGTCTTTGTAACGAGCGTTGGGTCAATGGCTCCCAAACCAATTGGCTTTAGGGCATTAGGTGATAAAGCACCGCTCGGACTTAATTGCTCGAACCTAGAAGGCTACAGATTATAACTAGTCACCACACATATTTTTTTATTCCTAAGCTGTTTGACGCGAACAATACACGTTGTTATGCACATTGCCCGGTTACTAAGCTTTAGGATTTCCCTACACGAGCATTGCCATTTTTGATTAAGCAAAACATATTTCCTACCTTCGACTTCTTAGTCCTTCAAGGTACCAAACTCAAATTGACTAATCAACCCCTCATAAGTGTGCGAATATACAATGATGATGAATTACTCAACCAACTTTAACATGTATCAAACGGGTTAAAGTAGATGAACAATAATATCCAAATCATGATTAGCAAATCCTTATAACTATGTGAAGTTTCGAATATATCATACCACAATCATCCATAAAGGGTAATTGAGTTGAATGTTTCACATAATCATTAATGCAAGTATCTCTCATTTCAAGTGTAAAAAAAAAAAAAAAAAAAAAATTGGTTATCATGCATGTAATGCATACCCCTCAACTTAAACGAGATTGTCCTCAAGCACGATTGAAGGGTAAGGGAAAGAGATAACCTGGATTGTTGTTTGAGAAACGTATAGGGTGTTCAATCTTGCAAGGAAAATGAAAATATGTGAGGGATACGAATTAATAAAGAACATGACAGAATTGAGTTGAGTCAAAAGTAAATGTGAAATTTAGAATGTTAGAGGAGTGTAGTGGATGCCTTGCTTAGTCTAATGGCCTGAAAATATAACGAAGATATGCCACGTATAGTCAAATGGAAATAGAGAGAAAATTGAGATATGTTTAACAAAAATTGGACAGCACCTCCTTTGTAATTCGATGATAGCATAAATGCGTACAGCCTGTGAGAATACTTTACATAAAAGAAGTACACCCTCTAGCATAAAAATACAAAGAGTAGACCATTCATTTCACTTACCAAAAATACAGATTACATCCGAATACAAAAATGAACACCAACCCTTAACCCTCCAACTATCCACAATACACCAATCAAAATAACAACCATCACAAGATCCACATTATCATTAACACAATACAACCATTAGAATAACAACCAGCAAGTGAAAAGATCAAGCCATTCATCCGACTATGTATCATATAAGCAAAAAGAAATCTCCTTTACAACCAACCATGGCATCATGAACTTAAAAATGTCACCATGCCCAAGCATTAACAACACCCCAAAAAATTACAATTCCAGTGAATGTCATTATCATCAATAAAGCTACAACCACAGCAACTATCCACTCGTGGTCTCCTCCGGCTGATCCGACTGCCCGGCTGCTGGGATGGAGGTGTCCACAACTGGCTGGTCCGCCGGTAGAGTGCTGACATCCTCCGTCTGCGTGGAGGTCGAAACAGTAACTGCCGTAGGGCCATCAGGACATATTTTTGCTAAATATGCCAAGACTTGTCGCAAGTCCTGGCGAATTTCCTAATGAGATGACGTGACGTCCACCCTGAGGTTGTGCAAAGAATGTTCAACTTCCTCCAACCGTGTGTTCATAGAGAGGCGAAAATCCTCCAATTCGGAAATTGAATCATCCTCCGAAGGGGATGATGGGACTTGTGGATTAGGCTCAGGTGCTGAAGGTGGAATAGGAACTACTGGTGGAACAGGCTGCCTACTAGCTAGAATGGAAGCAATTTCCTGTTGAGCTTTAGCCATTTTAGAAATGACCTTGCTCCAGGTACTTTGGCCAAAGAAGGAAGAGGATGGGGCCTCCATACTAGGTTCATCAACAGGAAACCAAGATTGACGCGCAAGGAAAGCAGATATGAGACAAGGATGTGGAAATGGCTTTGTCTTATTCTTGTTATCAGCATTTTTATGAAAATATTCCATGTCATTGAGAATTAGGGATGGAAACGGAATGGAAAAATAATGAAGGAGACACCACAAAACCCATAACCAATCACCTATGCGGCGTTGAGGATGGGCTGTCTGAAAAACATTCCGACGTAGAACATCATCGATGAACCACAATTGTTCATCTAGTTCACGTCGGAAAATCTCGCCAGTGTAAGCTCGTACTGGGACGATTTCAGACGCAACCCATTTTCGAACGGTGGCATCATAAGGGGTAGCAGGGGATGCGATAGGAATATCTAAAATTTTACTGATGGTTTTAGCTATGAAAACTACAGGATGACCCAAGATTTTTGATGTAAACCCTGGGCAATTCGTATTCTTAGATGACTCTGGTGGAATAATTTCCAGATTTTGATAGAAAAGCCGGATTAACCTAGGATAAATGATTCTACTTGGTGAGCAAAGCCCTAAAGCTCGGTGTTGCTCCAAAAAACGAATCGAAGCTACTGATTGTGCATGATTGCGGAAGAACAGGATGTCAAATTGGAATTCAAATTCAAAGTCACGGTTTTTCCAAAGTTCAAGAACAACATCACCAGTGGTATCTGGCTCTGAAACTCGAATGCGCTTGCTTGGTGATTGAGGAGGTGGTGAAGAGGAGGCGGACGGTTTTGCCGATGAAGAAGCACCCGGAGCACCACGTTTCTTCTCCGGCGTCTTCTTGGTTGCAAGCTGCTTCTTTGGTCTCATGGAAGCTAGGATGACGGGTGGATGTGTGGTGGAGAATCCTGGTAGCTAGGAACGTCGGTAATCGCCGGAGATGTGAGAGAGAAGAAGAGAGACGGGAGAGCGTCGGAGGAAGAAATGGGTAAAACGTGACCTAACTAACGCACCAACGCCTTTAAGTGTGTTTTTAGTAGAGTTTGGATCGATCCAATTAGGACTTGGATCGATCCCAAACACGTGTCATGATCGCAGATGGTGACTTGAGTGATGTGGCAAGGATCTGGATCGATCCCAATTAGACAAGGATCGATCCAAATGGTGACAGAACGGCCCTTTTTGGAGGTCATGTTTGATCGATCCAAACAAGGGTTTGTATCGATCCGAACATAAGGTTCCGGATACATCCAGGACAATTTGGATCGATCCAAATTAAATGTGGATCGATCCAATCAGTGACAGAACGGCTCTTTTTGGAGGTCATGTTGGATCGATCCAACCAAGGGTTTGTATCGATCCGAACACACGGTTCCGGATCGATCCAGGACAATTTGGATCGATCCAAATTGTCCCACCAAGTATTGTGCTTACTGAAAAAAAAATGTGGATCGATCCTAATTAATGTGGATCGATCCACCCTGGAGCGTGAATTTTAAAGCATAAGAAAAATTGTATAAAAATACAAGATTTCACTTCAAGATGAATTCTAACTTCTATTTCACCTCAATTTCAATCATTCATGAAAAATAGAGTAGCACAATCACAAATACAATCATGAATGCTATAACTCAAGATCAAACATACACAATTTTCCACTCAAACAACCATGAACATTCCCAAAATCAAAAATAAAAACTACACACTAATCAACAGAAATACAGATAACAGAAATACACTAAAAACAATCATGCATTGAACAAAACACGAAAGAAATCATACATGCATACAGTCTCAAGAAGAAAAACACTCCAAATCCAGCATTCATACTAAAGAACTAAAAATCATTCATACATGCAATCTACAACCGAACTAATCCTCAAAAATCAATTTTTACACTCTTGGGGTACTTCCAACATCATTGTAGCCTCTATGGTAAGATCCATAACGGCATTATCAATATAGGGCTTCAATCGTTGGTCATTTACCATGAAACTATGCCCAGATTTTGGATGTTGAATTTCTATAGCTCCATGGGGAAAAATTCGAGTAATCACAAAAGGTCCAGTCCATCTCGATTTCAGTTTGCCCAGAAAAAGCCGAAGACGTGCATTAAAGAGCCAAACTTTTTGTCCAACCTTGAATGTTTTTCGCTTAATAAATTTATCATGCAACTCTTTGGTGTGAGCTTTATAAATCATCGAGTTTTCATATGCTTCATTCCTAAGTTCCTCTAATTCATTTATTTGAAGTTTTCTATGGCTTGATGTATCATTTGGGTCATAATTAAGTTGTTTAATAGCCCAATAGGCCCGATGTTGAATTTCCACCGGTAGATGGCATGGTTTGCCAAAGACCAATCGGAATGGTGACATCCCATTGGTGTTTTATAGGCGGTTCTATACGCCCATAATGCATCATTGAGCTTTAACGCCCAATCTTTCTGGTCAATTCTCACAATTTTCTCTAAAATACGCTTAATTTGCCGATTTGAAACTTCCACTTGGCCACTTGTTTGAGGGTGATAAGGAGTGGCTACTTTGTGTGTAATCCCGTATTTCTTGAGCAAGGCATTAAAATGATGATTTGTAAAGTGAGATCCCCTATCACTTATGATCACTCTAGGAAATCCAAAACGCGTAAAAATATTAGCTTGAACAAATTTCAACACAACTTTGTGATCATTAGTCTTAGTGGGTATTGCTTCAACCCATTTAGACACATAATCAACTCCTACTAAGATATAAGAATACCCATTCGAAGGAGGAAATGGTCCCATGAAGTCTATCCCCCAAACATCAAAAATTTCACATACTAGAATAGGATGTTGGGGCATTTCATCTTTTTTAGAAATTGTGCCAAATTGTTGGCATCTAAGACAAGATTTAGCAAAATTATGGGAATCTTTAAAAATCGTTGGCCAATAAAAACCACATTCAAAGATTTTCGCCGCGGTCTTTCTTCCCGAAAAGTGCCCTCCACACGGGTGGGAATGACAAAATGTGAGAATAGACGCGATTTCCGATTCCGGAACGCATTTTCTTAGCATTTGATCGGGACAACGTTTGAATAAGTAAGGATCATGCCAAAAATAGGAGTTGATGTGAGAAAAGAACTTGGTTCGGTCACCCTTAGACCAAGAGGTTGGAATTTGGCCGGTGACTAAATAGTTGACAATATGAGCAAACCATGGATTGCATGCTTGACTAATTACTAAAAGAAATTCATCAGGAAATGCATCATGAACTGGTGTCGAATCAAGGATAACATCGGATGGAAGCCGAGAGAGATGATCGGCAACAACATTAGACGATCCCTTCTTATCTCTTAATTCAAAATCAAATTCTTGAAGAAGTAAAACCCAACGAATTAGTCTAGGCTTTGAATCTTTTTTGGTCACTAAATATCTCAAGGCAGCATGATCGGTGAAAATGATGACTTTTGATCCAAGAAGATACGATCGGAATTTTTCAAGTGCAAAAACCACCGCTAAAAGTTCTTTTTCAGTTGTGGTGTAATTAAGTTGGGCATCAATCAAAGTTTTACTTGCATAACAAATTACACGGGGAAGTTTTTCAACCCGTTGTCCCAACACGGTACCCAAAGCAAAATCGGATGCATCACACATTAATTCGAATGGAAGTGAATAGTCTGGTGGATGAACAATAGGAGCCGAGGAAAGAGCATCACGAAGAATGGTAAAGGCTTGAAGACATGAGTCATCAAAAATAAACGGTGCCTCCTTTGCAAGCAAGGTACATAAAGGCCGTGAGATTTTACTAAAATCTTTGATAAAACGTCGGTAAAAACCCGCATGGCCTAAAAAAGAATGAATTTGTCGAACCGACGAAGGAGGTGGAAGTTTTGAGATGATTTCAAGTTTAGCTTTATCAACTTCAATTCCTCTTTTAGAAATCACATGTCCCAAGACAATACCCTCTTGGACCATAAAGTGGCTTTTCTCCCAACTTAAGACTAAGTTGGTCTCTTCACATCTTTTTAAAACTTTTTTAAGATTTGTCAAGCAAGATTCAAATGTTTGTCCAAAAACGGAGAAGTCATCCATGAAAATTTCTAAAAAATGTTCAATCATATCTCCAAAGATTGAAATCATACATCTTTGAAAGGTTGCCGGGGCATTACATAAACCAAATGGCATTCTTCGATATGAAAAAGTGCCGAAAGGACATGTAAATGTAGTTTTCTCTTGATCTCTAGGATCAATGGCTATTTGATTGTAACCCGAATATCCATCAAGAAAACAATAGTAACTTTGCCCGGCTAATCTTTCCAAGATTTGATCAATGAATGGTAGTGGAAAATGATCTTTTCTCGTAAAAGAGTTTAATTTTCTATAATCAATACATACTCGCCAACCCGTGGTTTGACGAGTAGTGATGCTTTCTCCTTTTTCATTTTTAATTACAGTTATGCCCGATTTCTTTGGCACCACCTGAGTAGGGCTTACCCATTTTGAATCCGAAATTGGGTAAATAATCCCCGCATCCAGGAGTTTAACCACTTCTTTTAAAACCACTTCTTTCATATTAGGGTTCAACCTTCTTTGAAATTCCCTTACTGTTTTAGATTCGTCCTCAAGATTAATGCGATGCATACATATGGTAGGATCAATGCCTCTAAGATCAGCGATTGACCACCCAATCGCTCTCTTATGCATGTTAAGTATTTTCAATAATTCCTCCTCTTGTGAACTTGACAAAGATGAAGAAATGATTACCGGTAAGGTGGAGTTAGATCCAAGAAATGCATATTTGAGGTTCGAAGGAAAAGGCTTCAACTCAAGGTTTGGAGGTTGTACTAGTGACGGAAGCGACGGCGAAGATGATGTAATAGGCAACGGTTCAAAATATGGTTTTCTTATTGACATCTCACAAATCTCATCACATAAATCCACATTCAAAGCCATTGATGTATTAGCACACAGCATAGAGTCATACATTTCTTCACACATGTCATACACATTTTCATCAATCAATGTTGTAGTCATAATATCTTCCACCTCTTCATCCATATAATCAACACAATCAACCAAGAAACAATCATTGTCACACGATGGAAACTTAGAAGCATGAAAGATATTTAATCTCATTTCCATATTACCAAAGGTGACGGTCATTACCCCATTCCTACAATTAATCAATGCATTGGCCGTAGCTAAGAATGGGCGACCTAAAATGATTGGTACATTTTTCTTAAGTTTCATTCCGAGTTCCATATCAAGAACAACAAAATCCACCGGAAAAACCGCTTGCTCCACCTTAACCAATACATCTTCAACTATGCCTCTAGGTTTTTTAATTGACCTATCGGCAAGTTGGAGTGTCATTGCCGTAGGTTGAAGTTCTCCAATCCCATATTCACAATATAGAGAATAGGGTAAAAGATTTACACTTGCTCCTAAATCAAGCAATGCATTTTCAATCAATTTATCCCCTATAATGCATGAAATGGTTGGTGTTCCGGGGTCCTTGAGTTTAGGAGGTGTATCAAATTAAGAATTGAACTTACTTGCTCGGTTAAAAGAATTTTCTTAGACACATGAGACCGAGTTTGGCGTTTATGTGTGCAAAGTTCTTTAAGAAATTTAGCGTATGATGGTATTTGTTTAATAGCATCAATTAAAGGAAGATTAATTTGAACCTTCTTAAAAATTTCCTTCATGTCCTCTAGCTTTTGACTCTTGAAAGGAGGTGATGAAGGATTGATTAAAGCCGATGGAAATGGAGCTTTTGGAATGTAATTTTTAATAGATGGTTCATTTTCCATTAGTGGTGACTCAATAGGCTTTGATGACAACTCATGACTCGATGATGGCTTATGAGATGCATGAGATGTATTAGACTCATGAACAATATGTGATGATGGAGATGCATGTTCATGTTCTACTTCTTTAGGCATTTCGACATTGTTATAAGTCTTTCCACTTCTTAGAGAGGTTACCGCTTGTACCTCTTCATGGGTCGACTCAACACAATGTTGGCCTTTAGGGTTCATAATAGGTTGACTTGGAAGTCTACCTTCTTCCCTTCTTGCTAAAGAGTTAGCAATTTGACCCATTTGCATTTCAACTTTAGAAATAGATTGAGAATGGGAATGCAATAATTGGGTACTTGATTCAAAAGAATCCAATGCTTTAAGAAGTTTTTCTTTAAGAGAAACATTTTTAGTTGCTTGTGTAGCTTGTGTAGCTTGATATGTAGGTGGTCGTGGTTGGTAATGTGATGATGGTTGATAGGATGGTTGACCATAATTTGGTGCATGAGTTGGAGGAAAATGTGGTTGAGGTGGTTGCGATTGATAAGGACCTTGATGTTGAGGTGGAGGAAAATGTGGTTTTTGAGGGTAATTTGAATTATTATTATTTATTGGTGGAGGTCTTGGATTATATGGTGGCATTGGTTGTCCGGGATTCCTCCATGAGAAATTAGGATGATCTCTAAGTCCGGGATTATAAGTGTTGGAGTATGGATTATAATTGGGCTTAGATTGTCCATATATTGCATTAATATGTTCTTGGACAAGTTCGGGGTAATCATGAGCTAAGTGACAATCGGTCACATTATGCCCCGGTGTAGAACAAAGAAAACATAACTCCCCCGAAGGTGGAGAAGGAGCAAAATTCGGCAAAGAAGGGGAAGAAGTAGTTGACAAGTAATTTGGTGATGAAGAGTTATTAGGAATTTGATTCAAAGAATAAGCAAGGACTTGATCAAATTTCTTATTTAATGCATCAATTTGTTGTGCTACTCGTGTAGCATCGGATAATTCTAGGACTCCCCTAGGATGAGATTGTTCTTTAGAATTATTTTCTATGACATTTCTAGATGTAAATGCATGATTTTGTGAATTTATAGCAAGCTTACCAAATAATACCCAAGAATCCTCATAAGGATTGGTCATGAATACCCCACCACAAGCCGTATCAACATCTTGTTGGTGGCGTAATTTAAGGCCATTATAAAAATAGTCTACAAGGGACCATTTTGGAATTTGGTGATGAGGGCACTTCCTTAGAAGTTCTCTAAACCGATCCCAAGCATCATGGAATGGTTCGTCATCTAATTGACGAAATGTAGCTATTTGAGTTCTCATGGCATGGGTCTTGGCTATAGGGTAAAATTTCTCTAGGAAAGCACTTTGTAATTGCTCCCATGTAGTAATTGTTTGAGGTTCTAAAGATCCAAGCCAATACTTGGCTTTACCTTTCAAAGTAAATGGAAACAATTTTAATTTCATAGCATCCTCGGGTAAATTGGGAATTTTAACCGTAGAACTCTTTTCAAAGAATTCTTCGAGATGAGTGTATGGGTCTTCATTAAGTAAGCCATGAAAATTTGGAAGATATTGAAGAAATTGAGGTTTGAACTCATAATGGGCAGCATGTATAATAGGTTGTTGTATGCCTGACATAGGAGCAAAATTAGAAGGAGCATAATAGTCCTTCATACTCCTACGATATCCATTAATGGGATCTTGGTTGACACTATCCCCGTTAGGATGATGTCCGTTTTCCATAGCTATAGACTTTTGTATGCGCAAAGATGTTCTAGAATCTAAGTATGCTTGTAAAGTAATATCTAATTCAGGATCACTTTCATTCATTCACAAAGAAACCACCCAAAGTTAGAAATACTTTACAGTGGGCTGGTCCAAGAACTCTTTGGTCTTGATCCGTAGATGATTTGCTTCGCTGCTCGGAAGTTTCACCTACTCATGCAAAGAAATAGCTATGTAAGAAAAATTCTTTTTGTTATTTTGTAATATGAGAAATCAAAAACAAACTAATTGTAAAGAGTTATATCAATTGAGTAATTCAACTAATCTAATTCCCCAGCAACGGCGCCATTTTTGACTCGCCTTGAAATATGTCGTTAGTATATCAATGGCGGACAAAACAATTAACCGGACTAATAGCTAACTACAACGTAGTTAATGGGAGTACGGGTCGAGTCCTCGGAGAATTGGATGGTCGAATTAATGGATGCAATATAATCTCTACAATAATTGGAAACAATTTGATTGATTTTAAAGTTGTTTAAACTAAAGTATTCTAGAAGCACTTAACGCTAAGAGATTTATCAATGAAGAAGTCCTAGGGAATTCTAATCCGAATTAGGTCTAAATATTTTCTCTATGAATCAAGATGAATAACATTTAAATGAGATGGTCGAAATTAGGGATCAACGAGCGTAGGATTAGTATCGCTCGTCGCTAATGAGACGTCGGGTTAGGATCATCTCATCGTGTGAATTACAAGGTGAAAATCCATGATCGAGGCTTTAATCCGATCATAGCTCAACAAATGCCGTCTTAAGGTCCTATTGTTGGCAAGGAATCAAGGCTTTGTATGACTAAGGTCTTGGATTGAGGTGGATTTAATACCTCAATCCAATCCTCCATCTAAGTCAAGAATGGTAAGTAGGATAGCTTTGGCTTGAGGTGGTTCTAGCACCTCAACATCCTATCCTAAGGTCAAGAGTTAGCCATGGTTCTAACATGATCTACTCTTTGAGGAATTTCATCAAAAACCTAGCATGCATCTAATACTCGAGCAATTAAATGCAAATATAGATACTCAAACCATTCAAGAGTAGACTTTATTGAAGAAATAAGGAATTGAATCCGAATTCATACAAAGATTCCATCTCACAAACGTTATTACATCAAAGATTACAAGAGAAATCTAAAAGTAACACCTAAGACATCATAGAATCCCCAAGGATGAGGATTTTAGTTACTCATCTTGGTTGGACGATTCATAGGAAGAGAGGTTTCATCCATCTTCTTCATTGATCCCCACCTTTTGAGCCCTAAATCCTTAGGAATTGGAGGAGAAAACTCATGACTATAGAGGGGGAACGAAGGCTGGAAAAGAGAAGGAACCAGAGAGAAAAGAAGATCCTCAAATTAGAGCCAAAACCCCTATTTATAGGCCCCAAGTCGTGGACCCTCGGATTAGATCTGAGCCGTCCATTTATAACCGTCAGCTATCTTGGATCTATCCGAAGTAAGATTGGATCGATCCAATATGAGCAAAAGATCATACCTTTCTGTGGAAAGGAAATATGGATCGATCCCACATTAATTTGGATCGATCCATTTTGTACCCAAGAATAAGTGCTCTTGGGAAAAGAAATATGGATCGATCCAAATTAATTTGGATCGATCCATTTTGTACCCAATCTCTCTAGGAAGAGATTTTTGGATCGATCCATTAAGAATACGGATCGATCCAACTTTGATAAAAACTATGGCATTCTGGAAAAAGATCGGGATCGATCCAAAATGACCTTGGATCGATCCAAATTGTCTGGATCTGTTTTACTGATGTCTTTTGGTTCGAAATCCATGCAACTCTCTTCGAAAGCTCTTGTACCTGAAACCATATGAAAAGATATTAAAAATGCATTGCTTGAGAGCTAACAAAGCCCAGTTGAATGGGTGAATTATGTATATTTTGTGACTTATCAGAGGGAAAGTCCTCCCCCTCTGACAGGAGAGAGCGATGGCCAACGGAGGCCGTCCTCGCGAAGCAGAAAACCCACCGACGCGAGTGCGATCGATCGCTCCAAGGAGGGATCGATCGCTCGCGAAAGAAAAGCCAGTTCGGATCTATCCCACACCAAGTCGGATAGATCCGAGACTCCGATCGATCGCTCCTAGGAGCGATCGATCGCTCAAGGGCCGTAAGCTGCCCAAAAGCAAGCTTCCGCGCGCCCGAGCTGGGATCTTCCGATCCCGGGTTCACCTAACCATTCTAATCAAGCACTAACACATACAAGGTCAGTGTGTGCACACGCGGGTGTGAAACAAACCAACAAGGCGCAATTTTACCAAATTGCCCTTGCGGTCTACAATGAGCCACAGGGGTAGAGGGACAGGTCCTCACATAAGTGGTTGCGGGCCATGTGGCAGGCTCTTGTAATAGGACTAACTGCTGAGCACTACCCACATAACAAATTGAGAAGCTTAAGCATAAAACCATTTTTTTCAATTCTGGAAAAAGTGACAAATAGAAAAGCCAGGTCCCATTTAAGTTTGAGGAAGACGAGATCAATAACGTGGATGATGTATGTTTGCAGTCCGCCGACATTGCCTTCTTGGCCGTCGACGAAGATGGCTGGGATCACGGCGGGACTAGCAGCAAGCAAATAGAATGGGGTATTGTGCATTAGATGAATGTGTTCTTCGGTGATATGTAGAAAAGAGAAAAAAGAAAAGAGAATACTGGAATGCAACCATGAAAGTAGTGGACTAGATCACCAAAAAGAGAAAAGAAAAAAGAGAAAAGAGAATACTGGAATGCAATACATTCACTCAATATTCTCTTTTCTTTTTTTCTCTTTTTGGTGATTTAGTCCATTACTTTCACGGTTGCATTCCAATATTCTCTTTTCTTTTTTCTCTTTTTGGTGATCTAGTCCACTATTTTTCACGGTTACATTTCAGTATTCTCTTTTCTCTTTTTTCTTTTTGGTGATCTAGTCCACTACTTTCACGGTTTCGTTCCAGTATTCTCTTTTCTATTTTTGGTGATCTAGTCCACTACTTTTCACGGTTGCATTCCAGTATTCTCTTTTCTCTTTTTGGGGATCTAGTCCACTACTTTCACGGTTGCATTCCAATATTCTCTTTTCTCTTTTCTCTTTTTGGTGATCTAGTCCACTACTTTCACGGTTGTGTTCCAGTATTCTCTTTTCTCTTTTCTCCTTTTGGTGATCTAGTCCACTACTTTTCACAGTTGCATTTAAGTATTCTCTTTTCTCTTTTCTCTTTTTGGTGATCTAGTTCACTACTTTCACGGTTGCATCCCAGTATTCTCTTTTCAATGCGGATTCCGACAGCTGCTTCTTGCAGCCCATGCTACACACTGGAGGATGACGGCGGCGTGGAGATCTGGCCCCGACGACGGCGACGATGGTGGGCGGCGACGACGGATCGAAGGCAAAACATGCAAGAACTGCAAATCAATTTTAATTACTCAAGTCTCACACAGATGCAAATATGTAAATCATTCAATAAGTGCAGATGTCCAACTAAGTAACATATACTGTGTAACTAGTAAATATCACTTGTATTAGCTAGGTGCATCGAGAATTCAAATGAATGCAAGCTCTTGATATATTTCAAAGAAATATATGTCAAACAACTGCTATCTAATACCCAAAAACTCAAAGCAAATGCTAACTGACCTTTGCATTCTCACCAAACTCTCTCTTGAAAATTCCGATTGTCCCCGGCCCACAGACATCATGGGTCATCAAAACATCAACGTTCACCCAGAAATTCTCACCAGGTTTCAACTATGCGCACTCGGATGCCCTCGCCAAGATCTTCTCCGTCATGGTCATGGCATGCTTAACCTGAAGTATTTCAACAAGGTCAAAAGCCCTTGAGATAGGCGATTAGAGCGGTGGGTCACGGACTCATGGTCAAGGGCTCGTCGCCGGTGGTCGGAGGAGTCCTTGACGCCGCAGTGTGTTCTCTCGGTGAGTTCTGTTTCCCTCGTACCCACAGGTTCCGGGGTCTAGAGGAGGAAGGAGGGGAGGAGAGAAGGGGGGTGGATGTCAAGGGGTGGATGCAAGGTTAAAGGAGATCTGGTGATAGTAATGGAGAGAAGGGAATGAGAGAAGGGTATATGTGTATTTTGTAGTATAAAATGGTGCTAAGGATCCAAATCTTATACTTAGTGTTTTTTTAACGGGATAAGTTCATTTTATGGTGCTGGAGCCCCTTCCCCCCAAAAAAATTGAGTCTGATTCTTAACCATCGGCTTAAGGTGGGCCAATGTCTAATCTATTTTGAAGATTCTCAACCAATTTGATGTGAACCAAACTCATAAAACTATAAGACAGCCAAATGAAATCCATAATAGAGTCCTGATCGGGTCAATCAATGTGATGTTTACCACTTAATTAAATGCTGCATATATGAGCTGTTGGTGGAATTTTTTTGTTCTTTGTTGAGATGTGGAATCCGATATATGCGCATTTAAATTCTTTTTTTTTTTTCTTCAGAAAGATGCTTTAGTTAACATAAGTCTCGTTGCTCATGTGATTATTTCATTAAGCTCAGATTCAGGGAGATGTATGCAACAAGATTAAGCTCATATCAAACATCCCAGCATGAGCAACTTTCTTCCTCTTCACCTGAGAGCCAAGCAGCAATGCTTGTGAGTTTCACATTTTTAAGCTAGTTATTGGAAAGACATTACCTACCAATGACTTCATCTAACTTTATGATCATGCAGTACCCCAAGAAATTGGACAACAAAGATTCAGAATATATTGCATTGGCTACAATGCTGACATCCATTAGCAGTAACCCTATGAGAGTAGAAAATACATACCGCAGCTCCAATTATTTCCTTTAGTCCCAGATCATCAGCACCAGCACGAAGGGGGCTCTCAAACTTACCTAAAAATGCATCATATTGAATCAGCGCACATTCTTCAACGGTAAGGCCGTTGAAATCCAAGAATCGACACCAGACAATCTAGACCATTAATGCTAATGGGGGTACAAGAGGAAAGGAAAAAGGAAAAAACCAAAGAAGAATGAACAAAACGAGAGAATTAATTGAATGGGTAGCTAGTAGAAGCTGTAACGGTTGCATAATTTATCTATCCACAACAATGTTGGCTTTGATTACAGAGTATGACATCTCAGGATATGATAAAACAATGTGTAAGACAATATGCTGAAATTGAAATAATCATCGAGGCCAAAACCATTAAAAAAAAAAAAAGTTTCCCATGCAAAAGCCACATCTGTATAGATTTCAAACATAACTCTGCAGGACCAAAGAGGCAAACTTTGAAGTTGCCATCAGCTAGGAGCCGCGATCTATTGCAACCAGCACAAAAAAGCTGAGTCATCGATGTGATAAAAGACACTGTTCCATGATGCCCATCTATCTTAAAATTCTTTGTTGTATCTGTAGGATGATCATAAAGCCTTTTAACAACCTCGAAACGCTTTTTCTACAAGATAGACAGTTAGACACCATATAGAATTTAGGATAAAATCATGTCTGCATGCTGGTGCAGAACTAAAAAGCGTTGCCAAAATCAAAATCCTTAAAGCAGCTTTCAGAGTTCTACCTTACCACTCTATCCAACATCTCTGCATAAGGAACTAGCTTCTTCACACCCCAGACGTTTCCATCAAATGGCATGAACTCAATGAAACGAACATTGATTGGTTTTTCTCATGTCAATTCAACGAAGTCACAAATCTCATCATCATTGAACGACACAATTAACCTGGTATAAAAATGCAGAACCCAGACCAAGACTGTTCAGAAAATCTTGCTTGGCACAAAAACATGACAAGTGAAGTTATAGGCCAATGTGTCAGAGAAATATAGAAGCATATGGCAGAAAAAGTATATAGATAGACAACCAAAAACTTTTTCAAGTAAGCAGACATACTTTAACAGGATTGAACCCAAGTTCAATGGCAGCATTGATGGACGCCATAACCCTCTCGTGCCCCTTTACGCCTTGTCATTAACTCAAATTTTGCTGGAACCAATGTGTCTAAACTTATATTCACTGAGGAGAGCCCACATTCCTTCAACTTTGGGAGTTTTTTTGCGAGAACAATACCATTAGTAGTTATAGCTAGCGTTTTCAGTCCTATCAAGCTAGAGAGATTTAGGCATATATCTTCAATATCTTTTCTAATTGTTGGCTCTTCCCCAGTCAAATGAATCTTGTTTATCCCTGAACTGACAAAGAGACTTGCCAACCATATGATTTGATCATGAGACACAAGCTGAGAACTAAGAGTGAGCTCAACCCCTTCAGCTGGCATACAATACTGACAACGAAGGTTGCAGCGCTCTGTTAATGAGATTCTTAAATAAGTATGTAGCCTCCCAAAAGTATTGACTAACATATCAGACACAAGGTTATCTTCCAGCAATGGTTCAGAACAGCTAGAACAAGAAGTTGCATATGTCATTGACCTTGAACAGCTAGGATTATCCCCAACAGAAACACACATCCATCATTGCTAAAAGATGAGGAGGAACTGGTTAAGCAACCGAATCCATATCTACATGCATCAACCTGGACACAAAGTTTCACCAGTCAATTGTCCATTATCGCAATCTTCTTGGGGGCTCTTAACCTATCCCAGTATCTTATCTGCCAATTGTAAAAGGAGTTATTTGTCTATGACGCCTTCCGATGATATAGATAAAATACGCAAACAACACAACTGTCGGTCCCAAGTCTAATGAGAACCTGTATACTGTCAAGGGCACCTAGCAGCAATAGTTGTGTGATGCACTTCCCCCTAATCGTTTCCAACAATGGGTTCTCTTCTTCGTCATTCGATATAGTCTCCACAGCATCAGGAATCTGCAAAGTCAATGAGCATACTTTAATTTGTTTGTTTGAAAAAGGCATGGTAGTGTCAGAGCTACTATCATGGACGCAAATTATTAGTCTTAATGTCTTTCACATGTTTCATTAATCACATTCTTGGAAACCATAAAACACATTCAACACGTACAAAAAGCTTAATTGATAATGTGCCTATAATGATCAAAAATATTTCAAGCCAAACCACGTCTCCTTTAGTAAAGGTATCCACATGTTTATTTTAGGGAAAAAATTAGCTTCAATTAGCTTAATTGAAGAGGTACAAAAGCTTTAGAAACGTATCCAAGCATATACAGGAGGACAATAAGCAGGTAAAGAGGGGTGTAGCCATCAAAAGAAACCTGAAAGTGAGATACCATACCCTCAGAACTTGCACAATCTCATTCCGTTTGCAACGAGTTAGAGTAAGAGGATCTAAGGTAGATTCGTCAAAAACATAGATATTAATAACTTTGTCTCATACCTAGTTACTTATTCAATAACAATTATATGCTTAGTGGGAAATGCCAACACCCTGTAGTATTCTTTTAAATTACAGCTCCAATTCATGAATTAAATCCCAGTTTCTATATGATCGAAAAGATGCACAGCATCCCTAGTCTTACGTCAAATCATGCCTTTTGCTTCCAACTCTAGCAGCCAGCAAGAAAGTTTCAGGTAGACTTACTGTCATTGCTATAGGAAATGATTGAATTGCTTTTATTAGTCTAGTATTTCTTGTAAATATCTTTAATTTTTCAATTTCTTTTGATAGATCTTAAAAGAAAAAAAAGAACGATTTATGCTTACATTGCCTATTTTTCTGTTGCTAGGAGACGTCGGCGCGAGGAAAATCGATGATCTACGGTCGATAACGGATGTCTCGTGCTTGGATCAACCCATTGTAACGTATTTCTAACTTTTTGCTTAGTCCTTGTTTAATTAATAATTTATACATGGCCGAGAATTATATCCGACCGGGTGCTACATTGAACGATTACTTTGTACCATCTAATTATGCACCCGCTTATGTTAACGAGACATATGATTTCTCAAACCCGGCTTATGATTCTCATTTATACACCTATGATCCGGATTTGAGTTATCATCCATACCCTTATTTGCAATTCCAAAGTTACTATCCTCCTAATGTTCAATTACAAGTTTCAAGCATACCAGACCAGTACTTGGCATCTAGTTTTGAACCATCATATCTTCCTCAAACACAATATCCACCACCTCAACATTGGAATGAGCCTCCCATTCCCCTTGAACCGCAAGCACAAGTAGTCCCATCTTTAGATGAAAGAATTCTTAGAGCTACTGATATGGTAGACATTCTATATTCTCATTCACAATTAATAGCTAATATAGAAGCCCGAATTGGACAATTGGCTGCTTTTATTGATTCATATGATGATGAGATTGATGGTTGTGAGAATAAGGTAGTACCTCCTAATTTTGATGATAATGCTTATGATGCTCAGTGTACCAATGTTTATGATGCATGCAACGATGAGATTCCTTTTGGCGTTTTATCGGTTCGTGAGATTATGAATGATACTTTGATTTGTGATGTGAATGAATCTGTCCCTCCGGTGTTTCTTGATGATAATGGTACTGATGAATGCATGCATGATTTGATACCCGTAAGTCATGATGATGTTATTATGCCGGTTTATGAAACTTTCCACGAGCACATACCTAATATTGAGGATGAATCATTCGATATCAACTTGCCGTTTTATGAAGCTTTTCATGAGGAGATACCTTATTTTGATAATGATTCATGTGATATTGTGTCGCAGGTCTATGAAGGTTTTTATGAGAATATATCGAATCTTGAGAAGGATGATTCTTATGAGATTAATTTGCCGGTTCATGAAGCTTTTTATGAGGCCTTACCTAATTTTGATGCATATATTGATGAAGTTTCTTATAAAAATCACATGTCGGTCTTTGATGTGATGGATGATGTCTGTGATGACTTGAATGATCATTGTGAGACCTCCTTTAGGAAACCTCACTTTGAGCCTCTATCCTTCACTTCATCCACACTTGTTGAACATTGTGAGATACCGAACCTTCTTTTTCCATCATTTTTAGGTCATGCCGAATTTGATTGTAGTTTCATCAAAGATCTAATCAAGTCTTCTCATCCTTCTAGTACTTTGTTTTCTAAGGACATTCCCTTTTTCTTTGACGAAGCATGTTTGCATGGCTTTACCCTTCTTCGGACCATGTATTTCTATACTTTAAATCATCGGCCGCCAAAATACCAGTTGATGATGACTCCATTTATTGAAATCCATGGCTTGCAGGACGATAATTGGCCAATGTCTAAAGCTTATAATGAATTATTTGCCATGAATTCTCCTTTCTTCTTTGATAAAGCATGTTTGCACCTCATCTCCATCCTTCAGTGCATGTATTTCTATACTTTAAACCATAGGCCACCAAAAGCATATTTGATGATGGACAGATTTATTGAAACACATGATTTGCAGGATGATGATTGGCAACTGACTAAAATTTTTAATGATTTCATTAACTGGGACCTGTCCTTCTTCTTTGATGAATCATGTCTGCATGTCTTCTTCATTCTTCAATCCATATACTTCTTTACATGGAACCATCGACCACCCAAATTCAATTTTAGTTGAGCTTGCATTGTGTCGAGCTCGAGACGTTAAAGCAAGCGCTTGGTGGGAGGCAACCCATCTTTGATTTGATTTTAATTAGTTTCTTTCTTTCCATCCTTCTTCTTTGCATGCTTGCTTGGTTTCTACTTATTTACATGTTTGATTTTAATTGTCTGATAATGCCGTAATTACTGTTGTTGGATTATCGTGTTAATTGTTAGCTTGGGATGTCTGTCGTTTAATTTAATTGCCTTGGAGAGGTCCGCATTACTGCAGATGTTATTAGCGGCTTATTTCCCAGGTTTGTAATGCGATCTTTCACGTTTAGTTGAGAAAGATCGATCCTCCAAAGAGGAAAGGATCGATCCTTCTTCGCACCACACATAACATTCACTAGGTATTAGTAGGATCGATCCCTACTACCCCTATGATCGATCCTAGTTGGATAATAAATTGTGACAGCGCGTGGTGTTTTGGAGGATCGATCTTCACTACGGTGAGGATCGATCGTTTTCGGGAAACATATCGAGGCGGAACCTGGGGTTGCAAAGGATCGATCCTTTCACGAGAGTATGATCGATCCTATTTGGGAAATTAATTGTGATAGAGCGTGGTGTTTTCTTCACTACACCTCAAGATCAATCTTTCTATCCATCCTTCACAACTAGACCAGTTGAGTAAGTAGGATCAATCCTTTCCATCACGAAAGATCGATCCTGCCCAATTATACACGTCACCAAGTTCATCATCCGATCGCATGAGATGCTGCCACGTGGACAATGATCGATCATTCCCTATGGAAGGATCGATCATTGTCGGGGTTCGCAGGGGGTTTAAAGCTGGGTTTAGGATCGATCCTAGGGCTTTCCAACCCTAAGATCAATCCCCTTTCCCTCTTCCCCTTTTTGCCTGGGTGCCGCCGTTCGCCTTCTCCGTCTCCGACCGGTGCACCATCTTCTTCTCCGGCCAGATCTCCACGCTGCCGACCTCCGTCCCACTCTGAGACCTTCCTCCATTCCTTTTCTCCACTCATACGGCCTCCTCCCTTTCTTCCATTCCCCATCACACCTTTCCGCCGGCTGTCCTCTTCTTCTCCGATGAGCTCTCTCCGACCACCTTTGCCCGTCCAAACGTTCACCCACACCTCCGCCATCCTCCTTCCTAACCTTCTCCGCCGCTGTTCCTCACTTCCCTTCTCCGTTTTCGGCGTAGAGTTCCGGCGTTGACTTCCTGCTCTCCGTGTCATTCCTCCTCTCCTATCCATGCTTCCTTTGTTTCTCAACCACCGGCAGAACCCATGGCTTTCGCCATGAGTCTTGACCAATGACGCCGACGGCCAAGGCCGGCGTCCACCTTCCCTTCTCTTCTTCCCTCCCCTCGCTGTCGCTGCTCTATTTTTCCTTTCTGTTCCAGCAATGCTCTGTTTTCCTTTCCTCGTCCAGCCAGTGTTTCTGTTCCGTTTCCCCTTCTACGACCGGCGCGCCACCGCCTCTTTCGGCCGGATCTTCTCACCTCCGACCTCCATCCCACTCCTTCTCCTCCCCTGGCGCTACTCCATCTCATACCTCCGTGCGCGCCTCGACGACCTCCACCCTCCTGCATCTGCTCTGGCTATTGTCCAATACCGACCCCCTACTTCTCTGGAGCTAAGACCCCAGGGATGATATTACTGCTTGTAGCTTGTCCGTTTGCATGTTGCCTTTGTGCTTGCTTAGTTCGATTGTTTACCTGTTAGGTTTCTTGTACCTAGGCACATGTAGTACCAGGGGCTTGTTCTTATTGAGTTAGAATGTATCTACGGGTCAGTTTTGTATTTTTGGATTGGGTGAACTTGCTTGGTTTGTGTTGGGAGGATGGCCATGTTTTTGTACTCCATTGCTCCATTTCTGTATCTTTTTGACATCTTGATAATGGATATATACATTGGATGTTGGCTTTGGGGGTGTGCCCCGTGTGTGTGTGGCTATATTTATGTGAATGTGGATGTGGCCGTGGAGCAATATGTGTGTGGCACTATATATGTGGATGTGAATGTGAATATAGAAATAAATGAAAAATTTGTACAGCCCTTGTGCTTATTGAATAAATAGAGGAAATGCTGCCCAATTTTTCTCCAATTTTTATGCTTATTCTTCACTTTCCATAAATGCAATCATGCGGTAGTCCTTTTATGATTTTACAGGGCGTATATGCTATGGAATGCACATCAACAACCAGCAGGTTGACATCACGGCATTACTTGGTTTTCACGACTAACCTTGATCCGCAAATCTGTTTTTATTTTTATCACCAAGGTTACTTTTTCTTACGAAGCCTCTACATGTTATCTCTACCTTATATTCTTTGATTTATTTTTATGATTTTGTGTAATTGGGGACAATTACATTTAAGTTGGGGGTAGAAGTCTACGAATTCGTGTTTATTTATTTATTTTATGATAACCAACTATTATACATCACCTGAATTATGTCAGAAGAATGAAATTATGATACTTATTGATAAAGATGCTTGATTTAGAAATTTCTCTCATGAATTATTCAGAAATTATATGTCATATAAGATTTAGTAAATTTAGCTATGCATGGCATTATCTCTATACTTTAACACTTTTACCATGATTTAGGAATGACTTGATATATCTTAATGCACTTGAGCACTTTCACATGTTTAGGAGTTGAAACTAGATTCTGAGCATGAGACTAGGATAGATTATAGTTCTTTGTCATGTCACAGAAGATACATGAACATATGTAATTTTCTGTCTGCAAGAAGTATTTGTGTATGAAAAGTGTATGGTTTTTAACTTAGTAACCGGGCAGGATGCCTAACCAGCGTTCTGTTCGCGTAAAATAGTTGAATTACCTAACAATGGAAAAGATAGTTTTCAACTTAGTAACCGGGTAGGATGCCTAACCAGCGTTCTGTTCGCGTCAAATAATTGAATTTCCGTGAAAAAGAAAAAAAAAAGAGAAAAGAAAAGAAAAGAACGGAGATTGTTATGTGATAAGTGAAAAATATGTGCTTACTTAGACTTGTGATCTTGACTAGTTGAATGTTTGGATATAATGGACATTCTGATACATGTGAAACCAATTTCACATACTAGAGAGTCAAAGTTATTTTTGAATCATGATTAAATATGTTGAAGTATTGGAAGTGTGTTATGACATGTTTTGATTTGCTTTACTTTTATGTGAATATGAATTGAAGAATATATGCATAGATATTGGTGCTATTTCATGCATTGGAATTAATGAGTATTATAATAGAGTTCGGATGACATGTTTAAGGGGATGTATAGATGTTTGTAGGTATCATCACTGGAAACTCTCAAGAGACTATAACTCCTCCACTGGGGCCACCCAGGGGTTTAAAGACTTGTTACACATGCTAAGTGTAATCGTGAGACCTACGAAAATGGCTAGTTAGATTTACTGTTTTATGTTTATCTTTCTTTTACTTTGCTCGAGAACTAGCAAAGATCAAGTTGGAGGGTGTAATAATGCATGAAAAGTGCACGATGAGCCCCTTTAACTAGGTCCTATTAGCCACCGAGCAATGCTATTTTGATAGCCTGATAAGACATGAAAAGTGCATAAATCACCCTTTCAACTTGGCCTTGTTAGTCTCCGAGCAAGGCCTTACTGATGATTATTACCCCATGGCAGGTACAAGAGCCCTCAACGAGGATTGGATCAAGTTCCGAGCTTAAACGAAATCATTCGGGCCAGTTTATTATGAAGAAGATCGATCCTTTGTTGAAGAGAATCGATCCTTTAAAGTACATTAAGAAGAAATCCATTCTGGACAACAAGGATCGATCCTCCATAATGAGAAGATCGATCCCTTTTGCGCATTTTTCAGTGATAGAGCGCAAGTTCTAAAGGATCGATCTTCACTATGGGAAGGATCGATCTTTCACGTGCATTTTTCAGTGACAGAACGCATAATTTTAGAGGATCGATCTCCACCTACTAAAGGATCGATCTTCATCGGGGCGCAACCAGAACTCAAGAGCAAAGATCGATCCTCATCTATAGGAGGATTGATCTTCCACAGGACCAGCGATCACACGGAAGAGGAAGATCGATCCTCTACCCTATAAGGATCGTTCCTTTTGGGCCAGTCGAGCAAAATCAATGATCCTCTACCCTATAAATAGACCCATTTTTGGGGATTTTAGGGATCTTCTCTTAAACCTTTCTCTAGTTTTTCTATTTTTCTTACCCAATTGAGAGGAGGACTTCTTGGAGGAAATCCATGGGAGGAGAGCTTCATCAACCTCCATCCATGGATTCATCCAAGATGAGTAGCTAACTCCCTTTCTTTTGGGATTTCCATGTAGTTGTAGGATTCTTTTGTAGTTTTCTTAGGGATTTTTGATGTGTAATCTTTGAGGATGATCTATTGTATAGATTTGAGCATGATTTCTCTATCTTTGTATATGGATCTTATTTGTTGAATGGATGAATGCCTTTTATTGGTATGAGTTGGAAGCTTGTGCATGATGGGTGTTTGTTGTTATGCCCCAATGAGTTGGATGTGCTAGAGCCACATCCAATTACATTGGTAGGATATATAACCCTAAATTGGAGTTTAGGGATGCTAGAACCATCCATATCCCTCTAATTAGAGAGTCCATTCTATCTCTTTCTTGCGTTGGATTCGAGGTGCTAGAACCATCTCGATCCAATGCCAGATTCCATACAATACTTTTTTCTTGCAATGAATCGATCTTAATCGAAGGTTCGTTAACGACGATAGAAGCTAATCACTCATTCGTCGACTTTGTGAATGTGATTCTTTCCGACGGATGATTCTAAGCCAACTTCCATTGAGCGATAAGTGAGGCTAACCACCCGCTTGTCGACTTCTAGATTTCGATCATCCCAATTGGATTGCACACCTAAATTCCTTAGGAGGCTACACTAGAACCTACAATGAAATGGAAATCCCAAGGCTTCTCTATATTAGTTTTATTTCTCTTTACTTGGTTAATTACTTTAATCGTCATTAATCCAAAACCCAAATTATTTTAGCTATTTGTTGGGAGTTATCTATCGAGTGCGTTAATCAATTCTCATTTCCCTGTGGATCGACCCGGACTCCCACTAACTACGTAGTAGTTAGTTAGGATTCGGTTATTATTGTAATCTCGACGCCCTAGTCACTTTTACAACGAGTGGTTTGGGCGCGTCAAGATTTTGGCGCCATTGCCGGGGAGCTTGATGATTTGAATTTCTTACTGGATAAATTTCTTCCTTCAATTAGGTTGCTTTACTTTCTTTTATTACAAAATACCAAAAATAGAACGTTGCTTATATTGTTATATCTTTTTGTGTTTGTAGGTGAAGCTTCTGAGCGGCGAAGCGACTCATCTACGGGCGAAGATACAAGGTTCTTGGACCAGCCCACTGTAATATATCTCTTACCTTGTATGGTCCAATTTCTCATATGTGTGAATGAGTGTGCATGAGGATTCAGATCTAGATATCACATTGCAAGCATTCTTAGATTCTATGACATCTTCAAGCGTACCCTTGCATAAGGACCTTCCGCTTCGTCAATTCATGGATGAGCCCAATCCGGACCCCAATCCTAATGTCAATCCCATCCCGGACCGTAGAAGTATGAAGGATTATTATGTTTCTTCTACATTTGCACCCACTTCGGGTATACAATAACCCATTGTTCAAGCCGCACACTACGAGTTTAAGCCTCAATTTCTTCAATTCCTTCCAAAGTTTCACGGCTTGAGTAATGAGGACCCTTACTACCATCTAGAAGATTTTCTTGAAAAGAGTTCCACGGTCAAAATTCCGAATTTTAGTGAGGATGCAATGAGATTGAAATTGTTTCCATTTACCTTGAAGGGCAAAGTCAAGCATTGGTTAGGATCCCTTGAGCCCCAAATGATCACCACATGGGACCAATTACAAAGTGCTTTCCTAGAAAAATTCTACCCCATAGCAAAGACTCATGAAGTGAGGATCCAAATAGCAATCTTTCGTCAAAAAGATGACGAACCTTTTCATGATGCTTGGGATAGGTTTAAGGAACTTATTAGGAAATGCCCACATCATCAAATTCCTAAGTGATCTCTTGTCGATTATTTTTACAATGGCCTTAGAATACGTCATCAACAAGACGTAGACACCGCTTGTGGTGGGTTGTTCATGACAAATCCATATGAGAACTCATGGGTTTTATTTGGAAAGCTTGCCATTAATTCTCAAAACCATGCCTTCACTTCAAGAAATGTTAGGGATACTTCAAGCCCTAAGGGACAATCCAACTCTAGAGGAGTATTAGAGTTATCCGAAGCCACCCGTGTTGCACAACAAATTGATACTCTAAGTAGAAAATTTGATCAAGTTCTTGCTCATTCCTTGAATCAAATTCCTACTTCTCCTTCATCGAGTTACCCACCTAATTCTCCATCATTGGGAGAACTTTGCTTCTTATGTTCGACTCTCGGTCACCTAGTTACCGAATGCCATTTGGCATGTGATTATCCGGAGCTCGTGCAAGAGCATATCAATGCGGTCTTCAATCAATCGAAGCCTACCTATGACCCTTACTCAAATACATACAATCCCGGTCTTAGGAATCATCCAAATTTCTCATGGAGAAATCCCGGCCAACAACCTCCAAATGCATACAATCCTAGGCCTCCAATTGTGGGCAATCAAGCCCCAAGCTATCCTCCTAGGTATCAAGCGCCATATTCTTCTAACCAACCTCCGCAAAATCCAATCACATACCGCCCACCTCAAGCTCCTCATGCATATCCACCCCAAGTGCCAAGTTATCCTCAATCATCTCATCCTCCAAATTGGAATCAAAGGCCACCTGGGCCTTCCCCATACCAATCTCCCTATCAAGCCTATCAAGCTCCTCAAGCTCCTAAACGTGACCCTTGTATTGAGGAAAGGCTTCTCAAGGCTTTGGATTCTTTTGAGTCAAGTACCCAACTTTTGCATTCTCATTCCCAATCCATTGCAAAGTTGGACGTGCAAATAGGCCAATTGGCCAACACTATGGCAAGAAGGGAGGAGGGTAGACTTCCTAGTCAACCCATAGCAAACCCTAAAGGCCAACATTTTGTCGATTTCACTCACGAGGAAGTGCAAGCGGTCACTACCCTCCGAAGTGGAAAGATTTTTCCTAATGTTGAGATGCCCAAAGACAGCACATTAGGGAAAGGGCATGAACCTCATTTGTCTACTTCAATGAATGACTCTCAAGCATCACCTCATCATGTCCCTCATGATTCTTCGAATCCATTACCACCTCTCAATGAAACTGAACCTATCTCACTCGATCCATTACCAACGAAAGCGTACATTCCTAGAGCTCCATACCCTCAAGCACTAGTTGATCCTGAAGCCACATCTCAACCTTGGAAGAGTGGCAAGTATGAGGAGATGCTAGAACTTTTCAAGAAGGTCCACATCAACCTTCCCTTATTGGATGCCATCAAGCAAGTGCCTTCTTACGCCAAATTTTTGAAAGATTTGTGTACTCATAAGAGGCAATCCAAATCTCATGTCTCTAAAAAGCTCTTCCTAACTGAGCAAGTTAGCTCTATTCTTCAACTCGATCTACCTCCAAAATTGAGAGACCCCGGCACTCCTACCATTTCTTGCATCATAGGAGATCAATTGATTGAGGAGGCTATTCTTGATTTAGGAGCTAGTGTGAATCTTATGCCATACTTCTTATTTTGTAAGTTTGGCTTAGGAGAGCTCAAGCCGACTTCGATGACTTTGCAATTGGCCGATAGATCTATCAAGACACAACGGGGTGTTCTTGAAGACATATTAGTCAAGGTCGATAGATGTGTTTTCCCGGTCGATTTCGTTGTATTTGACATGGAACCGGGTGTTAGACATAAGAAATCCATTCCCATCATACTTGGACGACCTTTCTTGACAACGACCAATGCATGCATCAATTGTAGGAGTGGCATCATGACCGTTACCTTCGGGAATATGGAGTTGAAATTAAATATTTTTTATGCTACTAAACAATCTATGCATGGGAATGAATGTTTCATGGTCGATTCGTTAGTAGATGATGATATTGTTGATGAATGTGCAAATGATGTGATGGTTGCAAATTTTGATATAGATGATGCTTGTGAATCATTTGTTGATAATTGTGATGACTCTTTATCGAGTGGTGATGATGGTTTGAATTTTGATGATTTGCCGAGTGTTGAAGAGGATTTTCCGGGTTTATGTGATGAAGTGTTGACTTTCGATGATTTTTCGATGGTTTTTAATGCGTTGCAAGATGCGGACTTACCCACTTCAGATTTACTCGATGAATTTGAACATGCTTGTGCCATGGCCTTTCGAAAAACTTCTTTTGAGCCATTGCCACCTATATCCTCCACACCGACACCCCCATCTTTGATTAAGCCGCCAACCCTAGAGTTGAAACCCTTGCCATCCAATTTGAAATATGAGTATCTTGGGCCGAATTGCTCCCTCCCGGTAATCATCTCGTCATCCTTGACTCTTGCACAAGAGGGAAAACTCATTAAGGTGCTCACCAAGCACAAGAGGGCCATTGGGTGGTCCATTGCCGACCTCAAGGGGATAGACCCATCTATATGCATGCACCGCATACATTTAGAAGATGAGTCTAAGAGTGTCATAGAGTTTCAACGTCGGTTGAACCCAAACATGAGGGAAGTTGTGTTGAAGGAGGTTTTTAAACTCCTTGAGGCGGGAGTCATTTTCCCTATCTCGGACTCCAAATGGGTGAGCCCAACCCAAGTAGTGCCCAAGAAATCGGGCATTACCGTGATTAAGAATGAGAGGGGAGAAAGCATTGCTACTCGCCAAACTACGGGATGGCGAGTATGTATTGATTACCGGAAGTTGAATTCATTCACTAGAAAGGACCATTTTCCACTTCCTTTCATTGACCAAATTTTGGAGAGACTTGCCGGGCAAAGTTTCTATTGTTTCCTTGATGGCTACTCCGGATATAACCAAGTGGCAATTGATCCTAAGGACCAAGAGAAAACGACATTTACTTGTCCTTTTGGTATTTTCGCCTACCAGCGTATACCCTTTGGTCTTTGTAATGCACCGGCAAAGTTTCAACGTTGCATGTTAGCCATCTTTGGAGACATGATCGAACACTTTTTAGAGATCTTCATGGATGACTTTTCAGTCTTTGGCCAATCTTTTGACTCTTGCCTTGAGAATCTTACCAAAGTCTTAGCTAGGTGTGAGGAAACAAACCTAGTCTTGAGTTGGGAGAAGAGTCATTTTATGGTAAATGAGGGGATTGTGTTGGGCCATGTTGTTTCAAGTAGGGGGATCGAAGTTGATAAGGCCAAACTTGAGCTCATCTCTAACCTTCCTCCTCCATCATCGGTTCGACAAATCCGATCTTTTCTTGGGCATGCGGGTTTCTATCGTCGCTTCATCAAGGATTTTAGCAAAATTTCTCGTCCCCTTTATGCCTTACTTGCTAAAGACGTTCCTTTCAACTTTGATGATCATTGCATGCATGCCTATACTACTCTTCGCGAGGCCTTGTCTTCCGCACCCATTGTGCACGCACCCGATTATTCACTCCCATTCGAAATCATGTGTGACGCCTCGGATTATGCCGTGGGCGCTGTTTTGGGTCAACGGATTGACAAACTCCCTCACGTCATATGCTACGCTAGCAAAACCTTGAATGACGCTCAAGTCAATTACACGACTACCGAGAAAGAGTTGCTAGCGGTAGTCTTTTCCTTGGAGAAATTTCGATCATACCTCCTTGGTTCCAAAATCATTATCTTTACCGATCATGCCGCTTTGCGGTATTTGTTTTCCAAGAAGGATGCCAAGCCATGCTTACTCCGATGGATCTTGCTTCTCCAAGAGTTCAATCTTGAATTTAAGGATAAAAAAGGCTCCTCTAATGTTGTAGCGGATCATCTCTCTAGGCTATCATCCGAGCACATCTTAGACTCCATTCCGATCAATGAGTTGTTCCCGGATGAGCATCTTTTGGCCATCGATCAATTTCCCAAGCCGTGGTTTGCTCATATTGTCAATTATCTCACCACAGGGCAAATTCCACTCTTTTGGTCTAAAAATGATCGAAACAAATTCTTCTCACATATCAAGAACTATTTTTGGCATGATCCATATTTGCTAAAACGATGCCCGGACCAATTGTTGAGAAGGTGTGTTCCCGAAGCGGAAGTTACGTCCATCCTCACTCATTGTCATTCTCATCCTTGTGATGGACATTTCTCCGGTAGGAAGACCGCCGCAAAGATCTTTGAATGTGGTTTCTATTGGCCTACCATATTCCGTGATTCGCATAATTTTGCCAAATCTTGCCTCCGGTGTCAACAAGTTGGCACAATTTCTAGACGCAATGAAATGCCCCAAACTCCCATTCTTGTTTGTGAAGTTTTTGATGTGTGGGGTATTGATTTTATGGGGCCATTCCCTCAATCAAATGGCTGCTTATACATTTTGATAGGGGTGGATTATGTTTCCAAATGGGTGGAGGCAATCGCCACAAAAACCAATGATCATAAAGTCGTGTTGAAATTCTTGCATGCCAATATTTTCACTCGTTTTGGTTTCCCGATGACCATTATAAGCGATGGTGGCCCTCACTTCACCAACCGGCATTTTAAATCTCTATGTGAAAAATATGGAATTACTCATAAGGTAGCCACGCCTTACCACCCTCAAACTAATAGCCAAGTTGAGGTGTCCAATCGCGAGATCAAGCGGATCTTAGAAAAAGTTGTGAGAATTGACCGGAGGGATTGGGCTTTTAAGCTCAATGATGCCTTGTGGGCCTATCGAACGGCCTACAAGACGCCAATCGGGATGTCGTCATTCCGATTGGTCTTCGAAAAACCTTGTCATCTCCCGGTAGAGATTCAACATAAAGCGTTTTGGGCAATTCAAGCTCTCAATTGGGACGCTAAGGATATTTCAAGCAATAGGAAACTCCAACTTCATGAGCTTGAAGAAATTCGAAATGAGGCTTACGAAAATACCAAAATCTACAAGGCCCGGACTAAAGTTTTCCATGATAAACTCATAATTTGGAAAACCTTTGATGTTGGCGATAAGGTTTGGCTCTACAATTCACGTCTTCGACTTTTCCCGGGAAAATTTAAAACTAGGTGGGATGGTCCATTTGATGTCACTAAGGTTTTCACCCATGGAGCTGTTGAGGTGCAAAATCCTTTCTCGGGAGCTACATTCACTGTCAATGGCCAACGTTTGAAACCTTATATTCATAGTTTCCCTCTTGACATCACTCTTGAGCCAACCGTGATGTTGGCGGAGCCATACGATACTTGAGCTTCATTGCGTCTCGCTATAGACGGTAAATTTAGCGCTTGGTGGGAGGCAACCCATCATTTCTTCGTATTTTTCTGAATTTGTTTGTTATTTCTTCTTTGCATGATTGATTGTTCTTCCCATTATTTGCATGATTGATTTTGGTGTGTTTTTGAATTGATCTTTGTTTGAATAATTGTGATGTCAAGATTGTGTTTGTTGTTGTCGTGTGGTGATTGATGAATCAACTGGTTTGGAGGGTTTGTATTGTGGTATTTTAACGCCTAAGGAGCCTAGTATTCATGCTTGAGGTGTGTGGGGCGAATTCCCAAGTTTTCAGCCCAGTTTTGCAGTTTGGAACATAAAAGATCGATCTTCCAAGCGGAGAGGATCGATCCTTTATGTCCGATTGAATATAAGCTAGAACCTGGGGATAAAGGATCGATCCTTATCACCTAAAGATCGATCTCTCTTGCGAATTTATTTGTGACAGAGGGATGGTTTTGAGGTGATCGATCCTTTATCACATAAAGATCGATCTCTCTTGCGAATTTATTCGTGACAAAGGGATGGTTTTGAGGAGATCGATCCTTCTATACCTAAAGATCGATCTTACTCACTTGGACACGTCGGCACGACTTAAGTCAGATCCGTTATGATGCTGCCACGTGGCCAAAGATCGATCTTCCTCTTGAGGAAGATCGATCCTTTGCGGGGTTTTGTAAAAAAATATATACCCCAGCGAGATCGACTTAGGGCTCACAAGCCCTAAGATCGATCTCCTTTCCCCCTTTCTTCCCTCACGCACTCGCCGCGCCGCTCTTCGTCTCCGCCTCCGACCCTCGAGCCGCCGTCTCCGACCATCGAGCCGCTGCCAGCCACCTCCCAGTGCCTCCACGACCCCTCCCCTTCACTCCTCTTCCCTCAATCGACCCCGGCAGTGTCCTCATTTCCTCACCTCCTCCCACCGGCTACGCCGCATCTTCCAACAAGCCAACCGCCGGCCACCGTCGTCGTTTCGCTTCACCCTAAGCCGACCTCTCTACTCATCTCCGATGGGCCGCAAGCCAACCGCCGCCACCAAGAAGGTCGCCGAGAAGGGCAAGGCCGCCGCTTCGTCTTCCACACCACTGGCACGACCTCCCTCCGCACCTTCAACTAGACCCCCGGCGCTTCCGGCACCTCCACGGCAAGCTTCAACCCCTCCGGCTTCACCATCTCCCCCATGAGCTTCCGTTCCTCCAGCCTCGTTGACCCGGCCAGCAAGGACTCCGAGAGTGCCGTCCACATCCTCCACGCGTTCTCTGACTGCATCACCTACAGCTCCGACAACATCCAAGAGGAAGAAGGCAGCTTCATCCAACCCTCGCCAATCCAAAAAGATCAAGAAGCAATCCCGCCCGTCCACTGCGCCCACAGTCGTCCGAGGTCTCCATCCAGATTGGCAGCGGGAGGTAAACCTCGAATTTACATTTGATGTGGAGTTCTTTCGTACTGTCGAGCATGCCCAGGATTCTATAGAGATGATGGAGACCCGTGGTCTTCTTCCTATTTGTACACCTGAGACCACGGTGTATCCTAGGCTTGCCTGCATGTTCTACCAGAACATGACAGCCATCACCTACGGAGATGAGCGGGACGACGCTGTCGATGGTTATTTCCCCTGCCTAGGCTTCACATCCATAATTGACGGGGTCGACGTTACCTTGACGGCCAAGGCCATCTGCGAGGTTTTGGCAATTCTGGCGCGCTGCCCCGGTCTTCATAAGCTCCGGCCTGAGGAGTTATACCGTCATCCCAGCGAGGCTCATCTTGTCCTTAACCCAGATCGCATAGGCAAGGGCAAATTTACACGGGCAGAGCTGTCGCCTCCACTTTGGTTGTTCGACGACATTTTGCGCCGCAATGTCTTCCAGAATGGCCATGACCAGTATTGAACTGGTGATTGGCTTTGCATACTGTGGTTATTGGCCAAGGAGTCGGCGGTCAACATACCCCAGCAAATTTTAGAGGACATGTCGTAGTTTTACCGCGGGACGATCAGGGACAAGAAAACGAGCTATGCCAAGAAAGCCGTCCCGCACCCGTGCCTCATTTCAGCTTTTCTGGAGAGCCAGGACCTAGTCCATGAGGGCGAGCCGACTGTCTCAGAGGAGGCCCTCAGGTTTGCACGCTTCGGTGGCCCCACCTGGGGCAAGGTCCTCGGCCACATGAGGAAGGCCGGTGCGCCAGTCCGACAGCCGTGTCCCCTGCGCCCCCCACCAGAGTTTGGACCCGTGGAGCACCCTACCATGGGTGAGATCTATCGGGAGCACCGGGCGTTTCAGGACGCAGTACTTCAGCGCTTGGACGAGGTAGACGCGCGCGACGCCGCCCTTCGCCAGGACATCACCGCACTTCACCAGGTCGCCTCGAGTATCCTCGTGCGTCTCGATGCCATCCACCCTTCCCCACCGCCGGTCACCGCTATCGTTCCTTACCGACCTCTTACCTTTCCAGAGCAGAGACCTCAGGGATGATAGACTGTATCTAGGGGTATATTCTGTATTTTCTGGATGGTTGGAGTGTATCTCTTTTTGTGATTGGAGAGTGGGTAATTTTTTGTATTCCATTGCTCTACTTTTGTATATGGTTGTCATCGATGATAGTAGATATATACATACATGATTTTTGGCCATGGGGGTGTGCCCCGGGTGTGGATGTATGTCTGTGGATGTGGATGTATGCTTGTAAATGACGGTTGGTGTGGATGCATTTATGTATTTCCATTTGAATGAATGTAAAAATATTTGGATGCAAATGGCATCTTTGTACAGCCCTTGGGCTTATTGAATAAATAGAGGGAATGCGGCCCAATTTTTCTCCAAAATTTTCATCTCTATTCTTTGATTTCCATAATGCTATGATGGGTATTTCCTCTATGATTTTATAGGGCATACGAGCTATGGATAGCAACGCGATATACGACATTTTGACATCACACCATTACTGTTTTTCACGACTAACCTTGACCCTAACTCCTTTCATACCTTTCGTCAAGATTACATTTTCGTTCATATCGTCACAAGGTTATCTCTACACTTTACCCTTCTTCCGTGCTTGAGGACAAACCCGCTTAAGTTAGGGGGTATGATTGCATCATGTTTATAGATAACCTGTGATCAATCTACAGTTAGTCACACGTTTATTTGATTGGTAAATATGCGAAAAATTTTCAATTCTTATGCTAGCATGGATGACTATTGCATAATTCATCTTGATTCTCATGCTTTGTAAAATTTGACAAATCATTTCATGAGTAGTGTTATTCTTCTACTTTAATTCTACTTGTCATGCATTAAGGACATTTAAGCGATCCAATCCACTTGTGCACTTACACTTGTATGAGGGGGCAAGTAGTGTTTGATTGGGGGACCTTGATAGATTGGGGGTCCAAGGCTATTTACACTCGATTGGATGACTTGTAGTAGGGTTCGAAGCCAAGTTAGAGGCCAAGAACCAAGTTAATAAAAGTGACTAGTCTTGATTCGTAGCCTTCTAGGCTCGAGTATTTAGATCCGAGGGGTGCTTCAACACCTAATGCCCCAAAGCCATCTGGCTTGGGAGTCATTGATCTAACACTCATTAAATGGGCCTAGTAGAAAGCTTAAGGGATCAAGGCATTGCACGGTCACGCTAGTATTAAATAAAAGCTTGTTGGTCAGCTGTGATTCGTGGCCTGCTAGGTTCGGGAAATTAAGCCCGAGGGGTGCCTCAACACCTGGTGCCTCAACACCTAGTGCCTTTAGGTCATCTGACCGAGGAGCCACTGGCACAAATCTCGCTACATGGGCCTAGTAGAAAGCCTAAGGGATCATGGCATTGCACGACCGCTGGTTTTAGTCAGAAAAAAAGAGAAAAGAAAAGAAAAAAAAGAACAAAGATTTTACTTTAAATAAAACTTGTCATTTGTTCAACCGGTGTAAAGCGCTAAGGATGTCTAGTTTTGATTGGAACACTACTTGAATGACTATGAGACCCCAAGTACTTGAGTAGCAACTTTCACTACACGGATTGCTTAGATGAGCTTTGATCTTGTTCAAGTGCTTTGAAGTGTTTGAATGATGCTATTGATGGAAGTATTCGCTTGCATTTTACTTGTGCTATGGGTTGATGGATGGAGTTATGCATGTGAATCTATGTGTGCATATGAATGAATCTTGATTGCATAGGAACCAAATCTATTTGAGAAGTGACTAATTGTATATCGGGTGATTGCTCTTAAATAGTTTCTTATTTCTTTTCTTTCCCTTCAAGTTATTTTTTTTTTGCTTTGCTCGAGGACGAGCAAAGTTCAAGTTAGGGGGTGTGATAAGACGTGAAAAATGCATAAATCACCATTTCAACTTGGCCTTGTTAGTCTCCAAGCAAGGCCTTACTGATGATTACTACCCCATGGCAGGTACAAGAGCCCTCAACGAGGATTGGATCAAGTTCCGAGCTTAAACGAAGTCATTCGGGCCAGTTTAGTATGAAAAAGATCGATCCTTTATTGAAGATGATCGATCCTTTGAAGTACATTAAGAAGAAATCCATTTGTGACAACAAGGATCGATCCTCCATAATGAAAAGATCGATCCCTTTTGCGCATTTTTCAGTTACAAAGCGCAAGTTCTAAAGGATCGATCTTCACTATGGGAAGGATCGATCTTTCACGTGCATTTTTCAGTGACAGAACACAACATTCTAGAGGATCAATCTCCACCTACTAAAAGATCGATCTTCATTGGGGCGCAGCCAGAACTCAAGAGCAAAGATCGATCCTCATCTATAGGAGGATCGATCTTCCACGGGACCAGCGATCACACGGAAGAGGAAGTTCGATCCTCTACCCTATAAGGATCGATCCTTTTGTGCCAGGCGAGCAAAATCAATGGTCCAGATCTAATCCGAGTGGGGGAGACTTGTTTACTATAAATAGACCCATTTTGGGGGATTTTAGGGATCTTCTCTTAGACCTTTCTCCAGCTTTTCTATTTTTCTTACCCAATTGAGAGGAGGACTTATTGGAGGAAATCCATGGGAGGAGAGCTTCATCAACCTCCATCCATGGATCCATCCAAGATGAGTAGCTAACTTCCTTTCTCTTGGGATTTCCATGTAGTTGTAGGATTCTTTTGTAGTTTTCTTAGGGAGTTTTGATGTGTAATCTTTGAGGATGATCTATTATATGGATTTGAGCATGATTTCTCTATCTTTGTATATGGATCTTATTTGTTGAATGGATGAATGCCTTTTATTGGTATGAGTTGGAAGCTTGTGCATGATGGGTGTTTGTTGTTATGCCCCAATGAGTTGGATGTGCTAGAACCACATCCAATTACATTGGTAGGATATATAAACCTAGCTTGGAGTTTAGGGATGCTAGAACCATCCCTATCCCTCTAATTAGAGAGTTCATTCTATCTCTTTCTTGCGTTGGATTCGAGGTGCTAGAACCATCTCGATCCAATGCCCGATTCCATACAATACCTTTTTCTTGCGACGAATCGATCTTAATCGAAGGTTCGTTAGCGACGATAGAAGCTAATCACTCATTCGTCGACTTTGTGAATGTGATTCTTTCCGACGGATGATTCTAAGCCAACTTTCGTTGAGCGATAAGTGAGGCTAACCACCCACTTGTCGACTTCTAGATTTCGATCATCCCAATTGGATTGCACACCTAAATTCCTTAGGAGGCTACACTAGAACCTACAATGAAATGGAAATCCCAAGGCTTCTCTATATTAGTTTTATTTCTCTCTACTTAGTTAATTACTTTAATCGTCATTAATCCAAAACCTAAATTATTTTAGCTATTTGTTGGGAGTTATCTATCGAGTGCGTTAATCAATTCTCATTTCCCTGTGGATCGACCCGGACTCCCACTAACTACGTAGTAGTTAGTTAGGATTCGGTTATTATTGTAATCTCGTCGCCCTAGTCACTTTTACGACGAGTGGTTTGGGCGCGTCAAGATTTTGATGGGACGTAGAAAGTGTCGCGGCTTAACGCGCCCGATCAAAATTAGAAATTTATAATCAAACTCCTAACTAACTACCTTTTGGGGTAGTTAGCGGTGAGTCCGAGTCGAATCCACAAGGAATGCGTAAGGAAACAATTAAACTACTTACCTCATCTAAGTGTTCCTACAAAGATAATAAAAGAAATGATTTTGGGTTTTAGGATATGATATCTGATGAGAACATAAAATGTCATATTTTTCTCCCTTAATGTTTGGTCTTCTATATCTATTTTGTGCCTAAATGTACTCATTATTCTTATATTTTGATTTAGGATACAATTGGAGACCTTAAATGGAAAATGAAGTTAATTGAGCAATTCTGGACATTCTGCGCAGCAGTTAGTAATTTGAACATAACTTCTTCATACAAACTCTGATTGGGATGATCCAGGATGCGTTGGAAAGATAAGGAAGAGCTCTACAACTGTAATGTTTTGAGTTTTGTGAGATACCGACTCCAGAAAGACAGAAAAATCGCGGAAGAGGTCAGGTCTGAAGTCGCTGCATTTTTGGACGAGATTTGTGTTTAGAAGATTCCAGATTTGATGCAAGAAGATTCCAGCTGGATACCAATATCTTACCCAGTTATATTAGGACTTTATTTTCTAATAAGCTTGCCTTAATTAGTGGGATTTGCTTATCTTTAAAGGAGGAAAGATTAGTTGGGAGAGGACTCTCACGTTCCTCTATCCCACGTATCCCTCTCTCACTCATCTATCTCTCTTATATAAGGCTGTCACTACCTCTCAGGGCTCTCTCTCCTTTCTTTTTAGTTTTTCTTTTGTTTTCTTTCTTTTCTTTTGAGTTATTCATGGCCCTGCGTGGCTAAACTTTGATACTTGGTCGAAGGAGACGGAAACCTCGGAATCAATAAAATTGTGAGATCTAATTAGTTTTTATTGTTCAATTTATGCTTGAGTATTGAATATTCTTCTGTGTTTATTTTCATGATTGTCTTGTCTAATTGCTAGGAGCGCTACTAGTTTATTATTCATTGCGATCTACTGCTAGGTTGGATATCAAATCCGGAATTGTTTGATCCCTCTAATCTGCGAAGCAACTAGGGTTTAATAATCTACTGCGTTTCAGAGATTGTTAGGTCTTAGGAAGAATTTTTGACTAGATTAAATGCAACCGCTTGTGCTTGTGTTGTTTAGCTTCATCGATCTCCCTATTCTTAAGGCCGCTACTAGATTAAATCTATAGCGCTTGTCTTAGGTTGTTTAGTAGTTAGGGTTAATTAGATCGCTTGTTTCTGATTAATTAAGATTGATGAAAGATTCGAATTGAATTCGGATGGTGAATATTCATGGTATGAATTGATTGATACTTGCATCTATGATCAGTTGTTGGATTCCGATGGTGGATGTTGACTTAGACCAAGGTTAGTTCTTCTTATTCATTTCGCTCTTTAATTTTAATTATTTCTTAGTTTCTTTTCGTTATATTCAAATCCCCTTTTTGTTCACGAAGCACAAAACTAGGCTTGGCATTCCTCGTGGGATCGACCCTTGCTCGCACTACTACATTTGTTTTGAAGAGTACTGGATTTATTTTTGAGTGCCTGCGACAGCACATCAATATCTAAGAAAGCATGTAAATGACTCAATGGATAGAGAGAGGTTCTAGGGAATCCCAATCCGGATTAGGCTCAATCGTAGCTTTCTAATGAATCAAGATGCGCAATCCTATCGAGACACTACAATATCGACTATCTTGTGGCTAACAAAGGTCGTCGCTAACGAATAACCGGTTAAAGACTATCCGTCGCACTAGGTGTATGCTAGAAAGTCGACGATCGAGGGATTAGCTTCGATCATCGCCAACGAGAGGTCGGGTTAGGATCATCTCGTCACAAGGAATTGGGTTGTATGGAATATGGTAATGAATCGAGGTGGTTCTAGCATATCGAGTCCAAAACACTACAAAAGATAGGATAGATGCTAGGTTAGATGTGGATTGGAGTGGTTCTAGCACAACTAAGTCCCTAACCTAGAGCCAAGACTCCCTTCAACACAAGTGGCCATGGTTCTAGCACAACCTACTCATTGGGGAATATCAACAAACACCTATTGGTCAGACTCGAGCTGGAGTAGTCTGCCATCATCCTTGGACTGAAGGACGGGGGCCATTGGCTCGGGTACCAATTGATGGGCCCTGTTGGTGTATTGCAGGTAACAGGTGACAATGAGGCGGAAGAGGAGAGAAGAGCATATGTGAGGAAGAAGAAGACGAGATAGAAGTTTAGAGGAGAAGATGCAAAATTGTTCATTCCCCCTTCCATGTAACCAGTACATCTATTAATAGATAGCTTCCTCTCCATATTTGGAGGTTACGTAATTGGAACTAAGAATAATTCAAATCAACTACAGCAGTTATTACTATAATTGTCTGCTGATTATTGCTCCATTTGCTCCATTGATGGCTTCAATCGGATCTGCTGGTGCTGTCTTATTCCAGCTATCGTTTGTCACGCCTTCTATTGTGGTCTATCATTAGCCCAGTGCTCATTATGCACCTTGATACACTGCTAATACGAGAGTACCGGAGAAAATTAATACAACGTGACATCCATTTTTTCCTTCCGGCTTCTAGTCTAGAAGTGTACCATAACATGGAAATATATTATGGGAAGATTTAAAAGATTCACTTTTGTCCAACTTCTGGTTATTTCAGCCAGTTGCATATCAATTGCTTCTTGCTTTTGAGCAAACAATTTTTATGATTTGAAAACATTGATCTGCCATTTGCAGGGTTTATTGGAAGGTGTGAGCCAATCTTTTACCAAGAATTTCCACTTTATTGACTCAGTCAAAGCGTATCTTTCTTATGCTTTATTGCGGGCTTCTGTTTCTTCTTCTCCAGCTGTATTCCAGGTTCTTGTTCCGTTCCATTTTAAATCCTTTCCTTTCAAAATCTTTTTCTTATACGATATTTCTATTTATGCAAGTGTCTCACAACGTAATGACTGAAGTTGCTGAATCTACTAGATAGAATTTACTGTAATGATTTCTGCGAGAAGGCTTTTTTCCATCTCAAGTACCCATTTCTTGTTTTACAGCTTGCTTCTGGAATCTTCACAGTTCTATTACTACGATTTCGAGAGAGCCTTAAGGTATGTGAGAATTATGTGTGCATGTAACTAGATCCCTCTATATGTCATTGGAGTGAATCTCTCTTTGTTTCCTAACCTCTCTGTATTTGCATAAAATTTTTGCAGGGTGAAATTGGTGTTTTCTTTCCTTTGATAATCCTAAGATTCTTGGATAGCTCTGATAGCCCCCTTAGCCAGAGAACAAGTGTTCTCCGGTAATGGATTCTTTCTTATCAAAGTGGAGTTTTATTTTCATTACTTCTGACATATGGAGCAACTTTCTAGGTTATTTTGCTCTACTGCAGTGCTTTGCACCTTCCAGGTGTTGCCATCTTACCTTTTGCACCTTGATTTGTTTCAGAATGCTCCAGAAAGCGTGCAAAGACCCACAAATGCTAGCTAACCTATTTGTCAACTATGACTGTGATCTTGAGGCTCCAAACCTATTCGAGATCATGGTACATCCAGCCTAACTATGTCATGATGGTGCTCTGCAATTTCTATTGTGCACATCACCTATCTAACAAACTCACATTGTTAACTGGTCTGGTAAGGTAAGCGCACTGTCAAGGATTGCCCAAGGGACCCTAAATGCAGATCCCAATTCAGTTACTTCGTCTCAAGTTACATCAATTAAAGGTTCATCTCTTAAGGTAAATTTCTGCAATTGGGGGTTTCATTATATAGGCTTTTCTGAATTTCTCCTCCTTGTATTCCTTTTCATTCATTTATCCCATCAAAATTTGCTGTTGTTCCAGTGCCTGGTGAATGTGTTGAAATCATTGGTAGATTGGGAGAAATCACGAAGAGATTCAGAAAAGCATGGCCATATCATTCAGTCAATTGACGAGGATGCCTCGACTAAAGAATCACATGCTAATGATGAGCCAAAAGCAAGGGAAGATGGACCTAATCAATTCGAAAAGGCTAAAGCTCATAAATCTACAATGGAAGCTGCAATCTCGGAGGTGACTGACTATTGCTTCTTTTTGGCGTTGAGACGAAATCTGATACAAGGTAGCATATGTTGCAAAGGAGATGTTTGCATTGTTTATGCTTCTAATAGCATATTGTGCAAAAGATAAATTTATATTGTTTCCTTCTTTTCAGTTTAATCGAAAACCTACCAAGGGGATAGAATATTTATTGGCAAACAAGTTGGTCGAAAATACAGCTTCTGCAGTGGCCCAATTCCTGAAGAGTACTCCAAATCTGGACAAGGTAGCAAATTTTGTGGTGTACTTCTACATCTATTTTGATCAAAGAAACCTGTGTAACCTCTCAATTTTGCAGGCCATGATCTGGGAATATTTTGGTCAGCACGAGGAGTTTCCCCTTGCTGTCATGCCTATGTGGATTCCATGAAGTTTTCAGGATTGAAGTTTGATGCTGCGATTCGTGAGTTTCTTCGAGGTTTCCGGCTTCCTGGAGAAGTACAGAAGATTGACAGAATTATGGAAAAGTTTGCTGAGCGGTAAATCTAGGTGTTATAATTTGTTTTAGATTATTCTGGATCGTGCCACTAAATGATTCAAGGATGCCATGCAATCTTGCAGGTACTGTGCTGACAACACAGGAATTTTTAAGAATGCCGATACAGCATATGTTATTGCTTACGCAGTTATCATGTTAAATACAGATGCACACAATCCAATGGTGTGGCCTAAAATGTCTAAGTCTGATTGCATACATATGAGCTCTGTAAGTAACACAGAAGAATGTGCTCCTAGGGAAGTTTTAGAGGAGATTTATGATTCAGTAGTCAAAGAAGAGATAAAATTGAAGAATGATATGCCTGTTGTGGGCAAAAGTAGCCGCCAGAGGCCAGAAGCGGAAGAGAGAGGTCTTGTTAGCATTCTTAATCTAGCTCTTCCAAAGAGAAAGTCGGGGATTGACAATAAAGCAGAGTGTGAACAAATTGTGAAGCAAACACAGGCCCTTTTTAAAAAACAAGGGACAAAGAGGGGAATTTTTCATACAGCTGAGCAGGTTGAGCTTGTTAGGCCAATGCTTGAAGCTGTAGGTTGGCCTTTGCTTGCAGCATTCTCCGTTATAATGGAGGAAGGTGATAACAAGCCAAGAGTTCTTCTTTGCATGGAAGTATTTAGAGCTGGTATCCATATTACACGCCTCTTGGGGATGGACACAATGCGATATGCATTTCTGACATCTTTAATAAGGTCCTTTTTGGTTCTTTTCTGCATTCTGTCAGCCACATTTGTGAGAATATTTATTTATTTATTGGGATGTGCTTTATATTACTGATGAGCTTGTACATGCAGATTTACAGTTTTGCATGCTCCAAAGGAGATGCGTGGTAAAAATCTGGAGGCACTGCGAACTCTTCTTGCTTTGTGTGTCGTGGAGACAGATTCCTTACAGGACACTTGGAATGTTGTATTAGAATGTGTCTCAAGGCTAGAATATATAAGATCCACCCCTGCCATTGCCGCTACTGTGATCCAAGGTTCAAATCAAATATCTAGGGATTCAGTGCTTCAATCCCTCCGAGAATTAGCTGGGAAACCTGCTGAGCAAGTATTTGTTAACAGTGTGAAGCTGCCTAGTGATTCCGTGGTACAATTTTTCACTGCTTTGTGTGGTGTTGCTGCGGAAGAACTGAAACAAACACCTGCACGTGTATTCAGCCTGCAGAAACTTGTTGAGATAAGTTATTACAACATATCTCGCATACGCCTGGTAATATTGGTTCTGGAATTTCCATATATTCATATTCTGTTGTTTTCCTAATGCAGAATGATTCTTGTCCTTTTGTTACCTGTATGCAGAACTACAAATGTTTTTTATGTGTGTGTGAGTGCAGTTGCTGCTGCTTATAACCTTTAAGTTTCTTCATGTCTAATGCCCTGTTATCTGTTTCCAGTAACTGTTGCCGCATTAATTAACTGCATAGAAGAGTGTAAATGCTGTTCGTTTGCATTTGAAGATGTAATAGCTGATCTGTGCCCATGACCATAAGAATGGGCCTTTTCCCTGTTTCTAGAACCTTTAAGTTTATGCATTGCTTCATTAAGTAGTTGCATGCAGGAGTGTAAATGCTGTTCATTTGCATTTGAAAGTGCAATAGCTGATCTGAAACCATGACAATGACCTTAAGCATTACATCCCTTCCAGTTTCTACAACCATTTATGTTTATACATTGATCTTGTTGCTATGTGAAATGGTAGGAAACGATCTTGCTCCTATCGAACTTCTGTATGCTCATCTTTTTTGCATGAAGCTTCTTTACCTCCTCAACTGGCATTAGTCAGCATTGGTACTTGGTAAAACTTTTAGCTGCATATGATTGTTCCACTCGCAAACAACTACTTCCATAAATAGCAGATCAAAATTTTGGTACTTGTTAGGAGTAGTGTAAATTTATGTCATATTTTGATTCATCAAATTTTGCACCTTTTAGTCAACCCTTTTAGTTTTCAATCATAATCTTGGTTTAATTGCATTTAGGTGTGGGCTAGAATATGGTCAGTCTTGGCGCAACATTTCATTGCTGCTGGGAGCCATCCTGAGGAAAAAGTTGCCATGTATGCCATTGACTCATTGAGGCAGCTTGCTATGAAGTATTTGGAGCGTGCTGAGCTCAACAATTTCACTTTTCAGAATGACATCCTGAAACCATTTGTGATTGTAATGCGAAATAGTCGGAATGAGACAATACGTAGCCTTATTGTTGACTGTATTGTTCAGCTACTTTCCTAACCTGCATGAGGTCCTTCATACTAGGCTTCCAATGGTAACATCTGAAAGTTGCTTCATTGGGTTTTCAGATGATAAAGTCAAAGGTTGGTAACATAAAATCAGGGTGGCGAAGCGTATTTATGATCTTCACTGCAGCTGCTGATGATGGACTGGAATACACTGTCGATAGTGCATTTGAAAATGTTGAACAAGGTTGAACGATAATCTCTCAAAGAATAAACGCATGATTGAATTGTAACTTTGCTCCTTGTCATTTTCAATAATTTAAACTCCAAGAGTGTCAAGTGAAGCTGATCAAGTGCATATTGCAGTTATTTTGGAGCACTTCGAGCAAGTTGGAGGTGACTGTTTTATGGATTGCGTCAATTGTCTCATCGGATTTGCTAATAACAAAAGCTTGCCTAGGATCAGCCTTAAAACCATTGCTCTCCTTCGTATCTGTGAAGATCGTCTTGCAGAGGTTGGCCAGGATGACCTTTTGCATGTTTTAATTTGAGCCATCTACAGTTTCTAGCCGAAGAATGTCAATTGTTTCCATGCGTTGGTTTCTTATCAGTTCTTGTTTCCAAAGCCAGTTTTCCCAGCTTTTTTAGTTGAAGTTCAATGAAGTACTTTACCGCTGCTTGTAGTAGATCTTTGGGCCAGCTTTATCCGTTCACTGTACATTTTGGACTTTCAGAATTACGGATGCCTATTTGTTGGCAGGGATTATCTTTCTGAAAGAGTTTCTTAGATATTTCTGAACGATAGTGTAGTTGATCTTCTCAGGATCACTAGGTTCCTTCTGCTCTCAACTGCCGAATTATTAGCTATGGTGCCTCCTATTCAGATGGTCCCATGACCGACCTCATTTGCAGTTTGTTTAGCTCCTTTGCAGATGCTCATTTTTTCCTTCTTTGTCTTTGTTCAATTCATTTTCAGGGCCATGTACCAGGACGAGCTCTGTAACCAGTAGACGTTGGTCTGGAGACAAATTTTGTTGTAACTGAGCATTACTGGTTCCCAATGTTAGCTAGTTTATCTGATCTAACTTTGGATGCTAGATCAGAAGTCTGTAACTGTGCTCTAGAGGTTCTCTTTGATTTGTTGAATGAGAGAGGTCACAAATTTTCTTCAGCTTTCTGGGAAAGCATCTTTCATCGTGTTCTGTTCCCTGTATTTGACCATGTAAGGCATGCTGGGAAGGATGGTTTTGTTTCTTTGAGTGATGATTGACTTCGTGAAACTAGCATCCACTCAATTCAGTTGATGTGCAACCTTTTCAATACCTTCTATAAGTTACTAACAACCTTTATTATTGGTTTTTCTATGATGATTGTTAAGCTGTTGCTTCATATTTAAATGAAGGATCTTACTTGATTTAGCATAAGCATGATCACAGCCTTTAGTATAACTATTTAAGCAGTCTTACATTTTTGTTACCGACGTTCCATTCTAGCGGGTATGCAATATAGGAGATGATTTACAGCTATACACTAGGATTCTGAGCTAAATCTAAATATAAGTCGACCCTAATCTTCTTGGAGTGATTTTGGTTTTCTATTTTCAGGAGGTCTCTTTCATGCTTCCACCACTTCTTGGTTTGCTTCTAGATTGTGCAAAGAAGACAGATCAAACTGTTGTTTCAATTTCTCTTGGTGCTTTGGTACACCTCATAGACTCTGAGGGTATGCTCCTGCACTAAGATTGTATCTCTCGATGGAAGTATCTATTTGGTACCACTTAACACTTGCACAGCTTTACTGTCTAGGGGCATCGCATCACTTGAAAAGCACGATTTCCATGTTGCTTCTATCATTTGAGTTTAATGTATGAGCTTTTCTTTAATTTGTTTGGCCTTGCATGATCGTTATGAAGGACAGAAAGATCTGCTGACGCCTCAGGCATTCAGCGGAGTCAAGCATTTGGTCAAAGGCTCATGGGCAACATGATGGACGACCATTTGCTGCGAAATATAACTTCCAAACCAAAGAGCCATGCAGGTGATGCTGTTGCCCCATCCTCACCAGTAAAGTTATATTCGCTTGAGTTTCTCTCAAGTTTCAGTTTGATGCTCTGACCTATGAGAATGGTGCTGATAATGGAGTGATCAGATGTTTTTATTAAGTATTTGTTTGAAGCTCTAGCTCGTGCAATTTGTACGGTTGTATCTGTTATTTGGACGTAATGGAAGTATGTATTGCTAAAAGTATAGGCATATTTGAATGCAACTTAAGTACCCTAGTGCAAACAGTCATTTGCCAAGAAGGGATGCGTGTGGTAGACAATTCACATCCAAAAACGGATATGGATATGTAAGAATTTCTTGCCTGTTTGGATTTGAAAAGCTTATACACAATGACAGTAAGTCTACCTAAAACTTTCTTGCTGGCTGCTAGAGTTGGAAGCAAAAGGCATGATTTGACGTAAGACTAGGGATGCTGTGCATCTTTTCGATCATATAGAAACTGGGATTTAATTCATGAATTGGAGCTGTAATTTAAAAGAATACTACAGGGTGTTGGCATTTCCCACTAAGCATATAATTGTTATTGAATAAGTAACTAGGTATGAGACAAAGTTATTAATATCTATGTTTTTGACGAATCTACCTTAGATCCTCTTACTCTAACTCGTTGCAAACGGAATGAGATTGTGCAAGTTCTGAGGGTATGGTATCTCACTTTCAGGTTTCTTTTGATGGCTACACCCCTCTTTACCTGCTTATTGTCCTCCTGTATATGCTTGGATACGTTTCTAAAGCTTTTGTACCTCTTCAATTAAGCTAATTGAAGCTAATTTTTTCCCTAAAATAAACATGTGGATACCTTTACTAAAGGAGACGTGGTTTGGCTTGAAATATTTTTGATCATTATAGGCACATTATCAATTAAGCTTTTTGTACGTGTTGAATGTGTTTTATGGTTTCCAAGAATGTGATTAATGAAACATGTGAAAGACATTAAGACTAATAATTTGCGTCCATGATAGTAGCTCTGACACTACCATGCCTTTTTCAAACAAACAAATTAAAGTATGCTCATTGACTTTGCAGATTCCTGATGCTGTGGAGACTATATCGAATGACGAAGAAGAGAACCCATTGTTGGAAACGATTAGGGGGAAGTGCATCACACAACTATTGCTGCTAGGTGCCCTTGACAGTATACAGGTTCTCATTAGACTTGGGACCGACAGTTGTGTTGTTTGCGTATTTTATCTATATCATCGGAAGGCGTCATAGACAAATAACTCCTTTTACAATTGGCAGATAAGATACTGGGATAGGTTAAGAGCCCCCAAGAAGATTGCGATAATGGACAATTGACTGGTGAAACTTTGTGTCCAGGTTGATGCATGTAGATATGGATTCGGTTGCTTAACCAGTTCCTCCTCATCTTTTAGCAATGATGGATGTGTGTTTCTGTTGGGGATAATCCTAGCTGTTCAAGGTCAATGACATATGCAACTTCTTGTTCTAGCTGTTCTGAACCATTGCTGGAAGATAACCTTGTGTCTGATATGTTAGTCAATACTTTTGGGAGGCTACATACTTATTTAAGAATCTCATTAACAGAGCGCTGCAACCTTCGTTGTCAGTATTGTATGCCAGCTGAAGGGGTTGAGCTCACTCTTAGTTCTCAGCTTGTGTCTCATGATCAAATCATATGGTTGGCAAGTCTCTTTGTCAGTTCAGGGATAAACAAGATTCATTTGACTGGGGAAGAGCCAACAATTAGAAAAGATATTGAAGATATATGCCTAAATCTCTCTAGCTTGATAGGACTGAAAACGCTAGCTATAACTACTAATGGTATTGTTCTCGCAAAAAAACTCCCAAAGTTGAAGGAATGTGGGCTCTCCTCAGTGAATATAAGTTTAGACACATTGGTTCCAGCAAAATTTGAGTTAATGACAAGGCGTAAAGGGGCACGAGAGGGTTATGGCGTCCATCAATGCTGCCATTGAACTTGGGTTCAATCCTGTTAAAGTATGTCTGCTTACTTGAAAAAGTTTTTGGTTGTCTATCTATATACTTTTTCTGCCATATGCTTCTATATTTCTCTGACACATTGGCCTATAACTTCACTTGTCATGTTTTTGTGCCAAGCAAGATTTTCTGAACAGTCTTGGTCTGGGTTCTGCATTTTTATACCAGGTTAATTGTGTCGTTCAATGATGATGAGATTTGTGACTTCGTTGAATTGACATGAGAAAAACCAATCAATGTTCGTTTCATTGAGTTCATGCCATTTGATGGAAACGTCTGGGGTGTGAAGAAGCTAGTTCCTTATGCAGAGATGTTGGATAGAGTGGTAAGGTAGAACTCTGAAAGCTGCTTTAAGGATTTTGATTTTGGCAACGCTTTTTAGTTCTGCACCAGCATGCAGACATGATTTTATCCTAAATTCTATATGGTGTCTAACTGTCTATCTTGTAGAAAAAGCGTTTCGAGGTTGTTAAAAGGCTTTATGATCATCCTACAGATACAACAAAGAATTTTAAGATAGATGGGCATCATGGAACAGTGTCTTTTATCACATCGATGACTCAGCTTTTTTGTGCTGGTTGCAATAGATCGCGGCTCCTAGCTGATGGCAACTTCAAAGTTTGCCTCTTTGGTCCTGCAGAGTTATGTTTGAAATCTATACAGATGTGGCTTTTGCATGGGAAACTTTTTTTTTTTTTAATGGTTTTGGCCTCGATGATTATTTCAATTTCAGCATATTGTCTTACACATTGTTTTATCATATCCTGAGATGTCATACTCTGTAATCAAAGCCAACATTGTTGTGGATAGATAAATTATGCAACCGTTACAGCTTCTACTAGCTACCCATTCAATTAATTCTCTCGTTTTGTTCATTCTTCTTTGGTTTTTTCCTTTTTCCTTTCCTCTTGTACCCCCATTAGCATTAATGGTCTAGATTGTCTGGTGTCGATTCTTGGATTTCAACGGCCTTACCGTTGAAGAATGTGCGCTGATTCAATATGATGCATTTTTAGGTAAGTTTGAGAGCCCCCTTCGTGCTGGTGCTGATGATCTGGGACTAAAGGAAATAATTGGAGCTGCGGTATGTATTTTCTACTCTCATAGGGTTACTGCTAATGGATGTCAGCATTGTAGCCAATGCAATATATTCTGAATCTTTGTTGTCCAATTTCTTGGGGTACTGCATGATCATAAAGTTAGATGAAGTCATTGGTAGGTAATGTCTTTCCAATAACTAGCTTAAAAATGTGAAACTCACAAGCATTGCTGCTTGGCTCTCAGGTGAAGAGGAAGAAAGTTGCTCATGCTGGGATGTTTGATATGAGCTTAATCTTGTTGCATACATCTCCCTGAATCTGAGCTTAATGAAATAATCACATGAGCAACGAGACTTATGTTAACTAAAGCATCTTTCTGAAGAAAAAAAAAAAAGAATTTAAATGCGCATATATCGGATTCCACATCTCAACAAAGAACAAAAAAATTCCACCAACAGCTCATATATGCAGCATTTAATTAAGTGGTAAACATCACATTGATTGACCCGATCAGGACTCTATTATGGATTTCATTTGGCTGTCTTATAGTTTTATGAGTTTGGTTCACATCAAATTGGTTGAGAATCTTCAAAATAGATTAGACATTGGCCCACCTTAAGCCGATGGTTAAGAATCAGACTCAATTTTTTTGGGGGGAAGGGGCTCCAGCACCATAAAATGAACTTATCCCGTTAAAAAAACACTAAGTATAAGATTTGGATCCTTAGCACCATTTTATACTACAAAATACACATATACCCTTCTCTCATTCCCTTCTCTCCATTACTATCACCAGATCTCCTTTAACCTTGCATCCACCCCTTGACATCCACCCCCCTTCTCTCCTCCCCTCCTTCCTCCTCTAGACCCCGGAACCTGTGGGTACGAGGGAAACAGAACTCACCGAGAGAACACACTGCGGCGTCAAGGACTCCTCCGACCACCGGTGACGAGCCCTTGACCATGAGTCCGTGACCCACCGCTCTAATCGCCTATCTCAAGGGCTTTTGACCTTGTTGAAATACTTCAGGTTAAGCATGCCATGACCATGACGGAGAAGATCTTGGCGAGGGCATCCGAGTGCGCATAGTTGAAACCTGGTGAGAATTTCTGGGTGAACGTTGATGTTTTGATGACCCATGATGTCTGTGGGCCGGGGACAATCGGAATTTTCAAGAGAGTTTGGTGAGAATGCAAAGGTCAGTTAGCATTTGCTTTGAGTTTTTGGGTATTAGATAGCTGTTGTTTGACATATATTTCTTTGAAATATATCAAGAGATTGCATTCATTTGAATTCTCGATGCACCTGGCTAATACAAGTGATACTTACTAGTTACACAGTATATGTTACTTAGTTGGACATCTGCACTTATTGAATGATTTACATATTTGCATCTGTGTGAGACTTGAGTACTTGAAATTGATTTGCAGTTCTTGTATGTTTTGCCTTCGATCCGTCGTCGCTGCCCATTATCGTCGCCGTCGTCAGGGCCAGATCTCCACGCCGCCGTCATCCTCCAGTGTGTAGCATGGGCTGCAAGAAGCAGCTATTGGAATCCGCATTGAAAAGAGAATACTGGAATGCAACCGTGAAAGTAGTGGACTAGATCACCAAAAAGAGAAAAGAGAAAAGAGAATACTAGAATGCAACCGTGAAAAGTAGTGGACTAGATCACCAAAAAGAGAAAAGAGAATACTGGAACGCAACTGTGAAAGTAATGGACTATATCACCAAAAAGAGAAAAGAGAAAAGAGAATACTGGAATGCAACCGTGAAAGTAATGGACTAGATCACCAAAAAGAGAAAAGAGAATACTGGAATACAACCGTGAAAAGTAATGGACTAGATCACCAAAAAGAGAAAAGAGAAAAGAGAATACTGAAACGCAACCGTGAAAGTAGTGGACTAGATCACCAAAAAGAGAAAAGAGAATACTGGAATGCAACCGTGAAAAGTAGTGGACTAGATCACCAAAAAGAGAAAAGAGAAAAGAGAATACTGGAATGCAACCGTGAAAGTAATGGACTAAATCACCAAAAAGAGAAAAAAGAAAAAAGAATACTGAGTGAATGTATTGCATTCCAGTATTCTCTTTTCTCTTTTCTCTTTTTTCTTTTCTCTTTTTGATGATCTAGTCCACTACTTTCATGATTGCATTCCAATATTCTCTTTTCTTTTTTCTCTTTTCTACATATCACCGAAGAACACATTCATCTAATGCACAATACCCCATTCTATTTGCTTGCTGCTAGTCCCGCCGAGATCACAGCCATCTTCGTCGACGGCCAAGAAGGCAATGTCGACGGACTACAAACATACATCCACGTTATTGATCTCGTCTTCCTCAAACTTAAATGGGACCTGGCTTTTCTATTTGTCACTTTTTCCAGAACTGAAAAAAATGGTTTTATGCTTAAGTTTCTCAATTTGTTATGTGGGTAGTACCCAGCAGTTAGTCCTATTACAAGAGCCTGCCACAAGGCCCGCAACCACTTAACTCATAAGTCAAGAACCACTTCATGAAATTTTTGAAAATGTTATCATGCGAAGAAACCCCAACGGCTATCTATAGTCGGTGCAGTCTTCTATCCGGCGGAACAATGTAACACCAAACAATTGCATCCATGTGTCGAACAGTGAGTGGATGGAGCTTTCAGAAAGAAGTGTGTGTAGCCTTCTCAATTCGATCCCGGCGGAGCATTATACTACACTATACTATACTAGATGGGGGAGGGGGAGAGGGACGAGGAGGGGATGGGGAGAGGGACGAGAGGGGAGGGGGACGGGGGGAGGGGAGGGGGGGAGAAGAGGGTGAGAGATGGGAAGAGGAGAGAAGATAAGATGGAGTTAAAGTTGAGATCAAGGTGTGGGTCATTATAGGGGTAAAATGGTCATCAGAAATATATAATTAATCATAACTGTCCATAACTGACGTCAAATGGTGCTTACACCTTAAATCTAATAATAGTCGTGTACCACTCAACAAGTTCCACAAATTTGATGTAAACACCAATTATTTATTTATTTTTAGGGTAGGCTGCGATGATGGATTGTGGCATCTTCTTCTCTTTTTCATTGCAATGCATTATTTCCAACTCAAGACATACCAGGAAAAACTTATATATTCAAATAAGTATAGCTGATATGGTGCAGCTTCATACAGTATAGAGTTGTAAAACAGTATAAGACCTCTATTCTACTTTTGACATTTGTATGTGAGAACAGAAGCAAATGCAAACAAGAGAATAGGCAGGCAATACACAAACAAGATGCTAACACTTCAGCTAGCAACTACAACACATAAACCTTTCATAAGTCAAGACAGATTGGATGTAAACTAAAAAAGCCTTGGTACCACCCACTGGTAATTCGATCCTTTACAATTAGCCCAATCAAATTCTATAGAGGGTGAAGGATGTTGAACTATGGGATGTCTGCTCTCCAAGTCGTATTCTATCCACCAGGTTGAAGGACCGAGCACGCATCTAGAATCATCATATTTATCAGTATTGTACCTTGTAGGAACATAGTAGATGCGATTCCCTGGGATTCCGATATCAATAGCTGACAAATCAAATGCAAAACCCTGGCCAATAACGAGAATTCTATCCCTGATGTTTTCAACTTCCTTCAACATCTTCTTAGACAAGTCTGCCTTGTGAATTCGAATGTCTTCAATATGTTCATGCTCGTTACTGACCGTCGTCACATAAACAAGTTCCCCATTGGACACTACCATAGACTTTACCAGCAGAAAAGAAAAATGTTTCTGGTGTATAGATATGGGGCTCATCTCAATGAACTGCAATGCAGGAGCTAGGAGGGGATCCACAAAAATCAACCTTTTACCTGACACTTGTGTCATAATGTCATCATCTGTTGCATAGAATTTACCTTCAAAGTAGATACAATTATCGATATACATTCCCATAAGAAGCTAAAACGAGGACCAACTGACACATTTAGTGGTGTGTGTGGCGACGAGCCGACTGTGGCGGTCATCAGCGGAGGTAGGAGGTAGGGGTGGTGCGAAGGATAGTGGGGGATCATATCATGACAGTGGCAGAGACAATGGTGGGGTGGTGGTGGTGATTCTGGTGAAGGCAGTGGTGTGGTAGCGATGACCATGGAGACTCCAAGTTGTAAAAATTAAAATAAATTGAATACACTGTTTCATTATTAATATGCTATGGTCATACGATCTTATGATGGCGGAACTTTCGTTTTTATTTTGTTTCTTCTTGTTTTGTTTTGTTTTTGTTTTGTTTGCTTTTGATAGGCTTTCCTACCATGCCACTTTCTTTCGTTATTTTAGGAGTTTTTAATTAGCTTTCTTTTTTGTTGAAGCCTGCCTAAGATTTTATCAGTTATATAAAAGGATTTACGATATCTGAAATATCATACATCCTTCTACAATCTTTGGAGTTGCTTTATATATGCTCTTGAGATTAATTCAATCAGAATATTTTCGAAAGATTCCTAACGTTTCATATCTAGCAGAATATGATCAAACATCTTATTAAATTACTGATAGATTGTAATTATTGCTCAATATAACTTATTCACCATTTGAGTAAATTATAGCATCACTACAACTTCATCACTAACTTTTTCCCCTCGTAATCTCCGCTATCATCATGCAAAAACAAGGTCAAGAATACAAGCAAAAGAAATCTTCAAAAGTAATTATGACATGAAAATGAAATAGGCATGGTAAGCCAACTCCCAAATGATTGAAAGATCAGGAAACACTAATTTCTAGGCTTCCCTGAGTAACGATGCCAAGTATTGCATAGAGTGAAAAATTGGAGTCAATAATTACTAAACATCACTAAATCATATCACAATGAAAAGATGCATCCCAACTCGTTATTGCCGGCGAAGAGAAAAAAAAAAAGGTCTCACACTGGAACAAGATTTCCATGAAGCCGGTCGCAACTCATACCGCAAGGGATGGGCTGTCTGTTGCAAGTGCCATTGTGTTCAACCCGTTATCCACATATACAATGGAACCAGTTATAGCTGAAGCCAAGGGGGAAACCAAGAATGCTGCTGCGTTCCCAACCTCATCTGCACCATATTTTATAGATGTAAAAGGAAGATTCATACTCTTAAAATGCAAATAATATAGATAAAAGTTTGGAAATCTCGATCATTCACCTGCCAGCAATTCCTTTTGCAATGGTGCGTTGGCATAAGAATAATCTATCATCTTCTCAATGAATCCTATGGCTTTCGCAGCACGGCTTCCCAGTGGGCCTGGAGATGCAATTAAGCTTTAGAATAAACAATATGACCTTCTCAAAAACAGGCGAAATACATTCATAGGAGTTCAAAATGAAAAGAGTCAAAATAACACGAGTGGTCATCACCCACAAGATCGATGATTGCAAAGGCATTATGCTCAGATCGATGATCGTAAAGGCATTATGCTCTGCCTATAGGGATGAACTAAGGATACAAGTCAGAATAACATGAGTGGTCATCAGTAACAAGATTGATGATCATAAAAGCATTATGCTCTGCCTACTGGGATGGACTAAGGACATATCTGCAAAAGAAGCTAAACATACCTGCAGATATAGTGTTGACTCTAATTTTGCCTTTCCTTCCAGCCTCAAAAGCTAGCACCTGCATTATCCATCAAAAAGAAAAAGAAATCAGTGAATAATGCGGAGTTATTCAAACCAACAGAAATAGCAACATAATATCTAAATATAGTACTACAAGCACGACTAAGCTTACTCTGGTATCACTCTCCAGAGCTGCTTTAGCCGAACTCATGCCCCCACCATATCTGCAATATAAAGGTGGTTACATATATCTTTGAAAAGAACACATACCCTAGACAAGACTTCAGAGGGAAACTAAATAGTCCGTACCCAGGAATCGTCCTTTCAGAAGCAATATATGTCAGGGAAATTGAAGCACCCCCTGCATCAAAAGATTTCAAAACTTAGACTATGGATCAAACTGACATTAAAGATGGCAAAAGTTTAATAATATACAACTTGCAGGATGGTGCTCAAGTGAATGGCAATAAATCTGATACACCTCATACAAACAAAGACTGCCGCACAACCAATTAGCTTAGCATGTGCATTCTCACATGCCAGAATATAAATGAGCCCAACAGAAAGATAGAGAAACAATAATTATCCTTCTGCAACAACGAACATACCTGGATTCATTATTGGAAAGAAGTGCTGAAGTAAAGAAACAAAAGAGTAGCTTGAAGCAGAGGCTGCAGCAAGGTATCCTTTTCTGGAGGTCTCAAGCAGAGGTTTGCTAACCTGTTCATGAGGAACTACAAATCATAAATTCTGCCAAAAGTAATAAAAAAAGGAGGGGAAAAAGTATACCTCTGGTCCATTGGCAAGAGAATGAACAAGGATGTCAATGCTTCCAAAATCGTTTTTCACACACTCAGCCACTTCCTATAAAGTATAAAATAGTGCAATTGAGAAGGAAGTGAAAGCACGATCATGAACATCACACATGTTCACTACAATGGCATTGTAACTAGAGGTGTGATGGATATGAGACACTGTATCATTGGAAGAAACAAGGTCCCATGTAGACATTAACATCATACAGTTAAGCCTATATAACTTTAACTTGCAAGTTACCTTAACAGTCCAATTGGTAGCTCCTGCATAACGTTTATTTGCTTTAACCTGACCAGATGATAATACTGCCAATAATTATGAAACTCCTTTCAACAAGCCAGAGGCCACAAAAAACGAAAGCACCATTAGCTTGTAACTTACATCTTCAGGAACATCCTCGGGAGTATCATAAACTGCATCTAAAGGATATACCTTTGTAATCTCCATAAGAGAACCATCTGGCAACCTATCATGCACAAGATTCCGATAGAGGTTATACTAAAAAATTTACAGACCCCTACTTTAGGTTAAGCATGGAATGAGGGAAAAAATGACGAATAACATTGACTTTAAAGTACATACCGACGTGATTCATCAAATTTCCCACGTCTAAGGCTAGTCTCAAAAATGTTTAATGCCTGTAAAAAGATAAGCAGTGAGATGCTAATAGCTAGATCTGTACAAACTTCCATTTTCCAGATAAGATTAAGCAATGCTTGGGATTCACATACAGGCACCCATGTGCCAACAAGAATTTCAGCACCAGCAGCAGCAAGAGCCTTTGCAATTGCCCAACCATACCCATTATCATCAGCTACTCCGGAAATAAATGCCCTCTTACCTGAGAAACAGGTGAAAGCATTTGTCTATAAGCTTGGTAAACATTAGGATCACGATAAATGCAGTTTTCTATGTCACAAAACCATCTTGCTTCTTAGCAAGTTTGTCTATATATCCAAGCATGAATACACGATTTCATGCTCTAAAATAACCTGAATACAATAATCAAAAGCCTCCATTTTAACATTATAATGATTTTATATATAAAAAATGAAGAAACACCTAGATGACCAGAGAAATTCAGCAAATCAAGACAATAAATCGAGATTTTAATATATAAATTCCGTCTGAAAGCATTTTTCGATAAAAAAGCGTACTCCATACTAAAGTGCAGCAGCCAACAAGAGTTTCCGACTAAGTTACGCTTTGTTGGTAAGATTGGAAATGGAAAGGGACTATTAGGCTTAGACAGACTAGAAGGTTGCAGAGAATGGAGAGCCCATATATCTTCGAGTTTACCTTGATCCATACATAGAAAAATAATGAAGTTAATAGTCGGTAAGATTATTCATGCCTGCTACAGAATTTATCTTGAAAGTTAATCAAGAATGTGAAAAGCAATTCAGAGAAATAAGGCCGCAGAGTAAGAAACCAAAATACCACTGACAAGTTTAGCCATACCTCTCAGATCAATAGGCAACCCAGATGCACCTCCTTTCTCACTCCCTCCAGACATGGCCCTAGTCATGACCGAATTAACTTTTGAACAGGCAAGCTTGTACTTTGGAAGAAGAGGTGCAGATTGGGAGATATGCAAAGAGCTCCTCAATTTGTTACTAAAGGCCATCTTTAGATCAGACCCTTGTATCGTTGCCCTTGACAGAAGCATTCTGTGAGAAGATGAAAGGCACGCCCTAGCAGTAACCATTTGCAAACCGGGGGCTGATGTTGCCTCCATCTTACTTTTCAGAGAAGAATCAGGATACAAAGAAAGCAATCTGCACAAAGAAATCACAAATGTAATTACTATGCTTACATTAACAAGCAGGCGTTTTATTTTATTTTATGTATTGACCAAAGCATGAGTCACAGAATTCCAGCTCCCTATCCTTATGTGTGCTAAAAAGCCCAAAAACATCAGCTGGAATAACCAAAGATCGAACTTGTATACCCACTTGCAGGAGATGAGCTGAATATTTCCACAAAATCGACTATTGTTTCATAAGAGGCCATCCAAAAATTGACAACATGGGCAAAATGATAAGCAGAAATACACAATCATTATCAAAAGCAAGACGCAATCTTTAAAATTATGGAAAGCTTGAAAACAGCAGTACTCAATTAATCTAAGACGAAATTCTATGTTGGTAGAAATTATATAGCTGAACAAAGTTAGGCAATAGATGCAACAAAATGTGAACGAAGTAGAACTGGTTCAAATTACGATTTTGAATCAGCAAACTATCACATTTTCTAAAACCGAACGAATTGTAGAACACATGTAGGTGAACGAGATAAGATCATAGAAAGTATCAAACGCTGTTATAATGCTCCAATAATGCTGAAAACTCGATTAAAACCATGCATTGGTATGAAATCGGGCGCAACAGTATCTCTCGAATAATCCGACCATTTCTCACACACTCACCTCTCTGTGAAGCAAACGGCCCTCAAACGCCGATTCCTATAGGCAAAAGATCCACCTCTCCCAGACAATGCCTCTGAAACCCCACTAGCATGCGCAATCAAACAAATGCAATGGCGAAGTGATCGAGGGGGGGGGGGGTATAAAAGGTCGACGACCTGCTCTTCGATGAGATCGAAGAGCTCCCAAATTAGGGTTGGGTCAGGGTTTTAGGCCAGGTTGACAAGGTTGCCGGCTGAGTGGTTAGGGGGATGAGCTCTTCGTGAGGAGCTTTGCCAACTCGGTCTACAACACCAAACACGGTACAAGGTTTAGCAGCTTCGCTTAGCTGGTAATTCTTGGGGATCGGATATGGGCCTAATGGGCTGCTATTTAGGACTGGATCTTGACGATGGCTAGTGTGTTATATTGGATTGAGGCCCAAAACCCAAGAAGATCAGGCATTGGGTCACGTGAAGAGAGCACGTGAACCGCCGCTCTGGCAAAAGCATGTGCGGACCAAGGGGCTCCCTCACGGGCACGCTTCGCCTTAGCACGTGCGACAGGCATCAGCGAACTTATATATAAGCCGCTCATACGGAGGGCAATCTCATCATTCCGGGATCTCTCGGGCCTGTTTAAATCTCGAAGAACCTCGTCTCTACCGCTAGGAGTGAGCGTTATATGAGAAAGTACCTACCGTGCGGGCTAATATGTCACCCTACGATAGAATTAACTTTCGAAGAGGCAAGCTTGTACTTTGGAAGAAGAGGTTGAGATGAGAGATATGTGAAGAGCTCCTCAATTTGTTACTAAAAGCCATCTTTAGGTCAGATCCTGGTACCGTTGCCTTTGACATAAACATTCTTTGAGAAGATGAAAGGCATGCCCTGGTTGTCACGCCCCACCCCAAATTTAACATCCAAATTATACCAAATAAATAAAAATTTAAAATTTCAGCATTACCCTTGGGCACAGACGCGAGTTCACAACTACAACTTGTCTACAAGACTATAATTAACATATCCTATTACAATCCACCATAATTTACAACATATTAAAATCTCTGGGGATACCTTCGCCCGATAACATTCATTCATTCAATTACAGGTTTTATATATATAGGATTATAGTCATCAAATACATAATAAATTAGCCACGAGACTGCAATATACAATTTCTCCAAATATCCAGCATGTACAAAGCGTCATCATACACAAATTGAGAGTTAAGGTAGAATACAAAAATAAAATAAGGATACGACCCTCATTTCTCCACCTATTACAAAACTAACTCTCAATTTGATCAATCTACAATTGATGCCTTGTTACTATACATCATGCCTATGAGATACGCTGGTCTCGGGCCTACTTGCACAAGACCTCAAGGTATGAGCTCAAAAGCCCAGGAGTCACCTGACAACAGTGTAGGACACTAGTGTACACCAAACCTATTATAGTATACTGACTCTAATATGGTCTGGCTAGTCGGGGTAAATCTTACATGCACAGACGCCGCGTCCGACCGTCAAAGCTAGCCCAGACCACTCTAGACTCTATGCCGGCCTCAGTATATTAGTATAGGTACAACATCCTCAAATCAAATCAAGATCTAAATCCTCGATCGACATACGGAGATCAAAATCCATCCGTCAAGTCATCAACACAATTCCTAGACTCTGACTAATCTAGCTACAAGATCTGACATTCCTATCATGTATGCACAAGACAGACAAACATAATCATAAAACAATATGATAATCCATAAATTCTCATAAATGCATACCATACAGAGAATATCATATTATAACATATTTTGCATAATAAAACAAGAAATGGACTTCAACAGTTCAACAAAGCATCAATAAATGGGCTCAACCAGCCCAACAGGATATCATAGCATAACTCATTACTAAATAACATGTCCATCATCATAAAAATACAGCATGTACAACATGACATCAACACAACCACACATCACATATAAACATAGCACACATTCCTAGTAGGAGGTAACTCCTATCTCAAAAAGACGGTCAACATGTGACCTCTAAGTCGGGGGTCAACGTCCCGCTCCGACCAAGGATGGCAATTTGCCCCGCCCCGACGGGGTCCCGTCCCTAATGGGGCGGGTTCGGGGGACCCTAAATGGGTTCGGAATCGAGGTTGGGGGATGTGTGTAAAACCCCGATTGGGGTCGGGACGGGGTTGTGGAAGGACACCCCCGTCCCGTCCCGCCCCGCCCCGATTGGATATTTATAATAATTAATATAGTGATATATTACCTCACTATAATTCATTTTTCTAAAAAGTCTTAAACCTAATCATGTTTGGATAATATTTTTGAGTTGTTATTGATACAATTTATGTTTGGATCATTTCATAGAGACAAGTTTTGTTTGGATTGCTTTTTAAGATGATAAGTCTTTAGTGTGTTATTAAATATAATATATTCAATGTGTTAAAAAATTTTGGAGCGGGGTGAGGGCGGGGTTCAGGTATGCGGGGTCGGGGTCGGGGTGCAGTAAATATCAGGGCGGGGCGGGGCGGGGTCAGGGTTCTAGATTAGGTTGCGGGGTCGGGGGAAGGGGGACCCCGCCCCATTCCGCCCCATTGTCATTCCTAGCTCCGACCCCTGACAGCCGCTCAAACAATCGTCTAAAGCACAAGAAATGAGATTGTGATCAGGTACAGCCCCAAATAAAATTGAAACTACTAGAATTAAATAGAGCTCGAAAAGCCGATCGAAATGGCGTGGAAAACGACGAAAACGGGTGTCGGAAGGCTCTTGTGCACGGTAGCAAACAGCTAACGTGCACCGCGTGCACAGGGCACTGACAGGTGGACACAGGCAGACGTTGCACGCGCTAACGTGCGCAGCATCGTCTTCCTGCCCAAGAAGATCGCTGGAGCACCGTCAGATCTCCAAAACAGGGTGCTAAGGCTACCAGAGGAGGAGGAAGGTTGCTGCCGCCCCCAGCACAAGATCCTGAGGATGGTCGGCGGCCACGGCCAGATAAAGGCCGGCCGGAACCCGCCGGAAACCATGGCGGAAAGGGGGAGAAAAGGTTTTCCGACTTGGAAAACACCAGGGTCAGAGGGAGGACGGCGTCGGGGTTCAGCGCCAGTCCTTTCCCGACGCTACAGTCGCCGGGAAGGGGAACGGTGTCGACTCCGACGTCGTCTCCGGTGACCCGTCGCCGGAAAAACCATAAAAACTCCAAACCCTCACCCAAACACTCCGGAAAACCCACGAAAACCGCCGAATCGAAGGGGGAAAAGAGTTAGAAGATTACCTTAGTTGGAAAGGAGAAGAAATCCGGCGGAAAACCCACTGGATCTTCACTTTTCCAGCGAGTTCCACCACCCCTTTCTCTCGATTTCTCCCTCTCTGCTTCTCTTCCTTCCTCTCCAGCTCCCTCTCTCTCTCGATCTCTCTCTCCCTCCCTCTCTTACGATCAATCTCTCTCTCTCTCGCGATCGGGCTGAGAAGAAGGGTAAGGAGAGAGAGGGTTCGGATCGGGGTGGAGGAGAAGGGAGGAGGTATGTGAGAATTTTTGCAGAAAACCCGGTGCAAAACCTCGAAAGTCCCTCGATTTTTCATAAAAGCCCCAAAAGTTTACAATTAGACCCTTATTTTTATAAATAGCCCTGCCAGTACCCATTTGCAAAACCAAAACGGCAGATGCTGTTGCGGTTGTTGCTAAAAAGGGCGGCATTTGCTTTTTGCAAAACAAGCCCCTATTTTGTTGCAGAACATGCCCCAAAAATATATAAAATCAAAATGTCATTAACGTCTATGTTATAAGCAAGATTCACATGCATACCATGTCATGGCATGACAGGGTTAATAACAAAACAAAAAAAAAACATCCATGTTGCTTCTATGCTATTTAAATAAATAAAAAAAATCACATTAAATGCGATGGGATTGATGGCGGCGTGGCCTCTCCCGCGTGACCTTGTTCTCCCACCACACATCTCTTTCTTGACGCGCTATTCCCTTGCATCTCCATGGAAAACACACAGCCGTACGCCACATACGTTTTTGACGCGCCGTTTTTGCTTCACGCCCCTCCCCAACTAGCACATTGGTTCCTCACACCCCCCAACGAAGATATCTGTTAGCATGCGATGGAGAGCATCAAACTTCACTGCCACTTCAATGGGGACCTTGTATACGGCAAGGGGCTTGCCTTTTAACTGGGGGGTCCAGGCGGCTTGAGGAGTTTTCATCGGATCTATCATACGCGGATGGGTAAAGTGTTTCCTAATAGCATATATTTTTTTATACAAGCCCCTAGGGTCCATTTCTACTCATTATTCTAGCGAGTAAAAAAACACTAACGGCGCGTAAATATTCCAAACAGCGCTTACGATCTCGTCGTTTTTGTGCTATTGTGAACGCTTATGCATGTGTATGTATAAATTCTTGTATGTGTGAATGAAAGTATTTGTACGTGTGTAGTATTGTACGCGTAAAGCTATATGCGTGTAATATTGTACGCGTAAAATTGTATGCGTGTATTATTGTACGCGTATAACTATACGCGCGTAAAGTTGTATGCGAATGTCTACCGTTACACGCACATGAGAACACGCGTCTAACGTAGTTCGTGCGTGCTCTAATCTTTTATACGTGGGTATCTCTAATCTTTTATACGTGGGTATTCTGTACGTGCGACTATTTTATGCAACTGACCCTTTATGTCATGGATCGGGCAAGCATGAAGTTGGACCCGTTGTGAACACATATGCATACGAGGAAGTATATTATGGACGGGACTGGATACATGATAGCGACGAGAACGAGCGACCGACTTCCGACGTCATGGACGAGGACGAAGAAGAGTACATTCTCAATTTTGAAACACCTAAAGCCCAAGCATCCTCCTTTGTGAATGCCCTGAAACCATACGTGGGTCCAACGTTTCCCAACAAGCAACATATGAAGCTTGCGTTTGTAAGATACGCCATTACGCGCCGGTTCGAGTACAATATTAAGAAATGTAAAGCAGCTAAGGTAGTCGCATGTTGCCTTGAAACGAGCTGTTCATGAAAAGCCATTGGCAGGAAAGTACCTAGAGTACAGGCTTATTAGATAAGCCATTGGCAATATGATGAGTCACGAAATATCCACAATTCACCCTTTTAACTTAGCTTTCTTAACTCTAGAGCAATGCATTTCTAATAAACTTCATGAAATTTAAGGTACAAACACTCATAAGGTGGCTTGGAGCGAATTTGGTTTTAAAAGGGGCATTAAGAGCACAAGTTGAAAAATCGGTTCGCATTCCAGAAAGCAAATGCTAAGGGGATCAATCTGCCCAGGCGCCCAGGAAAAACGGATTAATCCTAACGTCGCTGACGTGGTGTAAAAGATGGCTCACATTAAATCCAAAGGATGAAAGCTTAGAGGCTATATATAAGGGCATTGAGGGTCTAAAAAAGGGGCGGCTGGGTCGTCGTTTAGGAGAGGAGGAGAGGGTTTTTAACCCAATTAGGGAGGAAGCCAAGGAACCCATCTCGAAGGTGAAGGTCTAAGAGGGGGTTGGTCTTAGGCCTTATAAAAGAAAATCAATTATGGAAACCTAGAGATGAGGAGTCTAATAAAACCATATGCTTATAAATGAAATGAATGATAAATAAAGCAAGTATATAGAAGAGAGATGAAAGTTAAGAGAGATTACACCAGATTTTTATAGTGGTTCGAAAAACCTTGTCTACGTCCACTTCACTCAAGGGCCTACTTGAGGTTCCACTACTTGCAAGACCTCTTACAAGCTTTCCACCAAGCTTACGGGTGTTTGACAACCTATCCACCAAGCTTACGGGTGCTTAGCAACCTTACAATCTCTTGGATATCTCTCACAAAGTCTACTTCACAACTTGAAGTAGTTTTACAAAAATTAAGCTCACAAATAAAGAGAATAAACTTGCTAGAATATTATCACAATAATTCCTTAGCTCCCCCTAAGTCCCTTGCAAGTTTATTGCATCTTCTCTATTATAGCTGAGCTCCAAAGCCCTCTAAATAGCCTTCCAACGGCTATTTTCTGTTTCTGCAACGGCTCTTTAATGGCTAGTTTCCTGACTAGCGGTCGACCGTCGCATTGTCTGTCGCGTTCTTCTTGAGCCACGGTCAATCCACGCATCGACATTCAAGCTTCACGGTCGACCGTGATATCGACCGTCACATCGTCCGTGGGCCTCTGTTGTGAAATCCGCTTCTCAGGGTCGATGTCTCATTCGACCGTCGCTTCTCCACATAAGGTCACATAGGCCACAGTCGATCGGTTCATTGATCGTCACATCAACCGTCAACCTATTTCCCACGAACAGCTTTCGCGGTTGATCCGTGCATCAACTGTAAGACTCCACGGTCGACTGGTCCGGCATCGACCGTGAGTATAAAACCATCTTAAATATGAAATTTAATGCTTTCCAAATTAAGGGATATAAATATTAAACCAATGTTTTATCATCATGAATATGTTGACATCATCAAAACAGGTTTATGACTAACAGAAGGGAGGCATGAAGGAAGGATCGTCTCCAACCTCCATGAATCCATCTAAGATGTATAGCTAGCTTCCTTTCTCTTAGGATTTCCATGTAGTTGTAGGAATCTTTTTTAGTCTTCTTAGGAGTTTTGATGTGTAATCTATGGGGATGATCTATTGTATGGTTTTGAGCATGATTTCTCTATCTTTGTACTTGGATCTTATTGTTGAATGGATGAATGACCTTATTGGTATGAGTTAGAACCTTGTGCATGATGGGTGTTTGATGTTTTACCCCAATGGGTTGGATGTGCTAGAAACACATCGAATTACATTGGTAGGATAAATAACATTAGATTAGAGTTTAGGAATGCTGGAATCATCCCTATCCTTCTAATTAGAAGGTACATTCTATCTCGCTCTTGCATTTGATTCGAGATGTTAGAACCATCTCGATTCAATGCCCGATTCCATACAATACCCTTTTTCTTGCAACGAATCGATCTTAATCGAAGGTTCGTTAGCAACGATCGAAGTTAATCACTCGTTCGTCGACTTTGTTATTGCGATTCTTGCCGGCGGATGTTTCTAAGCCAGCTTCCGTTGAGCGATAAGTGAGGCTAACCATTCGCTTGTCGACCTCTAGATTTCGATCGTCCTAATTGAATTATATATTTTAATTCCTTAGGAGGCTACACTAGAATCTAGAATAAAATTGAAATCTACAATGACTCGCGGTCGACCGTGGCTTGCTCGCGGTCGACTGTGGAACTATGCAACCGTATTTGAAGACGCGACGGTCGATCCTCGTATCGACCGTGAGAGGCTATTTTTGTGACAGAGAGCGACGGTCGATGTCGCGGTCGACCGTGGCTGTTGTAGAGGGCGACAATCGATCCGGCGGTCGATGTCGCGGTCGACCGTCAGTAATCTTCAACGGAAGATCGTTCCAGCGCTGCAAAAATTCCGGAAAATTATCAGAAAAATCCTAAAAAAAATGTAAAATAACGTAAAATAAAAATAAAAATCTAACTCGCTCAGAAAAAGAGTTAAGAGAAAATTAAATCGATACTCCGTTGTAAATCAAAAGATTTTCCCCGGCAACGGCCCCAAAAATTAATAAGATAGAATAAACCTTTCTTTCAACACTAAATTAATAAGATAGAATAATGGTGAAATACGGGGTCGGTACTCAGGGAAAACTTTGACTAACAAAGAACACCAGAATTAACTCTCAATACTCTAACCCTAAAGCAAAGAAGAATTGATTTGGGTTTTAGAAATTGATTAATTAAAACTAATTAAGAAAGCGATTAACGAAATTAAAATAGATCAATGAGAGAAAACCTAGGGATTACTCAATCCACTTTAGTCTCACTTCCTGTATTCTCTAATTATCCTCTTGTTTCTTATCTCGATATTATGGATTCATAGCTTCTTAAGCTTACATGAATCCCTAAAATAATGCGATTGTTTCCCTAAGGCATAACCTATCCAAACTTAGCATAGATTGTGTTCAAACTTAATCTGAGTACAACCTATCTTCATCTAGCATAGATTATCTCAAAGGCATACACAAAAGCAACATAATAACCATCCTACGAATCTCTACCATCAAGCACAGCAATCAAGTAGGTCTGAATGTACGTCGAGGAACTCTGTTCCCTCAACTCTTTATAAAATAAAACCATATTCATAGGATCATGTCTTTGAAAAGATAACAAGAATCAAACTAGAAAATACAAAGAAGCTACACTAAAGCTTCATGAGATCCCTAAGTATAGAGTTTAGCCACTCATATTTTGGATGAGATCCATGTATTCGATGAAGAAGGTTAGGGATCCACACCGCATCTCCGTCCTCTTCTCCGATTTGAATTCCTCTATTTTTCTCTATGGAGGCCCCCCGTTTTTCAGCCACAAAACCCTTTTTATATGCTAATTCCCGGATTAGGGTTTTAGGGTTGACTTAGACCTCCAATGCAACTCGGATTTCTTAGTTTAGGTCTGACAGCTTCTTCCGATCGCGACTGGGTTCAACCTGTCCATAATTTGGGAACGAGTCCAACACAAAAGATGTAGATTTGGAAGTCTTCTGTCCTCTCCCGAAAAGTTTACAATATTTGGACTTATCTAGAATATTTTGCGAATATTCTTCCGGGCGTCGACGGACCAGTCTTCCAGCAGCTAAATATCTTCATCTTTTTCCAAACTGCTATCAATCCATCTAGAATCTCTGAAAGTGTCGAACATAAAAGTTGTATATCTTGATGGCTTCTAGATGTCACCCAAATTTCAGAATATTTGGACATAAGAATAATTTCTGGTGAATATTGTGCTAACAGTCGACAGAGCAGTGTATTTCAGCATATTAACCGAATTTCTTGCATTTCTTCTCAAAGCATGATTAAACCTGAAATCAACTAACAAGCTATCAAATACAAACACTCTCGGGCTAACAAAGGTAAATTAAGGGGTTTCATTATGAATATTTTGTGACTCATCACACCCCCCAACTTACACTTTGCTAGTCCTCGAGCAAAGAAAATATAAAAAGAAAGCAATAAATCTAACTAGCCACTTTCGTAGGTCTCACGATTGCACTTAGCATGTGCAACAGGCATTTAAACCCCTGGGTTATCCCAGTGGAGGAGTTATAGTCTCCTGAGGGTTTTCAGGGATGACACCCACAAACATCTATACATTCCCTTGAATATATCATTAGAAATCAATTGTGATATATATCAACTCTAATGCATGAAATAGAAATAATATCCATGAATACATCCTTCAACTCACAGTCACATAAAAATATGGTAAATCAAAACATGTCATAACATATTTCCAACACTTCAACATATTTAATCATGATTAAAAATGACTTTAACACTCCTGTGTGTGAATGGGGTTCCACATGCTTCAGAGCATCAATTATATCCAAACACTTCAACTATTCAAGATCACACTTCTATCCAAACACCAGAAATCATGATTAGAAATAACTTTAACACTCCTGTGTGTGAATGGGGTTCCCGGGCGTTGACGGACCAGTCTTCCAGCAGCTAAATATCTTCATCTTTTTCCAAACTACTATCAATCCATCTGGAATCTCTGAAAGTGTCCAACATGAAAGTTGTACATCTTGACGTCTTCTAGATGTCACCCAAATTTCAGAATATTTGGACATAAGCATAATTTCTGGTGAATATTGTGCTAACAGTCGACAGAGCAGTGTATTTCAGCATATTAACTGAATTTCTTGCATTTCTTCTCAAAACATGATTAAACCTGAAATCAACTAACAAGCTATCAAATACAAACACTCTCGGGCTAACAAAGGTAAATTAAGGGGTTTCATTATGAATATTTTGTGACTCATCATACAACCATAGGACCCTCAGAGGAATCGGAAAGGAGTTGGAGGATCTTATGCAACCGGCAGGTCAAGAACAGGGGAGGAGAAACAAAGGAGAAACAGAGGGATTGAACACAGGGAGAGAGGAATAGCACTTCAGTAACAGAGAAGCAAAGACCACCAGCTACAAACCACGATCAATAGAAGAGGAGAGAGCAGAAATCCAAATCCGAAAAGCAAGGAGACATGGAGAACCAAACACCACACGAAATCCAATCAATCACAACACCTCGAGCAATCCTAGGCAGCAAGAGGGAAGAAGAAGGAGTTTCACCAAAAGCCACGAGATCACAGACCCCAAACTAACAGCCAAGAAAAATCCATAAACCAGCCAAGAAAAATCCATAAACCAGCCAACAAACTCCAAATCACAAGCACCAAAACCCATTCCTAGGGCCTAATCCGAGATTAAGGCAGAATCCCCTACCTCTGAGCGTCGAGATCTCATCCTTCCCCTTCTTCTCCGACCGCGGCAATCGTCTCCAAGCTCGCCGCCAGTCGCACGTCACCGCCACCTCTCTCCTCGGGCCATGGGTCGCCTCCAGTCGTGGTCGCCGAGCTCACCTAGCCCTCCGCCGTCGTTGTGGACGGCGTCTCTCTCCCGTTGGTCGGCCGCCGCTGCTCTCTTTTCCCTCCATCGAGTCGCCGACCAGGAGCCTGCGGGCCATGGCCCAGGAGGGCGGGGGCGTTACAGTATGGCATCAGAGCCGGTTCCCAGCCGAAAATTGTGCCAGCGAGGACGCTGGGCCTCCAAGGGGGGTGGATTGTGAGGCCCGCTGGGTCTACAGTGGGACAAGATGCCTGCGCCTGGAGGGCGGGGCTGAGTCGGGTAGCCGGGTAAGCAATCCCACAATGCCTGGGTATGGTCCGGGGTTCGATATAAGTATATAGTAAGCTCTTAATAGACACAACGCGTTTTAAAGCCGTGATGGCAGTGATCCGCCAGAAAACTCCAAGGTTAAGCGTGCTTGCCTTGGAGCGGTCCCGGGATGGGTGACCTACTGGTAAGTTTTCCCAGATTTCTGCGGTGAGCCAAAAGCGGACAATATTGTGTCGGGTGGAGCCCTTGGGAGGATCCTGGTCGGACCGGGAGCCCGCGGGGCGGAGCCCAGTGGAGGGCCGGGGCGTTACAAGTCACTTTTACGACGAGTGGCTAAGATGCGTCAAAAATTTTGGCGCAGTTGCCGGGGACTTGATGATTTGAATTTCATACTTAATAAATCTCTCCCTTCAATGAGCTTGTTCTACTTTCTTTTATTACAAAATATCAAAAATAGAGCATTGCTTATATTGTTATATCTTTTTGTGTTTGTAGGTGAAGCTTCCGAGGGACGAAGCGACTCATCTACGGACGAGGATACAAAAGTTCTTGGATCAGTCCGCTGTAACGTATCTCTTACCTTGAATGATCCAAATCCCCATATGAATGAATGAATGATGATCATGACCTAGATGTCACATTGCAAGCATTCTTAGATTCTAGGACATCTTCAAGCATATTCTTGCATAGTAACTCACCACCTCCTCAAGCTATGGATGATCCCAACCCAAACCCCAATCCCAATGCCAATCCCATCCCGGACCGTAGGAGTATGAAGGATTATTATGTCCCTTCGCACACTACGAGTTTAAGCCTCAATTCCTTCAGTTCCTTCCAAACTTTCACGACTTGAGTAATGAGGACCCTTACTATATATCACCTAGAAGACTTTCTTGAAAAGAGTTTCACAGTTAAGATTCTGAACTTTACCGAGGATGCAATGAGACTGAAATTGTTTCCATTTACTTTGAAGGGTAAAGCCAAGTATTGGTTAGCATCCATTGAGTCCCAAACGATCACCACATGGGACCAATTACAAAGTGCTTTTCTAGAAAAATTCTACTCTATAGCAAAGATTCATGAAATGAGGACCCAAATAGCGGCCTTTCGTCAAGAAGATGATGAACCCTTTCATGATGCTTGGGATAGGTTTAAAGAGCTTCTTAGGAAATGCCCACACCATCAAATCCCAAAGTGGTCTCTTGTCGATTATGTTTACAATAGCCTTAGAATACGTCATCAACAAGATGTAGACACCGCTTGTGGTGGGGTGTTCATGACAAATTTATACGAGAACTTATGGGTTTTATTTGGAAAGCTTGCCATTAATTCCCAAAACCATGCCTTCACTTCAAGAAACGTTAGGGATACTTCAAGTCCTAAGGGACAATCCAACTCTAGAGGAGTTTTAGAGCTATCCGAAGCTACCCGTGTAGCACAATAAATTGATACTCTAAGCAGAAAATTTGATCAAGTTCTTGCTCATTCTTTGAATCAAATCCTAACTCCTCCTTCTTCATCGAGTTACCCACCCACTTCTCCATCGAGTTACCCACCCACTTCTCCATCCTTGAGAGAACTTTGCTTTCTATGTTTGACTCCCGACCACTTCATTACCGATTGCCATTTGGCATGTGATTATCTAAAACTCGTGCAAGAGCATCAATGAGGTCTTCAATCAATCCAAGCCTATTTATGACCCTTACTCAAATACGTACAATCCGGGTCTTAGGGATCATCCAAAATTTTCATGGAGAAATCCTGGCCAACAACTTCCAAATACATACAATTCTAGGCCTCGGATTTTGGGCAATCAAGCCCCAAGCTATCCTCCTAGGTATCAAACACCAGATCCTTCTAGCCAACCTCCACAAAATCAAACCACCTACCGGTCACCTCAAGCTCCTCATGCATATCCACCTCAAGAGTTATCCTCAATTATCTCATCCTCGAAATTGGAGTCAAAGGCCACCTGGGCCTTCCCCATACCAAGCTCCCTATCAAGCCCATCAAGCTCCGAAAGGCGATCCTTTTATTGAAGAAAAACTTCTCAAGGCCTTGGATTCGTTTGAGTCAAGCACCCAACTTTTACATTCTCATTTCCAATCCATTGCAAAGTTGGAAGTGCAAATAGGCTAATTGGCCAATACTATGGCAAGAAGGGAGGAGGGTAGACTTCCTAGTCAACCTATAGTAAACCCTAAAGGCCAACATTATGTCGATTCCACTCATGAGGAAGTGCAAGCGGTCACTACCCTCCGGAGTGGAAAGACTTTTCCTAATGTTGAGAGGCCCAAAGACACCACATTAGAGCAAAAGCAAGAATCTCATTTGCCTACATCAATGCAAGACTCTCAAGCATCACCTCATCATACCCCTCATGATTCTTCGAGTCCATTATCATCTTTCAAGTAAACTCAACCTATCTTACTTGATCTTTACCAACCAAAACATACATTCCTAAGACTCCATATCCTCAAGCACTAGTTGACCCTCAACCCACATCCCAACCATGGAAGAATGGCAAGTATGAGAAGATGTTAGAACTATTCAAGAAAGTCCACATCAACCTTCCCTTATTAGATGCCATCAAGCAAGTGCCTTCTTTCGTCAAATTCTTGAAAGATTTGAGTACCCACAAGAGGCAATCTAAATCTTATGTCTCCAAAAAGATCTTCCTAACTAATCAAGTTAGCTCTATTCTACAATCCGATCTACCTCCGAAATTAAGACACCCCGGCACTCCTACCATTTCTTGCATCATAGGGGATCACTTGATTAAGGGGGCTCTTCTTGATTTAGGAGCTAGTGTGAATCTCATGCCCTACGCCTTATTTTGTAAGTTTGGCCTAAGAGAGCTCAAGCCGACCTCGATGACTTTGCAATTAGCCGATAGATCCATCAAGACACCATGGAGTGTTCTTGAAGACATATTCCCGGTCGATTTCATTGTGCTTAACATGGAACCGGACCTTAGACATAAGAAATCCATTCCCATCATATTTGGACGACCTTTCTTGGCTACGACCAATGCATACATAAACTATAGGAGTGGCATCATGACTGTTATATTTGGAAATATGGAGTTGAAATTAAATATTTTTGATGCTATTAGACAATTTGTGCATGGGAATGAATGCTTCATGGCCGATTCGTTAGTGGATGGTGATATTGTTGATGAATGTGTAAATGATGTGATGGTTGCAAATTTTGATATGGATGATACTTGTGAATCATTTGTTGATGCTTATGAGGACTCTTTGCCGAGTGGTGATGATGTTTTGAATTTTGATGATTTATTGATTGTTGAAGAGGATTTTCCTGGTTTACGTGATGAAGTATTGACTTTTGATGATTTTTCGATGGTTTTTAATGCGTTGCAAGATGCGGATTTACCCACTTCGGATTTACTCGATGAATTTGAACATATGTGCAATGGCCTAAAGAAAAACTTCATTTGGGCCATTACCACCTATATCCTTCACACCGGCACCCCCATCTTTGATTAAGCCTCCAACCTTAGAGTTGAAACCCTTGCCACCCAATTTAAAATATGAGTATCTTGGGCCGAATTGCTCCCTCCTGGTAATCATCTCATCATCTTTGACTCTTGCACAAGAGGGAAAACTTCTTAAAGTGCTCACCAAACACAAGAGGGCTATTGGGTGGTTCATTGCCGATCTCAAGGGGATAGACCCATCTATATGCATGCACCGCATACACTTAGAGGATGAGTCTAAGAGTGTCATAGAGTTTCAACGTCGATTAATCCAAACATGAGGGAAGTTGTTTTGAAAGAGGTTCTTAAACTCCTTGAGGCGGGAGTCATTTTCCCTATCTCAGACTCCAAATGGGTAAGCCCAACCCAAATAGTGCCCAAGAAGTCAGGCATTACCGTGATTAAAAATGAGAGGGGAGAAAGCATAGCTACTCACCAAACAATGGGGTGGCGAGTATGTATAGATTACCGGAAGTTGAACTCATTCACTAGAAATGATCATTTTCCACTTCTATTCATTGACCAAATTTTGGAAAGACTCACCGGGCAATGTTTCTATTGTTTCCTTAATAGCTATTCCGGATATAACCAAGTGGCAATTGACCCTAAGGACCAAGAGAAAACAACCTTTACTTGTCCTTTTGGTACTTTCGCCTACCGTCACATGCCCTTTGGTCTTTGTAACACACCGACAACGCTCCAACATTGCATGTTAGCCATCTTTGGAGACATGATCTAATACTTCCTAGAAATATTTATAGATGATTTTTCAGTATTTGGCCAATCTTTTGACTCTTGCCTCATGAATCTTACCAAAGTCTTAGCTAAATGTGAGGAAATAAACCTAGTTTTGAGTTGGGAGAAGAGTTATTTTATGGTAAATGAGGGAATTGTGTTGGGCCACGTTGTTTCAAGTAGGGGGATCAATGTGGATAAGGCTAAACTTGAACTCATCTCTAAACTCCCCCCTCATCAATGGTTCATCAAATCCGATCTTTTCTTAGGCATGCGGGTTTCAATCGTCGCTTTATCAAGGATTTTAGCAAGATTTCCCGTCCCCTTTGTGTCTTACTTGCTAAAGATGTTCCTTTTAACTTTGACGAATCTTGCATACATGTCTATACCACTCTTCGTGAGGCCTTGTCTTCCGCACCTATTGTGCATACACCCGATTATTCATTTCCTTTTGAAATTATGTGTGATGCCTCGGATTATGCCGTTGGCGCTGTTTTGGGTCAACAGATAGATAAACTCCCTCACGTCATATGCTATGCTAGCAAAACCTTGAATGATGCTCAAGTCAATTACACGACTACCGAGAAAGAGTTGCTAGCGGTAGTCTTTGCTTTGAAGAAATTTAGATCCTACCTTATTGGTTCCAAAGTCATTATCTTTACCGATCATGCCGCTTTGCGGTACTTGTTTGCTAAGAAGGATGCTAAGCCACGCTTATTTCGATGGATCTTACTTCTCCAAGAGTTCTATATGGAATTTAAAGATAAAAAAGGCTCCTCTAATGTTGTTGTGGATCATCCTTCTAGGTTATCGTCCGAGCACATCTTAGATTCCATTCAAATCAATGAGTTGTTCCTGGATGAGCATCTTTTGGCTATTGATCAATTTCCTAAACCGTGGTTTGCTCATATTGTCAATTATCTCACCACCGAGCAAATTCCACTCTTTTGGTCCAAAAATGATCAAACCAAATTCTTCTCACATATCAAAAACTATTTTTGGCATGATCCATATTTGCTCAGACGGTGCCTGGACCAATTATTGAGAAGGTGTGTGCCCGAATCGGAAGTCACGTCCATCCTCACTCATTGTCATTCTCATCCTTGTGGTGGACATTTCTCCGGTAGGAAGACCATTACAAAGATCATTGAATGTGGTTTTTATTGGCCTACCATATTCCGCGATTCCCATAATTTTGCCAAAGCTTGCCTCCGGTGCCAACAAGTTGGTACAATCTCTAGACGCGATGAAATGCCCCAAACTCCCATTATTGTATGTGAAGTTTTCGATGTGTGGGGTATTGATTTTATGGGGCAATTCCCTCAATCAAACAGCTACTTATACTGTCACACCCCGACCCAGAAAACCCATTCAGGACGGGGCGCGAGGGTTCCTATCACTATTCATCTCCAATTGGCGCGATACAAAGCGGAAAAGACGGATAAATTTAAACAATTGTATTTCAGAGGTGAAACAGAAATTCAATTCATATACATCAAGTTGTACTGATACAAAAATCCTCCAAGGAAAGATATTATACAAACTATCAAAATATACAACAAATTATCCTCCAGCAACCTCAAGCACCTCTGGATGTACTCGTGCCACCAAAGGCCGATCCCGCCGGCTCCACTGACGAAGAACTGGCGCCGGAACCTGCAAACACAGCCCAGGTAGGAGTGAACGATAAGCTCAGTAGGGTTCTACTCTACGACACACATAAGGGAGGAAAATAACAACAGTGTTGTCTCCCCGCTCAAGTCTAATGAATGCCACGGGTCCCATAACCCTATCGATGTCCTAAGGGCTCCTGTCATGAAACCTCTCTCCTGAACATGTTACCAGGAGGCCAAGGAACAGTAACATGCAGGATCACCCTTACCCAAGCAGGAATACCATGTCTTGGGGAACTACGTCGGGAACACATCGACAACCATCCTTAGTACTTAGCCTTGGGAAGACAACACGACCTCTAAACCTCAAACATTGATCAGAGTCAACTATCGCAAATCCTCAATAGCATGAGATTCAATTATACAATCACACCCTAATCCTGACTACCCAGCCACGGTACTAAGGCTAGATCCGAGCTACCCGAGAGCCTCGGATCGGCGATCAACCCATCGCCCGCCCAACCTCATATGCCTCTAATGCAATCAAGATGCATGTAACGCTCAGGCACAGATAATGAGATATAGACATGCAACAACATGACAATAATCATACAGGGCCAGGCATAGCCTGCAGCTAGGCAAAGGGGTGAGCATAGCAAGGGCCTCAAATACAGATAATCTATGCTAACCAAACAAAAATTTGAGCAAAGCATTAAACATAGATATACAATAGTTTTCAGTACTCTCTTGCACCTGACAGACTAAGGTTCCATAGTTTCCCCGCAGGTAACTGCCCAACAATTATACAATAGCCCTCGACACTCGCCCGCAACAGGCTAAGGTTCCACAATTCCACATTAGCTAGCACTCATAGCTAGCTAATGGTTAAGCAACCAATGTAACATTTAACTACTTATCAAACCAAGTATTAAATGCACTTAAAACCACAATTCGCTCGAAGGGGATAAGCACGTAATTCAATCCTCAATCTCGATATAAATCCCATGAAAACTCCATAAAAACAACACACATGCTTTCGAACATGTTTAAAGATCAATCACAGTTGAAAGCCATCCAAGAAAGGCCAGAGAACCAAGTTCAAGGGCTCACGGTCGATGCGACGGTCGATCCGACGGTTGACCGTGAGGCCACAGTCAATGTCACGGTTGATGCGACAGTCGACCGTGAGACCAAAGCGAAGAAAATCATCAGGGCGACAGTCGATCCGGACATCGATCCTGGGAAGCCCAAAACCAAACAGAGCCTGACGGTCGATGCGACGGTTGATCCGACGGTCGACCGTCAGATAAAATGGAAAAAGGAGGAGATCCCGCGGTCGATCCATGCATCGACCCTGGGAGACTAAAAACCACACAGAGCCTGATAGTCGATGCGAGGGTCGATCCGAAGGTCGACCATCAGGCCCAGAGAACGCGTATCAATGCTTGACGGTCGATCCAACTGTCGACCGTCAGGCCTATGGCACAATTCTTCGGAACAGTGCCGGAAATCTAATTTCTTGGATTTCAACCGTCAAATCTAGTTGGAAATCAATGAAATTTGGCATGCATATGTAATCGATGATGGGGAAACTAATGGTGCGAAGAAATCACGATTTTGATGGTTAAATCTCCTATCTAGGTCAAAACGGGCGAAAACCGACAAAACGGCAATAATACGAAAACCAGCCGTTAAAATACGAAAATCGCACGGTAGAAATACTAGAATCAAGCCACAACACATGTGCAAAGAACTACATAACAATCTAACAAGTATTCCTACAGCAAAAGCACATAAAACCTATCCTAGGAGAACCCGATCACAAGATCGAGGTAGAAACACCTACTTGAACAAGCAGGGCAGCACCTCCACGCATCCCCCAGCTCCGATCGCCGGAATCCGCTCCTCGAAAGCCGCGCCTCCAAGCCCTAGCTCAGCCGCAGGAGAGAGAGAGAAGAGAGAACGGTAGGAGAAGGAAGGAAAAGAAAAGAAAGAGAAAGAAGGAGCTTAAATAGAAAGCTGGAATCAATCACAGCCGTCCGATTCGATCTCTCCTGATCGAGCTTCGATCTTCCGATCGGAAGCACCCTTAAGGTTCTAATCAACCACATACATCAATCAAAGGCCATGTGTGCAACCCGGGTGTGAAACTGACCACCAGAGAGCATATTTATCAAAATGCCACTGGGGTCAAAAAATAGCGATGCGATTAACCGATCGCATCCCAAGGCCAACCGAGCCAAACCACAAACCTAGACCCTCGACTTAACACAGTCGGACCGGGTTGGAGGTACAGGTCCTCACATATACATTTTGGTAGGGGTGGATTATGTTTTCAAATGGGTGGAGGCAATCGCCATAAGGACTTCTTTGAATGGGTACAGGCCCTCACATTATTGTTGTTTGAAGGGGGTACCTCCTTGCTTGAATGAATTGGATGTTTATATTCTCTTCGAGTGGAGGGTGTACTTCTTTGAATGAATGGTTGGATGTCTTTGAAGAGATGATGTTTTAGAGGGTGTACCGCTATGTTCCTTCACTTGGAAATGCTTGTAGATGCACAGCAAGAAACTTTGCTAACAGTGACTGACATTTTAGTCACTATAGAGCACATATTAGTCGCAAAAGCTTATGGCAACTAATGAAATTTGGTCGCCAGCTTAGTCACATTAGGTTGGTCGTCTAAACCTCCATGCGACCAATACAAGTTTCGTCGCGCAAAGGCGGTTCTAACGCGACCAACCATTCATTGGTCACCATATTGGTCACCTATTGTGACCAACATCTGGTTGCCAATTGTACTATCACTTGGTCGCCATATGTAATGCAAATCCTTACTTGTAGCGACCAATATATTAGTCACAATAGTATTAGTTTGCGTGACGAAATATTTTCGTCACAAATAGTCAATTGTTGAAGCATCTGCGACTATGATTTTAATCCCAAGCTAGTGTTTTTAGTGACCAATTCTATAGTCGCCATGGCACTATTTTTCGTGACTAAAACCTAAATCATGGTAGGTTCTCATCAACAGTCACAAAAAATGACAACATGTCTTTTGATTGCTGTTATTTGGCGACCAGTAATTTAATCACAATAGTATCCTAGTTTGTGACTAAATCTTTTAGTCACAATTAGACGTTCATCTTTGAGTCTATTTTTTGCATAAAAGCTAACATAGTTGCTTCCAAAGACGACTTAACAGGTGGGTTAGACTGATTAGCAGTAGACATACTAGCATTAGCAGTATTTTTTCATGAAAAATTCGGATGCTCCCTCCAACCAGAATTATAAATATTTGAAAAAGGATCAAATCTAGGTCTCGAGTTGTAGGAATTCATCAAATTAGCTTGCTATTGCACATATTCAGAAAATTCATTAACAAAAGGACATGAATCAAACCTATGACCAACAATATTGCAAATTGAACAAATCTCAACCGGTTTAGCTTGTGTGGACATCATCGCGTGCATCTTTTTGTTGAGGGCTGCGATTTACCTTGCCATATCGCCGTTCTGGTTCAGCTCATAGATGCCTCTCGCCTTATTCCTCGTGTCCCTCTACTGCGAGTTAGATCCCAACATCTCATAAATCTCATATGCCTCTGGTGGTGTCTTTTTGAACATCGCTCCACTTACAGCATTATCTGTCATAGTTTGACAAGGAAGGTTTAGTCCATCATTAAAGTATTGTATCTGATTTTCTAAAGAATAATTATGATGGGGGCATTGCATCAAAAGCATCTTAAATCTATCCCATACTTCATGGAAGGGTTCTCCATCAGCTTGCCGAAAATTTGGAATTTGCCTCCTCAAGTTGGTAGTCATGGCATGAGAGTAAAATTTGATGACAAACTTATTGCAAATTGCATCCCAATCAGTGAGTGATCCAGGAGGCAACGACATCAGCCATCTCTTCGCTTTATCCTTCAAAGTATACGGAAAATATCGCATTCTCAGTTGATCTTGAGTAATGCCACCGTTGGTAATAATCTTTCACAAAAGTCAGTGCATCTTCACAAAAGTCAGTTGATCTAGAGAAAAAGTCTGAATAGTAGCATAATAATCTTTCACAAAAGTCAGTGCATCTTCAGAGGATAAACCATGAAATTCATAGAAAAATGTAGATTTTTTAGTTCATAATTTCTAGCCTCCGTTGGTAACGTAATGCACGAAGGTGAAGTAGAAATAGTAGGCCTCACATACTCCTCCAGCGAATGTGCGTTGTTATTAAGCTCCATTTTCTCTAGTTCCTCATTTTGAACTTCTAGATCTGATGTAGACAAGCTACCTTCGTTAGACCTCTTCTTCCTCCCGATTTGATCTGCTTTATCGTCCAAGGGCAGCAACTTTTCTTTCCGTGATCGGCGACCTTATATTCACCACTAATAAACTCTAATCAAATCCCCGGCAACGGTGCCAAAAACTTGATGAATAAATTTTATATCACGCAAGTAAACGAATCGGTGAAATTAAGCAGCGAGACGAGTATCGTACCCACAGAGATTTGCATAAATTTATCAGGGTAAAACACTAAAGAAGAACATAAAGTAAAGAAAGTAAGAAAGTGAAGTAAGAAGCAAAACATACTGAAAGTAAAATATCTAACAATGATGTAAGAAAGCGATAGAAATCTGATAGATGAAGACTAAGGTTCCGATTTCACCATAACATCCTCATTCTATGCATTGAATTAGCAAAATCTCAATTTAATTCCAAGGGTTCGTTCTTTCAATATTATGATGATTCGTTCGGCCGCGGTATCACCAAGTACCCTTAACTAACCCTAGCTTATGAATCCATAGCTAAGTGTCAATCAAGAATCCATTAAGTTCTGAAGAACACTCATGAACCAAGAATTGTCTAAGCTTGAACCCGATTTCGACATAAACTCATGCATTCATAGATCGTGTAAGATTAGAGATGAACCCTCGTCTAATCTCACATAAGACAATCTACAATACTTCTACTGGCTAGATAAAAGTATTAAAATCTCAATTATAATAATGAATGAAATAAGGAATATAAACTGATTAAACAAGCATGATTTAATACAATAGAATGATTCTGTTAGGCTACATCGGTTCCTTAGCAAGGAAATTAGCCACTCATGTGCATCATGAGGGCAACAAAAATGTTCAAAGGAAAATAAATAAATAAAGAAGAAGAAGAAAAAACAAAACCAAACGTAGCTTCCTCTCTTCCAACCAGTCCCACTAGAATCCCCTTTGAGTAACCCTAAGTCCTTTATTTATAGCCCCTAAAGCTTTCCCACTCGGATTAGATCTGCACCCTTTATTTTGTTTAACCGTCAAACAAAAATTGATTTTTTAGTGATGAAGATCGATCTTTTCATCCCGTATAGTTGGCTGCGCCCAAGAAAGATCGATCTTCTATAGGGAGAAGATCGATCTTTTAAATTGTTGCTCTCTGCCACTGTTGGCGCACAAAAAAAATCAATCTTCATATGCTGTGAAGATCGATCTTTTAATTCTGACATGAAAATTTCAGCTTCTTTCTCAGCACTGCGCCATTGATACTAAAAATGTCTTAACTTCCCCTAAGAAACTTGAAATCATGAACCATAAAATTTTCCAGAAACTACACTTCCAGAGCTTTCCAATTATATATGGCACATCATTTAGTTCTTTCTAAATAGGTACAGTTTAATTTTCGAAGTTGACCCATGTAATCTTTTCACCTTCTTTTGCTCCTTTTGACTCTTATTTCCTGCATTTTTCAAACAGCTTTGTGAAGCATCATATAAGTGTAAAAATAATACTAAGAAGGCTAATTAAGGATGAATAGTCCGGTAATTGGGCTGATGATAAGGCTGTTTAGAGTACAATTTCATACACTCATCAGTACCCTCGACTTATGTATGATCACCTCCCTGCTGATCACTCACAAACGTCGTCGTTAAAACGTATGCAAAACACAATTTATAAATTTATAAATCTTTCTTTCAACACTAAATTAATAAGATAGAATAAGGGTGAAATACGGGGTCGGTCCTCAGGGAAAACTTTGACTAACAAAGAAACATCAGAATTAACTCTCAACACTCTAGTCATAAAGCAAAGAAGGATTGATTTGGGGTTTTTAGGAACTGATTAATTAAAACTAATTAAGAAAGCGATTAACGAAATTGAAGTAGATCAATGAGAGAAAACCTAGGGATTACTCAATCTACTTTAGTTTCACTTCCTGTATTCTCTACTTATCCTCTTGTTTTCTTATCTTGACATTATGGATTCACAGCTTCTTAAGCTTACATGAATCCCTAAAATAATGCTATTGCTTCCCTAAGGCATAACCTATCCAAACTTAGCATAGATTGTCTTCGAACTTAATCTGAGTACAACCTATCTTCATCTAGCATAGATTATCTCAAAGGCATACACAAAAAGAACATTAAAACCATCCTACGAATCTCTACCATCAAGCACAGCAATCAAGTAGGTCTGAATGTACGTCGAGGAACTTTGTTCCCTAAACTCTTTATAAAATAAAACCATATTCATAGGATCATGTCTTTGAAAAGATAACAAGAATCAAACTAGAAAATACAAAGAAGCTACACTAAAGCTTCATGAGATCCCTAAGTAAAGAGTTTAGCCACTCATCTTTTGGATGAGATCCATGTATTCGATGAAGAAGGTTAGGAATCCACGCCGCATCTCCGTCTTCTTCACCAATCTGAATCCCTCTCTTTCTCTCTATGGAGGCCTCCTGTTTTCCAGCCACCAAACCCTTTTTATATCTTAATTCCCGGAATTAGGGTTCTAGGGTTGAGTTAGACCTCTATTGAACTCGGAATTCCTGGTTCGATCCTGACAGCTTCTTCTGGTCGCGACTGGGCTCAACCGGTCCTGAATTTGGAAATGAGTCCAACACGAAAGATGTAGATTTGGAAGTTTTCTATCAGATGCCAAAGATTTGATAATATTTGGATTTATCTAGAATATTTGACGAATATTCTCCCGCACATTGACGAACCAGTCTTCTAGCAGCTAAATATCTTCATCTTCTTCAAAACTGCTATCAATCCATCAGGAATCTCTAAAAATGTCCAACATGAAAGTTGTACATCTTGATGTCTTCTAGATGTCACTCAAATTTCAGAATATTTGGACCTAAGAATAATGTCTGGTGAATATTATGCTAACAGTCGACAGAGCATTGTATTTCAGCATATTAAGCCTTTTCTGTAATTTCTAGCTTGAATCTTCATTAAATCTGAAATCAATTAACAAACTATCAAATACAAACACTCTAAGCCTAACAAAGGTAAATTAAGGGGTTTAATTATGAATATTTAGTGACTCATCACACCCCCCAACTTACACTTTGCTAGTCCTCGAGCAAAGAAAATATAAAAAGAAAGCAATAAATCTAACTAGCCACTTTTGTTAGGTCTCACGATTGCACTTAGCATGTGCAATAAGCCTTTAAACCCCTGAGTTACCCCAGTGGAGGAGTTATAGTCTCCTGAGGGTTTTCAGGGATGACACCCACAAACATCTATACAGTGGCTCAGGTTTAGAATATACTGACACATATGTGCAAAAGTGTGTGTCAACATAATAAACACGAACTTGTCCAGGATCTAAATCAGGTGCAAGAGTAAGAGATAATGGTGGAAGGGGCTCAACTATCCAAGAAATAGTTTCAGACAAGATGTGTGGTTTGATGTCATCTTTCGATTGTACAATGTCCCGATTAACATCATCATCAGAGTCAGAAGCATATGCATTCAAACTATCAGACAGAATGTCATTCTTTAATTCAACATCATCATCCTCAAAATCATACTCATCCCAAATTATAGGCAATCTATCATCATACAGTTCAACATCATAATCATCATCATCAGAATCATACTCATCCCAAATTATAGGCAATCTATCATCATGCAGCTCAACATCATAATCATTATCATCAAAATCGTATTCATCCCAAATTGTAGGCAATCTATCATTCATTATAACATGAGACTTATCATCAAAGCAGTCCATCAAACTATCAACATGAAAGCATTCATTCTCATGCTCAGGCAAACATGCAATCTTAAAGATATTCAATTTAACATGCATATTACCAAAAGAAACATCAATCACACCCGTTCGACAATTTATGCAGGCATTAGCAGTGGCAAAAAACGGACGTCCTAGAATAATGGGTACAGTCTTTTTGCAATGGACAACAGGTTTCATGTCTAAGACAACAAAATCAACCGGAAAGAAAAAATTATCCACTTTAACTAAAACATCTTCTACTATACCTCTAGGTGTCTTAATGGACCTGTCAGCTAATTGCAAGATCACTAATGTCTGTTTAAGTTCTTCCATCCCAAATTCCTTACAAAGGTAGTAGGGCAAAATGTTAACACTGGCTCCAAGGTCAAGAAGGGCACCATCTATATGATAGTCTCCTATACAACAGGGTATGGTAGGAGTACCAGGGTCCTTTAATTTGGGTGGCGTGTCATGTTTTAAAATTGAACTGACTTGTTCAAGTAAAAGGATTTTCTTGTCCCGTTTGGGTTTTGTATGGTGTTTATGAGTGCACAGATCCTTTAGAAATTTGGCATAAGAAGGAATCTGACGAATGGCCTGAAGCAAGGGTATGTTGATGTTGACATGTTTGAAAGTTTCAAGGATTTCCTCAGTAGCTCTTCGGGCTTTGATGGTTGGGTACGGGTCCTTAAGAGCTTCAGGAAAAGGCACTTTAGGGATATACTTGCGAGGATCAGGTTCTCTAGAATCAGATGGGCTAGCATCAGGTGAAAAATAAGAATCATCTTGGGATGGATGTTTGATCTTCAGATCGGGCATTTGATCATCCAGATCGACAGGTTCACCTATTTGGTTATCTACTGACTTGCCACTTCTGAGGGTCACCACGGCTTTGACACTCTCAAAATTTTGGCTTTCTACATAGTGCTGGTGTCACACCCCGACCCAGAAAACCCATCCAGGACGGGGCGTGAGGGTTCCTATCACTATTCATCATCAATCGGCGCAGTACAAAGCGGAAAAGACGAATAATTTAAATAGTTGTATTCCAGAGGCGAAACAGATTCAATTATAATATATCATCAAGTTGTACAGTTCAGATTTAATACAAAAGCTCCCAAGAGATGGATATAATACAATACTCCAAAATCCTCAGAAGTTTACATCATATACATATATATCAAAATGTACAATAGATCATCCTCCAGTAACCTCAAGTGCCCCTGGATGTACTCGCGCCGCCGAAGGCCGATCCTGCCGGCTCCACTGAAGAAGAGCTACCGCCTGCACCTGCAAACGCAGCCCGGGTAGGAGTGAGCGATAAGCTCAGTAGGGTTCTACTCTACGGCACACTGAAAGGACGAAAAAAACAACAGTGTTGTCTCCCAGCCTAAATCTAACGAATGCCACGGGTCCCATAACCCATCGATGTCCCAAGGGCTCCTGTCATGAACCTCTCTCTTGGACACATTACCAAGATCACCCTAAGCACTGACAGGGGAATGATGAGTGCATGAAAGTGCACTCTGAACAACCTTATAACCATCTCAATTACTAGATTATTATCATTAATCAGCATCTTTATTAATATTTTTTTACTTTTATATGCTTTACATAGTTGTTTGGAAAATGCAGGAAATTGGGGTTAAAAGAAGCTAAAAAGAGTATATGGATCAACTTCAAAAATTAATCTGTACCTGCTCATGAAGAACCAGATTATGTGCCACATATGGTTGGAAAACTCTTGAAGTCTAGATTCTGGAGAATTTTACGGTTCGTGATTCCGAGATTCCTAGAGGAAGTTACGGCAATTTCAGTACCGATGGCGCAGTCTGAATGGCAGAAAGGAAAATAAGCTGGAAGTTCGAGCGATCCGCCGATCGATCGGACCACGCAGAAACGTGACAGAACCTATGTTTTTCAACCATAAGCGATCCGATCAATCCCTCCATCCCTCCTATGGGGTCCGATCGATCCGACACCAATGGTCCGATCGATCGGACTCGGGAAAATCCAAAAATAGCAGATTTTTACTCAACCGATCGATCCAACACTCATAGTCTGATCGATCGGACTTGGGAATTAAAGGATGACAGAACGTATGCTTTTTAGAGGAACACAGTTCGATCGATCCATCCATCGATCGGACTCGGGCGTAAATAGAAGTTGAAGATTTTAATGAGACCGATCGATCCAACATCCCGAGGAGGATCGATCGAACGTTCCCAGTGAATTAAATCAACGGGTTAGATCAAATCCGTTGATGGAGAGACTTTGGGGCTATATATAGGACTCTTTCTAGGGTTTGAGGGGGACTTCTTGGACGTTTTTGGAGGCTCTTTTCTGGATGTTTCTCAAGGAAAAAAGATGGAGGAATCTCCATCCATGGCCGAGTAATCCGCGGGCATGGCGGACGGATGATCTAGCGAGGATTAGGGTTTCTTCTCCAACAATGGTTCATAGTTTTTAATCTTTATTGTTAAACTCTTCTTATGTATTGGATCTTCACAGATTGCTTTGTGGTTAAACATTATTATAAATCCAGTCATGCTTCTTTTATGATATTGTGATCCCATAGTTATCTCTTTTGATTCTCCTACCGAGTCTCACGAGACCTTTGCTATGCATTGCCCGTAGTGACAGCTGGTATTGTGTATTCTTAGGGATATGGTAAGACAAGGTTGGGGCTCTATCCCGTGAGATCTTTGCTATGCATTGCCGATTGTGAGAGTTGGTATTGTGTATTCTTAGAGATCCGGTTAGAGTTGGGGCTTTGTCCCGATGAACTTTTGCTGCGTGTTGCCTGTAATGACAGCCGGTATCGTGTATTCTTAGGTTTGGTTGGATGAAGTTAGAACCATAAAAAGGAAGAACCAATCATAGGAAGAGACATTTATATTTTATCAGATTCATAATTCTATATCTTCCGGTTAAGGTGATTGAGATGTGAATCCCTTAACTGAGTATTATATGAACCATTGAGAAGAGAAGAATCTAAATTCGAGTGAAGTGATTCCTGACGCCTAGCCTTATCAAAATCCTGATATCTTTAGTTACCCTTACATTATAATTAATCCTTTGATCTAATTTAGTTTAGTTAGCTATCTTGATTGTTTTCAATTCATTGTTATTTGTATTTCTGGATCTTTCCTGCTTGTCTCTCTGTGGGATTCGACCTCTCTTATGCTGTACTGCACCGCGACCGCTGTGCGTGATACATTTGAGCGACATCAGGGAATGGTACCATGTAGGATCACCCTTACCATGCATGGATAGCACTGCCTTGGGACCACATCGGGAACACATCGATTGCATCCTTAGCACTTGGCCTTGGAAGACAACACGACCTCTAAACCTCAAATACTGATCAGAGTCAACTAGCGTGAATCCTCAAAGACATGAGATTTTGATTCAACAATCACAGCCTACTCCTGACTACCCATCCACGGCCCTAAGGCTAGATCCGAGCTACCCGAGAGCCTCGAATCGGCGACCCAAACCATCGCCCGCCTAACCTCAGATGCTTCTAATGCACAAAATGCATGATCTTAGGCAAACAACTATCCTAGATGTCTCTACATGCCACATCATCAGTTATAAGTTCCACAAATATACAATAGCCCTCGGCACTCGCCGGCAAGAGGCTAAGGTTCCACAATTCCTCATTAGTTAGCACTCACAGCTAGCTAATGGCTAAGCAATCAACTAAGCACTTAACTACAATCAGACATGTATTTAAATGCAAACAAAGTCATAGATTCACCCAAAAGAGAGTTACTCGAATCAATTCTCAAACCCGATGAAAATCCTTTGAAAACCTCATCAAACCCCCCTACATGCTTCCCAACATGTTTAGATACTAACCCCAAATCAAATCCATCCAAGAAAAGCCAGAAAATCAAGTCCAAGGGGTCACGGACGATGTCACAGTCGATCCTGGGATCGACCGTGAGGCCATGGACGATGTCACGGTCGATCCGGCGATCGACCGTGACGCCAAAACGAGGAAAACCACCTGGGCGACGGTCGATCGGCCCATCGACTGTGGGAAGCCCAAAACGAGACAGAGCCTCACGGACGATGCGACGGTCGCTCCGATGGTCGACCATGAGGCGGGATGAAAACGAGAGAGAACCCACGGTCGATCGACCCATCGACCGTGGGAGGCCAAAATCCCAACAGAGCCTGACGGTCGATGCGACGGTTGATCTGACGGTCGACTGCCAGGCCCAGAAAGCGTAAAACAACATGTGACGGTCGATGCACAGATCGACCGTCGAGGTCTTGGCACAGTTCATCAGAACAGTGCAGGAAATCCATTTCTTTGGATTTCAAGTATCAAATCAAGTTGGAATAAGATGAGATTTTGCAAGCAAGGGTATTTAGTAATGAGGAAGCTAATGGAATGAAGAAATCCAACTTTTGACGGTTAAATCTCCTATCTAGGTCCAAATGGATAAAAACCGACAAAACGGCTATAATACGGAAACCAACCGTTAGAATATGGAAAAAGCGAGGTAGGAATACTTCAAATCCTTCATACTACATGCACAAAGAGTTACATAGCATTCTAACAAGCATTCCTATAGCGAAAGTACAATAATCCTATCCTAGGAGAACCCGATCCAAAGATCGAGGTAGAAACACCTACGTGAGCAAGTAGGGTAGCTCCTCCACGCGTCCCGTTGGTCAAGCCGCCAAGATCCGAGCTCCGAAGACCAAGTCTCCAAACCCTAGCTCAGCCGAAGGAGAGAGAGAGGAGAAAACGACAGGAGAAGAAGAGAAGGAAAGAGAAGAAAGAGACAGGCCTTATATAGAAATTCCAAATCTATCTCAGCCGTCCGATTCGATCTTTCCCGATCGAGCTCCGATCCTCCGATCGGACGCACCCTAGGGATTCTAACCAAACACATACTTTAATCAAAGTCAGTGTGTGGAACGCGGGTGTGAAACCGACCACCAAGGAGCATATTTACCAAAATGCCCCCGGGGTCCAAACCGCCACACGATCGCCCGATCGTGCCCGCCGCGGAACCAAACCAACAGGAAACCGGCTCTCGACCCACGCGGTCGAGCCAGGTCAGAGGGACGGGCCCTCACAGCCTAACAACCTTAAAAAGAATTTCGTCTCGAAATTCAAGGTTGAAGCCGGGGGAAAAAGAAACAACTAATCCTACCTGCACAAACAAGGCTACAACTAGGGGCGCCAACGCCCACAACAAGGAACTACCTGAAGAGGTGAACAGTCGGGGAAACTCCCGACGCATGCGATCCTCTCGCTCCCAAGTCAGACTCTCTGCACTGCCATGTCTCCGCCTGACCATGACCAACGGTAACGATCTGCCTCTCAGCACCTGATCCCGTCTGTCCATGATCTGTACTGGCTGCTCTATGTAGGTGGCATCCTCCTCAACCTCGACGTCGTCGTGTCTGATCACGTGAGAAGGATCTGGAATATACTTCCTCAGCATAGACACGTGGAAGGTGGGGTGAACTGCTGACATGTGCGGAGGTAGAGCTAACTGGTAGGCGACTGCTCCAACACGCCTGACGATCTCAAAAGGACCCGTGAACCTCGGAGCTAGCTTGCCCCTGCTACCAAACCTGATCGACCCTCTTCGCGGGGACACCTTCAGTAGCACCCTGTCGCCAACTGCGAACTCCAGGGGTCGTCGCCTGCGGTCTGCGTAGCTCTTCTGCCTGCTCTGCGCTGTCAGAAGCCTCTGCCTGATCTGAGCCAACCTCTCTGACGACTGTCTGATGATCTCCGGACCGGTAAGGGACGCCTCCCCAACCTCAGTCCAACACACGGGTGAGCGACACGGTCTGCCGTACAACGCCTCAAAGGGTGCAAAACCCAAACTGGCCTGGAAACTGTTGTTGTAGGCAAACTCCACCAAAGTCACGTGCTGCTCCCAAGTACCTCCAGCATCTAGCACACATGCCCTGAGCATGTCTTCCAAGATCTGGATAGTACGCTCTGACTGTCCGTCTGTCTGAGGGTGGAAGGCTGTGCTGAACGTCAGCGCTGTCCCCAAGGAGTCCTGGAAGCTGCTCCAGAACCTGCCGGTGAATCTGGGATCTCTGTCTGACACTATCGACACTGGGATGCCGTGCAGTCGTACTACCTCGTCAATGTACCTCTGGCAAAGTCTGGCAACTGGATCTGCCGTCCTCATGGGGAGGAAATGAGCCGATTTGGTCAGTCGATCGACAATGACCCAAATCGCATCATTTCCCCTCGGTGACCTGGGTAACCCGGTGACAAAGTCCATAGCTATATGTTCCCACTTCCACTCTGGCACGGGAAGTGGCTGATGAGTCACTAAATATTCGTAATTAGACCCCTCAATTTACCTTTGCTAGGCCTAGAGTGTTTGTATTTGATAGTTTGTTAGTTGATTTCAGGTTTAATCATGCTTTGAGAAGAAATGCAAGAAATTCGCTTAATATGCTGAAATACACTGCTCTGTCGACTGTTAGCACAATATTCACCAGAAATTATCCTTATTTCCAAATATTCTGAAATTTTAGTCACATCTGGAACACATCAAGATGTACAACTTTCATGTTGGACACTTTTGGAGATTCCTGATGGATTGAAAGCAGTTTTGAAGAAGATGAAGATATTTAGCTGCTGAAAGACTGGTCCGTCAATGCCCGGGAGAATATTCGCCAAATATTCTAAATAAGTCAAAATATTGTAAACTCTTCGGGATCTGACAAACGACTTCCAATTCTACATCTTTTATGTTGAACTAATTCCCAAATTCCGGACCGGTTGAGCCCAGTCGTGACTAGAAGAAGCAGTGAGAATTAAACTAGGAATTCTGAGTTGCACTTGAGGTCCAACTCAACTTAGCCATAACCCTAATTCCGGGATTAAGGGTTTTTATTATATAAAGGGGTTATTCCAGCCAAACTTCTCATCTTTTTGTCAATCTTTGGAGGAGGAAGAAGAAGAAGGAGAGGATGTGGATGGTGACAGCTTCCTATTCCAACCCGATGGCTTTCATCCAAAAGATGAGTTGCTAATTCTTATACTTAGGATTATTCATGAAACCCTAATGTAGTTTTCTATTTTTTTTAATTTGAATCTTGTAATCTTCTCAAGACATGATCTTATGAATATGATTTTTAATGTTAATAGAGTTGAGGGAACAGAGTTTCTTGACGTATTTTCAGTCCTACATGATTTCTGTGATTGATTGTAGAGATTCATAGGATGGTTTTCATGTGGTTTTTGGTTTACCTTTGAGATAGTCTATGCTACGTGAAGATAAGTCATGCTAAGGTCATTAGGAGTAGAATAATTTAATGTAATCGTAGGACCAAAGATGATTTATGCTAAACAAAGATAGATTATGCCGTTGGGAACATAAACCTTATTTTAGGGATTCATGTAAGTTTAAGAAGCTGTGGATTCATAATGTTGAGAGAAGAGAACAAGAGGATAACTAGAGAAGATTGAAGGTGAAACTAGGGCGGATTGAGTAATTCCTAAGTCACTTATCCATTGATTCAAATTGATCAATATTTCATCTCTTTTATTTATTAGTTTAGATAACTCTATTCTATCTTAGATTCTTTTCCTTAATTTTCGGGTTTTGAGAATTGATTTCAGTTTTCAACGTTTTCCCTGTGGATCGACTCTGGACTTCACCGCTATTTCTACCTAGTAGTTTAGTGATTGAATAAGGATTATAAATTAATATTTGATTGAGTTTGCAACGTTTTAACGACACGTTCGCGAGCGATCAATTTTTGGCGCCGTTGCCGGGGATTTCGATGGTTAACTAATTGATTTTCTCTTGACTCTTTTTCTTTACTTAGTTAAGTTTTTATCTTTCTTATTTCTCCCTTTCTTTATTTTACACTTTTTAGGAATTTCTGACAATTTTTCTGATTTTTACAGCTACTAAATTTGATTTTCTCGGACTTGGACCTGCAACCCATCGCCAAGAGCGATCGGTCGGACACGGGAGCGACCGATCGGGACTGTGTAGTCATGTGAGCTTGTTCTAAACTCCGAGTTATTTTATCTAGCTGTTTGACACGCTTCTGCAAGTCGCACAAAAGCACGTATCAGCGACAGTCGTCTCTTGGACCAGCCCACTGTTTGTATTTCTTATCTTTGGTGTGGTCCTTATTTATATGATCTTGCATGCATGACTAATTTTTATATGCCACCGGGTGCCATGTCCAATGATGATTTACCTTTTGGTTATGAACCCGCTTACAATAATGACACATATGACTTCTCAAATCCCGCATATAATTCACATTTATATCCTTATAGTCAGGATTGTAGAGACTATACATACCCTAGTTGGCAATTCAAAGATTATCAACCTCCTAACGTTCAACCATGGAATATAAAAACACCAACCCAAAATTCTGCATATAGTTTTGAACAACAATATCCTTCATGTTATCCACAGAATATAACTTCAGCTCATCCGATCCAAACCACCTCTGAACCCACTTTGAGTTCCATCCTTCTAGCCATAAATGAAAATTTTAGTGGAATGAGAAGTGACCTAAAAAATGATATTTCCAAAATACAAAATAATGTGTGGAGAATAGAGAACCAGTGTAATTCTAATACCAAATCCATTGCTAAACTGGAGACACAAATTGGACAATTAGCTTGTATGGTGGATTCATATGATGATTATGGGAATGATTATGTTCCTCCTATGTGTGATGATAATACTTGTGATGCTTTGCCAGTTCATGATGCTATTGACAATGTTTTACCAACTGCTAAAAATACTGTTTTGCCGATTTTGGATGATACGATTGATGATGTTGATGAATGCTACCCGGATGTATATTCTGGACCTTATATGTATTTCGGTCATTCTTATAAAGCAAGTTTTTTTGATGATAGTGATGATGAGGATTGTTGTGAGAAATTGCCGGTTGTTCATGATGAGTTGAATGATGATAATATGTCTAGTTACAATGATCATAATGAGAATGAGCATATTAGTGAGACCCCCTATCGGGAACCTGAAGTCGAACTTTTACATTATGCGTTGAATGATGATGATATGCCTATTAGTGATAAACATAATAAGGATGAGGGTGTTAGCAATATTCCTTATGTAGAGCCTCAAGTTGAGATTCTACCTTTAATATCATCCCCATTAGTTGAACTTTGTGAGGAGGAGAACCTTGTTATGAGTGAAGACCATGCCAATGCCTATCGTCCCTTCATCAAAGATCATATCAAAATTTCCAGTTCTATGTATATTTTGCTTGCTAAGGACTTCTTTTTATTCCTTGATGAAGCATGTCTGCATACCTTCACCATGATTCGGGTCATGTACTTCTTCACATGGAATCATCGGCCTCCTAAATCTTGTTTCGAGAGTGTCTAGCGAAAGACGTAAAGGCAACCCAGCTTTTATTAGTTTTTCGAATTTTATTTAATTGTTAGGAGTTTTCCCTGATTTTTTATAGAATTCTTTCACAATTTTTTCATTGTTTTCAAATTTTCGCCAATTTTTTTACGACTTTTCTCTCTCCTCCCCACTGTTCATCGTCCCCGACCTCCTGCTCGTCCCCGAGCCGCTGTCCTTCGTCGCCAATCGCCACCTCTCCGGCCGCCCTTACCCCTCCAAACCAGTCCCAAAACCTCCGCCATCACTCCGGCTACCCGTCCACGGCCTTCTCTTCCCTCGGAACCACCTCCTCCGACGCCGGTGAGCTCCCCTGTTTTCTCCGCCACGGCTGATCTCCTCATCCATGGCCCTCCACCGCCGTGTACCACCTCCAGAAGCTTCCTTCCACCCCCACGACCCTTCCACCACATTTAAAACTCAACATTGCCGCCTCTATCTCCGGCGTCCAGCCACCGTGATCTTCACCTCGCCGGAGACCTTCAATCTAGCGTCTGGGAGCCCAATTATTCAATCAGCCACCATAGGATAGTTAGTTGGCCCTCCACGATCCTTTCTAGATCCTTGCCAACCTCGATTGATATCTGGATCGCTGGAATCAATCTCCGACCATCATCGTCCTCCGCGCCGTTCACCGCCGTTCCGCCGCCTGGAGGCCACTATTCCTCGATCAGACCTCACCGGAGAACTCCTTTTGCTTCCACGATGCTTCCTGTACCCTTCCCATTCTCCGGCAAAGCCGTTTCACCGTCGATCCATAGCCGGCGTGCCTACAGCCGTCCGTTCGGGCACTGACCGCGATCTGCGTGCTCCCAGGCTCCGATTTCAGATCTGGAAATTTCTATCATCTATCCGGCCTATGCTGAGCATGATTTGACCTACTAGACATCCTAGAGCAACCTCCTGTGTGTTCGTTTCTCTTTATTTCCGCCGATCTCGAACTCCAATTTCGCCACGGGTGCGCAATTCCGGACCGGTTGAGCCCAGTCGTGACCAGAAGAAGCAGTCAGAATTAAACTAGGAATTTTGAGTTGCACTAGAGGTCCAACTCAACTTAGCCATAACCCTAATTTCGGGATTAAGGGTTTTTATTATATAAAGGGGTTATTCCAGCCAAACTTCTCATCTTTTTGTCAATCTTTGGAGGAGGAAGAAGAAGAAGGAGAGGATGTGGATGGTGACAACATCCTATTCCAACCCGATGGCTTTCATCCAAAAGATGAGTTGCTAATTCTTATACTTAGGATTATTCATGAAACCCTAATGTAGTTTTCTATCTTCTTTGGTTTGAATCTTGTAATCTTCTCAAGACATGATCTTATGAATCTGATTTTTAATGTTAATAGAGTGGAGGGAACAGAGTTCCTTGACGTATTTTCAGTCCTACATGATTTCTGTGATTGATTGTAGAGATTCATAGGATGGTTTTCATGTGGTTTTTGGTTTACCTTTGAGATAGTCTATGCTACGTGAAGATAAGTCATGCTAAGGTCATTAGGAGTAGAATAATTTAATATAATCGTATGACCAAAGATGATTTATGCTAAACAAAGATAGATTATGCCGTTGAAAACATAAACCTTATTTTAGGGATTCATGTAAGCTTAAGAAGCTGTGGATTCATAATGTTGAGAGAAGAGAACAAGAGGATAACTAGAGAAGATTGAAGGTGCAACTAGGGCGGATTGAGTAATTCCTAAGTCACTTATCCATTGATTCAAATTGATCAATATTTCATCTCTTTTATTTATTAGTTTAGATAACTCTATTCTATCTTTGATTCTTTTCCTTAATTTTAGGGTTTTGAGAATTGATTTCAGTTTCCAACGTTTTCCCTGTGGATCGACTCTAGACTTCACCGTTATTTCTACCTAGTAGTTTAGTAATTGAATAAGGATTATAAATTTAATTTTTGATTGAGTTAGCAACGTTTTAACGACACGTTCGCGAGCGATCAGTGGCTGCAACAAACCTGGTGTCCGCCTGTGCTCTGCCTTCACCCTCTGACAGGTGAGGCATCTGGAAACGAACTCAGCTACCGACCTCTTCATCCCACACCACCAGAACTGTCGGCGAAGGTCATGGTACATCTTGGTGCTCCCGGGGTGAATGGCGAAGCAGGAATGGTGGAACTCGTGAAGGATCTCCTCTCGCAACACCGGGTCTGCTGGAACTGCAACTCTGCCTCTGAAGAGTAGACCACCGTCTGCCGATACTGTCCAGCCCTCAACCGTGCGCTCGGTGCCGACCGCCGCACGGGTCTCCACAAGCTCTGGGTCTCCAGCCTGTGCCTCGATCACCCTGGCCAAAAGAACTGGAATGCTGCGAACAGCATACAGGAAACCACCTGTCGCCCGGTCCTCGAAGTCAAGCCCAAACTGACTGACTGTCTCCAGCATCTGCCACTACCGAGCTAACACCGCTGCCAAGGTCACTCTGCTGTCTCTGGTCTGCCTGCTGAGAGCGTCTGCTACGACATTTGCCTTACCAAGGTGGTAATGCAACTCGAAGTCGTAGTCCTCTAGAAGCTCCATCCACCGCCGCTGCCTGAGGTTGAGGTCACGCTGGGTAAACACATGCCTCAAGCTCTTATGATCAGAGTACACCGAGAACCGCTCACCATAGAGGTAGTGCCGCCACGTCTTCAGAGCGAAGACAACCGCCGCGAGCTCAAGATCGTGGACTGGATAGTTCGTCTCATGGGTCTTCAGCTGCCTGGAACCGTAGGCCACCACATGGCCCTCCTGCATAAGCACACAGCCTAGACCCTCCCCATTGGCGTCGCAGTAGACACTGTAGCCGACGCCTCACTCTGGAACTATAAGGATCGGTGCACTCGTCAGTCTGGTCCTCAACTGGACGAAAGCCTGCTCACAAGCCTCGTCCCAAACAAATGGGACCGCCTTCTGTGTCAACCTGGTCAGCGGCCCTGCAACCCTGGAGAAGTCCCGCACGAACCTCCGGTAGTAACCCGCCAAGCCGAGGAAGCTGCGGACCTCGAACACTGTCGCCGGTCTCTGCCACTGTAGCACTACCTCGATCTTGGCTGGATCAACTGAAATACTCGCCGCTGACACCACATGCCCCAGAAACTGCACCTCAGGAAGCCAGAACTCACATTTGGAGGCTTTGGCATACAGCCTATGCCCCCTCAACAACTGCAACACTGTCCTTAGATGCTGCCGGTGCTCCTCCGCGGTACGTGAGTAGACTAGGATGTCGTCGACGAAAACCATCACGAACTGATCTAAGTATGGTCGGAAGACCCTCTGCATCAGATCCATGAACGCCGCCGGTGCGTTCGTCAAGCCGAACGGCTTCACCATGAACTCGTACAACCCGTACCTCGTACGGAAAGCCGTCTTCGGGATGTCGCAATCCCGAATCCGCAACTGGTGATAGCCGGTACGGAGATCGATCTTCGAAAAGACCGAAGAGCCTCGGAGCTGGTCGAACAAGTCATCGATCCTCGGCATCGGATACTTGTTCTTCACCGTCACCCTGTTTAGCTTCCTGTAATCAATGCAAAGACGAAGCGTACCGTCCTTCTTCTTTGCGAACAATACAGGAGCTGCCCAAGGTGACGTGCTAGGACGGATGAAACCTCTACCGATCAACCCATCCAGCTGGACCCTCAGCTCCCTCTGCTCTGCTGGTGCCATCCTGAAAGCTGGCAGAGAGATCAGCCCGGTACCCGGTACAAGATCTATCTGAAAGTCTACTGCTCTGGAAGGAGGAAGACCCGGTAGCTCGTCTGGGAAGACGTCAGCAAACTCACAGACCACTGTAGGCAAACTGCCCTCTCGACTGCCCTCTACAACGAACAAGGAAATGCGCGCCAGTAAAGCTGACAGCTGGCCCTCGCGCCTGGGAAAGCAACCACACAAGAGGGAATCGGCCAACTGGCGATCCCCCAACAGAACGAAACGAGAGCCGTCAAGTGTCCAAGCAGTCACCCTACGACGGCCACAGTCGATGACGGCTCGGTATGATGTCAGCCAATCCATACCGAGAATCACGTCGAACCCGACCATGTCTAGCACCCGAAGGTCTAGAAAGACACGGAGGCCCCCAACCTCCAACTCGCAGGAACGGTAGATCAGCTCAACACGAGCTCCTCCGCCGACGGGTGTGTCTAAGTGTAGTGTGACTCCAAGTGGCTCAGTCTCTAGCCCTAGCGATGCCACACAGTCACTAGCTACAAAGGAATGAGATGCCCCAGAATCTATCAGAACATCTACAAATGAACTGAAAAGCTGGAAGGTACCTCTGAGAACAGGGGGGTCAACTGGAGCTGGTGGAAGTGCTAGAGTTTGCTGGGGTGGCTGGTAAGGCTGAAAGGCTGAACAAAGTCTGGGTACTCGCAGTCTGGAAGTGCGTACACTCCCCCTCTGGATCCGCCTCGACCTCCGCCGCGACCTCTGCCTCTCCCGGCTCCTGGTGTCCGCCAACCTCCGCCTGCTCCGCCACGGGCGAACTGTGCCCTCAACGTCGGACAGTCTCGGCGAAAGTGTCCGGTCTGCCGGCACTCAAAGCACACTGGAGGACCAAGCGCTAGCTGCTGGCTCTGGCCTCTTCCTGACGTCTGCCCCTGAGGCCCAGCCGGAAGAAGTGGCTGGCCTCCCTGCCTGGGCTGCTGCTGGTACTGGGGTGGGTAACGCTGGTACGGCTGCTGGTGTCGTGAGCCCCTCGGCTTCCTCCACGAACCCCTTCTGCCCTGAGCTACTCTTTGTGGCTGTCCTCCGCCACTGGTGCTCGCAAACGACGCAGGCTGGACTGCCCTAGGCTCCGGCTCCTGCAACTGAGCCTCAACTGCCAAGGCACAGTCCAACACCTCTGCGTACGTGCTAGAGCACTGAGCTGCGATCAGATGCCTGAGCTCGGCCCTAAGCCCCCACTGGAACTGCTCAGCTCTGGCAAGAGGATCCGCCGACACCGCCCCGGCAAATCTGGCAAGTCTGGTGAACCTAGTAGCGTACTGAACAACCGACTGAGTACCCTGAGAAAGGGTCTGGTACTCACGGACAAGGGCCGAGCGCGCACTGCGGGGAAAGTACGCGCCGAGAAACGAAGAACGGAACACAGCCCACGATGGGTCACTCCCGTCCCTGGCGGCCTGGAAAGAGCGCCACCAGTCCAAAGCGTCCCCGTCGAGCTGGAACGCGGCAAGTCTGACCCGAACTCGGTCATCCTGGACAAACAGAGTGTCAAGGACGCGACTGACTCCCTCCTGCCAGTCGTCCGCCACCGCTGAACCTAGGACGATTCAGCCTTTGGAAGTCGACCACTGCTGTTGCAACAGCACGCTGGTCGAGTGGAGGAGAGACCTCCTCGGCGATGAACGAAGCATCCTCCTCCACCACGACCTCAATCCCCGGCTCTGGCTCTCGTGCAGGTACACGGAGCACGGCTGTGTTGGCCCCTAAGACCAGTTGGGCAGCACGCTGGTCGCGCGCGGTACCCTGACCCAACACTGGACAGCTAGTCCTGCTCCCTGGCATCTGCACGTTCAACAGAGACGACAAGTGTCCACCCGTAAGAAACCAAAACACAACAGCAATCAAAAAAGTAAAAGCATAACACACATGAGCATAGTCAAGCACACAGGGATGCTCTACTCCTAAAACTATCCCAAACCGCGCTCAACTAATCCTATCACTGGGACCTACAGCCTGCTCTGATACCAAGTTGTCACACCCCGACCCAGAAAACCCATCCAGGACGGGGCGTGAGGGTTCCTATCACTATTCATCATCAATCGGCACAGTACAAAGTGGAAAAGACGGATAATTTAAATAGTTGTATTCCAGAGGCGAAACAGATTCAATTATAATATATCATCAAGTTGTACAGTTCAGATTTAATACAAAAGCTCCCAAGAGACAGATATAATACAATACTCCAAAATCCTCAGAAGTTTACATCATATACATATATATCAAAATGTACAACAGATCATCCTCCAGCAACCTCAAGCGCCCCTCGATGTACTCGCGCCGCCGAAGGCCGATCCTGCCGGCTCCACTGAAGAAGAGCTACCGCCTGCACCTGCAAACGCAGCCTGGGTAGGAGTGAGCGATAAGCTCAGTAGGGTTCTACTCTACGGCATACTGAAAGGAGGAAAACAACAACAGTGTTGTCTCCCAGCCTAAGTCTAACGGATGCCACGGGTCCCATAACCCATCGATGTCCCAAGGGCTCCTGTCATGAACCTCTCTCTTGGACACATTACCAAGATCACCCTAAGCACTGACAGGGGAATGGTACCATGTAGGATCACCCTTACCCAGCAGGGATACCACTGCCTGGGGACCACGTCGGGAACACATCGATTGCATCCTTAGCACTTGGCCTTGGAAGACAACACGACCTCTAAACCTCAAATACTGATCAGAGTCAACTAGCGTGAATCCTCAAAGACATGAGATTCTGATTCAACAATCACACCCTACTTTTGACTACCCATCCACGGCCCTAAGGCTAGATCCGAGCTACCCGAGAGCCTCGGATCCGAGCTACCCGAGAGCCTCAGATGCTTCTAATGCACAAAATGCATGATCTTAGGCAAACATCTATCCTAGATGTCTCTACATACCACATCATCAGTTATAAGTTCCACAGATATACAATAGCCCTCAGCACTCGCCGGCAAGAGGCTAAGGTTCCACAATTCCTCATTAGCTAGCACTCACAGCTAGCTAATGGCTAAGCAATCAACTAAGCACTTAACTACAATCAGACATGTATTTAAATGCAAACAAAGCCATAGATTCACCCAAAAGAGAGTTACTCGAATCCATTCTCAAACCCGATGAAAATCCTTTGAAAACCTCATCAAATCCCCCCTACATGCTTCCCAACATGTTTAGATACTAACCCCAAATCAAATCCATCCAAGAAAAGCCAGAAAATCAAGTCCAAGGGGTCACGGACGATGTCACAGTAGATCCTGGGATCGACCGTGAGGCCACGGACGATGTCACGGTCGATCCGGCGATCGACCGTGACGCCAAAACGAGGAAAACCACCTGGGCGACGGTCGATCGGCCCATCGACTGTGGGAAGCCCAAAACGAGACAGAGCCTCACGGACGATGCGACGGTCGCTCCGACGGTCGACCGTGAGGCGGGATGAAAACGAGAGAGAACCCACGGTCGATCGACCAATCGACCGTGGGAGGCCAAAATCCCAACAGAGCCTGACGGTCGATGCGACGGTTGATCTGACGGTCGACCGCCAGGCCCAGAAAGCGTAAAACAACATGTGACGGTCGATGCACCGATCGACCGTCGAGGCCTTGGCACAGTTCATCAGAACAGTGCAGGAAATCCATTTCTTTGGATTTCAAGTATCAAATCAAGTTGGAATAAGATGAGATTTTGCAAGCAAGGGTATTTAGTAATGAGGAAGCTAATGGAATGAAGAAATGCAACTTTTAACAGTTAAATCTCCTATCTAGGTCCAAATGGACAAAAACCGACAAAACGGCGATAATACAGAAACCAACCGTTAGAATACGGAAAAAGCGAGGTAGGAATACTTCAAATCCTTCATACTACATGCACAAAGAGTTACATAGCATTCTAACAAGCATTCCTACAGCGAAAGTACAATAATCCTATCCTAGGAGAACCTGATCCAAGGATCGAGGTAGAAACACCTACTTGAGCAAGTAGGGTAGCTCCTCCACGCGTCCCGTTGGTCAAGCCGCCAAGATCCGAGCTCCGAAGACCAAGTCTCCAAACCCTAGCTCAGCCGAAGGAGAGAGAGAGGAGAAAACGACAGGAGAAGAAGAGAAGGAAAGAGAAGAAAGAGACAGGCCTTATATAGAAATTCCAATTCTATCTCAGCCGTCCGATTCGATCTTTCCCGATCGAGCTCCGATCCTCCGATCGGACGCACCCTATGGATTCTAACCAAACACATACATCAATCAAAGTCAGTGTGTGGAACGCGGGTGTGAAACCGATCACCAAGGAGCATATTTACCAAAATGCCCCCGGGGTCCAAACCGCCACACGATCGCCCGATCGTGCCCGACGCGGAACCAAACCAACAGGAAACCGGCCCTCGACCCACGCGGTCGAGCCAGGTCAGAGGGACGGGCCCTCACAACCTAACAACCTTAAAAAGAATTTCGTCCCGAAATTCAAGGTTGAAGCCGGGGGAAAAAGAAACAACTAATCCTACCTGCACAAACAAGGCTACAGCTAGGGGCGCCAACGCCCACAACAAGGAACTACCTGAAGAGGTGAACAGTCGGGGAAACTCCCGACGCATGTGATCCTCTCGCTCCCAAGTCAGACTCTCTGCACTGCCATGTCTCCGCCTGACCATGACCAACGGTAACGATCTGCCTCTCAGCACCTGATCCCGTCTGTCCATGATCTGTACTGGCTTCTCTATGTAGGTGGCATCCTCCTCAACCTCGAGGTCGTCGTGTCTGATCACGTGAGAAGGATCTGGAATATACTTCCTCAGCATAGACACGTGGAAGGTGGGGTGAACTGCTGACATGTGCGGAGGTAGAGCTAACTGGTAGGCGACTGCTCCAACACGCCTGACGATCTCAAAAGGACCCGTGAACCTCGGAGCTAGCTTGCCCCTGCTACCAAACCTGATCGACCCTCTTCGCGGGGACACCTTCAGTAGCACCCTGTCGCCAACTGCGAACTCCAGGGGTCGTCGCCTGCGGTCTGCGTAGCTCTTCTGCCTGCTCTGCGCTGTCAGAAGCCTCTGCCTGATCTGAGCCAACCTCTCTGACGACTGTCTGATGATCTCCGGACCGGTAAGGGACGCCTCCCCAACCTCAGTCCAACACACGGGTGAGCGACACGGTCTGCCGTACAACGCCTCAAAGGGTGCAAAACCCAAACTGGCCTGGAAACTGTTGTTGTAGGCAAACTCCACCAAAGTCACGTGCTGCTCCCAAGTACCTCCAGCATCTAGCACACATGCCCTGAGCATGTCTTCCAAGATCTGGATAGTACGCTCTGACTGTCCGTCTGTCTGAGGGTGGAAGGCTGTGCTGAACGTCAGCGCTGTCCCCAAGGAGTCCTGGAAGCTGCTCCAGAACCTGCCGGTGAATCTGGGATCTCTGTCTGACACTATCGACACTGGGATGCCGTGCAGTCGTACTACCTCGTCAATGTACCTCTGGCAAAGTCTGGCAACTGGATCTGCCGTCCTCATGGGGAGGAAATGAGCCGATTTGGTCAGTCGATCGACAATGACCCAAATCGCATCATTTCCCCTCGGTGACCTGGGTAACCCGGTGACAAAGTCCATAGCTATATGTTCCCACTTCCACTCTGGCACGGGAAGTGGCTGATGAGTCACTAAATATTCGTAATTAGACCCCTCAATTTACCTTTGCTAGGCCTAGAGTGTTTGTATTTGATAGTTTGTTAGTTGATTTCAGGTTTAATCATGCTTTGAGAAGAAATGCAAGAAATTCGCTTAATATGCTGAAATACACTGCTCTGTCGACTGTTAGCACAATATTCACCAGAAATTATCCTTATTTCCAAATATTCTGAAATTTTAGTCACATCTGGAACACATCAAGATGTACAACTTTCATGTTGGACACTTTTGGAGATTCCTGATGGATTGAAAGCAGTTTTGAAGAAGATGAAGATATTTAGCTGCTGAAAGACTGGTCCGTCAATGCCCGGGAGAATATTCGCCAAATATTCTAAATAAGTCAAAATATTGTAAACTCTTCGGGATCTGACAAACGACTTCCAATTCTACATCTTTTATGTTGAACTAATTCCCAAATTCCGGACCGGTTGAGCCCAGTCGTGACTAGAAGAAGCAGTGAGAATTAAACTAGGAATTCTGAGTTGCACTTGAGGTCCAACTCAACTTAGCCATAACCCTAATTCCGGGATTAAGGGTTTTTATTATATAAAGGGGTTATTCCAGCCAAACTTCTCATCTTTTTGTCAATCTTTGGAGGAGGAAGAAGAAGAAGGAGAGGATGTGGATGGTGACAGCTTCCTATTCCAACCCGATGGCTTTCATCCAAAAGATGAGTTGCTAATTCTTATACTTAGGATTATTCATGAAACCCTAATGTAGTTTTCTATTTTTTTTAATTTGAATCTTGTAATCTTCTCAAGACATGATCTTATGAATATGATTTTTAATGTTAATAGAGTTGAGGGAACAGAGTTCCTTGACGTATTTTCAGTCCTACATGATTTCTGTGATTGATTGTAGAGATTCATAGGATGGTTTTCATGTGGTTTTTGATTTACCTTTGAGATAGTCTATGCTACGTGAAGATAAGTCATGCTAAGGTCATTAGGAGTAGAATAATTTAATGTAATCGTAGGACCAAAGATGATTTATGCTAAACAAAGATAGATTATGCCGTTGGGAACATAAACCTTATTTTAGGGATTCATGTAAGCTTAAGAAGCTGTGGATTCATAATGTTGAGAGAAGAGAACAAGAGGATAACTAGAGAAGATTGAAGGTGAAACTAGGGCGGATTGAGTAATTCCTAAGTCACTTATCCATTGATTCAAATTGATCAATATTTCATCTCTTTTATTTATTAGTTTAGATAACTCTATTCTATCTTTGATTCTTTTCCTTAATTTTAGGGTTTTGAGAATTGATTTCAGTTTCCAACGTTTTCCCTGTGGATCGACTCTGGACTTCACCGCTATTTCTACCTAGTAGTTTAGTGATTGAATAAGGATTATAAATTTAATATTTGATTGAGTTTGCAACGTTTTAACGACACGTTCGCAAGCGATCAATTTTTGGCGCCGTTGCCGGGGATTTCGATGGTTAACAAATTGATTTTCTCTTGACTCTTTTTCTTTACTTAGTTAGGTTTTTATCTTTCTTATTTCTCCCTTTCTTTATTTTACACTTTTTAGGAATTTCTGACAATTTTTCTGATTTTTACAGCTACTAAATTTGATTTTCTCGGACTTGGACCTGCAACCCATCGCCAAGAGCGATCGGTCGGACACGAGAGCGACCGATCGGGACTGTGTAGTCAGGTGAGCTTGTTCTAAACTCCGAGTTATTTTATCTAGCTGTTTGAGACGCTTCTGCAAGTCGCACAAAAGCACGTATCAGCGACAGTCGTCTCTTGGGATCGACCGTGAGGCCACGGACGATGTCACGGTCGATCCTGGGATCGACCGTGAGGCCACGGGCGATGTCACGGTCGATCCGGCGATCGACCGTGACGCCAAAACGAGGAAAACCATCTGGGCGACGGTCGGTTGGCCCATCGACCGTGGGAAGCCCAAAACGAGACAGAGCCTCACGGACGATGCGACGGTCGCTCCGACGGTTGACCGTGAGGCGGGATGAAAACGAGAGAGAACCCACGGTCGATCGACCCATTGACCGTGGGAGGCCAAAATCCCAACAGAGCCTGACGGTCGATGCGACGGTCGACCGCCAGGCCAAGAAAGCATAAAACAACATGTGACGGTCGATGCACCGATCGACCGTCGAGGTCTTGGCACAGTTCATCAAAACAGTGCAGGAAATCCATTTCTTTGGATTTCAAGTATCAAATCAAGTTGGAATAAGATGAGATTTTGCAAGCAAGGGTATTTAGTAATGAGGAAGCTAATGGAATGAAGGAATGGAACTTTTAACGGTTAAATCTCCTATCTAGGTCCAAATGGACAAAAACCGACAAAACGGCGATAATACGGAAACCAACCGTTAGAATACGGAAAAAGCGAGGTAGGAATACTTCAAATCCTTCATACTACATGCACAAAGAGTTACATAGCATTCTAACAAGCATTCCTACAGCGAAAGTACAATAATCCTATCCTAGGAGAACCTTATCCAAGGATCGAGGTAGAAACACCTACTTGAGCAAGTAGGGTAGCTCCTCCACGCGTCCCGTTGGTCAAGCCGCCAAGATCCGAGCTCCGAAGACCAAGTCTCCAAACCCTAGCTCAGCCGAAGGAGAGAGAGAGGAGAAAATGACAGGGGAAGAAGAGAAGGAAAGAGAAGAAAGAGACAGGCCTTATATAGAAATTCCAATTCTATCTCAGCCGTCCGATTCGATCTTTCCCGATCGAGCTCCGATCCTCCGATCGGACGCACCCTAGGGATTCTAACCAAACACATACATCAATCAAAGTCAGTGTGTGGAACGCGGGTGTGAAACCGACCACCAAGGAGCATATTTACCAAAATGCCCCCGGGGTCCAAACCACCACACGATCGCCCAATCGTGCCCGACGCGGAACCAAACCAAAAGGAAACCGGCGCTCGACCCACGCGGTCGAGCCAGGTCAGAGGGACGGGCCCTCACATTTGGCCTCTGGGGTTTGTCACAGGTTGACTTGGCAAGTGACCTTCCTCTCTTTTGGCTATAGTGTTAGAAAGTTGGCCCAGTGAATTCTCAAGTTTAGCAATGGATTGGGTATTAGAATTACATTGATTCTCTATTCTAGAAACATAATTCTTAATTTTAGAGACTTCACTCGCCAAATCATTTCTTATGCCACTAATGTTTGAATTGATGTTGTCATTCATAGCAGTCATAGCCGAAAGGTGGGAACTTAAAGTTTGTTCAGAAGTGGATTGGGTTTGAGAGGCTAAAGTTGATTGCGAAGGGTACCCAGGATTAGGATTTGCAGAAGGTTTAGGTGAGTATGTGAAAGCAGGAGGATTGTTTTGCCCTTGGAAAGCATTTGACTGTTGTGGCTTGCAACTAAAATTAGGATGATTTCTCCAACCTGGATTATAGGTATTCGAATAAGGGTTATTTTGTGGTTTGAAAAAACCATAGGTTGCATTAGCTTGTTCCTGAACAAAGTCATGGAAATTGGGGGCCAGATGGCAATCGGTAATACGGTGATCAGAATTAAGGCAAAGGGTACAGGTTTCAAAATAAGTGTTAGGTAATTGTTGAGCAAGAGATTGGCCTGTTTTCAACTGATTTAAGTCTTTAGTTAGGAGGGCTACTTGTGCGGAGAGACTTTGGAATTCAGAAATTTCATGAATTCCCCGAGAATTACGAACAGTGGTAGACCCACTCCTAGAAATTGAGGCATTGTGTTGTGAATTTTTAGCAAGGTTATCATACATTTCCCAAAGGGCAGTCCATGACTTACTAAGAACAACACCCCCACAGCAGGCTTCGACCATTGTCCTATAACGATCATTAAGACCATTATAGAATGAATGGGCTAACTGCCACTCAGGTACCTCATGATGGGGACACTCTCTAAGAAGATCCTTAAATCTTTCCATGAAACATCTCATCTTCATTTTGCTTAAAAGAGATAATCATGGTTCGATAATTTTGAGTTTTAATGATTGGAAAATATTTCTTAAGGAAAGCATCCTGAAGTTGGTCCCATGTTGAAATCGAATTTGGCGCTAAGGTTTGGAGCCAATGTTTAGCCTTGTCTTTCAAAGAAAAAGGAAAGAGTTTGAGTCTAAAGGCATCATCATTAAAATGCTGAAGTTTGAACATGGACAGGATTTCAAGAAAGTTAGCAATGTGTCCATAGGGATCCTCATTCTCACGCCCATAGAAAGAAGGTAAGGTTGTAATCCAGTTAGGCTTAATCTCATAATGGGTAGTATTGATGGTAGGTGGGTTGATACAAGAAGCATAGGTATATGGTCCAGGTAAGAAGTGATTCCTAATTGGGACTTCTCTATTATTGTGATCATTTTCACCCCTACCCATATTATCATTAGGGTCAATGACATGTTCCTCGTGTTCAGCCATTAAGGATTGCAAGTTGCTTATGGCTTCCTGATAGTTACTTAGAGATTTTTGTGCCAAGGTTCTAGCTGCTCGAAGTGTGGTCTCTATTTCTAGATCCAAAGGTTCCAACGGATTATTTAGGGATCGTCTACCTTACATGTAAGATCACACCAAAAAGAGAAAAAGAAAATAAAATATTCGAAAGAGAGGAGAAAATCCGAAAAACAAAGATTGAAAGGAAAGAAATTTAAAACAATTAAACTAACCTTACTGTGCTCACGGTTGATCTGACGGTCGACCGTAGAGAGCTCGCGGTCGACCGTGGATTGCTCGCGGTCGACCGTGGAACTATGCAACCTCACTTGAAGACTCGACGGTCGATCCTCGTATCGACCCTGAGACGCTTTTTCCGTGACAGAGGATGACGGTCGATGTCGCGGTCGACCGTGGCTATCGTCGAGGGCGACGATCGATCCGGCGGTCGATGTCGCGGTCGACCGTCAGTAGTCTTCAAGGTAAGATCGTTCCAACGCTGCAAAAATTGCAGAAAATTATTAGAAAAATCCTAAAAAATGTAAAATAACGTAAATAAAAAGAAAAATCTAATTACGCTCAGAAAAAGAGTTAAGAGAAGATTAAATCGATATTCCGTTGTAAATCAAAAGATGTCCCCGGCAACGGCGCCAAAAATTGATCGCTCACAAACGTCGTCGTTAAAACGTATGCAAAACGTAATTTAGAAATTTATAAACCTTTCTTTCAACACTAAATTAATAAGATAGAATAATGGTGAAATACGGGGTCGGTCCTCAGGGAAAACTTTGACTAACAAAGAAACATCAGAATTAACTCTCAACACTCTAGTCTTAAAGCGAAGAATGATTGATTTGGGGTTTTTAGGAACTGATTAATTAAAACTAATTAAGAAAGCGATTAACGAAATTGAAGTAGATCAATGAGAGAAAACCTAGGGATTACTCAATCCACTTTACTTTCACTTCCTGTATTCTCTAGTTATCCTCTTGTTTTCTTATCATGACATTATGGATTCACAGCTTCTTAAGCTTACATGAATCCCTAAAATAATGCTATTGCTTCCCTAAGGCATAACCTATCCAAACTTAGCATAGATTGTCTTCGAACTTAATCTGAGTACAACCTATCTTCATCTGGCATAGATTATCTCAAAGGCATACACAAAAGCAACATAAAAGCCATCCTACGAATCTCTACCATCAAGCATAGCAATCAAGTAGGTCTGAATGTACGTCGAGGAACTCTGTTCCCTCAACTCTTTATAAAATAAAACCATATTCATAGGATCATGTCTTTAAAAAGATAACAAGAATCAAACTAGAAAATACAAAGAAGCTACACTAAAGCTTCATGAGATCCCTAAGTAAAGAGTTTAGCCACTCATCTTTTGGATGAGATCCATGTATTCGATGAAGAAGGTTAGGGATCCACGCCGCATCTCCGTCTTCTTCTCCAATCTGAATCCCTCTTTTTCTCTCTATGGAGGCCTCCCGTTTTCCAGCCACCAAACCCTTTTTATATCTTAATTCCCGGAATTAGGGTTTTAGGGTTGAGTTAGACCTCTATTGAACTCGGAATTCCTGGTTCGATCCTGACAGCTTATTCTGGTCGCGACTGGGCTCAATCGGTCCGGAATTTGGAAATGAGTCCAACACGAAAGATGTAGATTTGGAAGTCTTCTGTCAGATCCCGAAGATTTTATAATATGTGGAATTATCCAGAATATTTGGCGAATATTATCCCACACGTTGACGAACCAGTCTTCCAGCAGTTAAATATGTTCATCTTCTTCAAAACTGCTATCAATCCGTCTAGAATCTCTGAAAGTGCCCAACATGAAAGTTGTACATCTTGATGTCTTCTAGATGTCGCCCAAATTTCAGAATATTTGGAGCTAAGAATAATTTCTGGTGAATATTATGCTAACAGTCGACAGAGCAGTGTATTTCAGCATATTAAGCCTTTTCTGTAATTTCTAGCTTGAATCTTAATTAAATCTGAAATCAATTAACAAACTATCAAATACAAACACTCTAAACCTAACAAAGGTAAATTAAGGGGTTTAATTATGAATATTTAGTGACTCATCTCCTGCCCATAGGTAGATCGAGGATGACTGTGATGTCCTCACATCTAAAATCCCTATCGGTGCCGCCCACAGTAAACCGCAACCCCCCTACTAGTGCGTGTATAATGAGATATGTGCTTAAAAGTGTCTTAAAAACATGCGTAAAATCTATGAACAAAACATACGCATAAAATTCCGTGTGAAAAAAATATGCGCCTAAACAAGCAAACACGCACAAAATCAAGGCGTAAAATATACGTGAAAAATGCACACATAAACAGTTATATGCGTGTAAATGGATGTGTAAAATCCATGAACAAAACTTACGTATGAAATCACACATGAAAAAAATGCGACTAAAATAGGCAAACATGCTCTAGGTGTAAAATACACGCGCCAAATGCATGCGTAAACAATTATATGCGAGTAAATGGAAGTGAAAAACATGATATACGCGTAAATTGTAAAAACTTGTTCATATGTTTGAGCAGTGAAAAGATAGTGTTGGCAGAACAAAATGTAAACAAAAAAGTTTTGACGAAATGTGAGGAAAATTTTGATTTTCAACTCCCCTTTCGGATATAAAGGATTAAACCCACACCAATGGAAATGGTCTGCAAAAAGGTTACTGATGAGTCACTAAATATTCGTAATTAAACCCTTTAATTTACCTTTGTTAGCCCGAGAGTATTTGTATTTGATAGTTTATTAATTGATTTCAGGTTTAATGAAGATTCAAGCTAGAAATTACATAAAAGGCTTAATATGCTGAAAATACACTGCTATGTCGACTGTCGGGATAATATTCGTCAGATATTATTCATATGTCCAAAGATTCGAAAATTTGGGTGACATCTAGAAGACATCAAGACGTACAACTTTCATGTTGAACACATTTCGAGATTCTTGATAGATTGATAGCAGTTTTGAAGAAGATCAAGATATACAGATTCTGAAAAACTGGTCCGTCGACGTACGGGAGAATAATCGCTAAATATTCCAGATAAGTCCAAATATTACGAAATCTTTGGGATCTAATAGAAGACTTCCAAATCTACATCTTTTCTGTTGGACTCGTTCTCAGATTATGGACCGATTGAACCCAGTTACGACGGGAAGGAGGCTGTCAGGATTAAACTAGGAAATTCGAGTTGCACTAGAGGTTCAACTCAACCAAAACCCTAATTTCGGGAGTCGTCCTATATATACAATTATTCAATCCGAAAACCAGGAGCCTCCATAGAGAGAAAAGAGAGGATTAAGGTTGCTGAAGAAGACGGAGATGCGGCGTGGATCTTTGGAGTTCTTCATCAAACCTATGGCTTCCATCCACAAGATGGGTGGCTGATTTTTATACTGAGGGATCTTATAAAACTCTAATGTAGCATTCTTGTATTTTTCTAGTTAAATCTTGTAATCTTTTCTATGGCATGATCCTTTGAATTTAGTTTTAATGACAATAGAGTTGAAGGACCATGGTTGTCCTTTAACGTATTTTCAGTCTTACACGATTGCGGTGCTTGAGTGTAAAGATTCTTAGGATGATTTTAATGTCGCTTTTGTGTATGCCTTTGAGATAGTTTATGCTAAGCATAGATAAATTGTACTCAGGTTAAGTCCAAAGACAGTCTATGCTAAGCGAAGATAGACTATGCCATAGGATAACATGAGCGTTCATTTAGGCATTCATGCAAGTTTAAGAAGCCGTGATTGCATATGTCTAGATTAGAGAACAAGAGGATACTAAATAATACAAGAGGTGAAATTAGAGTGGATTGAGTAATCCCTAGGTTTTCTCTCATTGATTTATCCCAACATTTTCTTTGCTTTTTCAGTAGTTTAATTCCTTATATAACAAAACCATTGAAACTCCTTTTCTACGCCCTAGGACTTGAGTTTAGAGATTTAATTTGATTTCTTATTTTATTAAACAATATTTCCCTGTGATTCGACTCCGGATCTCACCACTGTTCTACGTTTGTAGAGTAGTATTGATTGAAGGATTATAAATTCTAAATTACGTTTTGCTTCTGATTTAACGACACATTTGTGAGCGATTAGTTACCTGGGAGAATGGCGGGCTTCGATCCTCCCTCAGGCCCCCCATTGCGGTGTAGCAACTTCCCAACCGCCTTCTCTACTGCCTTTTCCATGGCTGCGGCTATTATGTCCTCCATGGCGCTCGTTCTACGTCGGCGTTGCTATGGAGGAGAGGGATGGCGACGGCGAAGTAAACGGGACGGCTCGACGATGAAACAAAAGAACGGAGGGGACTATAACCAGTGACGGCGAGATGGGAGAGAGAGAACATGGATTTTAGGAAGAAAGCAGTTCGTATGGGAAATATGCGCGATTAAGGGATTTTGCGCGCTTTAAGGCGTCGTATAATCGGTTTTGCACGCCCTCCGTCCGCGAATGCAAAAATGCCACATGAAAGGAACCGCTACTGAAGGGTCGCATCGTATTTAATTTTATTTCAAATTTTCCGACACGTGAATGTTGTCAGATATCTTTACTGGAGAGTTGATGTATGGCGAGAGAACAGGGTCATGGGGGAGAGGCCACGTCGCCATCAATCCCATCGCATTTAATGCGATTGTTTTCTTTGGTTTATTTAAATAGCATAGAAGTCACGTGGATCTTTTTTTGGATCTTGTTATTAACCATGCCATGTGGCATGGCATGGTATGCATGTGAACCTTGCTTATAACATGGGCATTACTAGCATTTTGATATTTTTGGGCCCTATTTGCAAGAAAACAAAAGGCCTTGTTTTGCAAAAAGCAAATGTCTGGGGCCCTTTTTAGCAACAAGCTCAGATGTTGTTGCCTCCATTTTATTTTCAAAGAAGAATCAAGACACAAAGAAGGCAATATGCACAAAGAAATCACAAATGCAATTACTGTACTTACATTAACTAGCAAGCGTTTTTTTTTTTATGCATTGACCAAACCATGAGTGACAGAATTCCAGCTCCCTATCCCTATGTGTGCTAAAAAGCTCAAAAACATCAGCAGGAATAACCAAAGATCAAACTTGTATACCCACTTGTAGGAACTGAGCTGAATATTTCTACAAAATCGACTATTGTTTCATAAGAGGCCATCCAAAAATTGACAACAAGGGCTAATGACAAGTAGAGATACACAATCATTATCAAAAGCAAGACGCGATCTTTACGATTATGGAAAGCTTGAAAAGAGCGGTACTCAATTAATCTAAGATGAAATTCTATGTTGGTAGAAATTATATAGGTGAACGAAGTTAGGCAATAGTTGCAACAAAAACATGGACAAAGTAGAACCGGTTCAAATTACGCTTTTTAATCAGCAAACTATCACATTTTCTAAAACATAATAGATTGCAGAACACATATAAGTGAACGAGATAAGATGTGAAGACCCGTTCCTCTAACCTAGTTTGACCACGTAGGTCGGGGGATGTGCCATGTTGGTCTGTTTCCGTGTCAAGCACAATCAGTTGATCGCATGGTTGTTTTTGAACCCCGGGGGCAATTTGGTAAAATTGCGCCCTGTCAGTCAGTTTCACACCTGCGTAGTGCACACACGGCCTTGGATTGATGTATATAATTGATTAAAACCTTAGGGTCGCTTCCGATCGGAAGATTGAAGCTCGATCATGAAAGATCGAATCGGACGGCCGAGATCGATCTCAGATCTCTATAAATACCCCTTCCCTTCTCTCACTCCTCTTTTCTTTCTCTTTCTTCCCCTCTCTCTCTCTCCCTTGGCTACCGGTTGGAGCTTTGGCTGTGGGATTTCGACGCGGTTTCGCGGCGATCGGAGCTGGGGGATTGGTAGATCTTCTACCCAGCTATTACATATAGATGTTTCTGCTCTAATCGTGTGATTAGGTTTGCCTAGAATTGCTTTTTGGATGTTTTAATATAAAAATACATGTTAGAATGTGTTGTAACCTTATATTCTAACGTAATAGCATGTTTAGAAGATTGTTGCCTAACCAATTTCGTATTTCTTCGGACGAATCTTATATTTTCGTCGATTTTGTTGGTTTTTCGGCTAATTTGGCCTAGATCTGAAAATTACCTGTCAGAATTTTGATTTCTTGGTACCATTAGATTCCCCACCTTCAATTCTACCTCCCTATAAAGTTTCATCGATTTTTGACAAGTTCTGGTAGATTAAATCCAAGAAATTGGATTTTTGACACTATTCATCTTTGCTGCCGACATATGTAGGATCAATCTTCTTGGGATAGAAAATCGATCTTTTAGTTGACAGTGAACTGTGTTTTCTGGAGAAGATCGATCTTCATGGGAAATGAAGATCAATCTCTTGTCCTGGCAAAGGACATTCATGAAGAAGATCGTTATTCATAGGACATGAAGATCGATCTCTTATCCTGACAGAAACGTGTATAAGGGAAGATCGATCTTCATGGGGTATAAAGATTGATCTATAAGCAGTTAATTCAAATTGATTCTGATTTCAAAGATTTTGATTTCCTTTCAACCTAGATTTCTTTTATGTCTTTCCCAATGATGAGTAATGACTAGTATGATATTTTAATTAGGATTTTGAAGAATTTATCTTCGAATTATGCCATGATTTGTATTTGGATTGATTTATCGAAATTTACTGATTTCAAGCAGTTTTATGTCAAGCATGCCATATATAGTTTGTAATTACTTTAATAGCTTTCCTAACCATTGGTATATAGCCCTTTACTGCTTTATGGTTAACCGAGAGTGTGATGACTCACAGGAATGTGTAGTGTATGTCGCGCCTCGACCCGTGAAAGCCCAACCGGGCCGGGCGACGCGAACCGGAACCTACAAAACGCGGAAAAAGACGGCGAGGGTTCCCTCTAACCTATCGGTCTCCCTAGCAATTCATCAAAAACCCCCAATTAAAAGACATTAATTTAACAACATCGAACCACAGATTTAAAACCCAAAGTGTTTAATATACAAATCCTCGGAGAGGGGAAGATCCAAAATACAACATTACTCCCGTAGGAGGCTAACTAACCAAAGGTAAAAGCAGTAAATATCGCCACCTCTCAAAGTCCACCAGGCGCCGCCGCACCGCCGACCAAGTGCCTGGTAGGGGCCACAGAGGAAGAACTGACGCCTGCACCTGCAAAACCCAGCCCGGGTAGGTGTGAGCACTAAGCTCAGTAGGGTTCTACACTACGTCACACAGAAGGAAGAGGGAAACGCAACAGTGTCGCCCTCAAGCCAGACTCGAGTGTACTGTAAGAGTCCCATAACCCTTCGCCGGTGTCCCTGAAGGGAGGTTTCAGTCATGGTCTCCCAGCCGAACTGGTCACATACTGGGTTGCCCTCAGCAAGGCAGGAAACCACACTGCCGTCTCACTAGCAGGCACCCGACTCTGCTAGGCGGGCAACCACACTGCTGAGTAGGCACCTCTCCCACCCAAGAGACAATGAACCGGACACCGGTTGCACCCACAACGTATGGCTCGAGGCCGACACGACCTCTACAATCATCAAGCAACAAGTGTACCAGTCATCTAAGCCTATCATCGAATCGACTGGACACCACAATTCGAACCGGGTCCAAACTACCCAACCCCGGTCCTAGGGTTAAGTCCGAGCTTCCAGCCTCGGGACGGCGACCCACAGATCACCCACGCCCTAACCAATGTAACTAATGCACAAATCAACAATGCATGCTATGACATACACAAACAGGAGATAGTCATGCAACAGTATGACAAACATCATATAAGTCAACCGGATCGCTGCAGTAGTACTACCGACCGCTGCCGGCCGATCCGCAGCGGGTCCCGACTTTACGACGGTACCGCGACCGTCAACCGCGGACTCCTGCGACGGGAAACAACCCCGAAAAACGATGATGAACAGTAAAAAAATATAATATTATATTCCGAAATATAATATTTTAATCAAAACACTCAAAGCCTCTACTTAGGGGCTAATTGATCCCATCGATCCGACATCCAAACGATGTCGGATTCAAGATCCAACTTAACCATCAGTAGGTGTACATACCAGGATCAAATATTCAAAATCCATAATCATCCAACGGTTGGATTAACGGGAAAACACTAATCAAAACCGTTAATCAAACTAACTTACTAATTAATTGCTGCAACGCAGCCCTCCAGTAAACAATTCATAACAAATCGTAGGAAAATCAAAAAATTATGAAACTAGTTGGGTTAGAGAGTAGATTCAAAGATCTACAACTCTTATGTTCATCACAACCCAAGATCATGTACTTGCCGGTCGAAAAGCTTGCCGCAAGTCGGCTGTTCTTCAAGAACAGCAGAAACCAGAAAATCAGAGCTTAATCATGCATAAAACCTACTAAGATCTCAACCAAAGATCATAAGACCCATATCAAAAATTCTACTAGGCATAAGGAAGCCAACAAGACAAAGATCAACAAGATCCAATGGCTAGGTCTAGAGAAACCTATTAAAGAACACAGTAGGTAGAAGAGCCTATCGAAGAACGCTTTCCTCGGCTGATCCCTCGCAACCAGTCACCAACAAGCCTCCAAACCACACTAGGAGCCTTCCTCTCGTTGCCACGGATAAAATGAGCCTTAAAACACCCAAAATGATGGTCGGAGGAGGGAGAACGGAGGAGAAGAAGCTCGCCGGCGGGAAAAGGAGAGAAAACAGAGCTTTCGGGAGAGGAGAAAGAAGAAGAAGAAGAAGAAGGAAGGAGGGGAAGGAGAAAAAGGAGGAAAGGGGGAGGGAACAACCGGGAAAGAGGTTAGAAAGGTGAAGGAGGGGAAGGAAAGTCCTCCCCTTCTGACAGGAGAGAGCGACGACCAACGGCGGCCGTCCTCGCGAAGCAGAAAAAGCCACCGACGCGAGTCCGATCGATCGCTCCAAGTAGCGATCGATTGCTCACGCCCCGGATCGATCCCACACCAAGTCGGATCAATCCGACACAGGCTGGATCGATCCAACACCAAGTCGGATCGATCCGAGCGGGTCAAAAACCCACCGACTCGCTCACGAGTCCGATCGAGCGATCGATCGCTCAAGGGTCGTCAGCTGCCCCAAAGGCAAGCTTCCACGTGCTCGAGCTGGGGTCTTCCGATCCCGGGTCCACCTAGCCATTCTAAACAAGCACTAACACAAACAAGGCCAATGTGTGCACACGCGGGTGTGAAACAAACCAACAAGGCATAATTTACCAAATTTCCCTTGCGGTATACAACGAGTCACAGGGGTATAGGGACAGGTCCTCACAGTGTAAATGGGCCAAAGGTGTGTCCTTTAACGTTTTAGTGGTTAACGGAGAGAGTAATGACTCCCAGGAATGTGTAGGATAAATAGGCCGATGGTGTGCCCTACTGCTTTGATTGACTGTTTATATAACTGGTTGAATGTTTAATCGTTGTATTGTTAAGCTGTTATCTGTTGGATAACTGTGGAACCTTAGCCTGTTGTGTGTCGGCGTTGCACCGAGGGCTATTGTATAGCGGCATTGTAATGCTGATTTTAGTTTAAGAATTGGGTTTGATTCTTTTATCATATTATAGCTTAACTGTTGAACCTCTATTGTTGATGTGACATATAGTGACACCTAGGCTAGATGCTTGTATAGGTGCATACATTGTATGCATTAGAGGAATTGCAGGTTAGGTATGGGCGATGGGTCAGTCGTCGATCCGAGGGTTCGGCCAGCTCGGATCTAGCTTTAGGACCGAGGCTGGGTAGCAAGGTCTAGGGCGTGATTGTATTATTGGAATCCCTATGTTATCGAGGTTAATGTCTAGTTGGCTATAATTATATTGTTATTGAGGTTTAGAGGTCATGTCATTTCTCCAAGGCAAAATGCTAAGGATGGTTGTCGATGCGTTCTCGACGTGGTCCCCGGGCACGAAAATCTGGCCTGGGTAAGGGTGATCCTACATGTTACTATTCCATGGCCTCTTGGTAACATGTTCAATAGAGATGTTTCATGACAGGAGCCCTTGAGACATCGATAGGGTTATGGGACCCTTGGCATACCTTAGACTTAGACAGAGAAACGACACTGTTCTTGTTTTCCTCCCTTTAGTGTGACGTAGAGGAGATCCCTACTGAGCTAATCGCTCACTCTTATCCGGATTGCGATTTGCAGGTGCAGACGCTAGTTCTTCCTTTATCGCACCAGCTGGACAGACTTTTAGTGTCACGTCGACTTCAAGAGGTTTTTGAGGATCCCGAGGGTCAGTTGTATCTTTACAGGTTTTGTTGTATAGTTATGACTTGAGGACTTTATTAAATATATAATTTCCCTCTTTGAGGATTTTTTGATATCTATGTATAAATATTGTATGGCCTTTAGTTGTATAAATTGACAGTTGTGATCATTAGTAAATTATTAGCAATTACAGTTTTGACCCTGAATCGATTTGTTTAAATTAGTCGTGAAATCTGTTATTTAAATGCGCCAGAGATGAATTGAACAGGCATAGGTCCCTCACGCCCCGATCTAGATGGGTTTTCTGGATAGGGGTGTGACATAAGATCCTGGAAAGCATCAAACGTTATTATAGTGCTCAAATAACGCTGAAAACTCGATTAAAACCGCGCATTGGTATGAAATTGGGCTCGCCAATATCTCTCGAATAATCCGACCATTTCCCGCACACTCACCTCTCTGCGATGCAAATGGCCCTCAAACGCCAATTCCTATAGGCAAAAGATCCACCTCCTGTCGCCGGCCAGTGCCTCCGAAATCCCCACTAACATGCACGATCAAACAAATGTAATAGTGAAGCGATCGAGGGGGGTATAAAAGGTCGACGAATTGCTCTTCGATGAGATTGAGGAGCTCCCAAATTAGGGTTGGGTCAGGGTTTTAGGCCATGTCGACAAGGTAGCCGCCTGAGTGGTTAGGGGGGATGAGCTCTTTGTGAGGAGCTTTGCCTACTCGGTCAATAACACCAAACACGGTACAAGGTTTAGCAGCTTCACTTAGCTGGCAATTCTTGGGGATCGGATATGGGCCTAATGGGCTGCTATTTAGGACTGGGTCTTGACGACGGGTAGTGTGCTATATTGGATTGAGGCCCAAAGCCTAAGAAGGTCGGGCCTCGGGTCATGTGAAAAGAGCACGTGAACCACCGCTTTGGCAAAGGCATGTGCGAACCGAGGGGCTCCCTCACGGGCACACTCCACCTTCGCACGTGCGACAGGCATCATCGAACCAATATATAAGCCACTCGTACGGAGGGCAATCTCGTCATTTCGGGATCTCTCGAGCCTCTTTGAATCTCAAAGAGCCTCGTCTCTACCGCTAGGATTGAGCATTATATGAGAAAGTACCTACCATGTGGGCTAATATGTCACCCTAAGATAGAATTAACTTTCCAAGAGTCACACGTCGCAAGGCCAATAAACTTTAGATTGCTTTGCAGGAGAAATTGTAATGAAAGCTTTTTTTCACTCCATTGAGAGGAAGTATCCATTTCTCACCATTAGGTTTGAACTTGAATACCGGCCTATAATGGGTGTGAGGACCTGTCCCTCTGCTTTTGTGGCTCGTTGTGGACCGCAAGGGCAATTTGGTAAATTGCACCTTGTCGGCTAGTTACACACCCGCGTGTGCACACACTGACCATATTTTTGGTAATGTTTGGCTAGAATGGTCAGTGGGACCCGGGATCGAAAGATCCGGGCTTGGGCTTGAGTTCTGGCCCAAGTCTATGTTTCTGGACAAATGGGATCGATCTTCTTTGGCTAAGAGATCGATCTTCTTGTGCCAGAAAGTCAGGTTGGTTTTGTTGAGAAAGATCGATCCTTCCTTAGGGAAAGATCGATCCTTCTTAATCGGTTTGTTTGCCTATAAAACGGACGCGACGGATTTCTTTGAATCCTTTTGAAATCCGTGGATCTTGAGCTCAGATCTGAAGATTTTTGAAGGATTTCGAGGACGATCCAAGGCTCAGTTGCTGGGATTGAAGCAGCTCTTGCCTAGGTAGGGATCCTACCTACAATCTCTTTCGGGTTTTTGGAGTTTTGGGTTGATTTGCCTTCTTTTGCTTAGATATGTAGATAAGCATGTTGGTTTTCATTGAGAATACCGGTTTTGGACTCGTGGTCCTTCGTAGTACCAGATCCCAAAGTTTTATGGGATTTGGTAGAGTTTCCCGATGGTATTTCTCGCCGGCGGTTAGCCGGAGAACCCAACATGATCGATCTTCCTGGGAGGAAGGATCGATCATTTTGGCTGGTCATGCTCAGCCCGAGCAGGATCGATCCTTTGGTGGACAAGAATCGATCTTTGCTCTTGGCTGACATGAACGTGGTCTCTGTCACGAAGATGATCGATCTTCCTGAAGGGATGATCGATCTTCCTGAAGGGATGATCGATCTTCCTGAAGGGATGATCGATCTTCCTGAAGGGATGATCGATCTTCCTGAAGGGATGATCGATCTTCCTGAAGGGATGATCGATCATTTAAGTCGACAGGGAGTGATACTTCCTGTTGTTGAAAAAGATCGATCTCTTCTCTGAAGGAGATCGATCTCTTGTGAGACAGGAAGCTGTTTTCACTTGGCTTTTGCCCGCGGGGCTTTGTATGTCCAGTTTTCTTTAATGCTTTATACCTGGTACATACTCTTAAGCATGTTAGCCCTATAATAGGGCATTGATAAACCAGGAGAGTGATGACTCCTGGGATGTTTAGAATAAACGGACGGGTAGCCCTACAACTTTCCATAGCCTTGCATGCCGGCGTGCGCCGAGGGCTTTATCTGAGTTATCTGTGAGCTGTTGTTTGCGGGGCTGTTTCTCGATGCAGGTGTGGTGGTGAACTACTGGCAGTTGGTGGTGTTACCACTGCGGCAGTTTTTAGACCTTACTCACCTGCTCATCACGCAGGGTGCCGTGCCCAGACCTTGTCTGTTTACCATCACATACTGTTGTATGCTGATCTGTATTATCTTGCGTATGATCATAGCATGCATTGATGTGTGCATTAGTTGCATAAGGTTAAGGCGCTGGCGATGGGTTGATCGCCAATCCAGGGCTTTTGGGTAGTCCGGATCTAGCTCTAGGACCGTTGCGGGTAGCTTGGTCTAGGACTCGATTTGTAGTATTCAGTCGATATCGATGATAGGTTTAGATGGCTTGAATACTGATTGTTGTTTGATGATTAGAGGTCGTGTCGGCCTCGAGCCGAGTCCTTAGGTGTAGCCATGTGTCCGGTGTTCCCTATCTCTTGAGCTTCAGAGGTGTCGACTCAGCGGTGTCGGCTCTGGTTAGGAGTGACGACCCCGCCAGCAGTGTTGGCTTCCTGCTGTGAGACAGTAGTGCTGGTTTTGGGCCTCATCGGGATACATGGGGGGGTTATGGGACCCCTGTGTACACCCAGACTTTGCTTGGGGGCGACACTGTTGTGTTTCCTCCCTTGTGAGTGTTATAGTGTAGTGTTCATGCTGAGCTTTATGCTCATTCCTACCTGGGCTGCGTTTGCATGTGCTGGCGCTAGCTCTTCTTCGATCGCCCCTACCGGAATTGGACTATTTTCGAAAATCTAGATTAATGGAAAAATCAGGTAGGAGAGAACTAACACCTTAAATGCTTGTAGATGAAATGAAACTAAAGCAGACTAGCATGCAAGACTAATATAAAGGAAGGGTTAGAGAGATGACACCGATTTTATAGTGGTTCGACCCAACTCTTGGTCTACGTCCACTTCTCCCAAGGCTCTCCTTGAGGTTCCACTACTTGCAACTCTTTTACAAGCTTTTCCTCCAAGCTTCCTGGTGCTTGGTGACCTTACAATCACTCCAATCTCTTGTTGGATGACACTCAAAGTACTTCTTCACACTTAAAGAAGGTTTACAAAAGTTGTAGCTCACAAACAAAGAGTAGAAATCTTTTCTCAAACTTGCACAAATGATCTCAACAATATCAATAAATGTTCTGGCAAGTTTCTACAAGAAGACTACTTATATATGGGCTTCAACCAGCTCGAAAACGAGCTCCAACGGCTCCCTGTAACTCTCCAACGGCTAGTTTTTGACTCTGCGCAGAGTGGACGGTCGACTCATGCATCGACCGTCTAGTACACAACTCAGCCTTTTTGATCCACGATCGATCCGCCCATCGATCGTCCCATCGACCGTCAGGCACGGATTGGAGAAATGCTTCCCAGGGTCGATGCCTCGATCGACCGTCGCATCTTTATTTTCCAACATTTTGCTCCACGGTCGACCGTCGGATCGTCCGTGAGCCTACAAAATTTAAGCCATTAGTCGCCAAACCCCACGGTCGACCGGTCCATCGACCGTCGCATCGACCGTGAGGCTCTGTCAAATAAAAAGCTTCCCAGGGTTGATACTCCGATCGACCGTGGGCCACAATAAATCAAAGCCAAATATGGTGCATCGTCCGTGCACCCGGCGGTCGGTCCACCCGATCGACCGTCACCTCCCACGGTCGGTCCATGCATCGACCGACCGTGAGTACATAACTTCTTCAAATATTGAATTTAAATCTTCCAATTAAAAGGGTAATAAATGTCAAACATATATTTTATCATTTAATGTATATTGGCATCATCAAAACAAGGTTAGGATCAACAATCTCCCCCTTTTTGATGATGACAACTCTTTTAAATGTAATGACAAAATATTTAGACTCCCCCTTAATCTATGCATCCATTTCTTTTTATCAAAAGTGTTCTAAGTTGAATACCTAGGATGCACATAAGTCATATATCTCTAAAATGATAAGAAAAGTTTTCTTTAAGATATAATGACAAGTTAACTTGGATTTTAGCATACTCACTTCTTTAATGACAAGTGAACTTTAGCTTTCATGAAGTGATACATTTGAAATGTTATATCAATCTTTATAACTTGATAACATTCATCATCTTTGCATTCAAAGATATCAAGGAAGACAATCCAACCATATTTGAAGAAGAAACTTTCATTCAAAAGATTCCACTAGGAATTTCAACATTTGCATTACATCACTTCACATTCAAAAGTCTTTGAACACAAAAGCTTCTTTTCAAACAAAAACACAGAGGTTTCCAAAATCCAAAATACAAGAGTCAAAATATAAAAATGTAGGGCATTTTCTCTTGTCATTCATCACTACTTTTTCTCCCCCTTTGGCTTCATCAAAAAGGTACGGACGGAATGGTAGGATCAACCATGTGGAGTAGAGGGAGGAGTAGATGGGAATTTGTCCTTGACATAGTTGAAGATGTCGTCAAGTTGCTTGGACACCCTCTCTTGATTGGCTTGGAACTCTTGTTTGATGACATTAAACTGTTGGGCTTGAGTGACTTCCATCCTTCCCAATCGTGCCTCAATCTCTTCAAGCCATTGTGATGTGGTGTGACGTGCTTGAGAATGAGATGATTCGCCTTTATGTCCTTGAGGTGTAGGCGCTTCTTCATCTTCCCCGGTATTGTCCTCATCTTGGTCTCCTTCCTCATCATTTATCATTGGATCAAGAACAACAAACCCCAACGCTTGTTTGGTTTTCAACATCCTAGTATAGGTGGATTTACTAAAAGGTTGAGAGAGGAGTTTTCTTTCCTCATCAGCGAGGTGGAGGGTAATGGCTTGGAATATTTTGGTTAGGAGTCCTCCAAAAGGTAGGGATTGCCTAGCCGTAAGGTTAAGCATTTCCTTGATAATTAAATAGCCTAGGTTTAGAGGCTTCTCTCTAACCATGCAAGATAGGACATAGGCATGAAGGGGCTTCAAATGGTCATGGTGGCCAACCTTAGGAAATAGATTTGTTCCTAGGAAATGGGCAAGCTCCCTATAGCTTTGATTTAGGTCATTTAATTCTATAGGGAGTTTGTCAACTTGAATAGGTCTAAGGATGGCCTTTCTCCCTTGCTTATCCCTATCAAATCGTTGGAAATCCTCCCAAGATTGGAAATAGGTGCATTCTCCTTGATTGGGTGCTTGGAGGATCTCATTCAACCATTCTATGGTTATTTTAATGTCATTTCCATAGATATAACTACTAATGGCCACATTTCCTTCATTATCAACATCCATAGTCATATTGCAATAAAATATCTAACCATTTCGGGATACATATATTTTGGGAGATCTAAGAAACCAGTCCATCCTAATTTTGTAAAAAATCTTTCAACTACCCACTCCCTTCCTATTGGCATTTTTAGGGCTCTACCCGAAACTACAAACTTGTCTTTGAACTCGGGCCAAGAGTCATACCTTTCCCCATCTAGGAAGAAGTAATCATCATAGGTAGGAGCTGATGTGGATCCTTGAAGTCCACCTTTCGATTTCTTCTTTTCACCTCTCGTTGCAAGGACTTTCTTCCTCTTCTCAGCTGGAGTCGGTGCCTCGCGTGGAGGAGAGCCGGCGTTCTTGGTGCGAGCCATGTTGGTGAATCCGGCTAGGGTTTGAGAGGAGAGGCCAAGGTTGAAGGAGATGAGGCCACGGTTGAATGGGGAGAGCTAGGGCACGGTCGAACAAGGAAAGAATGGGTTTTGGTCGGGTGAAGTGGTTTTAAATAGAGGAAGACATGTAAATGACAAGAAAGCCCTCACTTAAGTGTGACACGGGCGTTGGCGGTCGACCCTCAGAAGTTGGCGGTCGACCGTCGCTCACGTTATGTGTCAAAAATACAAAACGCACGGTCGATCCGAAGACGTTGGCGGTCGACTGTGAAGTACCATATGTGAAAACTAATATGTACTTACGGTCGACCGTCCGAGACTCTGGGTCGACCGTCGGTTTCAGAAAGTGAATTTTGAAATTCAATTAAAAGTCATTTTTAAATCGAAACATCTCGAAACTTTGCATACACATGTAATCGAATATTATAAGCTAAATAAACTCATCAATCATCAAAAAATCATGATAATTTAGAATTTTGGCACTCAAGTTGGATGTGGTACGAAATAGTAGAAAAGAGGTGACCATACATTTTTCTTTTTGCTCCTTTATTTTGGACATCCATTTGTCATTCCAAGCTCCCTTAGTAGATATAGAAGTCTATCTTCACTTAGGGGTTTGGTTAGAATATCCACAATTTGATGCTCGGTGCTAACAAATTCAAGTGCTATATCTCCTTTTTGTGTGTGATCACGAAGAAAATGATGTCGAATTTCTATATGCTTTGTTCTAGAATGCAGGATGGGATTCTTAGATAAGCTAATGGCACTAGTGTTATCACACCTAATAGGCATTTTGTCTACATGTATGTTGTAATCTACCAATTGCATTTTCATCCAAAGTAAGTGTGCACAACAATTACCCACCGCAATGTATTTCGCTTCGGCGGTGGATAAAGTAACTAAATTTTGCTTCTTGGAAAACCAAGAAACAAGTGCATGACCAAGAAAGTGACATGTACCACTTGTGTTTTTTCTATCAAGCCTACATCCAGCAAAATCCGCATCGGAGTAGCCAATTAGATCAAAAGATGATCTTCTAGGATACCACAAACCACAATTTTGGGTTCCTATTAGATATCTAAAGATCCTCTTGACTGCAACCAAATGAGATTCCATAGGACAAGATTGATATCTAGCACAAAGGCAAACACTAAACATGATGTCCGGTCTACTAGCGGTCAAATAAAGTAAAGAACCAATCATCCCTCTATAAAGCGTTTGTTCAATGGGTTTCCCATCTTCATCCTTGTCTAATTTGAGTGTTGTACACATGGGGGTTCTATAAATTTTGGATTCGACAAAATCATATTTCTTGAGTAGGTCTCTAGTGTATTTGGCTTGATTAACAAAGATCCCTCATCGAGTTTGCATGATTTGTAAGCCAAGAAAATAATTTGGTTCACTCATTAAACTCATCCCAAATTCAATTTGCATACATGTGGCAAATTCTTCGCAAAGTTTATCATTTGTAGAACCAAAAATAATATCATCAACATAAATTTGAACCAAGAGCAAATCTTGTCCTTTTGATTTGGTAAATAATGTAGTATCAATTTTTCCTCTACAAAAATCGTTATCCATCAAGAATTTGCTAAGCCTTTCATACTGTTGACATCAATTTTGGCTAGTCCAAAAGGTCGCAGTAACCACTATTTGTTTGAGTCAAAATAACATCAGATAGACTCAAGCAAGCTTAAAACATATTTGAAATGTCCGATAAATGCTTGTCCTGACTTCGAGGGCATCCAGGGACGTTTGGGTAATTTCAACCGCCCAAGGCCGTATTGGGAATTTGGGCCAAAATACAGGCATGGACTTCCCATTACATTCTACAACAACCTTGCAAGGCTTTGACGGCACCCTAAATAAGCCGTATGAACGCAGGGGTTTTCTGGTAATTTTACTGTAACAGCTCGCCCCTAGGGGTATCTTGGGCAGTTAACACCCTCAGGGTGCAATTGTCCGAAATCTGACCATTCCATCCTCCAAAATATTTTGGTCCAACATGTAGGACCGCTGAGGATATTTTGGTAAAATTCCTGTAAATATTCAGAATTCAGATAAATATTCTGTATGGGAATAAATATTCACATATGGTTTATTAAATTTGGACAAATATTCAAACAGTAATGGACATGAGAAAAATATTCAAATCATGGTAAATTTGAAATTCGAACATCATTTTCGAACTTCAAAAGAAAAATCCCCCAAAACAAAAAATCAGCAAAGCTCCATGGGCTGCATGTTTGGTCGTCCTTATACTCGTCCATACCATATATATACGAAAAATATATATAAACCAGCCTCACTCTTCCCATACCATATAAAAAATAAATAAATAAATAAATAATAAAATCAATGGCAAAACACAGCTGGGCTGCACGGTAGCTATCCTTATATAATAAGGATCAGCATCAAGGCAATCAGCATCCCTTTGATTAGGGACCATGATCAGCATCTTAACGTGATTAATACCCCTTGATTAAGGGATCCATGATCCCATTCCATGTGAGGACATACGCCTCTTGTGCCTATAAATAGAGGAAGCATGGGTTGAAGAAGGGGCTGGTCGGAGCTGGGTTGAAGAGGCTGAAGGCTGGTCTTGGCTGAAGGCGTTGAGGCTGGTCGGAGCTGGGTTGCAGAGGCTGAAGGCTGGTCTTGGCTGAAGGCGTTGAAGCTTGGTCGAATCCGGGTGGAAGATCACGTCGAAGCTTGGCTCAAAGCTGTTGAAGAGGCTGAAGAGGTTCTGAACGGTCTGAAGGCTGGTGAAGAAAACGGGATGAAGACTGTCAAGGAAGCTGAAGAAGAAGCCGGTTGAAGAAATTGAAGAAGAAGTGAAAGAAGAAACTGAGGGAGAGGCTTGAAGACGAAGAGGTTCTGGTGACGTTCCAAAGTTGCGCATCACCGGATGACGTAGATCCAGCCCACACAGCCGGAACCCATTGAGACGCTCGCATCTCTGGGTAGACGCTGTAGGAGGCTCGTTGATCTCGTGGCCTAAGCTTCACTCTCTTGCTCGTCGATCCTACGGCTTGGATCTCCAGCAAGGTTGCTCTAGCTTAGTTCCTCGCCAGCGCCGGAGATCGAGCCAAGGCTCTCTCTCTCCCGGTGGCTTTGAAGACAAGCTCCACTCCCCTGTTTTTGTTCTCTGTTTCAGCCGGTGCTTCTCCAGCTCCCTGGTGATCTCGCGGCGCAAGAACGTCAACCTATTCTGAAGAGGGACAGCCACCAGCATCGTTCCGGCGATAGAGGTTCCAGCCAGACGCCGCACCTCCTTGGTTCCAACCAGTGCTCCCCTGTTCTAGCCGGTTCTAGGCTTCTCATCTCCAAGCCGGCTTCATCACACCCAGCAGCTGCTCCTCCCACGACAAACGGAGATCAGATCTTGCTGGATGACGTTCTCAAACGCTTGGACAACAAAGCTCTCAGGCCCACCGGATTTGAAGCCCCCTGTGGCAAGACCGGCGTGCATGGCGATGAAGGTGGTCTAAAGCCTCACGTGATGCATTTCTTTTGATCTTTTCTTTTATTATAAAAATGTTTATTTTATTGGATCTAGAATCGGAGGTATTCCTTACGGGGATGTAAATGATGGATTTGTCGACTTGGCGATCGGCAGATCCAGGGGTGTGGTGCCTACAATTTCTTGATATGAAATTAAAATATGATTTGCTCGGAAATAAAATAGAGATCTCGTCCCCGCGAGATCGACGTTTTATCCACGAACACATACCAAACTCTAGGAGCTTGTTTTCATCTATAAAAGGCTTTAGTGAGCTTGAATACAAAATCTCTTAATTTGTAGTCCTCAAATCCGAGGGGTTGTTCAACATAGACTTCTTCCTTTAGGAAACCATTCAAGAAGGCACTCTTAACATTCATTTGATATAATTTGAAATCTTTGTAAGATGCAAAAGTTAGGAGTAGTCTTATTGCCTCAAGTCTAGCTACCGGTGCAAAAGTCTCATCAAAATCAATTCTTTCTTGTTGATTGAATCCTTTTGCAACAAGTCTAGCTTTGTTCCTTGTAATTGTCCCCAATTCATCCATTTTGTTTCTAAAAACCCATTTAATACCAATTACGGGGTGATTATTAGGTCTAGGAACCAAATGCCAAACTTCATTTCTTTCAAATTGATTCAACTCTTCTTACATTGCTAGGATCCAATTATCATCTTCTAGAGCTTCCTCAATCGTTTTGGGCTCAATTTGAGATAGGAAGGCTAGATTGGCACAAGCATTCAATGAAGATCTAGTTTGGATTCCTTTTGATGGTTCACCAATGATCAATTCCTTAGGGTGTGAGGATGCATATTTCCAATCTTTTGGTAAATCATGATGTTGATCACTAGGAGTAACTTCAAGAGATTCCTCAAATCTATCATTCAATTGTTCAATATCATCTTGAATCTCATCTACTACTTCTTTTGATTTGTCATTAGGAATATCATCATCTATAACATCAATTCTACTAGGACCTATAATCATTTCATCAAATGTAACATGCATTGATTCTTCAACCACTAGGGTCCTTTTATTAAAAACTCTATAACTTTTACTTCTCTCTGAGTATCCAAGAAAAACTCTTTCATCGGATCTAGCATCAAATTTTCCAAGATTATCCTTGCCATTGTTCAATATAAAACATTTGTAGCCAAAAGCTCTAAAGTACCCAATATTTGGAATTCTACCTTTCTAAAGCTCATAAGGGGTTTTCTTCAAAATGGGTCTCAAGGTTACTTTATTAATCACATGGCAAAAAGTATTAATTGCTTCGGCCCAAAAATACTTAGAAAGATTATTCTCACATAATAGAGTTTTAGTCATGTCTTGTAGGATTCTAATTTTCCTTTCAACAACACCATTTTGTTGAGGGGTTTTAGGTGATGAGAAGTTATGAGAAATCCCGTTGTCTTTGCAAAACTTTTCTAGATGGGAATTTTTGAATTCTCCTCCATGGTCACTTCTAATGCATGTGATGAGAATACCTTTCTCATTTTGGACTCTTCTACAAAAGTTGGTGAATTCCTCAAAGACTTCATCTTTGTGTGCAAGGAAAATCACCCAAGTGTATCTAGTATAGTCATCTACTAAAACAAAACCATATGAGCTACCACCTAAGCATGTAGGTTTGATTGGTCCAAAAAGGTCCATGTGAATGAGTTCTAATGCTCTTATGGTGGAAACTACATCTTTAGGATTGAAAGAAGATTTTACTTGTTTTCCTCTCTGACATGCATCACAAATCTTATATTTCTCAAATTTGATTTTGGGAAGTCCAAGAACAAGGTCTTTTCGAGAAAGTTTGGATATTAAATCCGTATGTGCATGTCCAAGTCTTCTATGCCATAACCATGAATTATCATTTAAGACACTAAAGCATACATCATTATGGCAAACAAGATTATCAAGATAAAATGTGTATACATTACCATCACGATGACCTACTAGCAAGATTTTATCACTAAGAGCATTCTTAACATAGCATTTTGAATCTTCAAAAATAACTTTGTTACCTCTATCATATAATTGACTAATGCTAAGCAAATTATGTTTCAAACCTTCAACTAAGAGAACATTTTCAATAATAATGGAAGAGGTTTTACCAACATTGCCAATGCCAATTATTTTTCCTTTTCCATTATCGCCAAGGGTCACCATTCCTCCATCTTTAGATTGAAAAGTTGAGAACATGCTCCTTTCACCCATCATATGTCTTGAGCATCCACTATGAAGGTACCATCTTTTATCCTTTGTGTTGGTATTGACCTTGGATCTCATACATTCCTACAAATAAGAGATCAAACCTTGATTTTTGGTACCCAAATCTTTTTGGGTCCATTTGCATTAGTACTAAGAGAAGAAGATGAATGTCTAGGTGCCTAAATTTTCTTAGTATTAGCATTCCTCATTAGATAGCAACTAAGTGCAATGTGACCTACTTTGCAACAATAATAACATATAGGTGCTTGTACTATCTTAGGAGAATGAGAAGAAGCTTTAACAAATTAGTCTTCTTTTGGTTGTTCACCTTCCTAGGGTTGTAGCCAATTCCTTCTTTGTTTAAGGAGTTCTTTTGACTATCAAGGATTTCATCTAACTTGTCTCTACTCTTCACAAATTTAGCTATAGTGATTTTTAAGTCATTAACCTCAAGAATGAGATCTCTTTTGGATTTCCTCAAAAAGATAAGTTATCTTTACATATCATAGTTTGTGTTCTTCAATATGGTGAGCTCATATTGAGTGTCCTTGAGTTCCTCATCAAGTGTATTACTAGTGTCACTAAAGTTGTTATCTAACATGCATTTGTTTTCATTTTCTAATGTTCCAATCCTATGCATGGCATCTAATTTCTCTTCTTCTACTTTCTTCTAGTCCTTACAAGTAGCATAGTATTTCTTTTTAAGGAACTTGAAATCCTTAGCTAAAGTATGATAATCATCAAAAAGTTCTTCAAAAGCAAGCTCATCTTCTACCTCATTTTCTTCTTCTTCCTCATCTCCATGTGCCATTAAGCATATGTTGGCTACCTCTTGTTCTTCTTCAACGGATGAGGTTTTCACATCACTTTCTCCCCAAGTAGCCATCATTGCCTTCTTTTTCTTGAACTCCTTCTTTGTTGGCTTCTTAAGTTGAGGGCAATCGGTCTTGTAGTGTCCGGGTTTTCTACACTTAAAACATATGATTTCATTTGAGTTAGAAGAGTTAGGATTGTACTTTTCACCTTTGAAGAATTTCTTCTTGAAGAATTTCTTTCCTCCTTGGCGCTTGAAGATCTTTTGTATTCTTCTTGATATCATTGCCAACTCCTCATCGTCATCTCCTTCACTTGAATCGGATGAGTCTTTGCTAGATGACTTGAAGGCAACCGTCTTCTTTTTTTTATCTCCCTCTTCGTTGCTTCTCTTCAAGTTCATCTCATAAGTCATGAGGGAACCCATCAGCTCATCGAGTGACAACTTAGATAAATCCTTGGCTTCTTCAATCGTTGTTACTTTAGGATCCCAAGACTTAGGTAGACACCTAAGTATCTTTCTCACAACTTCATCGTTAGCATAAATTCTTCCAAGAGTTTCAAGCACATTCAATATGTTAGTGAACCTTGTAAACATCTCACTAATGGTTTCATCATTCTTTATGCAAAATAGTTCATACTCATGTACAAGCATACTTATTTTGGACTCCTTAACCCGGCTTGTTCCCTCATAAGTAACCTCAAGTTTGTCCCACATCTCTTTTGCTGATTTGCATGTAGAGACTCTATTAAATTCATTAGGGCTAAGGGCACAAAATAGAAAGCTTTTGGCCTTGGCATTAGTTTGAAGGTTCTTGAGATCAATTTGGGTGTAGTCACTCTTTGTCTTTGGGACTTCTTTCCCTTCAACACTCTTCATAGGGATATAAGGTCCATCCTCTATTAGTAACCAAGCTTCATAGTCCATGGATTGGATGAATATCTCCATCTTGGTTTTCCAATATGTGTAGTTTGATCCATTAAAGTATGGTGACCTATTGGTAGCTTGTCCCTCTAAGTTTTTCATCTCTAGATAGATCCTCTAAGGGTTGTTACACCACTAAAAATAGAGACCTAGCTTTGATACCAATTGAAGGTCCAAGAGGGGGGTGAATTGGACTCTTTTCGAAAATCTAGATTAATGGAAAAATCAGGTAGGAGAGAACTAACACCTTAAATGCTTGTAGATGAAATGAAACTAAAGCAGAATAGCATGCAAGACTAATATAAAGGAAGGGTTAGAGAGATGACACCGATTTTATAGTGGTTCGACCCAACTCTTGGTCTACGTCCACTTCTCCCAAGGCTCTCCTTGAGGTTCCACTACTTGTAACTCTTTTACAAGCTTTTCCTCCAAGCTTCCTGGTGCTTGGTGACCTTACAATCACTCCAATCTTTTGTTGGATGACTCTCAAAGTACTTCTTCACACTTGAAGAAGGTTTACAAAAGTTGTAGCTCACAAACAAAGAGTAGAAATCTTTTCTCAAACTTGCACAAATGATCTCAACAATATCAATGAATGTTCTGGCAAGTTTCTACAAGAAGACTACTAATACATGGGCTTCAACCAGCTCAAAAACGAGCTCCAACGGCTCCCTGCAACTCTCCAACGGCTAGTTTTTGACTCTGCGCAGAGTGGACGGTCGACCCATGCATCGACCGCGACATCGACCGTCTAGTTCACAACTCAACCTTTTTGATCCACGGTCGATCCGTCTATCGACCGTCAGGCACGGGTTGGAGAAATGCTTCCCAGGGGCGATGCCTCGATCGACCGTCGCATCTTTATTTTTCAACATTTTGCTCCACGGTCGACCGCCGCATCGACCGTCGGATCGTCCGTGAGCCTACAAAATTTAAGCCATCAGTCGCCAAACCCCACGGTTGACCGATCCATCGACTGTGAGGCTCTGTCAAATAAAAAGCTTCCCAGGGTCGATACTCCGATCGACCGTGAGCCACAATAAATCAAAACCAAATATGGTGCATCATCCGTGCACCCGGCGGTCGGTCCACCCGATCGACCGTCACCTCCCACGGTCGATCCATGCATCAACCTTGTGTACATAACTTCTTCAAATATTGAATTTAAAGCTTCCAATTAAAGGGGTAATAAATGTCAAACATATATTTTATCATTTAATGTATATTGGCATCATCAAAACAAGGTTAGGATCAACAGGTGTTTGGCGACGTGGTGACGTCTGGCGGAGCTTGAGGAGCTGTGATCCACTCTTGTACCTTTTGGTTAGATAGCCTCCTACGGGAGAGATTTTGTATAACTTGACCTTGTTAAGGTTATGTATAGTATATTTTATTCCAGCTTTGAGGTTTGTGATTATTGTGTATTATCAGGGTGTTTATGAACTGCTAGGGAGACCACTACGATTAGAGGGAAATCTCATCAAAATTTCCGCAGTAGGTTAGGTCCCGGTTCGCGTCGCCCGGCCCGGTTGGGCCTACACGGGTCGGAGTGCAACAATGGGTCTTATTATTAATTGCAGCTTTAAGTCACGCACTCGAGATTTAGTTCTTTTTCTAACCATGAATGGGCGTGGAGATATAGTTAAAAGATAGAGGCCAAAATGCACTTTGGTACCTTATAAGATAGAGACTAAAATGCACTTTGGTAACTATGAATCGGCAGTGATAAGGATGTGGTGGTTGGGTTGGAGCTTTAGCAAGGTATCGAAAAGGAACAGCCATGACGGTCACGGTAGCGAGGGGGCGGCGCCGGAGAAGAAAGCCACTTAACAGGGTAGAAATGGGTGCAAAACCGGTCACGTGTGCGAGCAGCACACGTGACCAATTTGACATGAACTGGCCGTCACAGCGTCGGGATGTTGGGACTATATCCCACTGGTTTGTAACAACAAGGACTTGTTTTGTGGTTTTTAAACATGAGGGTATTAGATTGCAAAAAGCTAAAAGTATAAGTATGATGTACGAAAGTGCATTTTGGCCTAAGATAGATATGATTGATAATTCAAATGGAACTAGTTACTAGATTTGAATAATATATATGGCAGTAAGGTAGTCTACAATCATAGGTTGTTTTATGTTTAAATTTTGTTAAATTTTTCACCAAAAAACTGTTGTTTTATGTGTAATGAGTTACAAAGGGTGTAAACGTTAGACTTGATCAAACATCTTGAAATTTCTCCGCCGGCAATATATTATGTGAATGAATTGTCCATAATGGAATAGTCTCCAGCTTAGACTAAGTCTTTTAAGTAAAATAATCATCAGACAATTAAATAATTTAACAAAAGTAATTGCCGCAGTACCTACTGACTTGTTCAATTTCTACTGTTTGTTGGAGAATAAAAAATGTTTGAATAATAAAACTATTTTATTATTTAATGATATCAACAAATAAATAGAATATAACGTTATTCTCTGTCATAAAATACTACAATAAAAAGAGAAATATAATGGACTTATTGTTATCTCATTATACTCTTTACTTAGAATTTGAAAGGAACTTTTGCATTCCGGTACCATGTACTTTTCCAGAAATGCACTTTGGTACCATCAAGTTTGGAATTTGCAATTTAATACCACAAAGGTATAAACTAAGTGAAATTTAATGCCGACCCCCAACTCCGTTAGTATAAGTTGACGGGAAACCGCTCACGTGCGCACAGGCGAGCGGTTTTACACCCGTTTCCTGGGTTTTGCACATGTTTCCCACCTCTTCCTCTCTTTTCTTCTCTCCTCCTCTACTTCTCTCGGCGTGCCGGACACCAAGGTCGAGCTCCTCCGGCTCCGACTCCGGCTCCAAGCAGTTCCAGCTCATATGAAGGCTGGGTGGAACTCTCCTCTTCTTCTTCCTCTACTCCTCCTACGCTCCTCCTCCTCCTCCACCTCCTCCTCTCTTCTTCTCCTCCTCTGCTCTGCTCGTCCTTGTCCTCCTCCACTCTGGCTCTTCCTCCACTCCTTCCAAGTGTTGCGAGCGCCAGCAGCAGCTCACGCCTGCCGCCGTCCTCCACCACCACCCGTCACGTGGGGGCGGCGGCTCCACCCCCGGTGGATCCGCCTCCGGTGAGCCCTCCAAGCCCCCCCGCGAGCTCCCCTCCCTGGCCTGCACCCGCCTCCCCATCGCCCTCGATACCACCAAGTCAGGTCTCGCCAGCGAAAACAAGAGCGACGACGAGTAAAGGAGGAGGAGGATGAGTGGAGGAGGAGGAGGAGGAGTGGAGGAGGAGCCGGAGGAGGAGGACGACGAGCAGAGGAGGAGGAGGAGGAGTGGAGGAGGACGAGCAGAGGAGGTGGAGTGGAGGAGCAGCCGGACGAGGGCGAGGGAGTGCAGAGGAGTGGAGGAGGAGCCGGACGAGGACGAGGGCGAGCAGAGGAGGAGCAGAGGAGGAGGAGGAGTAGAGGAGGAGCCGGAGGAGGAGGAGGCCGAGTAGAGGAGGAGTGGAGCAGAGGAGGAGGAGGAGGAGGAGGAGGAGGAGAAGAAGAGAAGAGGAGGAAGAGCCGGAGCGGAGGAGGACTAGGAGGAGGAGGAGGAGAAGAAGAAGAAGAAGAAGAGAGGAGAAGGAGGAGGAAGAGCCGGAGGGCCGGATGAGGAGGAAGAGCCGACTAGGAGGAGGAGGAGGAGGGCCGGATGAGGAGGATGAGCAGAGGAGGAGGAGGGGGAGGAGGAGGAGAAGAAGAAGAAGAAGAAGAAGAAGAAGAAGAAGAAGAAGAAGAAGAGAGGAGGAGGAGGAAGAGCCGGAGCGGAGGAGGACTAGGAGGAGGAGGAGGAGAAGAAGAGGAGGAAGAGAGGAGGAAGAGCCAGAGGGCCGCATGCACACGACCGGCGGCCATGCCTCCGCACTGTGACTAACTCGACGGACGACCCCTCACATGCAAGCTGACGTCACCAGTTTTCCGTCAGGCCAAATGTCGCCGTTTGGGAGATCAGATTACTTTGCTATGATATTATAAATCGGTGGTATTAAATTGCAAATCCTAAACTTGATAGTACCAAAGTGGATTTCTGGGAAATTACATGGTACCGGAATGCAAAAATCCCAATTTGAAAAGCTTGTTAAACAAGACTTAGTAAAATAAGTGTATCCCAAAACCAAAATGCCCCTTATACCCCTTGATTCCAAACGTAATGAGGACAGACAAACTATAGTCTCATCCTCTCAGAGAAGAGAAGGAAGTCAATGATAAGGTTGCTAGCTAATTTAACAATCCATGCACTCATTCTGTCTAATTTTAATGTATCTGCCCATTCATCTCTCCACTGAGGTGATGAGATCCATAAACCATGTCTCGAACCAACTGCATTGACTTTTAAATCTCCTTAAGAATTCTCCCTCTAAAATCATTTATAAAGGTTAGAAAGAAGAACAGCGCCAAGAAGCCAATCATATCTTGTCTGTGTGCATGATCATGAAGCCTTCACCTCTTATATTGTTTCTAGATATGCTGTGCACTCTCTTCTCATCAACAGAACCTCAGACTTACCATAACATCACTCTAGGTTCATCTTTAACTCCACAAGGCCCAAACAGCACATACCTTCCCCCCTTCGACGACTTCGCAGTCGGCTTTCTCCCCCTCAACACCGGTTTGCAAGGACGCCTGGCAAGACCATCGTCTGGTCTGCGAATGGCGGCAACCCCATCGACGCCGATTCGAGGCTCACACTAGGAGTCAATGGCCAGCTCTCCCTTGCCAATGGCACCGGCCAACAATGCTGCCATACTCGACACTGGCAACCTCCTGCTCATCGGCGCCTACGGAGCCGTTGTCTAGGAGAGTTTCGCAAATCCCACGGACACTATCTTGCTGACGCAAACACTCACCATTGGGGTGATGCTCTCTTCCCGGTTTAGTGATGCCAATTACTTGATGAATAAGTTTTATATCTCGCAGGTATACGAATCGGTGTAATTAGTATAGTAGCAAGACGAGTATCGTACCCACATAGATTTATAGATATTATTAGGGTAAAAAGCAAAAAAGAATAGAAAGTAAAGAAATTAAAAAAGTCTAGTAGACTAAAAGTGCTAAAAGTAAAATATCTAATAATGGAGTAAAAAGTGATAGAAATATGAGATATGAAGACTAAAGTTCCGATTTCACCATAACATCCTCATTCTATGCATTGAATCAACAAAATCTCAATTTAATTCTAAGGGTTTGTTCTTCCGGTATGATGATTCGTTCGGCCGCGGTGTCACCAAGTATCCTTAACTAACCCTAACTAAATTAACCCATAGCTAAGTGTCAATCAAGAATTCATTAAGCTCAGAAGAACAATCATGAACCAAGAATTGTCTAAGCTTGAACTCGGTTTCGACTAAATCTCAATCATTCATAAATCATGCAAGATTAAGGAATGAACCCTCACTCAATCTCACATAAAACAATCTTCAATACTTCTATTGGCCAGATAAAAGTACCAAGATCTCAGTTATAATAATGATTGAAACAAGGAATAAAAACTGATTAAGAAATAAATTGATTCAATAATATAGAATGATTCAGTTAGGCTACATCGGTTCCCTAGCAAAGAAATTATCTAGCCACTCATGTACATCATGAGGGCAACAAAACTAATGAAGAAATAAAGAAGAAATAAAAATGAAGAAAAGAAAACCAAAACCCTGGAACCAGCCTCCTCTCTTCCAAACACTGCCAAAAAGTCCTCCTTGAATAACCCTAAGTCCCTTATTTATAGCCTCCAAAAGAGTCCTACTCGGATTAGATCTGCACCGTTAATTTTCTCTTCCGTCAAACAAAAGATCGATTTTTTAGGGGTGAAGATCGATCTTTTCATCCCGTATAATTGCCTGCACTCGAAGAAGATCGATCTTGTATAGAGAGAAGATCGATCTTTTGAAAAGATACTCTTTGTTTGCTTTAGCCACATAAACGATCGATCATTTTAGGGAGAAGATCGATCTTCCTGTCCCAAATTTCACTTCAATTTAAGAAGAGATCGATCGTCTATAGGGAGAAGATCGGTGATGGTAGCCATTTGGTGCATCCAAGAAGACCCGTCGCTGAGGCCTTCGATGTTGAAGGTGCCACGTAGATTCTTGAAGAAGTGACTGATGTTCCAGCTCCGCCAGATCCTTCTTCAGAGATCATGTCATTTTAATCGTCCCAATGGATCATTTGGTCGGTCCGTTGTATGAGAGAATACTAAGTGGAAGCTTGGCATAATCTAGCGTGATTGGGCTTACACGTCATGGATGGGAATGCGTTGAGTTGCTCAATTCCTCGTTTCTAGGCGTTGTATGTAACAACCGATAATGAATTGTAATATAGTTTGATAAATTCATCAGTAATAATGTATTCTCATATATATCAACAGTCTATATATATCTTTTTGGGGTTTTCATTGTTTTCTTAAATGATTGTATATACTTTAAAAGTTCAAATTAGAATTGATTTCAGGTGGTGTTTTTCTCCTAAAGATCGACATTTTTGGCAAATGGCATAGTGATCTTCTTCACCACAGCTATATAAATGGTGACGTGGCAGACATTAAAAACATCTTAAATTAGGTGGAATAATGCTCACACTCTTGAAAGGCATTGAAGATATATCGCTGAACAATTCCTTTCGTCGGTATTGAATGATCCCAACAAGTTCCCAACCTCCACCTCGAACAACCTGGGTCGGCCCACCTACGAGGAGGATGAGAGTTCGAAAGTCCATCTAAGAGGAGGATTGGTGTTATAATTGCGGCCAAGTCATAGTTTGTATTTTCATTTTTATTTTTTTCAAGGAGTCTTGTGAAATTTGACTCTGGTTGTATTTCTGTATCTGAAAAAGACTGTTTAATTTAAGACGTTTTTTCTTAGGTTTAAGTAGTGACTTGACAATCTGATCTTCCACTGAGAAGTTACGTGCAAGATGAGCATATGTAATTTAGCGGTAGCTAGTTTACATGTTTCTTGAAAAATGTTTTGGATTCTGACCGAAAGCCTAAAAAGATGATGTTATTATATAGGAATATTGTAGAAGATTCTTTGTGATGTGTTGCTCAGAAATTGCACCCGAGATGGGTACGTGGTCGTCAGACGCGTGAGGTGTGTCAACTGATGTGAAGGTCAAAACGGTGGAGTTCTACCGTGCCTCAACTCAAGAGGACTTTTTAATGTTCTGCGCCTGTACCTAAGTTAAGCCTATTGAAAGTCAAGGAATCAATTATGCTACTGCTAGTAATTACCAGAACGATTAAACTACTCCTAAGAGTACTGTTACAATTATGCTACTGCTAGTAATTACCAGGACGATTAAACTACTCCTAAGAGTACTGTTAAACTACTCCTAGGGATAAGTGTAATGGTTACTCTTACGCCTATGTAGAATACTGCTAGAGTAATGGCTACTTCTACTCCTATGTGGAGTTCCTAGGTAGAAAAAATGACGAAAGATATGAAAGAAATTACTGTTTTCATTGATCAGTAAGGTATTTTATAAATGAAAGTGCTCTCATGAAGTGCTCCAACTGCTCCTATGATCTCTGATGATTGTTCTCATGATCTTTGATGGTTACCTCCATAATCTCTGACGGTTGCCCAATGATCTCTTTTGATCGCTCTCATGATTTGCTAGCTTTTCGTAACGTTCTATACTTTTCTGAAAATTTGATCATATTTACGAAATTGCCATCGAGTGCTTCTATTGCATTTTGGAGCCTTCTATCATCAAATTTTGATGAATCGTATAAAACCAAAATTGTAGATCTTTGAATCATCTTTCCAATGGTCTAAGAATGAGGTCATTTACACTTCGGATGAAGAAGTTACGATCGAAACATTATGACAGTGTTGGAAGTGATCGAGTTACATTTAAGACCCTTCTATCATTGGAATTTGGTAAATTGCAAACAATGAAAGTTGTAGATCTTTCGATTATCTTTCTAACGTTAGGTCATTTGGATTTCGGATGAAGAAGTTATGGTCAAAATACTCTATCTGCGTCAAGTTGGGAATCGTGCGTCTAGCATCGAGCGTCGAAGGATAACTAGATTAGGTATTTACCAAATTACCACTCACTTCGACGACATGTTTGACATACCAAACGTCCGAATTTTGATATTTCATCAACATCAAAGTTGTAGATATCCGCGTTCTTTTTTCATTAGTCCTTAAATCACCACTTTTGAAGACCAAGGGTTATGACCGAAATACTTCAGCTATGTCGAAAACAATCAAAAGTTGGAATTTTTTGTGATAACATGATGTGAATTATAAGTAATAGATAGAAAATTTGTAGATAATGCAGAGTGCCTCTAGCTTCTCTGTATTTTTTGTGGAAGAATTCACGATTAAATTATATATTCGCAAAAAAAAGAAGACCCTTTGTGTGCTACTATGTGAATAATGTGAAAAATAGGTATTTTGTTGTATCCTTTCAAAGTGAAGAATAGTCTTCTTTTTTTATCTGTTTTTAAATGATAAGCACGAAGGGTAGGAGATTACATAGGACTAATCGCCATCAAAACCCCTTGGGTCCATCCCGTAATCGGGAAGCCCAGATAAAAAAGACGCCACATGTCGTGCTTCCCTCGCCACATTGTATATCGCAACATATTTGTTTTAAAATGAGGTCATCCTTAAGTCATGCCCCCGACATTTGAGATTTAATTATTTTTTTAACCATGAATTGACGTAGAGATATGGTTATATAATAGACATGATTGAGAATTCAAACAGAACTAATTACTAGATTTGAATAATATGTCAATAAGCTAGTCTGCAATCACATGTTGTTTTATGCTAAAAAACCGTTAAATTTTTCACCAAAAAGTTGTTTTATGTATAATGAGTTAGAAAAGGGTGTAAACGTTAGACTTGATCAAATATCTTAAAACAGAAATGATTTGTGCACATGCCCACGTGACATGTGCACTTCACATGTATATGACAGCTACCGATTCATATACATGCCTATCGGTAGTAGGCTACCGATAGGCATGTACAACCTATCGGTAGTGGGCTACTGATCGCTCGCAAATGCGACGTTAAATCAGATGCAAAACGCAAGTTAGAATTTATAATCCTTCAATCAATACTACTCTACAAACGTAGAACAGTGGTGAGATCCGGAGTCGAACCACCGGGAAATATTGTTTAACAAAAGAAGAAATCAAATTAAATCTCTAAACTCAAGTCCTAAGGCGAAGAAAATGAGTTTCAATGGTTTTGTTATCTAAGGAATTAAACTACTGAAAAAGCAATGAAAAGGTTGGGATAAATCAATGAGAGAAAACCTAGGGATTACTCAATCCACTCTAATTTCACCTCTTGTATTCTCTAGTATCCTCTTGTTCTCTAATCTAGACATATGGAATCATGGCTTCTTAAGCTCTCATGAATCCCTAAAAGAACGCTCATGTTATCCTACGGCATAGTCTATCATAGCACATGTTTCATATCATTCTTTGGTAAATGCTATTAAACAATTTCCATATTTATAACATACAACTAAAATGCTATAAATTTTCAAATGAGCCTTAACATTTGCGGGTAATTTATAGCCTTCTTTCTAATGATGCTATTAAATCTAATCTTATAGCACATGCTGACAGCATTTTTCTGTATATGCTATTAAAAATTTAGAATTTATAGTGAAAAGTTAAAATGCTGTACATTTGCGCATGTGTAGCTTGTTTTAGATGTAATTAATGCGTATTATAGATTGTGTCTAGCGTCTACTATAGAATCTCAATTTTATAGCATATATTGAATGCTATGAAACTATTCTATGATCTAACTATTTTAAGATCGTACTTTTGCTATTGAAAACTTTACATAGTACTGTTATGAAATTTAATACAGCATTCACTAACAGCTGTCATATATATTACTCATAGCAATCGCTAAAAACCATAAAATTGGTTATAATTTATTGACGTTGATATCTATAATCTATTGTAGCATCCGAATTCGTGCTATGCTTTAATATCTGTAACCTATTACAGCATCCTTATTCGTTGCTATCAAGAACATTATGTAGCATTCACTTAGTGCTATGAACTATAATCATATTACAGGGTCCGCCTACACGCCATCAAATATGTTAATCTATTCAGGGTGCGTTTGGCTCCGGCGAATCCGCGGAATGGAATCCGCGGATTCCGCGATCGGCGACCCGATAAAATTTCGGGACGTCGAAATTGGAATCCGCCTCAGGGCGGATTCCAATTTATGGGATCCGACCGTGATCCGCGACGGCGCCAAACACGCGGATCCCGGTCGGCGGAATCCGCGCGTCCCCGGATCCCGCGGATTCGCGGGATCCGGGGCGCGCCAAACGCGCCCTCAGTGTCCGTTGATATATACGTTCTACAAATCACTCCTCTCTCTCTCTCATCTCCAACAGTTAAGGGCCTTCACAGTTTCTTCGCCCCCCAAAGGCCAAGCCTTGAGCTTCTTCTCCCTAAAAAGCCTTGATATTGTGACAAATTTTAATATAAGTTTATTATAACAATACTATTGTGACGAGATAATTTTATCATCATATAAATATTCACATTTCTCTCCCAAATACTTGTGACCATCTATTATGACGTTAGCTTAGTTTGTTACAATTGCACCAATAAATGACTTCTTGTGACAAATTTTTGTGATGAAATTACATTTCATAGTAATTACATGGGCATGGATTATTGTGACAAAACTAATATTAGTTGCAATATCTTTTTTTTTTGCGACAAATTTGTATTTTTCGCGATCGATTTCGTCGCAAAATGTGATATTTGTTGTAGTGACGTTGTTTGACCAGTTAGATGTGACACATTTGACCCATGACGCGCGACCCATTTTAATCCACAACTTTGAGTAAAATTGTAAAACTAAATGCGACCGACACGCTAACCCGACCCTAATGCGACACATTCAATAAACGGGTTAGATAGGTCAAATTTGGTTGACCCGTTTAAAACTTGTCGGGTTCGGGTTGACCAACCAGACCCATTTATTAAATGAGTCTGGTCCAAGTTTGGCTTATATGTCTAGATATCTTCTCTTGACCTAAGCCGATCCAAATGCAAACCCGATCGATTGTCCCGTTTTGCCACTACCCCTATGTTCATTGGGATCTCTTGGACTTTGTAGTCGACTCGACTATGACGAACTACGCAGAGCTGTACGGGGATCTTCAGGGGATTGTCGGGGGTGAAAGAGAGGCAACAACGACCCCTAGCCACGGGGGAATTCAGGGGTAGCGCCTGCTATCAGCATGACCCTCGAACCTAAACAATATATAGGATCAATATGTTTTCACAAATCCTACTCGTTTCGTCTTTGAACCGACTAATTTCGAACTGAGTCGGGGTTGGGTTCGTAGGTTACGACCTGAATTGCCATCCGTACCTACTTCCATCCAAAACCAAAATATTAGATTTAAAGTGAAGGATGGAGTTGGATATGGTTGTATCCAAGCTTTTTAACATCATAGATTCTATACCACATATTTTTTTGACATAAATGATATTAATTCGGTAAATGATATTAAAGATTGGGTATTTATGGCATAAATTTTATAAATGCTATAAATCTACAACCGAAAGATAAACATTTTAATTGGTAATTTATAGCATTTTTTTATGCTATTATAAGTTTAAAATTTTTTATAGCATTTTACGGAAGCTCAAAATCAAAAGTCAAAAACAAAAAGTCAAAAACCTATAGTCTTTCGGTTAAAAGCAAAAGTCAAAAACCTCCGTCTCACCAAAAATAAGCACTATATGTATTATTATATATATAGTTCCCACTAAACCCTTTTTTTGCCACCAACATCTATTTCTTTCCCACCAAAACAACCCTTTTCCAATCAACACTCACCCCAACACCGTACTTTCCCCCAAATCCACCTGCCTCGGCTCTTTCCTTCTCTCTATTCTCTTTGCTGCGGGCTCCATTGATCAAGGGTGAAAGGTGAAACTTAACCTTTACATTACTTGTGGTGGGATCCATTGATTAAAGATGTAGAGAGGATCGTATGCTAGTACTCCATTGATCAAAGGTGAAACTTCCTTACTTCTCCTTGCTGTGGGATCCATCTTCTTCTATTGTTATCATCTCTCTATGCTAGTGTTTAAGCAGTATAAGAAGCCATGCTTCCCTCCCCTTGGAGGCAATGGAGTATTAAACAATGCTTTATGAGCATTCCTAGGGTTTAACTGGATTCGATTTGCAAAATAGGAGGGGTTTATGACAGACAAAGATGGTAGCTTCGCAAGAGTAAATTGTGAAGAACTACTCGTGTCGTTTGAAAAATTCACTTACTAGGGGATGTGTGTTACGGTTTACGTTGCTAATTCCTTACTTTTTGGACAATATGCCAACATTAATCAAATGCATTATATGGGCATTTTATACTGAAGTTGGGTGTCCTTATTAGCTTATTGTACCTTGTTGTAACTGTTAGTATACTTTTTAGAACCTTTTTGTTTTCTGTACTTTCTTGTTTTCATTTTCTGTATGTTTGATGATAAGATTACTATCCTAATTTATATTCTCACCAACCTTTTATTGATTATGATTGCAGTAATTGAAGAAAAATGACTGAGGATATGCAAATTGATCACTTGAAAGGCCAAGAGTCTCAAAATAAGACAACCACTCCAATTAAAGAACAACGACCTTCAAGAAAAACTAGAGGTCGTATCAAGCTACAAACCGTTGCCAACGAAAGTTCTAAACGAATTTAATTTCTGTTCAATGAATATGGTCAGCCATATGGTGCATCATCGGTCAAATTGTCGACTTATTCAGGATGTTTGGTTCGAGAAATTGTTCCTTATACATTTGATGATTGGCGGCTAGTTCATGAGGAAACGAAGAGAGTTCTTTGGGCCTCTGTCCAGGTGGGATTATCATATTATTCTCATATGTTTAGGTAGTTAATTATCACATTATTGTGGTTTCATAAGGAAAATTTTGTAACTATGCCTCGAATAAACAAATGACTCTTGTGATACTTTGCTAATTGCAAATACTTTTCTTTTTGTTTCAGCAAAAATTTATCTTGGAAGCAAGACATAGGGATTATGTGCTTAATAATATGTTCAGATTATGAAGGGCCTCAAAATCTCGATTGGTAAGCGACGTAAGGAATGCAACTGATGCAGAAGAACTCTTGAAACTTAAACCTGACAATATCTCATCATCTCAAGTCTGGAAGACATTTGTAAGAAAGAAAAGGAGTGCAGAGTTTACTGTAAGTAAAAATTCATATTGTCATGGAATTAGTTGGTGTAATGTACTAAATTCACTTATTTTTTTACAGGCAAAGTGATACGCCGAGCTTTCTCGTAAGCGCGGGTACCGGGTCTCTTGCCTGGTTTCCGACTCCTCTTTAGCCAAATTTATGGCTAGGTCGAGAGATACCTTTAGGGTTTTAGAAGAAGGACCTTAGGTATTCGACGAGAAAGACGTAAACTGGAGGAGAGAGACGGATGAGAAGAGGGTTACCTTGCAGCTCCTCTAGGGTTGGCCGGCTACTCTTGGAGATCAAAGCCAAGAAGGGTGGAGGAAGAGAGGCAGCGGCCAAGGAAGGTCGCCGGGGATGAAGACGTGGAAGGTGGCTGGTAGCGGCGGGCGGTGGTTGGTGGTGGCTGGCTGGTGGAGAAGGGCCGACTGTAGAAGAGAAGGTGGGGATGGGTGGTGGTTTGTGAAATATTAAGTTATGGTTACTCCTAGGATTTCCTACTTTAACTACTAACTTTACTCATCAATGCATAGAAACCCTAATACAAGCTATGGAGGTCCTTTTATAGAGGTCTCAAGAGAGTTCTACTCCAACTAGAGAATACATTGCTTTAATCAACAAGTAACCATACTTTCCTATTAAGATTCAATCATAACTCAAACTTCCTAACAACCAGGACTCAAAATAGGAACTAATAAAGCAAAGGATAAACTGAACTCAAACAAGGAAATGAACTAGGAAAGCAATTAAGAAACCAACTAAGGAAGGAACCATCTAAGGCCGGCTTGGCTAAGCCGCCTCACGGGACATGGGTCCCATCATGGGTCCGCCCATGCTTGGGCTTGGGCTTGGATCCGGTTCAGCTCTGATTTGGCTAGTAACATCCCCTCCTCCCCCTTTGGAACGAGCCTTGACCTCAAGGCTAAGTGGTGGTACTCGGGAGAGGGAATCCGCAACTGAATTTTCTGAACCCTTTTTGTACTCATTGTCGAAGTCGTATCCCAGCAGTTTCACAAGCCAATTCTGTTGGGCTTCGGTTGACACGGTCTGTTCCCAAAAGTGTTTGAGACTTTTATGATCGGTTCGAACGATGAACTTGGAACCAAGCAAGTACGGTCTCCACTTCTGGGCAGCTAATGCTAATGCCCGCATCTCCTTCTCCTATGCTGATCTTCCTTGTTCTCTAGGAGGTAGCGCCTTGCTGAAGTAGGCGATGGGCTTCTTCTCTTGCATGAGGACTGCACCAATGCCGTAGGATGTGGCATCACACTCGACAATGAAGGGCTTGGTGAAGTCGGGCAAGGCCAAGACAGGGCCGGTCATCATGGCTTCCTTGAGTTGCTAGAAGGCTTGTTCCGCCTCAAAGTTCCATTGGAGGTTGCCCTTCTTTAGCAGCCGCGTCAATGCTCTTGCAATCGTTCCGTTGTGTTGTACGAACTTCCACTAGTAGCCGGTAAATCCGAGAAATCCGCGCAGCTCCTAATGGCCTAAGTAACGAACTTGATGCTGTCCAAATTGACATTTGTCCTTCCTTAAAGAGAAGTTGATGTTCTCTTAGGATGTTCATGTCGCGCCCCGGCCCAGAAAACCCATCCGGACCGGGACACGAGGGGGGAAACCTACATCTACTACAACAAACAGGCGGAAACAGAAAATAATAAACTAACAGAGAGCAGAAGCAAAGCTAACATCTACTATACCAAAACTGTATACACAATATTATATATATCAGAGTTACACAAAATTACATATACAATTAACAAAAAGAAGTTACATCGTCTAGGGTCTCCACAACGGCACAACAAAAGCCCTCCTGGCCCTCAAACATGGTCGACTGGCGACGCGCTGCCGTAGGACGAACACCAGGAAGCCACAGGAGAAGAGCTGGTACCTACACCTGCAAATACGGCGGTCCAGGTAGGAATGAGCAAAAAGCTCAATAGGGTTCTACTCTACGACACACACATGGAAGGCGACTCCAATCGTACTCACTCTGTGCCAAGTACTGAGACCTGCCAAGGACCCCATAAATCCCGTCAATAACCCGAAAGGCACCTGTCCAAAGTACGTCCTCCGATAGCCACTGTTCAAGGGTGGACTTTCTCCGACAGTCCCTGACACAGGGTGGACAATGACGATACCAGTAGGACACCCCTCTCCAAGCGGGATCTCCACACTTGGCGGAACAACCGTGGTTATCACAACCATCTCTCAGCACTCAAGGCAACAGAACCAGTACAACCCCTAAACTCCACATCAAAGGCTAAGTCCAAACAGGGAGCCCACACGACCCATCGTTACCCCTCAGGGTTCCTACCCATGCAAACCTCTCTCGCCTCAATAGGGAGAACCTCAGCCTATGTAGGACACCCATCCCCATGCTGATTACCAAGCAGGACAACCCGTGTCGGGTAACGACAACCACCTAGCCATTGATACTGGAGTACTAGGGACAACCCCAAACCCACGCCTTAGCCTAACATGCCTCTAATGCACAGGAGAACATGCAGATATAAAGCATGATAAACAGGCATCAAACAAGGGCACACATTTGGCCCATTTATACTAAACATTCCCAAAAACGCTAATGAACAGTAACAAAATATAATATTATAATCTGGCATATAATATTATATTTGAAACACCAAAAGTTCTCTACATGGCAGCTAGTTGACCTGTCGATCCGACATCCAAACGACGTCGGATTTAAGATCCAACTTAGACTCCAGTAGATCTACATGCACGGATCAACATATCCAAAATTCAGAATAATTCAACGGCTAGAGTAACGGGAAAACACTAATCAAAACCACTAATCAAACTAACTTACCAATTAATTGCTGCAACGCAGCCCTCCAGTAATAATTTCATAACAAATCATAGGAAAATCGGAAAAATACGAAATAAACTGGAATGGAAAGCTAACACAGAGATCTACAACTCTTATGTTCATCCAAACCCAAGATCATGCACGTACAAGTCGAAACACTCACCGCAAGCCGGCTATTCTTCAAGAACAGTGGAAAATCGGAAAATCCGAGATTAATCACGCATAAATCCTACGAAAATCTCATCCAAAGATCATGAAACTTATATCAGAAATCCTACTAGGCAAGATGCATCTAATAACATGAAGATCAACAAGATCCAATGGGTAGATTAGGAGAAACCCATTAAACAATACATGTAGGTAGGACACATACCCAAACCGCTAATCCTTGGTTGATTCCCCGCTAAGCAGCCACTAACCAAGCTCCAACCCACGTCAGGGATCTTCCTTATGTAACCACGAATCCAACGAGCCTTGGAACGCCCAAAATGGTGGCCGGAGGAGGAAGAACAGTGGAGGAGAAGGAGCTGTCGGAACAGGGGAAGAAAACAGAGCTCCGCAGGAAGAAGAGAAGGAGGGAAGAAGAAGAGAAGGAAATAAGAAGAAGAGAAGGGAAGAGAAGGAAGAGAAGAGGAAGAAAAGCCCGGGGGAAAGCCGGGAATGCCAGGGAAAAGCCGGGAATGCCAGGGAAAAGGGGAAGAGGCCCTCCCCTCCCCCTGACAGAGGGAGCAACGGCCACGACGACCGTCCTCTCAAAGAAGACAACCACTGACTTACAAGGGATCGATCCCCCTAGGGGGAGGGTCCTTTGCATGCCAGGCAACGACCATTGAGCATAGTGGGATCGATCCCCCCCCCCCCCCCCCCCTAGGCGTATCAATCCTACTTCACTCAAAAGTGAGGTTTGGGCAAATCCTTCTATCCAAACTCAGATCTTTCGATCCCAGGCCCACCTAACCTTCCTATTCAAACACATACACCAAAACAAGGCCTGTATGTGCACACGTGGGTGTGAAAAAAACCAATAAGGTACAATTTACCAAATTGCCCTTGCGGTCAACAACGAACCACAGGAATAGAGGGACAGGTCCTCACAGTGAAGACGGTGGGCAAGTGGCCCAAATGCTCCTGTCTACTCCGGCTGTAGATTAGTATATCATCAAAGAAGACTAGGACAAACTTGCGGAGCAAGGGCTCAAAAATTGAGTTCATCGATGCCTGGATAGTGGAGGGGGCGTTGGTCAGCCCAAACGACATGACAAGAAACTCATAGTGGCCATGGTGTGTATGGAAGACGGTCTTTTCAACATCCGGCAGGTACATCCGGATCTGGTGATACCTGGAACGTAGATCCAGCTTGAAAAAGATGCTGTGTTGTGAAGCTCATCCAACAGCTCGTCAATCACGGGGATAGGGAACTTATCTTTGACAGTTGCTTTGTTGAGTGCTCGGTAATTGATGCACATGTGCCATGTTCCATCCTGTTTGTTGACTAGTAGGACCGGTGATGAGTAGGGGCTGGATGAAGTACGTATCACGCGGTTCTTGAGTAGGGCAGCCACCTGTTGTTCTATCTCTGTCCTCTAGTATTGGGGGTACCTGTAGGGCCGCACATTCACAGGACCTTCTCCTTGCTTCAATGGTATGTGATGGGTCATGCTCACGGGCAGGAGGAAGTCCGGTTGGCTTGGCGAAGAGGTCGGGGTATTGCTTCAAGAGGGCGGCCAGAGCAGGGTCAAGGGACAGACAGATCCGACGATCGGCCGATCGACCGTGAGATGCAAAAAGAAGCCGACGGTCGATCCGTCGATCGACCGTGACTGCGAAGATAGGTGTGGAGGCACTGGCGGTCGATCGTTGCATCGACCCGGAGATGCTGTTTTTGTAACAGAGCCGGACGGTCGATGCAACGGTTGTTGCGACGGTCGACTGTGATTTGGGAATTTCGATTTTCTAAATGATATGATTATTTTTAAAGGAAAATCACGGAAAATCATGGAAAAATCAGAAAAATCATGGAAAAATCCTAAAAATCAAAGAAAATTTTTCAAAACTAAGGAAGAATCATAAAACTGGATTGCCTCCCAGGAAGCGCGTAATTTTACGTCTTTCGCTCGACATCCATAAAAGGATCACTTAAAGCATGGATCCGTCAGTTCGACGGACTCAATAACCTCACCATGAACGATGTCCTCCACATAATGCTTTAATCTGTGCCCATTAACAGTGAAAATCTCATTCGTGTGTGGATTGCGGATTTCTACTGCACCATGCATGAATACGTTATTTATGATAAACGGCCCGGACCATCTAGAACGTAATTTACCAGGGAAAAGGCGCAATTTGGCATTGAAAAGCCACACTTTCTGCCCAACAACAAAAGTCCTTCTCGAAATGTGTTTATCATGAAAAGCTTTTGTTTTGTCTTTATAGATCTTGGAATTCAAATATGCCTCATTGCGAATTTCCTCAAGTTCACATAAACTAAGCTTCCTATGTGTTGTGACGACATTGGTATCAGTATTAAGCTTTTTAATGGCCCACATAGCCCGATGCTCTAATTCAACAGGTAATTGACAAGGCTTACCAAAAAGTAATTGATATGGGGACATACCAATAGACGTTTTATAAGCGGTCCTGTACGCCCACAGTGCATCGTCTAGCTTTATAGCCCAATCTGTGCGGTCAATGCGAACGGTTTTCTCTAAAATACGCTTTATTTCTCTATTGGAAAGTTCTACTTGACCACTGGTCTGAGGATGATAAGGGGTGGCTACCTTATGAGTAATAGAGTACTTTCTAAGAAGCAATAGAAGATTGTTCTACACTTAGTGCCCTAAAACCGTCTAGTTTGGGAGTCACTGGCTTGAACCTCGTTACATGGACCATGAAGAAAGCTTAAGAAATCATAACATTGCACAAGTCATATATGAAAAAAAAAACAGATATTGCTATGTGATAAGTGGAAGATATGTGTTTGGATAGTATTGTGATCTTGAATAGTTGAAGTGTTTAGATATAATTGATGCTATGAAGCATGTGGAACCCCATTCACATACATGAGTGTTAAAGTTATTTTTAATCATGATTAAATATGTTGAAATGTTGGAAACATGTTATGACATGTTTGGATTTACTATGTTTTTATGCGACTATGAGTTGAAGGGTATATTTATGGATATTATTTCTATTTCATGCATTAGAATTGATGAGTATTATGATTGATTTCGAATGATATATTCAAGGGAATGTATAGATGTTTGTGGGTGTCATCCCTGAAAACCCTCAGGAGATTATAACTCCTCCACTGGGGTAACTCAGGGGTTTAAAGGCTTGTTGCACATGCTAAATGCAATCGTGAAACCTAGAAAGTGGCTAGTTAAATTTGTTGCTTTCTTTTTATATTTTCTTTGCTCGAGGACTAGCAAAGTATAAGTTGGGGGGTGTGACGAGTCACTAAATATTCATGATTAAACCACTTAATTTACCTTTGTTAGGCCTAGTGTATTTGTATTTGATAGTTTGTTAGTTGATTTCAGGTTTAATCATGCTTTGAGAAGAAATGCCAGAAATTCGGTTAATATGCTGAAATACACTGCTCTGTCGACTGTTACCACAATATTCTCCAGACCTTATGCTTATCTCCAACTATTCTGAAATTTGAATGACAGCTAGTAGACATCAAGACGTACAACTTTCATGTTGAACACTTTCAGAGATTCCAGATGGATTGATAGCAGTTTAGGAAAAGATGAAGATATTTAGCTGCTGGAAGACTGGTCCGTTAACACGCGGGAAAATATTCGTCAAATATTCTAGTTAAGTCCAAATATTGCAAACTCTTCGGGAGATGACAGACGACTTCCAAATCTGTATCTTTCATGTTGGACTCAGTCTCAAATTCTGGACGGATTGAACCCAATCGTGATTTGAAGAAGCTGTCAGGGTTGAACCATGAATTCCGAGTTGTACTTGAGGTCTAACTTAACCCTAAAACCCTAATTCCGGGAATTAAGATATAAAAAGGGTTTGGTGGCTGGAAAACGGGAGGCCTCTATAGAGAAAAACAGAGGAATTCAGATTGGAAAAGAAGGCGGAGATGCGGTGTGGATCCCTAACCTTCTTCATCGAATACATGGATCTCATCCAAAAGATGAGTGGCTAAACTCTATACTTAGGGATCTCATGAAGCTTTAGTGTAGCTTCTTTGTATTTTCTAGTTTGATTCTTGTTCTCTTTTAAAAGACATGATCCTATGAATATGGTTTATTTTATGAAAAGTTGAGGGAACAGAGTTCCTCGACATATATTCTGACCTACTTGATTGCTGTGCTTGATGGTAGAGATTCGTAGGATGGTTTTTATGTTGCTTTTGTGTATGCCTTTGAGATACTCTATGCTAGATGAAGATAGGTTGTATTCAGATTAAGTTCGAAGACAATCTATGTTAAGTTTGGATAGGTTATGCCTTAGGGAAGCAATAGCATTATTTAGGGATTCATGTAAGCTTAAGAAGTTATGAATGCATAATGTTGAGATAAGAAACAAGAGGATAATTAGAGAATACAGGAAGTGAAACTAGAGTGGATTGAGTAATCCCTAGGTTTTCTCTCATTGATCTATTCCAATTTCGTTAATTGCTTTCTTAATTAGTTTTATTAATCAGTTCTTAAAAACCCTAAATCAATCCTTCTTCGCTTGAGGACTAAAGTGTTGAGAGTTAATTCTTATGTTCCTTTGTTAGTCAAAGTTTTCCCTGAGGATCGACCCCGTATTTCGCCATTATTCTATCTTATTAATTTAGTATTGAAGGAAAGGTTTATAAATTTCTAAATTGCGTTTTGCATACGTTTTAACGACAACGTTTTATCTCAATCGGGTTTTGTGATGAGTGCATGAAAGTGCACTCTGAACAACCTTAAAACCATCTCAATTGCTATATCTTCACCCTTAATCAACTTCTTTAGCACTAGTTTTATACTTTTATGTGCTTCACATAGTTGTTTGGAAAATGCAGGAAATTGTAGCTGAAAGAAGCTGAAAAGATTATATGGGTCAACTTCAAAGATTAAACTGTATCTTTCCAAGAAGAACCAGATGATGTGCCATATACCATTGGAAAGCTCTTGAAGTCTACTTTCTGGAGAAATTTACGGTTCATGATTCCGAGTTACGTAGAGGAAGTTACAACTTTTTTCGTACCAGTGCGCAGTGCTGAATGAATAGTGACGGTCGACCGCTAGATCTCACGGTCGACCGTCGCGCTCGAAAATTCTCACGGTCGACCGTCAAATCCTCACGGTCAACATTATTGTTAAACTCTTTTTATGTATTGGATTTTCACAGATTGCTTTGTGGTTAAACATTATTATAAATCCAGTCATGCTTATTTTATGATATTGTGATTTCATAGTTATCTCTTTTGATTCTCCTACCGAGTTTTGCGAGACCTTTGCTATGCATTGCTCGTAGTGACAGCTGGTATTGTGTATTCTTAGGGATTTTCTAAGACAAGGTTGGGGCTCTATCCCGAGGAATCTTTGCTATGCATTGCCGATTGTGAGAGTTGGTATTGTGTATTCTTAGAGATCTGGTTAGATAGAGTTAGGGCTTTGTCCCGATGAACTTTTGCTGCGCGTTGCCTGTAGTGACAGCCGGTATCGTGTATTCTTAGGATCTGGTAGGACGGAGTTAGGGTTACAACGAGAAGAACCAACCATAGAAAGAAACATTTATATTTTATCAGATTCATAATTCTATATCTTCCGGTTAAGGTGATTGGGATGTGAATCCCTTAACTGAGTATTATATGAACCATTGAGAAGAGAAGAACCTAAATCCGAGTGAAGTGATTTCTGAAGCCTAGCCTTATCAAAATCCTGATATCTCTAGTTAACTTTACATTATCACTAAATCCTCTGATCGAATTTAGTTAATTCTTAAGTTCTCGCTGGTCTTCAATTCATTGTTATTTGTGTTTTGGACGTTTTCTGTTTGTCTCTCTGTGGGATTCGACCTCTCTTATGCTGTACTGCACCGCGACCGCTGTGCGTGACACATTTGAGCGATATAAAAAATTGGCGCCGTTGCCGGGGAGACGGTTCAGAAAAGCGCCAGAATCAGATTACAGTGATTGTAGACATCGAAAGCGGTAACTTCGTTCATTTTCTTTAGTTTTTATTTTTTTTATTATTTCGGCTTTGATTTTTTTTCTTCTCTATTAGGATTGTTTTCTTTTATTCAGTTTTAGTTAGTACGTCTAGTTTCAATTATTATTTTTGTTTATTTTCTTTAGTTGGTTTGCATCTTTTGGATTGCGTGTTTGCTGATGTATGCCTCGGTATAGAGACGAACTAGGCAGATTTGCTAAACGCCCCGAGGTTGATTCTGAAACCTCTGATAGTGAGACATATATTGCTGATCTCTTTGACACACAGTCACAAACTTCACATCATACTTTCATTATGGCTGAGCATGAGGAACAACAAGCTCCTAGGAGTTTGCCAGAATATTTGCATCCAACACGCACTGCTACACCTTCATGCATCATGTTTCCACCTAATGCAGCACATGTTGACTTTAAACCTGGCATGATTCAGTTGCTTCCTACCTTTCATGGGTTGGAAAATGAAAATCCATATGTGCATATTAGGGAGTTTGAGGAAGTAGTAGCGACTTTCCATGGTCAACCAGGTGCATTAGATATGATCCGACTTAAGTTCTTTCCCTTCTCACTGAAGGATAGAGCAAAGAGTTGGTTATATTCCTTGAGGCCACAATCTATAAGATCTTGGGCTGAAATGACACCGATATTTTTCAACAAGTATTTCCCACAACACAAAACCAACGCACTTAAGAGACATATTTCGACCTTCACACAGAAGGATAGTGAAACTTTGTATCAGGCGTGGGAACGATTTAAAGATATGTTGAATTTATGTCCCCATCATGGATATGAAAGTTGGCGTCTTGTTAGTTATTTCTATGATGGTTTAACTGTTAGAGAACGTCAATTTGTTGAGATGATGTGTAATGGTGAATTTTTGCAAAAAGATCCTGATGCAGCAATTGAATACTTGACTGAGCTTGCTGAGAAAGCTCATACATGGACTGGACCGAATGCAACAGAAAGTACAAACAGGGCCAGACCACCACCGCAGCAACCAAGTGGAGGAATTTATCAGCTACGGGAGGAGGATGCACTCAAGGCTAAAGTGGATAGTCTAATAAGGGAGCTGGAGCTATTAAAGACCAAAGATATGATGGCAGTCCGGACCTCTCCATATAATGAACCTACAAGGCCGGCAGGGTCGTGTGCGATATGTCAGGGCGAGGACCACCAGATTGACATTTGCCCTACTTATGTTGAGATGAGAGGCATGTACGACGAGCATTGCAACGCTGTAGGTGGATTCAGGAGGCCGTACACCCCTTACTCGGAAACGTATAATCCAGGATGGCGAGAGCATCCGAACTTCAGCTGGAAGTCGAATGCTCCACAAAGCAATGAGCATCATCAACCGCCACCTAATAAGCCTTTTTCTAACCCTCCTTGTAATACATCTGGTTTTCCTAGTCCTACATTTAATGACAATTTACAGGAATTGAAATCTATGATTGTGCAGGAATCTAAGGAAAGAAAGGAGGATGTTCAAGAGATAAAGAGCCAGATCACGAAACTGATCAATTCTTTGAGCGTACATGAACGAGAGAAGTTCCCAGCTCAATCTCAACAAACGCAGGTATCTAGTGCTGAGCAAAATAATGTGAAGGAGATGAATGCCGTAACTACAAGAAGCGGGAAAACAACAAAAAGCCCTTCACAAGAGCCCACCGAGTCTCCTATTGTTGTTGAAGAAGAGGACCGGATTGATGAGAATCATGTAGAAACCGATCATTCAGATGGCCCTACACCAGGTGACTTTCAGGTACATGTCCCTTTCCCTCAGGCATTGAAATCCACTAAATTTACTATAGAGCCCAACAGCGAGATTTTGGAGCATCTTCGGCAGGTTAAGGTAAACCTTCCTCTTTTGCATGTTATTAAGCAAATTCCTACATATGCTAAAGTGATTAAAGATTTACGCACTATGAAGAGACGACATCATGTAAAGAAAACTGCATTTTTAACAGACCATGTTAGTGCACTGCTTCAGCACAGGATTCCTTCTAAATATAAGGATCTTGGCTGTCCTACTATATCTTGTTTCATTGGAGAGCATGAAGTAGGACGAGCTTTATTAGATCTTGGTGCGAGTGTTAATTTGATGCCATAATCTCTTTACTTGCAACTTGGTCTGGGACAGATTAAGTCGACATCTGTGATTTTGCAATTGGCAGATAGATCCACGAAAACTCCACGAGGAGTAGTAGAGGATGTGCTTGTTAAAATAGATAAATTTTATTATCCTGTTGATTTCTTAGTCTTGGATACTCAGGCTGTAGTAACTGCTGATTCTAGAATTCCTATTATTTTAGGTAGACCGTTTCTTGCTACTGCTATTGTTATAATTAATTGCAGGAATGGTTTAATGAAGTTAACTTTTGGAAATATGACTTTAGAAATTAATGTTTTTAATGTTGCTAAACAGCCTGATGAGGATGATGAATGTCAGCAGACTTACCAGATTGATTTGCTCACTGAAGAGGAGTTTGCTACAACTGAAATTAATTCTCTTGAATTAGATTTGGATGATAATGTTGATGTTGATGATATGTGTAAAAATTTAGAACATTGTTCTTTTGCAGCTACATGGAATCCAAAGTTTGAAGAACTGCCAGAAAGAGGACAACCACCAACACCATCAGCAGTAGAGCCGCCCAAGCTGGACCTGAAGCCGCTGCCTCAACGATTAAAGCACACCTATCTTGGTCCAGGTGATACATACCCAGTTATTATTTCTTCAGCATTAACTGTAGAGCAAGGTGAGCAATAACTTAGCATTGTAAATGAGCATAAATCAGCTATTAGATGGAGTATAGCAGATCTGAAAGGTATTAGTCCCTTGATATGTTCTCATATGATTAATCTTGAACAAGGGGCTGTACCTCGTAGGGATCCTCAGCGTAGGTTGAATCCTACAATGAAAGAGGTTGTAAAAACTGAAGTGTTGAAATTATTAGATGCAGGGATCATTTACTCTATTGCTGATAGCAAATGGGTGAGTCCTATACAGGTTATGCCTAAAAAATCTGGTGTCACTGTTGTTGAAAATGAAAGTGGAGACTTTGTCCTCATTAAATTGGTGACAGGATGGCGTATGTGTATAGATTATAGAAAATTGAATGCTGCCACCCGTAAAGATCATTTTCCACTGCCTTTTCTAGATCAGATTTTAGAGAGAGTAGCTGGACATCCTTTTTATTGTTTTCTCGACGGTTATTCTGGATATTATCAGATTGAGATTGCTTTAGAAGATAAAAAAAAACTACTTTTACTTGTCCTTTTGGTACTTATGCTTTTCGTAGAATGCCATTTGGATTATGTAATGCTCCTGCTACTTTTCAGCGTTGTATGATGAGTATGTTTGCTGATATGATCGAGGAATGTATGGAGGTATATATGGATGACTTGACTGTATTTGGTAATACTTTTGATGCATGCTTGCAAAACTTAAAGAGAGTCTTGGTCAGGTGTGAAGAGAAGCACCTTGTGCTCAATTGGGAAAAGTGTCACTTCATGGTGCCCTCAGGCATTGTGTTGGGCTATATTGTCTCTTCTAGAGGCATTGAGGTGGATCGATAAAAAATCGATCTCATCTCAAAGCTTCCTATGCCAAAGACTGTTAAAGATGTTAGATCCTTTCTAGGGCATGCTGGTTTTTACAGGAGGTTCATCCAAAATTTTTCTGCTATTGCTCGTCCTTTATGTACTCTTTTGATAAAGGATACCCCTTTTGAGTGGACTATTGCTTGTCAAGAGGCTTTTCAAGCCTTGATTGATAAATTGACTTCCGCACCTATTGTGCAACCACCCGATTGGAGCCTTCCTTTTGAATTGATGTGTGATGCAAGTGACTTTGCTGTAGGAGCTGTTTTAGGACAGCGAAAAGATGGTAAACCTCATGTTATTCATTATGCTAGCCGAACCTTGAATAATGCACAGATGAATTATTCTACCACCGAGAAAGAACTATTAGCTATAGTCTTTGCATTAGACAAGTTTCGTGCTTATTTGATTGGTTCTCCCATTACTATTTTCACTGATCATGCCACGCTTAAGTAGCTTCTCACCAAGAAGGATGCTAAAGCGCGCCTAATTCGTTGGATATTAATCTTACAGGAATTTGATATCTCTATAAAAGACAAAAAGGGTGTGGAGAATGTTGTCGCTGATCACTTATCAAGGTTAATGGTGGAAGTAGCGTAAAATGAACCACCAATCATGGATGACTTCCCTGATGAGCAACTCTTCTCTGTTGCACAACTGCCCTAGTATGCGCATATTGTTAATTACTTAGCAACAGGTGAGATCCCTTCCTTTTGAAGTGCGCAGGATAAGCGTAGATTTTTTGTTGAGGTAAAGAAATTTTATTGGGATGACCCTTGTCTGTTTAAGTATTGTCCTGACCAGATTATGCGTCTTTGTGTCCCAGATTATGAAATAGAAAGCATCATTACATTCTGTCACTCTCATGCATGTGGAGGCCATTTTTCGATGAAAAAGACTGCTGCTAAAATTCTTCAATGTGGTTTTTACTGGCCTACCATGTTTCGTGATGTTAACATTTTCTACAGATCCTGTGATAGATGCCTAACATTAGGAGCTTTATCTAGAAAACATATGATGCCTTTGAATCCCATTCAAGCTGTAGAGATTTTTGATTGTTGGGGTATAGATTTTATGGGACACTTTCCTTCTTCTTTTGGCTATTTATATATATTGTTGGCCGTGAAATATGTTTCTAAGTGGGTGGAGGCTATTGCATGTAGAAATAATGATCATTCTACTGTCATCAAGTTTCTTAAAGAGCATATTTTATCCCGGTTTGGTACTCCTAGAGTTATTATTAGTGACTAGGGATCACACTTTTGTAATCACTCCTTTGAGGCTTTGATGCGCAGGTTTGGAGTTACACATAATATTTCCATTGCTTATCATCCACAGACGGATGGTCAAGCTGAACTAGCCAACAGGGAGATCAAGCAAATCTTAGAGAAGACAGTGAGCCCCAAGCGCAAGGACTGGTCATTGAGGCTATCAGACGCGTTGTGGGCATATCGCACTGCCTACAAGACTACCCTGGGGATGTCGCCGTTTCGCCTTGTTTATGGAAAACCATGCCATCTTCCAGTCGAATTAGAACATAAGGCATATTGGGCTATTAAGTCACTAAATTTTACTTTGGATGCTGCAGGTCAGGAACGAAAACTCCAGCTGTCTGAGCTAGAGGAACTCAGGAATGATGCTTATGAGAGTTTTAGGATCTTCAAGGCAAAAACAAAGGCCTATCACGACAAGCGGATCCTGAGGAAAACATTTCAAGTAGGACAGCAAGTTTATCTGTATGACGCACGACTGCATCTCCATCCTGGAAAGCTGAGATCACGCTTGACAGCCCCCTTCACCGTTAGTAGAATATTTCAGAATGGGGCTGTGGAAGTTGAAGACCCGAAGGATGGGAGACTATTTGCGGTTGATGGACAGCGTTTGAAACAGATTTCAGAGAAAGCGGACCCTGAGGAGCACACCGTTTCTCTCGTAGACCCTGTCTACGAGGGATGATCTCTCTACTATCTATCATATCTATTTTATTTTGGTTAGATTGTTTTAGTTTGTTTGCTTTCACTCTCATTTGCTTTTGTTTGCTATTTGATGTTTTTTAGGATGCTTGGACTTCCGTCTTCCTTGCTTGTGAGATTTTGGCCAGCCTTCAATGGGATTGAGATTTCGGCCACCATGAGGAGCCTTGGGCAAGATTTCAGATATTCTGTCAGGTGTCCTCACTTCTATTTCGATTTCCTATTCTTATTTATGCTATATATGAAAATTCAGCCAACACCCTTATGCTTATTTACATGATTAGCACACATTGAGGACAATGTGAATTTCAGGTTGGGGGGTGTTGGCATACATGATCTCATGCATGCTACCTTATTGAGTTTAATAGTGTTGAATTGAGTATGTTACTAGAAATTATACATGACCTGAAATTTTTATGCTTATTATACATGTTACTTTCATATGGATTGGCCCATACATTGATTGCATGCGTGATAACATGATGGTAGAACATTATGTGATTCACACACGAACACTTTATGTGCAGTGGCAATTATACTCACCAGAGGAATGAGCATGCTATTGTTAATCTAGACCATGATTTCAGCATTAGCTAGTGTTGAGTATTGCATGCAGAGAAAAAAAAAAGAGAGAAAAAAGTTCTGGAGCTTGATAAAGCTGTGGCTAAACAATTATTAAGTGATCTACTGAGTAACCGGGTGTTCTTGCCTCAGGAAGCGGGGAGCTCGCGTAAAAAGGTAGAACCACTTATAGCTATAAAAAAGAAAAAACTATTAAGTGCTTTGCTAAGTAACCGGGTCTCTGCGCCTCAAGAAGCGGAGAGTGCTCGCGTAAAAAGGCAAAGTGTCTGATAGTTGAAAAGAAAAAAAGAAAGAAAGAGCATGATGTACTTAAAGTGCGAGGGTTGGATGATTGGTCATGAAGATAGTAGTGTGTTTGGACTAATGGTGGGTAGAAGTTGCTTATGTACGTAACATTTATTTGTCACGTCACATGTGTTCTTCTGGATGGTGATTAGCATGTTTGATGTGTAGAAGTTGATTTCATATATTGGTAGTATGTGTATGAGTATAAGAAGTTTTCATGCTCTGTACTGTATAAAACACTATTGACTTGATAAGGTAGAATTTTTATCATGCATGTTTACATCCTTGAACCGTTGGTGTGCTTAATTATATTTTATACGCTTTGAATTGCTAGAGACTAGCAATAAGCTGGTTGGGGAGTGTGATGAGCGCATGAAAGTGCACTCTGAACAACCTTAAAACTATCTCAATTGCTATATCTTCACCCTTAATCAACTTCTTTAGCACTAGTTTTATACTTTTATGTGCTTCACATAGTTGTTTGGAAAATGCAGGAAATTGGAGCTGAAAGAAGCTAAAAAGATTATATGGGTCAACTTCAAAGATTAAATTGTTTCTTTCCAAGAAGAACCAGATGATTTGCCATATACTACTGAAAAGCTCTTGAAGTCTACTTTCTGGAGAATTTTACGGTTCATGATTCCGAGTTACGTAGAGGAAGTTATAACATTTTTCGTACCAGTGCGCAGTGTTGAATGAATAGTAACGGTCGACCGTCAGATCTCACGGTCGACCGTCGCGCTCGAAAATTCTCACGGTCGACTGTCAAATCCTCACGGTCGACCGTGGAGCCCAAAAATCATCACGATCGACCGTAAGATGCTCACGGTCGACCGTCGCATTGACCGTGGCATCGACCGCAGGGTCGATGCGAAAATCGACCGCAGCTAGTCAAAATAAATTATGCACCTCACGGTCGACCGTCAGGACCTCATGGTCGACCGCCAGATCAGCCAGGGGCGTAAAACGGGTTTAAACTTAACCCGAGTTTGCTAATCTTTGGACCCTATAAATAGGAAAGTTAGGGTAAGCCAGTGGGGACTTCTTGGACGTTTTTGGAGGCTCTTTTCTGGGTGTTTCCCAATGAAAGAAGATGAAGGAATCTCCATCCATGGCCGAGTAATCCGCGGGCATGGCGGACGGATGACCTAGTGAGGATTAGGGTTTCTTCTGCAACGATGGTTCATAGTTTTTAATCTTGATTGTTAAACTCTTTTCTATGTATTGGATCTTCAAATATTATTTTCAGATTATAGATTTCTATGTGGATGATTAATATTATGAATCCAGTCATACTTCTTCATGATCTTATAATCCCATAGTCCTCTCTTTTGATTCTCCTACCGAGTCTTGCGAGACCTTTGCTATGCATTGCCCGTAGTGACAACTGGTATTGTGTATTCTTAGGGATCTGGTAAGAAAAGGTTGGGGCTCTATCCGTGAAATCTTAGCTATGCATTGTCGATTGTGAGAGTTGGTATTGTGTATTCTTAGAGATCTGGTTAGATAGAGTTAGGGCTTTGTCCCGATGAACTTTTGCTGTGCGTTGTCTGTAGTGACAGCCGGTATCGTGTATTCTTAGGTTTGAGTTGGATGAGGTTAGAACTATAACAAGGAAGAATCAATCATAGGAAGAGACATTTATATTTTATTAGATTCATAATTCTACATCTTTCGGTTAAGGTGATTGGGATGTGAATCCCTTAACTGAGTATTGTATGAACCATTGAGAAGAGAAGAACCTAAATCTCAGTGAAGTGATTCCTGAAGCCTAGCCTTATCAAAATCCTGATATCTCTAGTTAACCTTACATTATCACTAAATCCTCTGATCGAATTTAGTTAATTCTTAAGTTCTCGCTTGTCTTCAATTAATTGTTATTTGTGTTTTGGACGTTTTCTGTTTGTCTCGCTGTGGGATTCGACCTCTCTTATGCTGTACTGCACCGTGACCGCTGTGCGTGACACATTTGAGCGACATCAAAAATTGGCGCCGTTGCCGGGGATAAGTCACTAAATATTCATGATTCAACCCCTTAACTTAGCTTTGTTATGCCTAGAGTAGTTGTATTTGATAGCTTGTTAGTTGATTTCAGGTTTAATCATGCTTTGAGAAGAAATGCAAGAAATTCAGTTAAAATTACTAAATAAACTGTTTCGTCGACCGTTAGTAATATATTCGCCAAATATTTTACAAAAGTCCAAATATTCTGAAACTTGGAGAAGTGGTAGAAGACTTAGAGATGAACAACGTTCATGTTGGACACTTGGCGAGATTCCATACAGATTAATACCAGTTTTGAAGACTATGAAGATATACAGCTGCTGGAAACTGGGCCGTCGATGCTCAGGAGAATATTCGCCAAATATTCCACATAAGTCTGAATGTTATAAAATCTTCGGGGGAGGATAGAAGACTTCCTAATCTACATCTTTCATGTTGAGCACATTTCCAAACTCCGGACGGGTTGAACCCAGTCGCGACCAAAAGAGACCCTAATTCCGGGATTAAGGGTTTTTATTACAAAAAGGGGTTATTCTATCAAAACTTCTCATCTTTTTGTCAATCTTTGGAGGAGGAAGAAGAAGAAGGAGAGGATGTGGATGGTGACAGCTTTCTATTGCAAGCCGATGGCTTTCATCCAAAAGATGAGTTGCTAATTATTGTACTTAGGATTATTCATGAAACCTTAGTGTAGTTTTGGTTTTTCTTTAGTTGGATTCTTGTAAACATCTTCTCAACATGATCTCATAAATATTGTTTTATTGTTAATAGAGTTGAGGGAACAGAGTTCCTTGACGTATTTTCAGTACTACATGATTTCTGTGATTGATTGTAGAGATTTATAAGATGGTTTTCATGAAGTTATTGGTTTGCCTTCGAGATAGGCTATGCTACGCGAAGATAGGTTGTGCCAAGGTCATTAGAAGTAGTATAATTTAATGTAATCGTAGGACTAAAGACAATCTATGCCAAGCAAAGATAGGTTATGTCGTTGGGAACATTAACTTCCTTTTAGGGATTCATGTGAGCTTGTAGCCATATGATCCATAATGTTGAGAGAAGGGAACAAGATGATAACTAGAGAAGACTAATAATGAAACTAGGGCGGATTGAGTAATTCCTAAGTCACTTATCCATTGATTCAAATTGATCAACCTTTTAACTCTTTTATTTATTAGTTTAGATAACTCTATTCTTGTTTGATTCTTTTATTTAGTTTTAGGGTTTTGAGAATTGATTTTGATTTCCAACGTTTTCCCTGTGGATCAACTCCCGACTTCACCACTATTCTACCTAGTAGTGTAGTGATTGAATAAGGATTATAAATTTAATATTTGATTGAGTTTACAACGTTTTAACGACGACGTTTGTGAGCGAACAATTTTTGGCGCCGTTGCCGGGGATTACTTTAGAAATTTATCGCTCACAAAAGTCGTCGTTAAAACATATGCAAAACGCAATTTAGAAATTTATAAACCTTTCTTTCAACACTAAATTTATAAGATAGAATAATTGTGAAATACGGGGTCGATTCTCAGGGAAAACTTTGACTAACAAAGAAACATAAGAATTAACTCTCAACACTCTAGTCCTAAAGCGAAGAAGGATTGATTTAGGGTTTATAAGAACTGATTAATAAAACTAATTAAGAAAGCAATTAACGAAATTGGAATAGATCAATGAGAGAAAACCTAGGGATTACTCAATCCACTTTAGTTTCACTTCCTGTATTCTCTAATTATCCTCTTATTTCTTATCTCGACAATATGGATTCATAGCTTCTTAAGCTTACATGAATCCCTAAAATAATGCTATTGCTTCCCTAAGGCATAACCTATCCAAACTTAGCATAGATTGTCTTCGAACATAATCTGAGTACAATCTATCTTCATCTATCATAGAGTATCTCAAAGGCATACACAAAAACAACATAAAAACCATCCTACGAATCTCTACCATCAAGCACAGTAATCAAGTAGGTCTGAATATACGTCGAGGAACTCTGTTCCCTCAACTGTTCATAAAATAAACCATATTCATAGGATCATGTCTTTGAAAAGAGAACAAGAATCAAACTAGAAAATACAATGAAGCTACACTAAAGCTTCATGAGATCCCTAAGTATAGAGTTTAGCCACTCATCTTTTGGATGAGATCCATGTATTCGATGAAGAAGGTTAGGGATGCACACCGCATCTCCGTCTTCTTCTCCAATCTGAATTCCGCTGTTTTTCCCTATGGAGGCCTCCCGTTTTCCAGCCACCAAACCCTTTTTATATCTTAATTCCCGGAATTAGGGTTTTAGGGTTAAGTTAGACCTCAAGTACAACTCGGAATTCCTGGTTCAACCCTGACAGCTTCTTACAATCGCGACTGGGTTGAACCCGTCCAGAATTTGAGGCTGAGTCCAACACGAAAGATATAGATTTGGAAGTTTTCTGTCCTCTTCCGAAGAGTTTGCAATATTTGGACTTAACTAGAATATTTGGCGAATATTCCCCCGCGCGTTGACGGACAAGTCTTCCAGCAGCTAAATATCTTCATCTTTTCCTAAATTGCTATCATTAAAATTGTACGTCTTGATGTCTACTAGCTAAATATTTGGACTTAACTAGAATATTTGACGAATATTCTCTGAAAGTGTTCAACATGAAAGTTGTACGTCTTGATGTCTACTAGCTGTCATTAAAATTTCAGAATATTTGGAGATAAGCATAAGTTCTGATGAATATTGTGCTAACAGTCGACAGAGTAGTGTATTTCAGCATATTAACCGAATTTCTGGCATTTCTTCTCAAAGCATGATTAAACCTGAAATCAACTAACAAACTATCGAATACAAATACTCTAGGCCTAACAAAGGTAAATTAAGGGGTTTAATCATGAACATTTAGTGACTCATCACACCCCCCAACTTACACTTTGCTAGTCCTCGAGCAAAGAAAATATAAAAAGAAAGCAACAAATTTAACTAGCCACTTTCGTAGGTCTCACGATTGCATTTAGCATGTGCAACAAGCCTTTAAACCCCTGGGTTACCCCAGTGGAGGAGTTATAGTCTCCTGAGGGTTTTCAGGGATGACACCCACAAACATCTATACATTCCCTTGAATATATCATTCGAAATCAATCATAATACTCATCAATTCTAATGCATGAAATAGAAATAATATCCATAAATATACCCTTCAACTCATAGTCGCATAAAAACATAGTAAATCCAAACATGTCATAACATATTTCCAACACTTCAACATATTTAATCATGATTAAAAATAACTTTAACACTCATGTGTGTGAATGGGGTTCCACATGATTCAGAGCATCAATTATATCTAAACACTTCAACTATTCAAGATCACAATACTATCCAAACACATATCTTCCACTTATCACATAGCAATATCTGTTTTTTTTATTTATATATGTAATGTGCAATGTTATGATCTCTTAAGCTTTCTTTATGGTCCATGTAACGAGATTCAAGCCAGTGACTCCCAAAACAGACGGTTTTAGGGCACTAAGTGTAGAACACTCTTCAGACTTTAATGCTCAAACCATGAAGGCTACAAATCATAACTAGTCATTTTTTCAGGAAATTCAACCGTTTTACGCGAACACCACGCTGGCTAGGCACACTGCCCGGTTACTAAGTTGAAGATCCTTTTTTTTTTCTTATACTCAGATAATTGCATGTGTTCATGTATTTGTTGTGTCATGACATAAAATTGTAAACCTATCCCAGTATCATGCTTAGAATCTTATATCAACCCCTTAATATCTGGAAGTGAACATGTGCATTAGGATATGTCAAGCTATCCTTAAATCATGGTAAAAGTGTTAAAGTATAGAAATAGTGTCATGCATAGTAAAAATTTACTATTTCTTATATGGCATACAAGTCTCAAAATAATTCATAAGATAAATTTCTAAAACATGCATCTTTGTCAAATCATATCATAATTTCATCCTTTTGACATATTTCAAGGGATGTATAATACTAAAAATTAAATTCCTAGAATATACCCCCCAACTTGAATGTAATTGTCCCCAATTACACTAAGTCATAAAAATAAAGCAAGGAAAAGGGTAGAGATCACCGTAATTATCTCGCTATAAGTAGTTGGCTCGCATGGAAGACGACCATCACACCGCCCATAAGAAGAATACGGCGCTAGGGAATAAATTCATGTCTCTAGAAGAGATGAAACAAATAAAACCATAGAAATCACCATAAAATGTTAGAGACATATATAAAGACTGAAGAATAACTCCCTGATTGAGCCATATAAGATTTGCAACATGCGCCCCTTAATGAGTTCCAAAGGAACACCTGCCATAACACACACCTTTCCAAAAGATCAAATATAAGAGAATGAGAAAAGTATCCAAAGGAAAGTTGAAAGGTAAAAAGGGAACAATTGGCAGAAGATCCTATGGCTTTATTAAGCATAAACAATGATGTTCCAACATCGACATGATTCCAAAGTAACATATAAAATCTAATCCAAAACAAACGCTCACTGCTTAAGCAACTCTATAGCAAACCATCTCACTACGATAAAAGAAAACTAGAAAAAACAACCAACCACTCAGAGAGTTCTAAAGAAACTAAATCAGCAAAACTCTTCAGTCGTCATCCGTCTCATCCTCGCTATCTTCCTCGTCAGACTCAAAATCACTAGACATCGGTGTCAGTGGACGGTCAGGATCATCCGATGCATACGGTGAATCAGGAGGCATGAGAAGAGCAGGATCAATGAGGGAACGTGGTGGCACGACGAGTTTTGAACCGCCGGGACTCTCGAAGGAGACCCAGGGATCGTCAAGGGTTGGAGCATGCTGAATATCATAAACAATCTGGGCAAACAGCTCTGCTGGGGGTAACGGCCCATAGAACTCAAAACCATTAGGATAGGCGTCAGAGGAATCACCAGGTGCATCGTCTTCAGAACGAACGCGAGGCGGACAGCATAAGACTGTGGGTGGCGATGGTGGTGTTGGAGAATCGGCAGTGCTAATCGAGTCCTCATCGGAGGAGAACCATGACGCTTGCGACATTGGAGATCTAGGTGCGAAGTCGGACATCAGAGAGTGGGGTGGACTATCATCGGAATAGTAGGAAGATCCGCTCGATCGAGACATCTCGGAAGTCCGTTCTCTGGCTGGGTGGTAGAAGACAAGAGAAGCGATTATCGACGATGGCACAAAGGAAGAACGGGGGAAGAACAGAGCAGGGACATGACGATGGAAGGAGGTTGATGATCACAGAAGAAAAGATGCCCAAGGAAGTCAGGAACGGACGTATTTAAATAGAGGAGAAACTCCAATTTGAGTTAGAGTACGAGATCGAGTAGGAGTAGGATTGAAATCCGAATAAAGTTCCGCTCGAGCGGAAAAACAAGGTTGGCGGTCGATCCCACGGTCGACCGTGGGCTCGGGTGATCATGGGATAATATAGCGATGGTCGACCGTGAGAGGATAAAGTAAGCCGACGGTCGATCGGGCGATCGACCGTGAGATGCAAAAAGAAGCCGACGGTCGATCCGTCGATCGACCGTGACTGCGAAGATAGGTGTGGAGGCACTGACGGTCGATCGTTGCATCGACCCTGAGACGCTGTTTTTGTAACAGAGCCGGACGGTCGATGCAACGGTCGTTGCGACGGTCGACCGTGATCTGGGAATTTCGATTTTCTAAATGATATGATTATTTTTAAAGGAAAATCACGGAAAATCATGGAAAAATCGGAACAAACATGGAAAAATTCCTAAAAATCAAAACAATTCTAAAAAGCTAAGGAAAAATCATAAAACTGGGTTGCCTCCCAGAAAGCGCTTAATTTTACGTCTTTCGCTAGACTTCCCTAAAACGTGCAATTAAAGCCTGGATCCGTCAATTCGACGGCATCGAGCACCCCACTTAGAATAATTTCCTCCATATAATACTTGAAACCAACCCCACGCCCACAGTAAATCAAGTAGTTGATGATGTAGGCTAAGAAAGCCTTTCCTCCCAACAAGAGAACTAGAGACCCCGCCCGCTATAAAATGCAACCTATCGTCATGTTTCATCTTGCAACCTGGTCTACAGTATTTGTCCCCCATAATAGTGAAACTGTCATTCGAGTGAACCGGAAGTGGAAGGTCAAATATAGATAAAAGAAGCGGTGAAGTTAGTGATGATGGTGCAAATATAGAGAAAAGAGGAGGTGGCTCAACCTTAGGATACACTGCCGCATCTGTGCACAGGTGAGTGTCGGCATAATAAGCACACAATTGGCCCGTATCTGTCACAGGTGCGGGAGTAAAAAATAGAGGTGAAAGGGGTTCAACCATCCCAAAAATAGTTTTTATTTCCGCAATATGCCGATCGAGTGATTGGTCGGGCAAGATGTGTGTTTTGATATCATATTTCGATTGTGCGGTGTTCAAATCAACATCATCATCATAATCAGAAGCATAGGCATTCAAGATATCAGATAGCCTATCATTCTCCACTTCAATATCATCATCCTCCGAATCCTCAAACTTATACTCATTTAGAATCACAACCATTCTAGCATTATGCAATTCAACATCATAATCATCATTGTCAGAATCATATTCCTTCAAAATCTCAGATACTCTATCATTGTGCAGTGTAGCATCACCATCATCATCATCATCATCAGAGTCATAATCCCTCAAAATCTCAGATAATCTATCAATCATTATAACATGAGATTTATCATCACAGCAGCAGTCAAACTATCAACACGAAAGCATTCATTTTCACGCTCAGGCAAACATGTAAAAGATGTTCAGTTTAACATGTATATTACCAAAAGAGACATCCATGACACCAGTTCGACACTGAATGTTGGCATTTGCAGTGGCCAAAAAGGGACGTCCTAAGATGATAGGCACGGTTTTTTTACAGCGAACAACGGGTTCCATATCCAAGACGACAAAGTCGACCGGGAAAAAGAAGTTGTCCACCTTCACTAAAATATCTTCTACAACGCCTCTATGAGTCCTAATGGATCTATCAGCCAATTGTAGGTTGATCGGTGTCGGTTGGAGTTCTTCCATCCCAAATTCCTTATAAAGGTAGTAAGGCAAAATATTAACACTGCCTCCTAGGTCGAGAAGGGCACCATCAATCTGATAGTCTCCTATGCAACAGGATATGGTAGCAGTACCAAGGTCTTTCAATTTGGGTGGAGTGTCATGTTTCAAAATCGAACTGACTTGTTCAGTTAAAAGGATTTTCTTGTCCCCTTTGTGCTTTGTCAGGCGTTTATGAGTGCACAGGTCCTTAAGAAACTTGGCATACGAAGGGATTTGACGAATAGCCTGAAGCAAGGGTATGTTGATGTTGACATGTTTGAACGTTTCAAGGATTTCTTCAGTAGCTCTTCGGGCTTTGATGGTTGGGTACGGGTCCTTAAGAGCTTCAGGGAAAGGCACTTTAGGGATATACTTGCGAGGATCAGGTTCTCTAGAATCAAATAGGCCAGTATCAGGTGAAGAATAAGACTCATCTTGGGATGGACGATTGATCTTCGGATCGGGCGTTTGATCATCCAGATTGATAGGTTCACCTATTTGGTTATCTATTGTTTTGCCACTTCTGAGGGTCACCACGGCTTTGACACTCTCAAAGTTTTGACTTTCTACATAGTGCTGGCCTCTGGGGTTTATCACAGGTTGACTTGGCAAGTGACCCTCCTCTCTTTTGGCTATAGTGTTAGAAAGTTGGCCCAGTGAATTCTCAAGTTTAGCAATGGATTGGGTATTAGAATTACATTGATTCTCTATTCTAGAAACATAATTCTGAATTTTAGAGATTTCACTCGCCAAATCATTTCTTATGCCACTAATGTTTGAATTGATGTTGTCATTCATAGCAGTCATAGCCGAAAGGAGGGAACTTAAAGTTGGTTCAGAACTGGATTGAGTTTGAGGAGCTAAAGTTGACTACGGAGGGTACCCAGGATTTGGATTTGCAAAAGGTTTAGGTGAGTATGTGAAAGCAGGAGGATTGTTTTGCCCTTGGAAAGCATTTGACTGTTGTGGCTTCCAACTAAAATTAGGATGATTTCTCCAACTAGGGTTATAGGTGTTCGAATAAGGATTGTTCTGGGGCTTGGAGAATCCATATGTGGCGTCGGCATGTTCCTGAACAAAGTCAGGGAAATTGGGAGCCAAGTGGCAATCAGTGATATGATGATTAGAGCTAAGACAAAGGGCACAGGTTTCAAGAGAAGTGTTAGGTAATTTTTGAGCAAGAGATTGGCATGTTTTCAACTGGTTTAAATCTTTAGTTAGGAGGGCTAATTGTGCGGAGAGACTTTGGAATTCAGAAATTTCATGAATTCCCCGAGAATTACGAACAGTGGTAGACCGACTCCTAGAGACTGAGGCATTGTGTTGTGAATTTTCAGCAAGGTTATCATACATTTCCCAAAGAGCAGGCCATGGCTTACTAAGAACAATACCCTCGCAGCAAGCTTCGACCATTGTCCTATAACGATCATTAAGACTATTATAAAATGAATGAGCCAACTGTCACTCAGATACCTCATGATGGGGACACTCTCTAAGAAGATCCTTAAACCTTTTCTAAGCTTCATGAAACATCTCATCTTCATTTTGCTTAAAAGAGATAATCATGGTTCGATAATTTTGAGTTTTAATGATCGGGAAATATTTCTTAAGGAAAGCATCCTGAAGTTGGTCCCATGGTGAAATCGAGTTTGGTGGTAAAGTATGAAGCCAATGTTTAGCCTTGTCTTTCAAAGAAAATGGGAAGAGCTTGAGTCTAAAGGCATCATCATTAAAATGCTGGAGTTTGAACATGGAAAGAAGTTCAAGGAAGCATATAATATGACTATAAGGATCCTCATTTTCATGCCCATAAAAAGAAGGTAAAGCTGTAGTAATCCAATTGGGTTTAATCTCATAATGAGTAGCATTAATAGGAGGTGGATTAATACAGTAGGCATATGTGAAAGGTCCAGGCAGAAAATGATTCCTAATTGGGCCTTCTATATGGTTATTGTTCTCATTGTTCCCCCCATTCCCATTATTATTTCCTTGCATCATGGTGTAGAAAGAATCAAGAGGTCGTTCAGGAATATCAACTTGTGAAGATCTTTGACGAAATGACTCTTGGCGGATGGATCTAAGAGTGTTTTCAATCTCAGGATCTAAAGGTGTCAATGGAAAACTTAATGATCGCCTACCTTGCATATAATGTCAACCACACACCACAAAGAAAAGAAAAAGAAAACAGAAGTTTCGGAGGAGAGGAGAAAACCACGGAATGCCACAGCAAAAAGTACAAGTTTAGGTGAAGAAAACGTACCTAAGTGACGCGCGCCCGATTGATCGGGAAGATGACCGATCGATCGGTAGGCCTTCCGATCGCTCACCTGGCAGACCGATTGGTCGGTAATCCGAGTTTCAGAAAGCTTCTTCTCCAAAAAATTGTTACTTTAATGCTACAAAAATCCCGAGAATTGTCAGAAAAATTCCTAAAAGTAAACGAAAAATAACTGAAAATAAAAACCTAACTATGCCTAGAAATAGAGCAAAGAGAAAAATCAGCAACTTCTTTGAAAAATCAAAATGTTCCCCGGCAACGGCGCCAAAAATTGATCGCTCACAAACGTCGTCGTTAAAACATATGCAAAACGCAATTTAGAATTTATAATCCTTCAATCAATACAACTGTACAAACGTAGAACAATGGTGAGATCCGGAGTCGAACCACACGGAAAGCTTATTTAACAAACGAAGAAATCAAATTAAATCTCTAAACTCAAGTGCTAAGGCGAAGAAAAGGAGTTTTAATGGTTTTGTAATCTAAGGAATTAAATTACTGAAAAAGCAATGAAAAGGTTGGGATAAATCAATGAGAGAAAACCTAGGGATTATTCAATCCACTCTAATTTCACCTCTTGTATTCTCTAGTATCCTCTTGTTCTCTAATCTAGACATATGGAATCACGGCTTTTTAAGCTCGCATGAATCCCTAAAAGAACGCTCATGTTATCCTACGGCATAGTCTATCTTCGCTTAGCATAGACTGTCTTTAGACTTAACATGAGTACAATCTATCTTTGCTTAGCATAAACTATCTCAAAGGCATGCACAAAAACGACATTAAAATCATCCTACGAATCTCTACCATCAAGCACAGCAATCAAGTAGGACTCAAAATACGTCAAGGAACTCTGTTCCCTCAACTCTTTATAAAATAAAACCATATTCATAGGATCATGTCTTTGAAAAGATAACAAGAATCACACTAGAAAATATAAAGAAGATCTACTAAAGCTTTATGAGATCCCTAAGTACAGAATTAGCTACTCATCTTTGTGATGGAAGCCTTAGATTCGATGAAGAACGATTGGGATCCACTTTGTATCTCCATCTTCTCCATAGAATCCTCCAAACCCTAGTTCTCTCTTTTCTCTCTATGGGGACCTCCAATTTTCGGCCAGCAAACACCCTCTTATAGGTGTATTCCCGGAATTAGGGTTTTGGGTTGAGTTGGACCTCAAGTGCAACTCGGATTTCCTAGTTTAAATCTGACAGCTTTTTCCAATCGCGACTGGCTTCAATCCATCCAGAATTTGAGAGTGAGTCCAACACAAAAGATGTAGATTTGGACGTCTTCTGTCAGATCCCGAAGGGTTTACAATATTTTAACTTAACTAGAATATTTGGCGAATATTCTCCCGCGCATTGATGGACCAGTCTTCCAGCAGCTAAATATCTTCATCTTTTCACAAACTGCTATCAATCCATCTCGAATCTCTGAAAGTGTCCAACATGAAAGTTGTACATCTTGACGTCTCCTAGATGTCACCCAAAGTTCAGATTATTTGGACATAAGCATAATTTTTGGTGAATATTGTGCTAACAGTCGACAGAGCAGTGTATTTCAGCATATTAACCGAATATCTTGCATTTCTTCTCAAAGTATGATTAAACCTGAAATCAACTAACAAGCTATCAAATACAAACACTCTCGGGCTAACAAATGTAAATTACGGGGTTTAAGTATGAATATTTAGCGACTCATCAAACGTGCCCTTCAGATTTCCCACCAAGGGTGATCCTGGTTGGACCCTTGGGACGATCTGAGTTTGGACTGCTCTTCAGCATACAGAGCCATCCCTGATCTCCCCTGCGGATGCTATGTAGGGCTGCGGCTTCAGAGTAGATCATGGAGGGTGAGGGTACCTTTATCCCTTGTAACTCGATCTACTCCTCGCCGAGATAGAATCTCACCTTCAGCTCCTTGAGGTTCATCTGGATGTCTCCTAGGGTTAGTAACCACTATGCTCCTAGGACTGCATCACAACCCTGTAGAGGTAAGAGGAAGAAGTCCACGTAGATTAGGACTCCCTGGAGATGGACGCCTACCCTGAGACACCTTCCCGGGGACTCTAGGCGTTCACCACTGGCCACGGTCACATGGAATCTAGAGTTAGTTCTGGGCGTGAGACCAAGCTTCTGTGCAAGATGATCCACCAGGAAGTTGTGGGTGCTCCCTGAATCAATGAGTAAGATGATCGGGACTGAGTTTATGGATCCTTTTACTCGAATCGTCTGCGGCGTAGGGGTCCCAACCAAAGCATAGAAGGTGATGTAGGGTTCGCGTTCAGCCGTGACGTCATGTTCTCCCGATTCATCTTCAGGTGGGGCCAGATCTCTAGGTTCGGCTTCTATGGCCGGTCCCTCATTGACGATCTCAATGCTCAACAGCTGCTTACAGCGGTGCCCCGGTGTATAGGGCTCGTCACATTGGAAGCAGAGTTCTTGTGATCTCCATTGTTGCAGTTCAGCTAGGGATAGCTGTCTCTGTTGAGGTCGGACTACAGTTTGAGTCTGACTAGGAGTCCTAGTTTGAGTAGGATTAGGAATCCTAGTCTCACTCGAACTCCAGTTCGCGGACGCGGTACGGACAGCGGGGGCGTCGTCCTTGCCATAGCGTGTCGGATCGTGTACTGCTTCGCCTCGTGAGTCTTGGCGTAGCTGATGACCTCGGCTATGGTGGCTGGTCTAGAGAGCTGAACATCGTACCTGATGGCCGGCTTCAGTCCGCTAATGAAGAAACTCAGTGCAACATCCTGAGCGAAGTGTGGGACACGACCAAGACCTCGGTAGAACCGGATCTGGTAGTCTCGGATCGAGCCATCTTGCTGAATCCGAGTGAGTTCACCGATGGGGTTCTCGAAGGTCGTCGGTCCATAGCGCAAGTGCAGGGCATGCTGGAAGGTATGCCATGTCACGCACTCATCCGTATCCTTCGACAGCTGGTACCATGTCTGGGCATCTCCATTGAAGTGATAAGCGGCGTAACGGACCTTCTCTCGTTCATGGATAGGATGATAAGCGGCTGTGGTGGTAGAAGAGGGTTTCGGCCTGGTACAGTAGGGTTAGGTAGGAACGGCTGGGCAGAGGGTTGGATAAGATGAGTGGGGGACTGGGTAGGAGGAATAGGGCCGGATCCAGCCAAGGCATGGCTGGGACTAGGGTTGGTTCTTCCTTGGGTAGGGATGACTTCATGAGGAGTCCTAGGGGAAGTAGGATTAGGGTTAGGGTTAGGGTTACCTCCAAGTTCTCCCATGGTTCCCTGATTCCGTCCTTGCATCTGTATTGCCATGAAGGCAACCCTTTCCGAGATCCCTAGGATGATGTTCTGGATCTCTTGCTGCGAGTCCCGGATCTCCAGCTGTGCAGTTTGCACCGTCCGCAACGTCCCGTTGATGCCCTCTACCTCTTCTCTGGTTACGGGGCTTTCCCGCTCCTGGGAAGTACTTTCGGTGGTATCTCCTGCCATCAGCGTAGCTTTTGGAAGGCTTTGGACGGCACAGTCGATGGAACGGAGCTCTGATTCCAAGTTGATACGCCGAGCTTTCTCGTAAGCGTAGGTAACAGGTTTCTTGCCTGGTCTCGGCTCCTCCTTAGCCAAATCTATGGCTAGGTCGAGAGATACCTTTAGGGTTTTAGGAGAAGGATCCTAGGTATTCGACAAGGAAGGCGTAGACTGGACGAGAGAGACGGATGAGAAGAGGGTTAACTTGCAGCTCCTCTAGGGTTGGCCTGCTACTCTTGGAGATCCAAGCCAAGAAGGGTGGAGGAAGAGAGGCAACAGCCAAGGAAGGACGCCGGGGTTGGAGACGTGGAAGGTGGCTGGTAGCGGCGGACAACGGGCGGTGGTTGGTGGTGGCTGGCTGGTGGAGAAGGGCCGGATGTAGAAGAGAAGGTGGAGATGACTGGTGGTTTGTGGAATATTAAGTTATGGCTACTCCTAGGATTTCCTATTTTAACTACTAACTTTACTCATCAATGCATAGAAACCCTAATACAAGCTATGGAGGTCCTTTTATAGAGACCTCAAGAGAGTTCTACTCCAACTAGAGAACTACCTTGCTTTAATCAGCAAGTAACCATATTTTCCTACTAAGACTCAATCATAACTCAAACTTCCTAATAACCAGGATTCAAAATAGGAACTAATAAAGCAAAGCATAAACTGAACTCAAACTAGAAAATGAACTAGGAAAGCAATTAAAAAACCAACTAAGGAAGGAACCAGCTAAGGCCAGCTTGGCTAAGCCGCCTCAGGGGACATGGGTCCCATCATGGGTCGCCCATGCTTGGGCGTGGGCTTGGATCCGGTTCAGCTCTGATTTGGCTCGTAACACAAAGTCTAAATAATTCAAAAGCATAAGGTCTAATCAAATGCCACACACAAGCAGCCGTAAAGGGTATGCTAGGTTAGCTATGGACATGGTAATCCTCCGCCATTGATAGCAATAGTATTTGGTTGTTAGGTGAGATGGCTGTAATAGGGGGTCTCCATTTGAACTTATTGTTTAGTGCTATTTACTTTTAGAGCTTTATGAGTAGTAGCATGACAAATTGAAATAATATGGTGTTTGCTTTTAGAGCTTTATGGTTAATGACATTTGAACTTATTGGTTAATGCTATTTTCTTTTAGAGCTTTATGCCTGTAACAAGGGGTCTTCATTTGAGCTCAGATGAAAGTTTTCTTATTGATCTTTCCAACCTCCATGGAATTTACTTCGAACTTTTTGTTCACTATTCCTACTTGATGGAACTATTCACAATATGGTGTTCTTTTCAACATCTCTTCTTTTTTCTTACACACTCAATTATGGTGTATATAGCACAACATTTTTACTGAGCTTTGCATTATTTCTTTAGATGAGGGAGTCTCAAAACCCTTCATCTATAACTAGAGTTGAAATCTGGACAAAGGGGATACCCAAAAGGATGGTATACCAGTGAACGCAACGGCAGCTACCACTATTATAAGAACCTTTCTTTGATGATAAAGTGTTTGTGGAAACTAGGAAAAAAGTATGCATGAGATTCATTTGTGCAAAACTTTTATTTATGTAAAATGTCAGGAGAGTTTGAAGAATCATGTAAAAGATGAAGCCTCGGTGTCTACAAATAATTTCTCAGAAGACGCCCTCTCAAAAGTGCTCGGTCCAGAACGTTGTGGCTATGTGAGGAGACTTGGTTTCAGACTTACACCATCAAAACCCAACATATTTTCCAACAAATTCGATTCCAACTGGTTTCACATTTTTTGGATTTATGTACGATTTCTAGTGAATTAAATGGCCAGGCTGTGCAGAACAGAGCAGTCAGTTTAATTAGTGAAATTAAATGGTTTTTCATTTTTGATTGACCCGATCTTTGGATGTGTGGTTTGGGGTATGTCATTGAGTGGGCATATCAAGTTTCACATCAATCGGACGATTAGATTGAGAGTTATGATTTTTCGAACTTAGTAGTTCGTTTGCTTTAATTCGATAAATCGAGCTCTTCATTATTGTATTATACATGTTATTATATTGTGTGGGCCCTGTGTGTGGCTTGTGGGTGAACTAAGGGGTCACGCCCATTGAGATGCGTAGAATAAAATATTTCGCTTTCCTTAGACCATTGCTATGTTCACCCCTTGGTGGGCTTTATGCTGCGCCTTGTCCTGTATATTATTTTAACATATTATTGCATGTCTGAAATCCTATCTTTGTGCGTGTGAGCATACATGCATTTAATTGCATTAGAAGCATAAAAGTTAGGGTGTGGGCGATGGGTTGATTGCCGATCCGAAGGCTCGGGCAGCTCGAATCTAGCCTTAGGGTCGAGGCTGGATAACAAGATTTAGGGCGAATTGTTATAATAATTATATATTATCGAGGTTACTTTCTAGTTGGCTGTAATTACTCTGATTGAGTTATAGAATAGAGGTCGTCCTAAGTTCCAATCTCAGTCTCGTTCTCAGTACACTGATAGAGGAAGTTACGTGCCACCCTGGGTCCTACCCCTGTTGTTTCAGCGCTAGAGCGCTTGGTTTGTGGGGCAGGACTATTGACTGTGGAAGTCATCAGGGTGCGTGCCCTAGGGGTAGGCGGTGGACGTAACGTGTGTTTTCCCCTAGAGAAGAGATGGAACATGGGACTTTACTGTTCCCTTCCTTTCAGTGTGACGAAGAATAGAATCTTGCTAAGCTTATCGCTCACTCCTACCTGGGCTGTATTTTGCAGGTGCAGGCGTCAGCTCTTCTTCTGTAGCACCCGCTGGATAGGCACTTGGTGGCGCATCGATCTCTAAAGGCGTTTGAGGACTTGGGTCCAGTTTTTCTTTTTGGATATAAATGTAAAGTTTTCATCTGTAAGGATTTTATGATAGTTCTATATATGACATTTGAGGATTAGTCTTGTATCATAAATTTGTCTTCTATTAGAGATTTTAATATTGATCCGAGATCAATTGTTTAATATAGATGTGTTATTTTATTATTAACGCGCTAGTGATCGATTGAATAGATTAGGAACCCTCACATCCCGGACCGGATGTGTTTTCTGGGTCGAGGTGTGACACATCACCTGTTGCTGACCAGTGCCTCCGAAACCCCACTAGCATGCGCGATGAAACAAATGCAATGGTGAAACGGTCGAGGGGGTATAAAAGGTCGACGACCTGCTCTTTGATGAGATCAAGCAGCTCCTAAATTAGGCCTGGGCTAGGGTTTTAGGCCAGGTTGACAAGGTCACCGGCTGAGTGGTTAGGGGGGTTGAGCTCTTCCTGATGAGCTTTATTACATTTATGATATGATAACGTGATACAATATCCTTCAAGAAAAATACAAGTCATTTTATATACACCAGTTATGGTATTGAACACGTGCAATGGATTAATGGAGGTTTCAGCCAACCGAAACCAATTCGTGCTTTGGGAATTGGATGCCCATTAAAAGCCTTCAAAATTAGACTTCGATTATTGCCGCTAGTTTGCCCGGTCGTTTCAGCATGACAGGAGGGTGGAAGATAACATCAGAGAAAGTCTCGCTGAGAGCCGGTGGACGCTCGTATGCTGAGGCAACTGGTTCTGTGAAGTCGAAACCCACCCATTTCTCTCTAGAGGATGATGTGCTTGTGGAGGAGTCTTCATCTGAGGAAGTCTTCTTGAGTGGCGAGCTTATGGCTCGATGTTGCAAGAAATGAGAGTTCTCCGTCTTCGGAAGCTTTCATGGTTCAAATTTCACTTTTGATTCAACAAACTATCACATTTTCTAAAGCCGAATGGATTGCAGAACACATGTAAGTGAACGAGATAAGATCCTGAAATGTATCAAACGATGTTATAGTGCTCAAATAAACTGAAAACTCGATTAAAACAGCGTATTGGTATGGCGCCCTAATATCTCTCGAATAATCTGACCATTTCCCGCACACTCACCTCTCTACGAAAACAAACGACCCTCAAACGTCGAATCCTATAGGCAAAAGATCCACCTCCATTTGCCGGCCAGTGCCTCCAAAACACCACTAGCATGCGCGATCAAACAAATGCATTGGTGAAGCGATTGAGGGGGTATAAAAGGTCGACGACCTGCTCTTCGATGATATTGAGGAGCTCCCAAATTAGGGTTGGGCCAAGGTTTTAGGCCAGGTAGACAAGGTCACCGGCTGAGTGGTTAGGGGGGTTGTGCTCTTTGTGAGGAGTTTTATTACATTTATTATAAAATGATATAATATCCTTAAAGAAAAATATGGGTCATTTTATATATGCCAATTATGGTATTGGACACGTCCAATGGATTTATAGTTGTGTCAGCTGACCGGATCGAATTCATGCTTTGGGAATTGGATGCACATTAAAAGTATTCGAAATTAGACTCGGATTCTTGTCGCTTGTTGGCCCCGTCGTTTGATCATGACAGGAGGGAGGAAGATGACATCAGAGAAAGTCCCGCTGAGAGTCGGTGGATGCTCATATGCTGAGGCGGCTGGTTCTGTGAAGTTGAAACCGACCCTTGTCTCTCTAGAGGAGGATGTGCTTGTGGAGGAGTGTTCTGAGGAAGTCTTTTTGAGTGACGAGCTTATGGCTCGATGTTGCAAGAAATGGGAGTTCTCTGTTTTCGGACGCTTCCATGGTTCAAATTAGGCTTTTGAATCAGCAAACTATCACATTTTCTAAAACCAAATGGATTGCAGAGCACAAGTGAAAGAGAAAAGATTCTGGAAAGTTTCAAACGCTATTATAATGCTCAAATAAACCGTGAATGAGAGAGACTGATCGAGATGTGAGGATACCGTGGGGTTCCTCAAGTCTCAAGGGAGAGGTCGGCGGCCGAGTTGGACGGTGACAGCTTGCGGCAGTGGCCGGCTGGTGGAGAGAGAAGGCCGGCGGTAGAGGGAATGAGGTGAAAGTGGGGGTTGGTATTTAAGTGGAAGCTATATTATCTCTATTCCTGATATACTACTAACTACTCTCTTATTAATTCATCCAAAAGCATAAGAAAATACAAAGGCATGGAGGTCCTTATATAGAGGCCTCACATAGTTCTAGTTCTACTTCAATTACTACTCAAATATCCCCTTACTTAATGAGCAAGTAATAGGATTCTCCTACTATGACTCAAACTATGCTCAAACTCCCTCAATTAATGAGGCTATAACCCATTAGGACTCTAACAACTTTCCTAACAAAATAATTAACTCATAATAATTAGGACTCAATAGGAAAATCAACTAAGAATCAAACTCTTAATTAACTCCACAAAGATAAGGAAACTAACTCAAAATAGGATAACTAACCAACCATCTAGAAAAGGACCTCCTTAGTGGCCGGCTCATGCTTAGGACCAAGTCCATGCCCGGGTCCTACCAGGAGGTGGGACCGATCCTGCATGGGACCCACCTAGATTCACTTGGTGCGTGGGTCCCACCCCATGGTTGGGCGTGGGTTCAACTAGCCCAGGTTGAGCTTGGTTCTCAACCATATAAGATGTTCTTATGGAGGAGTCTTCATCTGAGAAAGTCTTCTTGAGTGACGAGCTTATGGCTCGATGTTGCAAGAGATGGGAGTTCTCTATCTTCGGACGCTTCCATGGTTCAATTTACGCTTTTGAATTAGCAAACGATCACATTTTCTAAAACCGAATGGATTGCAGACCACATGTAAGTGAACGAGATGAGATCCTGAAAAGTATCAAACGCTGTTATAGTGCTGAAATAACACTGTATGATATCGGGCGCACCAATATATCTCGAATAATCCGACCATTTCCCGCACACTCACCCCTCTGTGAAGCAAACGGCCCTCAAACGCCGATTCCTATAGGCAAAAGATCCACCTCCTGTCGCTGGCATGTGCTTCTGAAACCCCACTAGCATGCACGATCAAAGAAATGCAATGGTGAAGCGATTGAGGGGCCTATAAAAGGTTGACGACCTGCTCTTTTATGAGACCGAGGAGCTCCCAAATAAGGGTTGGGCTAGGGTCTTAGGCCAGGTCGACAAGGTCGCCGGTTGAGTGGTTAGGGGGGTTGATCTTTTCGTGAGAAGCTTTATTACATTTATGATAACATGATATAATATCCTTAAAGAAAAATACGAGTCATTTTATATACCCCAGTTATTGTATTGGACACGTCCAATGGATTCATGGATGTGTCAGCCGACTGGATCCAATTCTTACTTCGGGAATTGGATGCACATTAAAAGTCTTCAAAATTAGACTCGGATTCTTGCCGCTAGTTGGCTCGGTCGTTTGATCATGACCAAAGGGAGGAAGATGACCTCAGAGAAAGTCCCACTGAGAGCCAGTGGACGCTCATATGCTAAGGCGGCTAGTTCTATGAGATCGAAACCCACCCTTGTCTCTCTAGAGGAGGATGTGCTTGTAGAGGAATCTTCATTTGAGGAAGTTTTCTTGAGTGACGAGTTTATAGCTCGATGTTGCTAGAAAGGGAAGTTCTCCGTCTTCGAACGCTTTCATGGTTCAAATTACGCTTTTGAATCAGCAAACTATCACATTTTCTAAAACCGAATGGATTCCAGGATACATGTAAGTGAATGATATAAGATCATGGAAAGTATCAAACGCTGTTATAATACTCAAATAACGCTGAAAACTCGATTAAAACCGCGCATTGGTATGAAATCGGTCGCACTGATCGTTCGCGAAATGGTGTCATTAAATTGTATGTAAAACATAATTTATAAATTTATAAACCCTTATTCAAACACTAAACTATAGGAAAGAATAGCGATGAAGTCCGAAGTCGATCCACTGGAAAACTTTTGATTTAAACGGAGAAATCAGAATTAAATCTCAAAACTCTAATCCTAAAACAAAGGAGGGTTTATTAGGTTTTTAAAACTACTTAATTAAAACTAATTAAGAAATTGATGGAAAAAGATTGAAATAAATCAATGAGAGAAAAATCTAGTGATTGCTCAATCCACTTTAGTTTCACTTCCTGTATTCTTTAGTTATCCTCTTGTTTTCTTATCTAGACATTATAAATTCATAGCTTCTTAAGCTTACATGAATCCCTAAAAGAAGGTAAGTATTTTCCAAAGACATACTTTATCTTCGATTAGCATAACTTGTCTTTAGGGTAAACTAAGCACAACCTATCGTCACTAAGCATAAAGTATCTCATCGGGTATTCACAAACCACCTAAAAACCATCCTATAGATCTTTACAATCAATCACAGAAATAATATAGGCCCAAAATTACGTCAAAGAAATTCTGTTCCTTCAACTCTTTTATCATTAAAATCAAATCCATAAGATCATGTATAGAAAAAAAATACAATATTCAAACTAGAAAATACAAATGAGTTATTCTAAAACTTTATGAGATCTCTTAATAGAAGAATTAGCCACTCAACTTGGGGATGAAATGTCACACCCCTACCAAGAAAACCCGTTCGGTCCGGGGCGTGAGGGTCCTAAACTCTAAAATCAAATGGCGAGAGCCTCCCCAGTAAATATCACTTTAAATCCTGATGCATAATTATAATATTCACAATTAATTTAAACTATCCTATCATCAAATCATAATACAAAATTAACTGCTACAATACTCAATTAACATTCAGATGATACAATAATGGTACAAGTCCTCTAAGTACAGCAATCTCTAATCAATTTACATCAAATTAGAATACAAATACATTTCTCGTTCAGATTACAATTTATAAGACTTACATTAGCCTTAGAAGATTGATGGCTAGGAGATTAGAAGGCTTACATTTTTTGGCTTATTAATCCCCTCTCGCCAACCGCCTCTCTCCCTTTAGGTTAATTTCCCCGATCTCTCTCTCCCTCCCCGCTTCTCCTCATCGTCGCTCCTCTTCTCCCTCAACTCCCTCCGCCCCCTCTCCGATCGGGTCCCCTGAGATCGACGCCGACCATTCCCCTCACCGCTCCTGTTCTCCCTCCGAGCCACTACCTCTCCGACCGCTCCGATCCATTTCTTCCACTCCCCCGACCCTATGCGCGACCACGCCGTCTCCCTCTCCCTCCAGCCCTAGCGATACGACGGCGGTGTAAGTGCGGGACCTTCTCGACCTCCTAGGTCGTCCTCCCTCTTCCCGGCGCTCAAGCGCTCTGGAACGTCATCCGCTCCTCTAACCTCGCCTATCGCCTGAACCCCGACGCCCATGCCCAGGTAAATTACTTCAATTTTGTTACCATTGCAAACGTGATCTAAACCCGATCGACAGCCTAACCATGTTATCTCCTTCACCACTGCGTTCCTCTCCAGCCGCCGCTCGCGAGGAGGAGAGAGTTGATCCGCAACGTCGCGATCAGAGGCGATGGTGGGAAGATCCTTCACCAGTTTGAGGTTAGCGATCCCCTTCCTCATACGATAAACGTTTTGTTCAATGTACGTGTGATCTGTTCATCAAAATTTACAAAAAAATGTACGATAGATCTGGCTTTGGGGGCGTTTGATTTCGAAAATATTTTACTGTTTTTATTTTTATCTTCAATTCATGCTTTCCGATTTTTAAACAATGCTTTTCTTGATTCCATTAGGGGAAAACAAGGATCTGCTACATCAGGTTCACCAATGTACAAAAGAAAGGGCTGTGAATGAGAGTTTAATCCATTAGCTTTCTAACAGTTTTAGCTATATATGGGAGGATGTTTAATCCATTAGCTTGCTCTGTTTAGAGACTCTAAACCATTAGTTTACTCTGTTTAGAGACTCTAAACAGAGTAAACTAGAGACTCTAAAACCATGCTCTTTTCTTTTGATCTTTTTTTGGAAGATAAATCCTCAAAAAAAAGTTGAGGTTAATCGTCCTGTTGAGTACATAATGTACAGAAGCTAATGGCTGTTATATTCTGCCTCTAAATGGGTACTAGACTGCTCTTTAAGGATATCATGTATATTACTTACCACGTACATTATTCTTCGTTATAACTCTATCTGCTGAGGTTTTCTTTTAATGTATTGACTTCTATGTATTCTTCGTTAAACTGTTTAGTCGGTAGTTACCATTCTCTTATCTCAAGATAAACTGTGATAGTTTACATGAAGTAGCCGGTAGTTGAGAAATAAGATAAACTGTTTAGTCGGTAGTTGAGAAATAAGAAATAAGATAAACTGTGATAGTTTACATGAAGTAGTCAAGGGCAGTCCAGATGTGAGGTGGATCTCTAATTTTGAATAGAATTTTGAGAGGACAAACTTTCTCATTTCTCTAATTTTTCTCATTGAATTCAAATGAATGATTTCAATTATGATATTAGAATTTTGATCTTTTTTGAATTATATACAACACTTAATGATTTCAATCATGATGTTAGAATTTTGATTTCAATTATGATGTTAGAATTAATGATTCGATTGTCCTCAGTTGCATCCCCAGTTGATTTAAGTCCTACGCGCCCACATGTCTCTTTCACTGCAAGACATTTGGGTCAGCGACGACGAAGAGAGCGGGAGTGTCAAGAGAGACGTATAGCATGTGGACCATACGATGGCATTTGGAATGCGCCGAGCATGGAACTTGAACATACAACTGCTACGACCGTGCCAGTGCAAGAAACCTTTGGTGCTCGACGGTTGAGGCATGTACTGAGGAGTGCACGTGAACGACAAGAAATACACCCGGAATGTAATCAATACTGTGCTTCGTCCTCAAGTGTTCGTGAGCAACTTCCTGCTGTATCCTTCCCATTGCAACAAACCTTCGGTGCTCGACGGTTAAGGCATGTCCTGAGAGGTGCACGCAAACAGCAAGAAATACACCAGGAACGTGAACAGTTGTTTGCTCCATCCTCAAGTGGTCACGACCATCCTTTGGAACGAGCGCCAATTGGAGCTCCAGTACCCTCGCCTGTTGCTCCATTACCGATGTAAGTCGATAATACAACACATGTTGATGTGTAATATATTCCTAAAACTTCAAATGTTTATCCTCATAAAGTAAATTCAAACTTTATACAGCCTCATGGATGAAGCTGTACTAGATCACAATGCTGCTATGGATCATCGTGCGTGCATGAGTGCAGTATGTGGTGGACCATGCGATGGCATCCCTAATGCGCCCAACACACTTCGTATGGAATTTCAAGAAACTACTATTGTGCCTATACTAGAAACCTTGGGTGCTCGACGGTTAAGGCATGTATTGAGGAGTGCACGTGAACGACAAGAAATACACCTGGTACGTGATCAGTACTTCACTCCGTACTCGAGTGGTTGCGAGGAACTTCCGGAACGATCACCAATTGAACATCCACGGTTAAGGCATGTCTTAAGAATGGCACGTGGATGGCAACAAAATCATCTAGAACGTGATCAAGTCTTTGTTGCGTCCACAAGTAGTCACGAGCAACCTCTGGAACTATCACCAACTGAACAATCAACGGCCTCTCCTATTTCTCCCTTGCGGATGTAAGTCATTAATACAGCACCCGTTGATTTTTTTAAAAATTTTTTTCCAAAGTAAGCTTCAAAGTTTGCTTCTCATAACCTGAGTTATATTTTTTTACAGCATCGACGATGAAGCTGTAATAGAACCAAATATAGCTACAAATCAATGCTTCGGTACAGACTCGGTGCGTCACTCGCTAGGTCCAAGGAATGCAGTGTGCTGCCATTGTAATGCCAAGCATTGGATTACCGAGAGAGTGTCTAATTCCTCCGTCAATGATCCAAAATTTGGATTGTGTTGCATGCATGGAAAAATCAAGTTACCGCCTTTATCAGATCCTCCTCAAGCACTGAAAGATCTTTTCGAGGGGGGTGATTCAAATGCCCGTTCATTCCGCGAACACACTCGCCAATACAACATAGCAAACTCCTTTACTAGCCTCAGCGTCCAGATCGACGATAGGGTTAGACAAGGAACCGGTCCTATGCCATTCAGCATCCATGGTGAATTATGTCATTTAACAGGGTCATTATTGCCGGAGACGACTACAGATCGGGTCTTTGCTCAACTCTATATATATGATCCTTACGAAGCACTGAGGATGCGCAGGGATAGAAATCAAAATTTAAAGCCAGAAGTTCTTCAACTTACCCAAAACATCCTTCGGAATTCTAATCCATTCATTGAGATTTACAAACATGCACATGAAATCCTTTCGAATAGAAGTAGGACTGTGCCACCTTTGCCTGCGCGTTTGCAATACATACCATCAACTGATCGTCGCAGGTTCAATTTGCCAACTGTTGACGAAATCACAGTTATTTTGCCAGGTGATGGTGCTCAAGCAGTTACGAAACGTGATATATTTATACATCTTCGTGGTGACGGTCCATTAGAATGTATAAGTGAATGCCATCCTGCATATCTCCCCTTGCATTATGTGCTTTTATTTCCAAACGGTGATCTTGGATGGAGTACGGAGCTCAAGCAATGGGATGTTAGTCGTGGCTGCCCTCTACAGAATAGATTAACAATGACAGAGTATTATCCTTACTGTCTGTTTGAACGAGATGGAGAGTACTCAGCTATACTTTGTGGTAAAAGGTTGTTTCACGAATTTATTGTTGATGCATAGGCTTCATCTGAACAGAACAAACTTTATTGGAATAGGACGAATCAGAAAACGTTAAGATCAGAGTGCTATCAGTGCCTTAATGATTTGGGAGGCGGTTTCTTTGATGCAAATCAGATTGGACAGAGGGTTGTGCTGCCTTCGTCATTCACTGGTGGCACTAGACATCTAAACCAGATCTACCATGACTCAATGGCTATAACCCGATACTTTAATCACCCTGACGTGTTTCTTACAATGACAGCAAATCCAAGGTGGCCAGAAATCCAAGAAGTTGTGTTCCAGTATTAGAATGCAATGGACCGTCCTGATATAATTGTGCGCGTCTTTAATGAGAAAAAAAATGCATTGCTCAGAGAGGTTATAGAGAACGGAGTCTTTGGTTGTAAGGTAGCACATGTTTACACCATTGAATTCCAGAAACGTGGACTTCCACATATGCATGCCTTATTTTTCTTGGTTGGACGAGACAAGATAAGAACATGTGCGCAGGTTGACTCTATTGTTTGTGTTGAATTCCCAGACCAGCAATCTGACCCGGCTCTGTTTCATACTATAAAAACTTGCATGGTGCATGGACCATGTGGTACACAAGCAATAGCTGCGGGTATTACAGTACCGTGTATGGATAATGGCCGTTGTACTAAAATGTACCCGAAGCCTCTCAACGACAGAACAAGTATGGAGCTTGATGGATATCTTGTATATCGTCGTCGTCCGAGTGATGTGGAAATATCAGTTCATGGGGTGCCAGTTAATAACGGAGATGTTGTGCCCTACAATCCATATTTATCACGGATGTTTAACTGTCACATCAACGTTGAAGTCTGTGCAGGAGTTCAGTGTGTGGCTTACATTCATAAATATATTTATAAGGGTCACGACCGAACTACCATGGTTTTAGGAGGTGATGATGAAGTGTAGCAATATATTAATGCATGTTATATAGGCCCGTGCGAAGCGGCATAGAGTCTATATGAGTATCACATTCATGAAGGGTCCGTTTGGCAAGCATAGTATGGGAAGTATTAGATGGAATGGGGAATGAGCGGATTTCGCATTCCATCTATTCTCATGTTTAGCTGATTTTACTATTTGGAATGGGCAGTATCCGACCAGCGTCGGATCCCAGAAATTTGGAATCGCGGCATTCCAACGATTTGAGCGAATGCCGCTGCCATCCAAACCGGGATCCGGATTTGAGATTATCCTAAATGACCATTTTATCCCATTGATATATAAAATAGCTATATTTATCATAACTTTAAATATATATGTTGAAACTTTATGAAATTAGTCTCATTGGAAAGATATCATCGATATCTTCGTTATGAGACCAATATTGAGTATTTTTGAAAGCAAATATTTGATTTAATTTAATTTATAAAATCATTTAATATATTATAACTTAAATTATACCTGAATTTTTAATATTTTCGATCAATCATTTTACATGATTAGATGCATTCAAAGAATTAATTTGACCTAAATTTTCAATAATTTCGATCAATCATATCTCGTGGGTATTGTTATTATTATAATGAAAAACATGTCTTAATTTGAAGAAAACTTAAAGTTTTATTATTAACATGCTGTCAAAATTCACTCGGTTCCAATTCAAAAATTTTTGAATTAAACACCAGAATCCACAAAATTAGCAGAATCAGCTCATCCATAATAGACAAGCCAAACGCCAGAATCAACAGATTTAGCTCATCCCATACAGACCAACCAAACAACAAAATCAAAATCCACAGAATCACCAGATTCAGCTTATTCCTCATTCAGCTAATTCCACAGATTCCTTATTCATCTAATTCATCAGATTCATGTTTGCCAAACGCACCCAAAGAGTATCCCTCGGTCCAGCGTTTGGCTGTCCACTTGCCAGGACAACAAAATGTGGTATTTGATGGAATGGAACAAATATCCTCTGTACTAGAACGAGCATCAAATCAACAAACAACCTTGACTGCTTTTTTTAATTGTTGTGCTACTGATGTGTCTGCACGCGCCTACAGTTATCAAGAATTTCCTGAACATTATGTCTGGTATAAAGGGGCTGGCCTATGGAAACCACGTAAACAAAAGTTTTCCATTGGAAGACTATATTATGTCCCACCGACTGAAGGTGAGCGCTTTTATCTGCGTTTATTGCTAACTATAATCAAAGGACCGGAATCATATGAGCACCTACGAACCGTTGGTGGGATTCAACATCCAACTTTTAAAGACGCATGTCAAGCGTTAGGTTTGTTGGAGGACGATGGTGAATCGGTCCAATGCATGCAAAAATTGGTTGTTATCAAGACAGGATACCAATTAAGACAGTTGTTTGTTACTATACTTTTATACTGTAACCCACAAAATCCTTCGGCATTATGGGCACAATTCTCTACAGAAATATGCGATGACCTCACGCATCTATTATGTACTCAATCAATTCCAAATAGAGTTGCCGTCAAATGAGCAAGTCAAAGACTACGGACTTTACATTTTGGAGCAGATGTTACAGGAACAAGGGTCATCGTTAGCTAACTATCCATCTATGCCTCGACTTGAAGGTAATTGGTTTGCAATCTCCTCAAATAGGCTACTGATGCAGCATCAACGTCTAATTGTAGATGCCCAAAATACAGACCTTGAAAATAATGTTCAAATGCTGAACCCGGAACAGCGTTCTGCATACACTGCAGTTACCGATTCTGTAAATTCAGATGCTGGCCAGTCATTCTTTCTCAATGGAGGTGCGGGAACAGGAAAAACATTTCTATACAACACCATTGCAGGAATGTGTCGGCGACATGGTAATATAGTTGCCACCGTTGCTTCTTCGGGTATCGCTGCTTTATTGTTAACAGGCGGATGCACTGCTCATTCGACTTTCAAGATTCCCCTTGACATAGTAAACGATTCATACTGTAAATTCAGTAAACAATCCATTCATGCGGATCTTGTTAGGGAAACAAAACTCATAATATGGGATGAGGTGCCAATGCAGCACAAATATTGCGTTGAGGCTGTTGAGCGGACGCTCCGTGACATATGTGACAACGAAAGCCCGTTTGGAGATTAGACCATTGTACTGGGCGGTGACTTCCGCCAAATTCTGCCAGTTGTTCCTAGGGGAAGCCGTGAAGAAATTGTACATGCGTCATTGCAGACCTCTTTTCTGTGGAAAAAATTAAAACTTCTTAAGCTGACGACGAACATGCGTCTACGGAGTTCACACCATGAGGCGTCTCCTTTCATGGAATTCTTAAATTTGGTATGTTTATTACAACCAACTAGACGTTAGTTTTCCATACAGTGTGAGAGTAATTTCTTACATGTCTTTTGCAACACAGATTGGGATCGATCCACGTGAGACGGTGACCTTACCACATTCTGTGAATCGGTGCCAAAGTATAGAGGGACTGTTTTCCGCGGTTTATCCACAGTTGGATGTGTTCACCAATGTGACATCTACTTTTTTGATGGAGCGGACAATCCTCTCAGCACGAAATGATGATGTCTCTGCTATCAATGCGATGGCTTTGGGAAAGTTCCCTGGAGAGATAATCACATATCTGGATGCTGATAAAGCAGTCACCGAAGAGGGTCACAATGCCGACATGAGCGGGTATCCAACTGAGTATCTCAACACGCTGAACCCGCCAGGATTGCCACCATTCCGATTGGAACTTAAAGTAGGTGCACCGATTATGCTGTTGAGGAACCTTGCACCAAAGGATGGACTCTGCAATGGTACACGGTTATTGATTGTTAAATGCTGCCAACGAGTTATACAAGCACGGATAATGACTGGGGACAAAGCTAGAGATGTGGTTTTTATACCAAGAATATCGTTGGTTCCGTCTGGCAAAGAGATGCCTTTTAAAATGTCTCGGCGTCAGTTCCCTGTGCGATTGGCTTATGCCATGACAATTAATAAATCTCAAGGCCAGTCACTGAAGTTTGTAGGGGTCGATTTACGCACTCCAGTGTTCAGTCATGGTCAGCTGTACGTTGCGTTCTCCAGATGTACCTCAGCAAACCGTATTAGCATTCTCACTAATGACGCTGAACCAAACACAACGATAAATATAGTTTATCCAGTGGTCTTGCATATTTCTTGAAAAATATTGACGTAAGTTTCTAATCGAATTTTATTATGTAATTTTGATTCTTAAATTAAATTACTCTCTGACTTTGATGCTTTGTTTCAATTACAGGATTGGGACGGCCACGCAAGAAACTTATAATACCATGGAAGAACTCTCATAATTAGTTTGACCTGAAGCATTCTACGTAACGTAAACATCGTTTTAACGTTGGACGCTATTTTTTTAACCATTATCCCATCGTGATGCCGAGAATGGAGTACTTTATGCGGTCTTATATTATCATATTTATTATACATTATTATGGTTTATTAATAAGAGAAATGTAAAACCGTGCCAGGGGCACGGGTGAGTACTAGTGTTCTAATATTCTTTAATGTAGATGTTGAGGAATGTAATGATGTTGAAGTTGTAAAATTCTAAAATGTACAAGTTTCTTGTGCTATAATTATAAAGGGGATTTCGCCAAATTTTTATAAATTAGAGGACCAAATTGTTTAAATTCGTAGTAGTTATATACTTGTGCGCCTATTGATGATGTAAACAGGTTTAGATGGCTCACGCCTCGACTTGGATGGGTTTTCTGGGTTGGGGTGTGACAGTACTTGTACATACTGCAAATTGCTACTCTTTAGTGCCATCTGTTCTCCCTCTATTTAACTCTTATAACTTCGTGTTGGTTTACTACAATTATCTACTCTTACATCATGTTTGTGCCTAGGGCCGGCTGTGTACCCGTTTCTATTTCATTTGTGGGTTAACTAAGGGAGTGATGCCCCTTGGGAATGCTTAGATTAAATGGGCCGAAGGTGTGCCCTGTGTGTTGAATGATATTATGCGTGGTTTGGTAATGTGAATGCTATGTTAGGCTTATGTCTAGTTCTTTAATGCTTATATCCTATTTTATAACTATGTGACATCATGTTGAATAAGTGTCTGATGGTTTGGCATGTAGAGACACCTAGGCCTAGTTGTATGCTTTGGCTCATGGATGTTGAATACATTAGAAGCATTGAGGTTAGGTGCGGGGGTTGGGTCCGATCGCCGATCCAAGGACTTGGGTAGCTCGGATCTAACTTTAGAGCTGAGGAATGGGTAGAACGACTAGGGCGAGATTGGGTTGTTATGATCTTGCGTTGATTGAGATTGCTATATAGATATATTCATCTGAATTGTGATATTGAGGTGTAGAGGTTGACTTTTGCTTCACGTGCTAGATATGGATGTCATTGTCCCTGACTTATGTCCTCACGAGGGATGGTAGTATTGAGACTGGGCAGGGTGGAACCTGGACAGGAGCCCGCAGTCATGTCTTTCCCTCGTCGTTGTTGGGTGAGGGTGGGATCTGGACAGGAGCACTTGGGGAATTGATGAGGCTAGGGTTAGCCTCTGGGAATAGTTTAAACTTGACGAAAGTTGACACAGTTGCAGTTTTACCTTCCCTTGAGTGAGCCATAGAGTAGAACCCTCCTACCCGGGCTGCGTGTGCAGGTGCAGGCGCTACCTCTTCTTCTGTAGCTCTAGCTGGACAGATCTTTGGTGGTGCGTCGACTTCTGGAGGTGCTTGAGGATCCTGAGGGCTCAGTTGTACTTTTATCGATTTGTGTTGTATAGTTATAATTTGATGATTGTATTAATTGTATAGTTTCCCTCTTTGAGGAAATTGATGTATCCATTGCATAAGTGAGGAACAATTGTACTTTTGAATCTTATATCATGCAATAGTAAATTATTGTATCATTGCATAATCGGTAAAAGTACCCGGGCAGCGTATACAAGTGCAGGCGGTAGCTTTTCTACTGTAGCTCCAGCTAGACATACCTTTTGAAGGTCCAAGAGGGGGGGTTAATTGGATTCTTTTTGAAAAACTAGATCAATGAAAAAACCATGTAGGGGAGATCTAAGACCTTAAATGCTTGTAAATGAGATGAAATAAGTAAAGCAACATGCAATAATATATGAGAGAGATGTTAGAGAGATTTCATCGATTTTAAAGTGGTTTGACCCAACTTTTGGTCTACGTCCACTTCTCTCAAGGTCCTTCTTGAGGTTCCACTACTTGCAAATCCTTACAAGCTTTTTCTCCAAACTTCTGGGTGCTTGATAACCTTACAATCACTCCCAACCACTATTGGATGTCTCACAATGTGAGGCCCGCTGGGTCTACCGTGAGATCGATCGTGAGCCTCTGTTGCGAAAAGCACACTTCAGGATCGATGCTTCGATCGACCGTCGCGTCTTTAATTCAAGTCATCATATGCCGCGATCGACCGGTCCATTGTCCGTCAGATCGTCCGTGAGCATACAACATTTAAAAACAATTTTTCTCCAAGCAATACTTAGCCAAAGTGTAAAAACACAGACCAACCTTCATGGTTAACCAGTCCATCGACCGTAGCATCGACCGTGAGGCACTGTGAAGAACAGAGCTCTTCAGGGTCGATGCTCCAATCGACCGTTAGCCAACTTGTACTTGGCCAAGTTTGGGTGCATCCACCGTGCAACCCCGCGGTCGATTCATGGATCGACCGTCGCATCCCCGCGGTCGATACATGCATCGACCGCCAGTACAATACATTCTGAAATATGAAATTTAAAGCTTCCAATTAAAGGGGTAATAAATATTAAACTTATATTTTATCATTTAAAGTATATTGGCATCATCAAAACAAGGTTAGGATCAACACCTTTGGCGACGCATCGACTTCAAGAGGTGCTTGAGGATCCTGAGGGCCCAGTAGTACTTTTACCGATTTTTGTTGTACAATTATAATTTGAGGATTATGTTAAATGAATAATTTCTATTTTTGAGGAAATTGATGTATCCATTGCATATGTGAGGAACAATTATACTTTTGAATATTGTATCATGTAATAGTAAATTGTTAGATCACAGTTTGCCCTTAGATTAATTTTGCTCAAGTTAATTGTGATATTTGTAATGTATGCGCTAGAGATGAATTGAACAAAATTTAGATCTCTCATGCCCCGATCCGGATGGGTTTTCTGGGTCAAGGTGGTGTGACAGTGATAGATAGGGTACTACACGGCCAAAATAGGAAGAAATCCGACAGAATGGAGGTTCAAAAGCTTGGTTGTGATTGCCGGAAGCAATGGCGGCTGAGAAGATCGGGTGATGGGTCGGGCAAGGGGATGGCGTAATCGAGGCTAAGGGGTGTGGATCGGGTAGAGGAGATGACAGGAAGAAGAACGGCAAAGAAAATCGACGAGAAATCCGGCGGATCACGCCGGATCTAGGTCGAAAAAGGAGCGGCGGTAGGCTAGGGCACAGGTCAGAAATGTTGGAGAAAAGAGAGGGAAAACTCACCAAAACAGTGGATATCGACGGCTGGAGAAGGTCGGCGACGTTCCGCCGACGGAGGCGTCCATGTCCCGGGAAGAATCACCGGCGATCGAGCGCCGAGCGCGCGAGAGAGAGATGACGAAGGGGGGGCACTGATTGATCGATTATGATCGGTGCACAGTGAGGCCGATCGGTTTAAGTCGGGTACGAGAATTACATGTTTTATAATTTTAATTTTAATTTGAGTTAAGGTAGGAAAAACCTAAAAAAATGAGAAAAATTCTGAAAAATCTAGGAAATGAAATCCTAAAAACACTAGAGAAAAGTCTGAAAACTAAGGAAAAGTCCTAAAAGCTGGGTTGCCTCTCATAAAGCTTGTAATTTTACATTTTTCGCTAGACGTCCCAAAAAAAGGCCAGTGATAGCACAGGTCCGTCAGTTCGACGGACTCAATCACATCACCGTAAGCGATGTCCTCCACATTGTGTTTTAATCTATGCTCATTAACAGTGAAAATTTTGTTTGTGCGTGGGTTTCAAATTTCTACTACACCATGTGAAAATACTCTATTTATGATAAAAGGGCCAGTCCATCTAGAACGTAATTTCCTGAAAAAAGATGCAATTTTGCATTGAAAAGCCAAACTTTCTGCCCTACAGTAAAAGTTCTCCTCAAAATATGTTTATCATGGAAGGCCTTTTTTCTATCTTTATAAATTTTGGAATTCAAATAGGTTTCATTGCGAATTTCCTCAAGCTCACATAAACTCAGTTTCCTATGTGCAGTGACGGCATTTGTGTCGGTGTCGAGCTTTTTAATGGCCCACATAGCACGATGTTCTAACTCTACTGGGAAATGGCAAGGCTTACCGAACACTAACAGATATGGGGACATACCAATAGGTGTTTTATAAGCTGTCCTATAAGCCCAGAGTGCATCATCTAGCTTTATGGCCCAATCTGTGCGGTCAATGCGAACGGTTTTCTCTATGATATGTTTTATTTTCCTATTAGAGAGCTCTACTTGGCCACTAGTCTGAGGATAATAAGGGGTGGCTATCTTATGTGTGATAGAGTACTTTTTAAGAAGGGATGCAAAGTGTTGATTAGTAAAATGAGAACCATCATCACTAATAATCACATGAGGACAACCAAATCGAGAAAAGATGTTGCTTTGAAGAAATTTAATTATTACTTTATGATCATTCGACTTGGTTGGTATAACTTCTACACATTTAGAAACATAATCAATGGCTAATAGAATATACTGAAAACCAAAAGAAGGTGGAAAGGGACCCATGAAATCGATACCTCAGATATCAAAGATCTCAGCAACTAAAATCTGAGTCTGAGGCATCTCATTCCTACGAGAGATATTTCTAGTTTTCTTACATATAGAACATGATTGGTAAAATTTTTGAGAATCCTTAAAAATCGTAGGCCAATAGAATCCGCATTACAGAACTTTCGCAACAGTTTTCTTTCCTGAAAAGTGACCACCACATGCGTATGTATGACAGAAAGTGAGAATGTCATGAACGTCTGACTTAGGAACACATCGTCGAATTACTTAATCAGAACAATAGTTAAAGAACTCAGGATCTTCCCAAATATAATATCAAATTTGAGAAAAGAATCTGTCTTTTGCATTTTTGGAGCAAGAGTCAAGAAGCTTGCCTGATACAAGATAATTAACTATATGTACATACCAAGGCTGTGAAATATGAGTCACCTGAAAGAGGTTCTCGTTTGGAAAAGAGGCACTAATAGGAGTCTTGTCAAAGATATGTTCCAAAGGAAGGCGGGACAAATGATGAGCGACTACATTCTCCGAACCTTTTTTTATCCCTATTCTCAATATCAGATTCTTGCAAAAGCAAGATCCATCGAATCAGTCTAGATTTGGCATCCCTTTTAGCTAAAAGATATCAGAAAGCAGTATGATCAGTAAAGATAAGGATTTTGGAACCTAGGAGGTAGGGACGGAACTTTTCCAATGTGAATATTACTTCCAATAATTCCTTCCCAGTAGTAGTATAGTTTAATTGAGATTCAGAGAGGGTCCTACTAGTATAATATATCACATATGGAATCTTATTTACTCGTTGACCTAAAATAGCTTCTATGGCAGAATCAGAAGCATCGTACATTAGTTCAAAAGGTAAAGAATAATCAGGCACGTGAACTATAGGTTCGGTCGATAAAAGATCATGGATAGTCTTAAAGGCAGTCAAACATGCATCATTGAAGACAAAATGGACATCCTTGGCTAGCAGTTCACACAAGAGTTTTAAAATTTTAGAAAAGTTTTAGATGAATCGACGGTAAAATCCAGCATGACCTAAAAAAGAACGAATCTAACGCACAGACAACGGTGGAGGTAAATTGGTAATTAATTCAACTTTGGCCCTACCAACCTCTATTCCACGTTTACAAATAACATGACCTAAGACAATTCCTTCTTGAACCATGAAGTGACTCTTTTCAAAACTAAGAACTAGATTGTTTTCAATGCATCAATCAAGAACTTTAGAAAGATTGTATAAGTAAGATTTGAAAGAACTTCCAAATACAGAAAAATCATCTATAAAGACTTCCAAAAACATATCAATCATATCAGAGAAGATGGCCATCATACACCTACGGTAGGCAAAAGTACCAAAAAGACATGTGAAAGTGGTCTTCTCCTAATCTTGAGGATCGACTGCAATCTGGTTATAACCTGAATTTTTTATCTAGGAAACAATAATAACTCTAACCGAAAAGTCTTTCTAAAATTTGATCAATAAAACGTAAGGAAAAATCATCTTTTCTAGTCAAGGCATTTGGTTTCCTATAATCTATACAAGCATGCCATCCCGTGGTTTGGCGCATCGGGATGTGCTCACTTTCCTCATTTTCTACAACTATTAAGCCCGATTTTTTAGAAACTACTTGTGTAGGGCTGACCTACTGGCTATCAGAAATTGAGTAAATAATAACTTCATCAAGAAGTTTCACCACATCTTTCTTTACCATCTCTTTCATTTGTGGATTGAGGCAGCATTGCATCTCTCTAACAGTTTTGGTTTCATCCTCAAGATGAATCCTATACATGCAAATCGAAGCATCGATACCTTTCAGATCGGCCACTGACCATTCTATGTCTTTCCTATGGAGTTTCGGAACCTCTATAAGTTTACTCTCCTGATCGCTCGAAAGTGAAGAAGAGATGATAACGGGAAGAGAGGAATTTGACCCTAGAAAAACATATTTCAGCTTTTTAGGCGGTGGTTTCGATTCTAAATCAGGAATTTGAACCTCTATAAGTTTCTAGTTAAGAAGGTGCAGGAATAGAAGAGAGTGGTGGAAGGGGTTCAACCAACCAAGAAATAGTTTTTGTATCCGCTGTATTCAGGCCGCTTGATCGACCATCTGGACGATCAATCAGTCCTCAGCCGATCGATTGGTCCTCTAGACGATCTATCGGTCAAGCCGATTTATGTGTTCTGATGTCATCTTTCGATTGTGCAATATCCAGTACATGAACACCATCATCAGACTCATATTCTTTCCAAATATCAGACAATTTATCAGAAATCATAGCATATTATCTAGCATCAATACATTCAGTCAGAGTATCAACATTATAACATTCGTCATCACGTTCAGGCAAACATGTAGTTTTAAAAATATTCAATTTAACATGCATGTGACCAAAAGAAACATCCATCATACCAGTTCGACAGTTTTACTGGCATTCGCCGTGGCCAAAAAGGGGCATCCTAAGATGATAGTTAGGGCCTTTTTGTAGTAGATAGCAGGCTCCATATCCAAGACAGCGAAGTCAATAGGAAAGAAAAAATTATCCAGCCTAATTAAAACATCCTCCAAGATACCTCTAGAGGTCTTAATAGATCTATCAGCTAATTGCCAAATTACTGGTGTCTGTTTTAGTTCTCCCATACTAAATTCTTTGTAAAGGTAATAGGGCATAAGGTTCACATGGGCACTTAAATTTAGAAAGGCACCATCAATATGGTAGTCTCCTATATAGCAGGGTATGGTAGGGTACTAGGGTCATTCAGTTTGGGTGGTGTATCCTGTTTCAGAATCCAACTGACTTTCTCAGTAAAAAAAATCTTTTTGGAAACTTTGGATTTAGCTTGGCGTTTATGGGTACACAGATCCTTAAGAAATTTAGCATAGGAAGGAATCTATCATATAGCATCAAAGATCTCTTCGGCAATTTTTCGAGATTTCACGGTTGAAGAAGGGTCTTTAAAAGCTGTAAAAAAAGGAACTTTTGGAATATATTTAGCAGGATCAAGCTCTTTAGAATCAGTTGGATCATAATCAGGTGGTATATGAGACTTATCTTGGGTTGGACGATTGATTGTCTCCTCGGCCGATCGATCGTCGGACGACCGATTAATCGTCCGATCGATCAATCGGATCGTCCGATGCACCTGTTTTATTGTTTATGGTTTGCCACTTCTAAGGGTCACAACGGCCTTGGCACTCTCAAAGTTTTGGCTTTCTACATGGTGCCGGCCTATAAGGTTGGTCACAGGTTGACTTGGCAAGTGTCCTTCCTCTCTTTTTGACAGGGTGTTAGAGAGTTGGCACAATAAATTCTCAAGTTTAGCAATGGATTGGGTATTAGAATTATATTGGTTCTCTATTAATTTTGAATTTTGGAAACTTCACTTGTCAGGTCAAATTTTATTCCACTAATAATTTCATTTATGGTAGCCATAACCGAAATGAGGGAACTCAATGTTGGTTCAGAAGTGGGTTGGGTTGAAGGGGCCGAAACTAATTATGAAGGATACCCAGGATTTGGATTTACGAAAGGTTTCGGTAGGTACTTAAAAGCAGCAGGATTAGCTGTATTGTTTTGTCTTTAAAAGTTACCTGACTATTGTGGCTTCCAACTAAAATTAGGATGATTTCTCCAAGCTGGATTATAGGTATAAAAGTATGGGTTGTTCTGAAGTTTGGAAAAACCATAAGTTGCATTAACGTGTTCCTGAATAAAGTTAGGGAAATTTGGGGCTAAGTGACAAGCAGTGATAAGATGATCAGAACTAAAACAAAGGGCACAGGTCTCAAGAGAAGTGTAAGGTAATGATTGAGCAAGAGTTTGACCTGTTTTCAGCTGATTTAGGAGGGCTACTTGTGCGGAGAGACTCTGGAATTCAAAAATTTCATGAATTCCCTGAGAATTATGAACAGTTGTAAACCGACTCCTAAAAACTGAGGCATTATATTGTGAATTTTCAACAAGGTTGTCATATATTTCCCAAAGATCAGTCCAATGCTTACTAAGAATAACACCCCCGTAGTAGGTAACACCCCCGTAGTAGGTTTCGACCATCGTCCTATAACGATCATTGAGACTGTTGTAAAACGAATGGGCTAGCTGCCACTCAGGTACCTCATGATGAGGACACTCTCTAAGTAGATCCTTAAATCTTTCCCAGGCTTCATGAAACATCTCATCATCATTTTGTTTAAAAGAAATAATCATAGTATGATAGTTTTGAGTTTTGATAATAGGGAATTTTTTTTTAAGGAAGGCATCCTGAAGTTCAAATTCGGAGCTAAGGACTGAAGCCAATTCTTAGCCTCATCTTTCAAAGAAAAAGGGAAAAGCTTGGGTCTAAAGGCATCATCATTAAAGTACTCGAGTTTGAATATGGAAAGAATTTCAAGAAAACCAGCAATGTGTCCATAAGGGTTCTCATTCTCCCGCCCATGGAAAGAAGGTAAAGCAGTAATCTAGTTAGGCTTAATCTTATAATATGTAACAGTAATGGCAAGTGGGTTGATGCAAGAAGCATAGGTGTAAAGTTCAGGAAAAAAGTGATTGCTAATTGTGCCTTCTCTATTGTTATTGTGGTTCTCATTTCCCCCACCGTTTCCATTATTGTTTCCTTATACTGGATCCATTGTATAGAATGAATCAAGAGGTAGCTCAGAGATTTCAAGTTTTTCAGCTCTTTGGCGAAATCGTTTACGAATGGCTCTAAGAGTGTTTTCAATCTCAGGGTCAAAAGGTGTCAAAGGAAAGCTCAGGGATTTTCTACCTTGCATAAAGGTTCATGCGTACCCCAAAAATAAAAAGAAAAAAAAAACAGAAGTTTCGGAAGAGAGGAGAAAACCACGGAACACCACAGTTGAATGAAAAGTTTCAGATTAGAAGACTTACCTGACACGTGAACGATTGATCGGTTATATTGTCAATCGATCGGTAGTTCGACATTGATCGGTGTTCTGGGAAATCAATCATTCGTCAAAGTACCGCAGAGTCTTCTCTATCACGAACTCTCCACTTCAACACTACAGAAATTCCAAAATTTGTGAGAAAAATTACTAGAAAGAACTAAAAAATAAAATAAAGAAAAATAACAATCTAGCTATGCCCAGAAAAAGATTAAAGAGAAATCAACCGATACACCTTCAAAAATCAGAAAAAGTACCACGGCAACGGCGCCAAAAATTGATCGTTCATAAAGCGGTGTTGTTAAATTGTACGTAAAACGCAATTTTGAAATTTATAAACCCTTATTCAAACACTAAACTATAGGGTAGAATAGCGATAAAGTCTGGAGTCGATCCACAGGGAAAATTTTGATTTAAACGGAGAAATCAAAATTAAATCTCAAAACTCTAATCTTAAAGCGAAAGAAGGCTTATTGGGTTTTTAAAACTAAGAAAGCGATGGAAAAAGATTGAAATAAATCAATGAGAGAAAAACATAGGGATTTCTCAATCCACTTTAGTTTCACTTCCTGTATTCTCTAGTTATCATCTTGTCTTCTTATCTAGACATTATAGATTCATAGGTTCTTAAGCATACATGAATCCCTAAAGAAGATAAGTGTTTTTCAAAGGCATACTTTATCTTCGATTAAGATAGCTTGTCTTCGGGGTAACCTAAGCACAACCTATCGTCACTAAGTATAAAGTATCTCATCGGGTATTCACAAACTAGATGAAAAGCATATTATAGATCTCTACAATTAATCATAGAAATCATGTAGGCCTAAAATTACGTAAGGGAACTCTGTTCCTTCAACTCTTTTATCATTAAAATCAAATCCATAAGATCATGTCTAGAAAAACAATACAAGATTCAAACTATAAAGTACAAAGGAGTTAATCCAAAGTTTCATTAGATCCCGAAGTAGAAGAATTAGCCATTCATTTTGGAGATGAAAGCCAAAGATTTGATGAAAATCACTGGGGATCCACGCCTCAACTCCACCTTCTTCAGAAACCATAATTCTCTCTATTCTCTTTATGATGATGATGAATTTTCAGTCAGAAAACCTCTTTTTATAGAGAGATACTCAGACAAATCAATTATACTTCAAATAGAACTCAATTTCTAATGTTTCTAAAACTTGGACTTCCGCCCGACCGATCGATCGTCCATATGATTGATTGATCGTTCGATGCCACCGATTGATCGTCTAGGAGGACGATTAATCGTCGATACTTGTTTTCCAACATACTTTATCTTGACAATTCTTGAACTTCTGTAAAGATTTGGTTGAAGCTTCCAACATGAAAGTTGTTCGTCCCAGTGTCTTCGAACAATTTTCCAAATTTCAGGAATTTAGGAGTTTTCTGGAGATTTTGGGGCATTCTTTTCAAACTGACAGTGAAGTAGCATATTTTCAGCATATTAACCTTTTTCTGTATTTTCTATCTTGAATTTTCACTAAACCTGAAATCAGCTAACAAACTATCAAATACAAACACTCTCAGGCTAATAAAGGTAAATTAAGGAGTCGAATTATGAATATTTAGTGACTTATCACACACCAATATCTCTCGAATAATCCAACCATTTCCCACACACTCACCTCTCTGAGAAGCAAACGACCATCAAATGCCGATTCCTATAGGCAAAAGATCCACCTCCTGTCGCCGACCAGTGCGTCCGAAACCCCACTAGCATACGCGATCAAACAAATGCAATGGTGAAGCGATCGAGGGGGGTATAGAAGGTCGATGACCTGCTCTTTGATGAAATCACGGGGCTCCCAAATCAGGGTTGGGTCAGGGTTTTAGGCCAGGTCGACAAGGTTGCCGGCTCAGTTGTAAGGGGGTTGAGCTCTTCATGAGGAGCTTTATTACATTTATGATAACGTGATATAATATCCTTAAAGAAAAATATGGGTCATTTTATATACACCAGTTATGGTATTGGATACGTCCAATGAATTCATGGATGTGCCAACCAACCGAATCCCATTCGTGCTTTGGGAATTGGATACCCATTAAAAGTTTTCAAAATTAGACTCGGATTCTTGCCACTAGTTGGCCTGGTCGTTTGATCATGACAGGAGGGAGGAAGATGACATAATAGGTGGCCGCTCGTATACTGAGGCGGCAGGTTCTGTGAAGTCGAAACCCAACCTTGTCTCTCTAGAGGAGGATGTGCTTGTGAAGGAGTCTTCATCTAAGGAAGTATTCTTGAGTGACGAGCATATGGCTCGATGTTGCAAGAAATGGGAGTTCTCCGTCTTCGAAGGCTTCCATGGTTCAAATTACGCTTTTGAATCAACAAACTATCATATTTTCTAAAACCGAATGGATTGCAGAACACATGTAAGTGAACGATATAAGATCATGGAAAGTATCAAACGTTGTTATTGTCACGCCCCGACCAGCGAAAGCTCAACCGGGCCGGGCGACGTGAACCGGAACCTAAAAAACGCGAAAAAAAAGACGGCGAGGGTTCCCCCTAACCTATTGGTCTCCCTAACAATTCACCAAAGCACCCTCAATTAAAACAACATTGATTAGCAAAACCTCGAACCACAGATTTAAAACTCAAAGTGTTAATATACAAAACCTCAGAGAGGGGAAGATTCAAATACAACATTGCTCCCGTAGGAGACTATCTAACAAAAGGGTAAAAGCAGTAAATATCGCCACCTCTCAAAGTCCACCAGGCGCCGCCGCACCGCTGACCAACTGCCCGGTAGGGGCCACAGAGGAAGAATTGACGTCTGCACCTGCAAAACGCAGCCCGGGTAGGTGTGAGCACTAAGCTCAGTAGGGATCTACACTACGACACACAAAAGGAAGAGGAAAACGCAACAGTGTCGCCCTTAAGTAGGACCTGGGTGTATAGAGGGGTACCATAACCCCACCGCGTGTCTCTGAGGCCCAGGAGCAGCGCTCAGTGGCAGGAACAACACTGGTGAACACACAACTGCAGGGAATGGCACTGCAGGCGGGAAAAAGGCACCGCTGGGTAGGCAACTCCTCTACCCCAGCGTCCGCACATTGGGACACCGGCTACACCTCATCATCCGACTCAAGGCCGACACGACCTCTACAATCATCAAGCCACAAGTGTACCAGTCATCTAAGCCTATTATCGAATGGACTGGACACCACAATTCAAACCGGGTCTAAACAACCCAACCCCGGTCCTGGGGCTAAGTCCGAGCTTCCAGCCTCGGGACGACGACCCAAAGATCACCCACGACCTAACCAATGCAACTAATGCACAAATCAACAATGCATGCTATGACATACACAAACAGGAGATAGGCATGCAACAGTATGTCAAGGGTAGCTTACAAGTCAACCGGATCGCTGCAGTGGTACTACCAACCGCTGCCAGCCGATCCGCAGCGGGTCCCGGCATTACGACGGTACCACGACCGTCGACCGCGGACTCCTACAACGGGAAGCAACCCCGAAAACGATGATGAACAATAAACAATATAATATTATATTCAAAACTCTCAAAGCCTCTACTTAGGGGCTAATTGATCCCGTCGAACCGACATCCAAACAACGTCGAATTCAAGATCCAACTTAGCCATCCGTAGGTGTATATACCATGATCAACAAAACCAAAATCCATAATCATCCAACGGTTGGATTAACGGGAAAACAATAATCAAAACCGTTAATCAAACCAACTTACTAATCAATTGCTGCAACGCAGCCCTCCAGAAAACAATTCATAAGAAATCGTAGGAACATCAGAAAATTATAAACTCAGTGGGGTTAGAGAGTAGCCTCAAAGATCTACAACTCTCATGCTCATCATAAACCAAGATCATGTACGTACCGGCCGAAAAACACGCCGCAAGCCGGCTGTTCTTCAAGAGCACCAGAAAACCAGAAATCCAAACTTAATCATGCATAAAACCTTCTCAACCAAGTATCATGAAACTCAAATCAGTAATTCTACTAGGCATGAGGAATCCAACAAGACAAAGATCATCAACATCCAACGGCTAGATCTAAAGAAAACCCAAAAACAACATCAGTAGGTATAAACCTACCTAACAGCGCTTCCTCGGCTGATTCCCCGCGAGTTGATCACCAACAAGCCGCCAAACCACACCAGAAGGCTTCCTCTCGTTGCTATGGATCCAACGAGCCATAGAACACCCAAAAAGGTGGTCGGAGGAGGGAGAACGGAGGAGATGAAGCTCGCTGCCGGAAACAGGAGAACGAAGCAGAGCTCTCGGGAGATGAAAGAAGAAGGAAGAAGAAAGGAGGAGAAGGAAGAGGAGAAGGAAGAGGAGAAGGGGAAGAAAAGAAGGGGAAAGGGGAAGGGGAAAGCCGGGGAAAGGGGGAAAAAGAGAAGGGAGGGGAGGGAAAGTCCTCCCCCTCTGATACGGGAGAGCGACGGCCAACGACGGCCGTCCTCGTGAAGCAGAAAACCCACCGACTCGAGTCCGATCGGTCGCTCCAAGGAGCGATCGATCGCTCCCGAGCCGCCAACAGCCCAAAGACCTCCTGTACTAAGCGATCGATCTCCAAAGCATGTCAGATCGATCTGGCTAGCAAGGCTAGATTGATCTCATTAGCAATCCAGATCGATCTCCTTCGCCCAGAAAGGCAAACTTAGGCTAAAACACAAGTCCAAGCTCAGATCTTCCGATCTCGGGTTCACCTAGCCATTCTAAACAAGCACTAACACAAACAAGGCCAGTGTGTGCACACGCGGGTGTGAAACAAACCAACAAGGCGCAATTTACCAAATTGCCCTTGCGGTCTATAACGAGCCACAGGGGTAGAGGGACAGGTCCTCACATCCTAATACCCTTAAAGGAAATCTCGTCCCGAGATTCGATAAGGGTAGGGCTCGGAACAACAAAATAGCTACACTAAAAGACCGGATAAGAAGTACCTCGAGAAAAAAACAACTGCGGAAACTCCTGCCGCATGCATGTCTCGCGCTCCCAGGTTAACTCCTCAATGCCTCTGTGCCTCCACAGTACCTTGACCAAGGGAATCGTCTTGCCCCGCAAGACCTGATCCCTCCGGTCAAGTACTCGAACCGGCTGCTCAACAAAGCTCGCGTCTGCCTCAAGCTCAATGTCATCAACCCTGATGACATGAGACGGGTTTGGGTGATACTTTCTCAGCATCGACACATGGAAAGTCGGATGCACAACAGACATGTGCTGAGGAAGATCCAGGTGGTAAGCTACCTCGCCGACCCTCTCTATGATCTCGAACGGCCCGACAAACCTCGGCGCCAATTTGCCACCTCTGCCAAACCTGACAGAACCTCTGTACGGCAATGCTCGCAAGAATAATCGGTCGCCGACTGCAAACTCCAACGGTCGTCACCTCTGATCTGCATAATTCTTCTGCCGGCTCTGAGCCGTCAGAAGCCTCTGCCTGATCTACACTAACCTCTCTGGCAATCGCCTGACGATGTCTGGACCGGTGAGTGAAGCCTCTCCAACATCTGTCCAGCACTCTGGGGAACGACATGCCCTACCAAACAACGCCTCGAAAGGTGCTACTCCAAGACTGGACTGGTAGCTGTTGTTGTAGGCGAACTCCACCAAGGGAATGTGCTCCTCCCAGCTGCCTCCTGCATCGAGGACACATGCTCTCAGCATGTCCTCCAAGATCTGGATAGTCCACTCTGACTGCCCGTCTGTCTGCGGACGAAAAGCTGTACTCAAAGTCAAGTGTGTGCCAACTGCCTCCTGAAAGTTTCGCCAGAACCTGCTTGTGAACCTGGGGTCACGGTCTGACACCATAGAAACTGGAACTCCGTGTAGTCTGACCACCTCTCTGACGTACAAGCTTCCCAACCTGTCCGTCGAGTCTGTCACCCGCATAGGCAGGAAGTGCGCCGATTTGGTCAATCGATCAATGATGACCCAAATCGCGTCATTCTCCCTAGGAGATCTCGGTAGCCCGGTCATGAAGTCCATCGTGATGTGCTCCCACTTCCACTCAGCTAGTGGAAGCGGCTGAAGTAACCCCGGAGTCCGCTGGTACTCTGCCTTGACCTTCTGACAGGTAAGGCAGCGCGATACGAACTCCGTCACTGCCCTCTTCATCCCGCGCCACCAGAACTGTCGCCGAAGATCCTGGTACATCTTGGTGACGCCGGGATGAACTGCAAAGCGAGAGTGGTAGAACTCTCGCAGGACGTCGTCTCGAAGAACTGGATCTACTGGAACTGCTACTCTGCCTCTGAACCGTAGCCCTTCGTCTGACGATACTATCCAGTCTCCGTCTGCGCCCTCCATACCCGCCGATGTGCGTAACTCCTCGAGCTCTGGGTCACTGTGCTGTGCCTCTAATACTCTGGCAAGAACTGCTGGCATAATCTGCAATGCATAGAGAAAGCTGCTGGATCCACGATCCTCAAACTCGAGCCCCAACTAGCCCGCCGTCTCTAGAGCCTGCCACTGCCACGCTGACAACCCTGCAACCGCTGCTCTGGTATCTCTCACCTGTCTGCTCAGCGCGTCTGCTACGACGTTTGCCTTACCAGGATGGTAATGTAGCTCGAAGTCGTAGTCCTCCAGTAACTCCATCTAGCGTCGCTGCCTCAAGTTAAAGTCACGTTGGGTGAAAACGTGCCTCAAACTCTTATGGTCCGAGAAGACTGAGAACTTCTCGCCATAGAGATAATCCCGCCAGGTCTTCAGGGCGAAGACTACTGCTACTAGCTCCAAGTCGTGAGTCGGGTAGTTCCTCTCATGGTTCTTCAGCTGACGAGAACCATAGGAAACTACGTGGCCCTCCTGCATGAGGACACACCCCAAACCCACACCGCTGGCGTCGCAGTAGACACTCTAACCAACACCTCGCTCGGGGACGATCAGCACCGGCGCACTGGTCAACCTCGTCCTTAGCTCCATGAAAGCTCGCTCACAAGCATCATGCCACACGAATGGGACGGCCTTCTGTCTCAGTCTGCTCAAAGGTCCGGCAACTTTGGAGAAGTCCCGCACGAACCGCCTGTAGTAACCCGCCAGGCTTAAGAAACTACAGACCTCGAACACCGTCCTCGGTCTCTGCCACTGTACTACTGCCTCGACCTTGGTCGGGTCAACTGAGATCCCTGCTGCCGACACCACGTGTCCAAGGAATCCCACCTGTGCAAGCCAGAACTCGCACTTGGAAGCCTTGGCATAAAGCCGATGCTCTCGAAGTAGCTGCGACACTGTCGCCAAGTGTCGCTCGTGCTCCGCCTCTGACCGGGAGTAGATAAGGATGTCATCGACGAACACCACCACGAACTCGTCTAAGAAAGGCCGGAAGATCCTCTGCATGAGATCCATGAACGCTGCTGGTGCGTTCGTCAGCCCAATCGGCATCACCACGAACTCGTACAGGCCGTACCGAGTCCGAAAAGCCGTCTTCGGGATGTCGCAATCCCGAACCCTCAACTGGTGGTAGCCGGTGCGGAGGTCGATCTTCGAGAACACTGAAGATCCTCGCAACTGGTCAAACTGGTCGTCGATCCTCGGCATCGGATACCGGTTCTTCACCGTCACCCTGTTGAGCCGCCTGTAGTCTATACAAAGTCGAAGCGTACCATCCTTCTTCTTCGCGAACAACACTGGCGCCCCCCAGGGAGACATGCTGGGACGGATGAAACCTCTGCTGGTAAGCTCGTCTAGCTGAGTCCTCAACTCACTCTGCTCTGCTGGTGCCATCCTGAAGGCTGGGAGAGAGATCGGTGCGGTACCCGGTACTAGGTCGATCTCAAAATCGACCTCTCTGGGCGGTGGAAGCCCTGGCAATACCTCGGGAAACACATCGGTGTAGTCGCACACGATCCTGGGGAAACTGCTATGCTGTACTCCCTCTGACCCAAACAGGGACAGGCTGGCCAGCAAGGCTGAAAGCTCGCTGCGACGCCTCCCCACACCACAAACAAAGGAATCGGCTGAAAACCGATCCCCCAACAACACAAACTGCGTCCCATCGGGTGTCCAAGCGACCACCCTCCTGCGACCACAGTCGATGATAGCTCAGTATGCTGCTAACCAGTCCATACCGAGTATCACATCGAAGCCTGTTATGTCTAGCACCCGCAGGTCTAGACGGACACGGAGGCCTCCAACCTTCAAAGAACAAGATCGGCAGACCCGGTCTACCCTGACTGTGCCGCCGATCGGTGAGTCTACAGACTGTGCCACCTCTAGCCAACTCGTCTCAAACCCTCTGAGCACGGATGGCTCTGTCGCTGCCTGCTGCGGCTGCTGGCACTGCTGGTACTACTGGTAAAGCTGAACGGTGTCTGGCTGCTCACGCACTGGAAAAGCAAACACACACCCCCGCTGGCCGCCTCCACCTCCGGAGCGGCCTGGTCCAGCCCCTGATCCGCGCCCACCATTGTTTTCCCCTGCCGAGCACCGGACCCTCCCCCTCTACTGTCCTGCTGCATAGCGCACCGTGCTCCTCACATGGGACAGTCGCTACGGTAGTGTCCCGGCTGCCTGTACTGGAAACAAGTGGCTGTCGCGCTATCAGCTGGCTGCTGACATTGGCCTCCTCCTGACGGAGCCTGCCCAGACGGCCCGGCCGTCAGGGGAAACTGGCCTGGCGGACTCGACAACTGTGGCTGGAACTGCTGCGGGCGCTGCGACCGCTGCTGAAAGCGTCGCTGACGCCGCAGGTGCCCTCTGCCGAATCTCCCTCTGAACTGGGGCCTCTGCGGTGCACTGGTAGAGGATGCCGGTGGAACTGCCCGGCACCTCTCGTCTCGCAACTGCGCCTCCACTACCAAGGCGCAGTTCAGAACCACTGAGTGCGTCTGGAAGCGGTGGGAACTCGTCTGGCGCCTAATCTCGGGACGAAGACCCCACTCAAACTGCCGTGCCCTGGCCACTAAATCTGCTGCCACTGCCCCCGCGAAACGGACCAAGTGCGTGAACCGGGTGGCATGCTGCTGAAACTCCAGCAAGACCACCACAGCGGTCCGTGCGTCGACCGGAGCGAGAACCCCCTCCTCGGCGAGAAGGGCCTCCTCCCATGCGACCAAAGCCGTCGCTGGTGATGGCTCAGTCCGTCTAGCTCTGACCTCCCTGACAGGTGCTACCCTGTCTGGTCGGGCGGGTAGACCAAGTCGTGCCCCACCCTGACCAACAACCGAAGGTCGGTATCGAGCTCCCGACATCTGCGCAATCACCAACGACAAACGAGCGTCCACTTGTTCGAACCCAAGACAAAGCAGCACAACATAAAGCGAAAAAGCATAACACATCAAAAGGAGCATGCACAGATGTTCTAGACATAGAACTAGCCCATTCCACGCTCAAACTCAACCGAATCCTGATCCTAAACCCTGGGATCTACAGCCTATGCTCTGATACCAAGCTATCGCGCCCCGACCAGCGAAAGCTCAACCGGGCCTAGCGACGCGAATCAGAACCTACAAAACGCGGAAAAAAAAGATGGTGAGGGTTCCCTCTAACCTATTGGTCTCCCTAACAATTCACCAAAGCACCCTCAATTAAAACAACATTGATTAGCAAAACCTCGAACCACAGATTTAAAACTCAAACTGTTAATATACAAAACCTCGAAGAGGGGAAGATTCGAATACAACATTGCTCCCGTAGGAGACTATCTAACAAAAGGGTAAAAGCAGTAAATATCACCACCTCTCAAAGTCCACCAGGCGCCGCCGCACCGCCGACCAACTGCCCGGTAGGGGCCACAGAGGAAGAACTGACGCCTGCACCTGCAAAACGTAGCCCGGGTAGGTGTGAGCACTAATCTCAGTAGGGATCTACACTACGACACACAGAAGCAAAAGGGAAACGCAACAGTGTCGCCCTTAAGTAGGACCTGGGTGTATAGAGGGGTCCCATAACCCCACCGCGTGTCTCTGAGGCCCAGGAGCAGCGCTCAGTAGCAGGAACAACACTGGTGAACACACAACTGCAGGAAATGGCACTGCAAGCGGGAAAAAGGCACCGCTGGGTAGGCAACTCCTCTACCCCAGCGTCCGCACAGTGGGACACCGGCTACACCTCAGCATCCGACTCAAGGCCGACACGACCTCTACAATCATCAAGCCACAAGTGTACCAGTCATCTAAGCCTATCATCGAATCGACTGGACACCACAATTCAAACCGGGTCCAAACAGCCCAACCCCGGTCCTAGGGCTAAGTCCGAGCTTCCAGCCTCGGGACGGCGACCCAAAGATCACCCACGCCCTAACCAATGCAACTAATGCACAAATCAACAATTCATGCTATGACATACACAAACAGGAGATAGGCATGTAACAGTATGTCAAGGGTAGCATACAAGTCAACCGGATCGCTGCAATGGTACTACCAACCGCTGCCAGTCGATCCGCAGCGGGTTCTGGCATTACGACGGTACCACGACCGTCGACCGCAGACTCCTGCAACGGGAAGCAACCCTGAAAACGATGATGAACAATAAACAACATAATATTATATTCCGAAATATAATATTATATTCAAAACTCTCAAAGCCTCTACTTAGGGGCTAATTGATCCCGTCGATCCGACGTCCAAACGACGTCGGATTCAAGATCCAACTTAGCCATCAGTAGGTGTATATACCATGATCAACATATGCAAAATCCATAATCATCCAACGGTTGGATTAACGGAAAAACAATAATCAAAACCGTTAATCAAACAAACTTACTAATCAATTGCTGCAACGCAGCCCTCCAGCAAATAATTCATAAGAAATCGTAGGAAAATCGGCAAATTATGCAATCAGTGAGGTTAGAGAGTAGACTCAAAGATCTACAACTCTCATGCTCATCACAAACCAAGATCATGTACATACCGACCAAAAAACACACCGCAAGCCGGCTGTTCTTCAAGAACAGCAGAAAACCAGAAATCCGAACTTAATCATGCATACAACCTACTCAAATCTCAACCAAATATCATAAAACTCAAATTTGTAATTCTACTAGGCATGAGTAATCCAACAAGACAAAGATCATCAAGATCCAACGGCTAGATCTAAAGAAAACCCCAAAACAACATCAGTAGGTATAAACCTACCTAACAGCGCTTCCTCGGCTGATTCCCCGCGAGTTGATCACCAACAAGCCGCCAAACCACACTAGGAGCCTTCCTCTCGTTGCTACTGATCCAATGAGCCAAAGAACACCCAAAAAGGTGGTCGGAGGAGGGAGAACGGAGGAGATGAAGCTCGCTGCCAGAAACAGGGGATGGAAGCAGAGCTCTCGGGAGAAGAAAGAAGAAGGAAGAAGAAAGGAGGAGAAGGAGGAGGAGAAGGGGAAGAAAAGAAGGGGAAAGGGGAAGGGGAAAGCCGGGGGAAGGGGGAAAAAGAGAAGGGAGGGGAGGGAAAGTCCTCCCCCACTGACACGAGAGAGCGACGGCCAACGGCGGCCGTACTCGCGAAGCAGAAAACCCACCGACTCGAGTCCGATCGGTCGCTCCAAGGAGCGATCGATCGCTCCCGAGCCGCCAACAGCCCAAAGACCTTCTGTACTAAGCGATCGATCTCCAAAGCATGTCAGATCGATCTGGCTAGCAAGGCCAGATCGATCTCATTAGCAATCCAGATCGATCTCCTTCGTCCAGAAAGGCAAACTTGGGCTAAAACACAAGCCCAAGCTCAGATCTTTCGATCTCGGGTTCACCTAGCCAATTTAAACAAGCACTAACACAAACAAGGCCAGTGTGTGCACACGCGGGTGTGAAACAAACCAACAAGGCACAATTTACCAAATTGCCCTTGCGGTCTACAACGAGCCACAGGGGTAGAGGGACAGGTCCTCACAGTTATAATGCTGGAATAATGCAGAAAACTCGATTAAAACCGCGCATTGGTATGAAATCGGGCTCACCAATAGCTCTCGAATAATCCGACCATTTCCCACACACTCACCTCTCTGCGAAGCAAACGGCCCTCAAACGCCGATTCCTAGAGGCAAAAGATCCATCTCATCGAAGAGCAGGTCGTCGACCTTTTGTACCCCCCTCGATCGCTTTGCTATTGCATTTGTTTGATAGCGCACCGGAGGCGGAGTATATTCGCCATCTGGTGACACGATCTTATAAGCCCCATTGGAGTAAACCTCTTGGACTATAAAAGGCCCCTCCCATTTAGGATCGAATTTTCCTTGAGTTTTTCTTGTGATGACCATAGGTCGGACCACGGCAAGGACGGGGTCTCCAACTTTTAACAAATGACACTTCACTTTTTTGTTAAACGCTCTGGAGATCCTCGCTTGATACATCTCCAGGTTCTGTTGGGCTTCCAAGCGTTTTTCTTCCAAGTTATCGAGTTCTTCGAGTCTCAACTTGGCCGCTTGACTTTCTGTCAGATCTTCTTGCAGAGCTACTCTGAGAGAAGGGATCTGCACTTCAAGGGGAAGGACAACTTCACCTCCGAAGACAAGAGAGTAGGGGGTGGCCCCCGTCGGAGTTCTTACTGTGGTGCGGTATGCCCATAAGTTCTCCAGGAGCTTTTCATGCCATTCTTTTTTATTTTTCTAGACTACTTTCTTCAAGAGTTTACAGAGGATTTGGTTGATGTTTTCTGCTTGTCCATTGGCTACGACGTTATATGCCGAAGAGAAATGGTGCTTAATTTTATACTTGGCACAAAATCTTTCCATATTTTTATTTTTGAAGGGTGTGCCATTGTTCGAGACGAGTCTTGCTGGGATCCCGAACCGGTATATAATGTGTGTTTTAATGAAATGTACCACGACGTCAGCCTTCACGTCCTTCAGAGGGATGGCTTCTGCCCATTTGGAGAAGTCGTCTGTCGCAACCAAGATGTAATTGTGTCCCTTTGATGAAGGGGGCTGAACAGGGCCCACTATATCCATTCCCCAGGTTTCAAAGGGCCAAGAGATACTTGTAGGATGAAGCGGCTCTGAAGGCATATGTATGAAGTCCGTGTGGATTTGGCACACATGACACTTCTTGGCATAATCGATAGAGTCACTGATGTGCTGTCGCAGGCACTCAAAAATAAAACCAATACTCCTTAAGATAAATGTAGTAGTGCGAGTACAAGTCGATCCCACGAAGAGTGTTTAGCCTAGTTTTGTGCTTAGGGAACAAAGATGGGTGGTTTTTAGCGTAATGAAAACAGTAAAGAAACAATCTAAAGTGAAGAATCAAATAGAATCAAGAGAACAAATTTTGGTCTAAGTCAACATCCACCATAATAATCCAACAACTGATCATCGATGCAAATATATATCAATTCATACCTCGAATATTCACCGTTCGAATTAAATTCGAAGCTCTCCTCAATCATAGTTAATTGGAAACAAGCGATCCAATCAACCCTAACTACTGAACAACCTAAGACACATGCTATAGATTTAATCCAGTAGCAGCATTAAGAATAGTGATATCGATGAAGCTAAACAACACAAGCACACGCGGTTGCATTTAATCTAGTCGAATATTCTTCCTAAGATCTAAAAAGATCTAATCAGCAGTAAATCATTTGATCTTAGTTGCTTCGCAGATTAGAGGGATCAAACAATTACGGATTTGATATCCAACCTGGCAGTAGATCGCAATGAATAATATACTAGTAGGCCTCCTAGCAATTGAACAAGACAATCATGAATATAATCACAGAAGAATATTCAATACTCAAGTATAAACTGAACAATAAAAATAGATTAGATCTCACAGTTTCATTGATTCTGAGGTTTCAGTTTCCTTGACCAAGAATCAAGATTTAGCCACGCATGACCATCAAGAACAATCCTCAAAAGATTCCAATAATCTAGAGAAAACCCTAAGGAAAATATAAAAGTATAGAATGTCCGCCAAAAGTATCTAGGAATCCCCCTTATATATGGGTATGAAACCCTAGCTATTCCAATAATCTAGAGAAAACCCTAAGGAAAATATAAAAGTATAGAATGTCAGCCAAAAGTATCTAGGAATCCCCCTTATATATGGGCATGAAACCCTAGCTTTTATTTCAGCCTTTGGATTAAATCTGATGGCTCTTTTTCAAGTCCGCCCGACATAGGATCGATCTTCTGAAGGCCCAAGATCGATCCTTTTCTTCTCTAATTCTCGTAGCTTGGGTTGCCCGAGTAGGATCGATCTTTCTATGGAAAAGGATCGATCCTTCTCAGTAAAATTGATGTAGGATGGATGTAGGATCGATCCTTTTCAGTAGGATTGATGATAGGATCGATCCTTTCATGATTCTCTAAAAAGCAAGCGTTTTGTCAGGGTCGGATCGATCCTTCTGTGAAGTTGGATCGATCCTACGTTCCTGTGCATTTACTGTTCTGCCATCCAGACTGTGCCATCGGTACTAAAATTGTCGTAACTTTTTCTAGGAAACTCCAAATAACGAACTGTAAAAATTCCCAGAAACTAGACTTCAAGAGCTTTCCAACCATGTATGGAACATCATCTGGTTCTTCATGAACAGGTACAGCTTAATCTTTCAAGTTGATCAATATACTCTTTTTAGCTTCTTTCCGAACTTAAGGACTTCAATTGCATCCTAAATCAAAATATAAGAATAATGAGTGTATTTAGGTACCAAATAAGCACATGAGGCTCTGTATTAAGGGGTAAAAATATAGCATTATGCATCATCATCAGTCACGCACCATGGAAGGCCAATAATATCCTAAGTGTTTCAACTGATGATATAACTTTGGCCCGGATTGGTGTGGTTCACAAATACCCGAATGCACTTCTTCGAGGGCAGATGCTGCTTCTTCATCGGAAAGGCATCGTAGTAAGAGTCCATCAAATGTCCTTCGGTATAGTGTATCATTGATGCATGTGTATTTTGTCACTCTCCTTCTTAGCTTTAGTTTTTCTTGGACATCGGAAGGAAGGACTCCAGACATGAGATAGTCTAGGAAAGGAGTTCTCTAGTCTCCTATTTGAACTTCGGATGTCGAGATGGCGTTGATAAGCACTGGTAGTTGTTCGCTAGGAATCTCTTCAAGGATAGGGGGAAGGACTTGTCTTTCCTCTACCCTGACTTCTAATGCCTCTGTTGGTGAGAGACACATGGCTGCAGCAAGACTAGCCAATGCATCCACCTTTTGGTTTTGAGACCGTGGAATATGTTGAACTTTTAACTCTTTAAAGGAGCTAATGAGCGCTTTGGCTCTTTGAAAGTATGGTACTAGTTCTTCTTTCTTGACGGCGTATATGCCAAGGAGTTGGTTTATGATCAATTGAGAGTCGCCATATATGGTCAGCGGGCGTATTCCCATCTCAGAGGCTATCTCCAAACCAATTATGAGAGCTTCATACTCCGCCGTATTGTTAGATGAGGCAGACGTTAATGTGAAGGAGTAGGGGATTAAAGCTTGTTCTGGCGTGACAAAGACCAGTCCTGCCCCCGCTCCCAAGCGTCTACAAGCTCCGTCAAAGTACATCTCCCAAGAAGGTTGAATATCAGCCATAAAGACTTCTTCATCTAGGAAGTCATATTTTAGAACTTCATCATCTGGGATGGGATACACCGCGAGAAAGTCCGCCAACGCTTGCCCTTTGGTTGCTTTCTGTGGAATATAAGTTATGTCAAACTGGGATAACAGCATAGCCCATTTTGCCAGCCGCCCAGACAAAGTTAATTTTTTTTGTATATACCGCAAAGGGTCAGCTTTGGATCTGAGTTGCACATAGTGCTCAAGAAGATAATGACGGAGCTTCTGGGTGGCGAACACCAAAGAGAGACATAATTTTTCCATCTCTGGATAGTTGTACTCAGCTCCGACGAGAGTTCTACTAAGGTAGTAGAGAGCTCTTTCCTTACCTTCATTATCATGTTGTGCTAGCAAAGCGCCTAATGATCCGGGCAGAGCTGCCGTGTATAGGATCAAGAGTTTTCCTTTGATAGGAGATGCAAGTACTAGAGGATTGATGAGGTACTCTTTTATACTCTGGAAGGCGTTGTGGCAAGCTTTGTCCCATTCGAAGGGAACACCTTTTTCATGAGATGGGAGAACGGCTTGCAACGGCCCGCCAAGTTGGAGATGAACCTTCTTATGTATGCCAACTGGCCTTGAAGGCCTTTCAACTCATGGAGGTTCCGAGGGGGAGGCATTTCCAAGATGGCCTTGATTTTACAGGGGTCGACCTCAATTCCTCGTTTACGGACTATGAAGCCGAGGAGTTTTCCCGATGTAACACCAAACGCACATTTCATGGGATTCGTTTTCAAATTATATTTTCTTAGTCTATAAAAGACTTTGGTTAAGTGTATGACACGGTCTTGTCTATGCTTCGTCTTCACTACTAGATCATCAATGTAGCACTCCACGATGTCATGGAGGAGATCGTTGAAGATAACTGTCATAGCTCTCTGGTAGGTAGCCCCAGCATTCTTCAGACCGAAAGGCATCACTGTGTAGCAAAAGATGCCTTTTGGGGTGCGAAAGGCGGTAAGCTCTTCATCTTCGGGCGCCATCTTAATTTGGTTGTAGCCTGAGTACCCATCCATGAATGAGAGGATCTCATGCCCGGTTGTCGCGTCCACGATGAGCTCAGATATGGGCAATGGGAAGTCATCCTTCGGACAGGCTTTGTTTAGATCTCTGAAATCTATACATAGTCTAAGTTGCCCATTTTTTTTTCTTTATAGGTATAATATTTGCTAGCGACTTGGGATATTGGACCTCTCAGATAAAATTTACCTTGATAAGCTTGTCTACTTCCGCAATGATCTTTGGGATCAACTCTGGTCGGAAGCATTTCTGAGCTTGCTTGACTGGGTGGATGCCTTCCTCTATAGAGAGGCGATGCACAACCACATTGAGATCTAAGCCCGGCATCTCCTTATTGTTCCAAGCAAACGCATCTCTATGTTGACGAAGAAATGCAACATACTGCTCCTTTTCTTCTGACGTCATGTGAGCGCGGATGAAAGTAGGTCGGGGGTCGTCTTTTGTCCCGAGATTGATTTCTTCAAGCTCATCAAAGGTTGTTTGACCTACATCTTCAAGTTGAGGAGGCGCCTCTTGAAGACCGATGAATTTCGCAGAAGTCATGCAGACTTGATATCCAAGTCCTGTTTTGTGAAAAAACAAGTCTTCGCCATACCGGATGGCTGCCTTTTGTTCCTCTAAGAGAAGATCTTCAAAGGATTGCTTTTGTCCATGGCCTCCGCATAAGCCTTCGCCAGAATTGATGTCATATCCCATCTGAGATATCATATGTAATGCCTTCTGATCATAAAAGGGTATTGGTAAAGATGGACTTGTATCGGCTGTCATGACTGGGGAGGCTTATACAAACTTGATGGGTTGGCCGTGGTTTATCTCTCCTTCGTATTCAGTTGATGGACCTTCTTTTCTGGCCGGTGGGGGTTTCACATATGAAGGGAGAATTTTTGGAAGAGGTACAGGAAACTCTTGAAGAGTAGATCTAGAAAATTTCTCTTCAATGACTTTGAATATGGGGTCCCCTGCTTTCCTTTGGCTACTTGGGATATGGCAATATGTTTTCTTCTTTTGGGGAGGTTTCTTTCCTCGTTGAACATCTGCAGTAAACTTCTCTATGAAGCCCATGTCTGCATGAGGTGTAGCAATATGTTTCTTCAACTTTAAAGGTGGGTCCAAGTAGAACTTCGCATCTGCAAAGAATGCTTCCCCTGGTGTGAAGGGTTTTGTGTCGGCGAACACTCTTTTGACGTCGCCTTCAGGTGTTTGGTACTTGAAACATTGGTGAAATGTAGAAGGAACGACCTTATACTCATGGAGCCAAGGTCTCCCTAGCAAAGCATTGTAAGAGGTGCGAGCATCGATAACATAGAAAATGACGCTCGTGGCTAAATCTTGTAATTTTAAGACTAAGCGTATGGAGCCTAACACTTGTTTACCAGCCTGGTTGAAGCCTTGTACTACAACATTACTGGATGTTAAGTCCATAGTATCGTACCCTAATTTGTGGAGTGTTTTGAGTGGTAAAAGGTTAATGGCAGATCCACAGTCTAGCATTACGCGTGATGTGGGTACTTCATCAATATCCCCAGTTACCAATAATGGTCTATTATGAGGTTTTGTACCAAGTAATAGATCATCATCAGTGAATTCTATGTTAAGACATTCGACTACGGGCATTTCCGGTTGAGGAATTTCCGCTCGATAGTCGTCAGGAAAGGACAAAGCAGTTTTAAGAGATTTGCGAAGATCAAAGGAAAGACACAGGGCATCATACACGCTAAGCAATGCTAGTACTTTCTTTAAATGAGCAATTACATTGTATTTAACTGACTCATTTGAGCTTACATTTTGCACTACTTGCGGTACTTGTTCCCTCGCCCTTGGTGGTGGAGATTGGGAATCCGGAAGTCGACGTCCAGAACGAGTGATAATCTCGTGGACTTCAACTTTCTCTTCTTCAGGGAAGCAGAGTGATTCGTCATCTTCAAAGACTCCTATCGTGAAGCATGGATAGTTGTCCCAAGTGACGTTGGTTCCGGAACATGTGCTTTTCGAGTTTGGAGGTATGTGGAGACTCGGTGGATGAAGTCCTCTATCTCCTCTCGAGCCATCACATTTTTCAAGATTTTATATCTTGGGGATCTTTGTCTCTTTTGCTTGGGCTGCCAATCTTGAGGGAGTGGAGGCCTCGGAGGATTGAGTCTGGATGCTCTGACTCTTTCCTTGAAGGTTGCCTCTTTATTTGCTTTTTGTTGATATAGGGTCTCCCGAACTGATCATACCTTGGCTCGTCGTCAGATAATGAATCTTCATCATCAGAGTTAGGAGGTACAAATCTTCCAATGTAGGCCAAGGGCATCCTTCGACAGGTTCCAAGACGGGTACTGGGTAATCTTCGGTAGGAATGTATGGAGGAACATGCGCATATTTGCCCTTATCCTTGTGAGAAGATGGTGAAGGAGCGTAGCCCCAACCTTCATGTGGTGGTGTTGAAGGTGTGTACTCCATGCTTTCATATGGAGGAGTTGAAGGAGTGTACTCTTCATGTGGCGAGTCTGGCTCCAAGGAAGGGACGGTAGTAGTGATAATATTTGTCGACTCTACCTTCTTTCCCTTTTGAATTTTCTTCAGGAGTCCAACATCGATGACCCCATCATCAATAAGTTTCTGAATTTTGTTCGCCTCTTGAGGACGTCGTGGCTCTGGGAGTTCTATGAGTCCGAGGTCCTTCAAGCCCTTAAAAATATCTGGGTACTCTTCTCGAGGGAAAGAATACTCTTTCTCCATTCTTTCTTTGAGTTTTATTATCTTCCTTGGACCTTTCGTAGAAGCGTCCCTAGGTCGAGATTGGTCCGTTAGGACATATACCTCTCTTGGTATAGGATTTTGGGTTGTAGACGTCTGCATCACCGCTTTTCCTTTAGAAGGAGGAGCCTTGTCCTTTTTAACACGGTCAAAAGTTCTGTCTACCGTGTGAGTCTTTCGAGCCACGTGAAGTAAATAGTTCTCAATGTCAGTTGCCTTGGAAGCTAACTCCTCGAAGGTAAGTGGGCGGACACGCCTTGTAGGTAGACCGCCATCTCCGGACGTAAGTTGTTCATACCCATACGTACGGCTTCCGCTTCGGTGATGGGTTGCGGACAATGGATACTCAGATTTCTCCATCTGTTTATGAAGTCCGCAGCTTTCTCATGAGAGTTTTGCTCTGCTTGGGTGAGTTCTATGATTCCCACGTTCCTTTGAGTGCTATAAAATCTCTGGAGGAAAGCTTCTTGCATCTGCTCCCAAGAGTTGATAGATCCGGGCGAGAGCTTGCTATACCAAGTAAAGGCACGACCAGAAAGTGTCTGCACAAACTGACGAAGTAATAAGGCACCGTTGTGAGATGTGTCTTGGCAAGCTGCAAGAAAGTGAGCAATATGCTCATGAGGAGATCCACTTCCATTAAACTTGGCAAATTGAGGTTGCCTATAGTTTACTGGAAATAGGACTAAGTCAATCTCGGCCGGGTAAGGCTTCATATACCCCGGCCTCATAGCATATTGGTTCTGCATCTGGAACACTCTTATGCCTTCTGAAATCATCCTTTGTACCGTATCCAAAGGCACCATATTTGGTTGTTGTTGATGGCCATGAGGAGGTTGTTGTTGATGACCATGAGGAGGTGGTTGTTGGTGACCATGAGGAGGCGGCTGATCATGGCCATGCAGAGGTGGGGAAGTGTTCTGAACATATGAAGCAGTAGGGATTTGGGCTTTCAAATTGGCTATCTCTGCCTCCTTCAATTGCAGAGCATTCCTCAACTGTTCAAGTTCTACTTCTGCTGAGGCAGAAAGAACTTGGTAGTGCTCCGATGAAGCCGATCTATCTCTCGGAGACTTAGGAAAGGGAGGGAACTCTTCCTCAAATGATGGCTCGGGAGCGATGTCTTTGCTGTCTAAGGAGCGCGTCATACTCCTAGTGTGGGGTCGGTTTCGGGGTTCAATAGCCTTCATCGACTCTACAACAATGGCGTCGCTTGGTTCTATAGCAGCATCCTTTTTCTTTCTTCTCTTGGCAGGAACATTTGAAGAGGTGTGACTTGATGAAGACATCTCATCATCTTGAATCCCGACCGGCATTGCCGCGAAGACGTTGAAGGAGTTCTGGAGGAGGATTTCTTCTTAGACTTGTCTCCTTTGTGCAAGGGTTTTAGCCAAACGAACCTTTTGAGAAGCACTTTGGCATGCAGAAGGAGCTCGTGGTGCTAACCCGTAGCAAGGACGCACCCAGCCCGCAGCATGGCAGGGCGGGCGGTAGGTGACTCTTCGCTTCTTCTGACCAGATCTTTTGATCATGACAGGAGGATCCCTTGGCTGGACGGTGTTGGTGCTTCGCTTGAGATGACAAGTGTTGGCACCTTTTTTGACATGAGAAGTGTTGGTGTTTTGTTCGAGATGACGAGTATTAACACCTCTTTTAGTATTGATGCCGCTTTTCTCGAAGTCCTCTTTGATTTGAAAACTGTTCATCTCTCGGTTGACGTAGTTCATGTAAGCCATCTGCAGATCATGAATATAGATCCAGTAGCTAGGAAGTCGGGACTCCCAATAGCTGTGTTGGTGTTCATATCAGCATGCAAGTACTTGGTATGATCTCCAGTTGTATAGAGGCCGCTCTAAGGGTTGTTGGTGTAAATCTCACTGTTTGTGGATAAAACGTCGATCTCGCGGGGACGAGATCTCTATTTTATTTCCGAGCAAATCATTTTTTAATTTCATTTCAAGAAATTGTAGGCACCACACCCCTGGATCGCCAAGTCGGCAGATCCATCATTTACATCCCCATAGGGAACACCTCCGATTCTAGATCCAATAGAATAAACATTTTTTATAACAAAAGAAGAAAAAAAAAAGAAAATAAGTGACGTGATATATTAAACCGCCACCTTCAATGCCATGCATGCCATCTTTGCCATCAGGGCTTTCAAGTCCGCTGGACTTGAGAGGTTTTTGTCGTCCAAGTATTGGGTAATACCGTCCACCAGGATCCGATCGCCGTCGTCGTGGGAGGACGGCGACTGGGCTTGAGGAAGTCGGCTAGGAGAAGAGAAGCCTAGTAACGGCTAGAACAGGGGAGCTCTGGTTGAAACAGAGGATGTGCGGCGAGCGGCTGGAGCTTCTGTCGCCGGGACGATGATGGTGGGCGCCCCTCTTCAGAATGGCTTTGCGTCCCCGCGTTGCTGGATCGCCGGGGTGATGGAGAAGGATCGGCTGGAACAGGGGGGAAACAGGGGAAGGTTTGTCTTTGAAGCCGCCGGTGACGAGAGAGAGAGAGAGCCTTGGGCCCGATCTCCGTGAACGTCGAGGAAGCAGGCTGGAGCAGCTTTGCTGGAGGTCTGGGGCGCGGGCCGAGCAGAGGAGTGGAGCTTGAGCCGCGGGATCCACGAGCTTCTTACAGTGGCAACCCAAAGACGCGAGCGTCTCGATGGGTTCCGACTGCGTTCTTCAACCGGTCTTCAACCCTTCTTCAACCTTTCTTCTACCTTTCTTCAACCAGTCTTCAAACTTTCTTCTGGTTGTATTGCGCAACCTCCCGGCGTTCTCCAACCAATCTTCAACACCTTCTTCCACCGGTCTTCAACGCATCTTCCGGAGCCTCTTCCACCCAGCTTTCACCACCATCTTCCGCCGGCCATCAACCTCCTCCGACCAGCCCCTTCTTCAACCCCATACTCCTCTATTTATAGGCACGAGAGGCGTATGTCCTCACATGGAATGGGATCATGGACCCCTTAATCAAAGGGTGCTAATCACATTTAGAGAATGCTGATCCTTCTATATAAGGATAGCTACAACGGGATTATGGCCCCTAATCAAAGGGATGCTGATTTTATTATTATTTTTTTATAGGGTATGGACGGGTGATGCTGGTTTTATATATATTTTTTTATTATATATGGTATGGACATATAAGGACGACCAACCATGTAGCCCATTTGGAGATTTTTTTATTTTTGTTTTGGCGGATTTTTCTTCTGAAGTTCGAAAGTGATGTTCGAATTCCAAGTTTATCATGATTTGAATATTTTTTCATGTCCAATATTGTTTGAATATTTGTTCAGCTTTAACACATCATCTGTGAATATTTATTCCCGTAAAGAATATTTATCTGAATTCTGAATATTTATAGGAATTTTACCAAAATATCCTCAGCGGTCATATATGTTGGACCAAAATATTTTGGAGGGTGAAACGGTCAGATTTCAGACAATTGTACCCTGAGGGTGTGAATTGACCAAGATACCTCTGGGGGCTAGATGTTACAGTAAAATTACTAGAATACCCCTGCGTCTATATGGCTTATTTAAGGTGCCGTCAAAGCTATGCAAGGTTGTTGGAGAATCTAATAGGAAGTCCATGCATGTATTTTGGCCCAAATTCCCAGTACACCCTTGGGCGGATGAAATTACCCAAATGCCCCTTGATGCCATCAAAATTAGGACAAGCATTTATCCAGCATTTTAAATATGCTTTAGGCTTACTTGAGCTTATCTGATGTTGTTTTGGCTCAAACAAACCGTGGGTACTGCGACCTTTTGGTCTAGCCAAACCTTGTTGATAGCTTTGGGAGCCACCTGCTCTCGCAAGACAGAGGAATGTAAAGTGTTATGAGAACTTTCACCTTGGGGAACTTCAACACGTGGTGTCAAGTTCTTTTGGGTTACGTGAACTTTGGATCTAGTCTTCCTTTTTCTTTTCGGAATAACCAGGATGAAGCCGTCTTCGTCTGCTACGGCTTCGTGAGTGACTATCTCTTGAGGCTTCAGGGGGAGTGCGGATCTCGCCTGGCGATCTCCGTTGCCCCTTTGGATGAGCTTCTTCGGCTGTTGGGGAGCCTTCTTCCCTTCTTTTTTGCTGACAAGGGGGCCACTTGAGGAAGCCGTGAGATTACTTTTTTGATGAACACTGGATCCATGCGAGGGAGCTTTTGTAGCTTGTCCTTTGTTGCAATGAGATCCGGCGGAGGAGGTTTCGAACTTAGTGGCCGGAGGTGATGTCGGTGGAGTGAACGAAACCGTCAATGGGGCCAAGGACATCGGAAGGCCGTCGTTCCCCAGGGAGATGGTGAACCAGAGATCGCCGAAACATATGTCGACAGAAGCTCCAACTTGTGCCATTTCCTTCGTTTGAGAAAGACAACAAATTAGTATATAGGGACTTTAAATACCGGATCCGAAGATGAGGGGTAGAGTGTGTCCCACCGGGCGTGCCAGACTTTGTACGACAATAAAATCTCATGTCTCGCGGGAAAGAGATTTCAAATTTCATTGTGACAAAAAGTTTGAATTACATCGGTGGGTGATTGTGGGAACAACACTACTGGGTTTCAATTTCATCACATATAGGTATTTGTGATTGAAATTTTCCCATCATTTACATCCCCGAAGGGAAGACCCCTGATTTCATATCCGGGACTTAAAGCCCCATTACATTACTACTAAACAAAAAAATCACAATGGAATAAAAAGAAAGAAGTAGGAAGGATATTGGGTGGAGGTGAAGCCTCCGACTCTCACCTTCGTTACCAGTACAGATCTACTTCTGTCCTCCTCCTTGGATTCTTTGGAATTGCAGGCTCTCCAAGTTGGTGAGGCTTCAACTTTTGTGTCTCCGGCGTCTTCGCTTCTGGTTTCTTTATCTGGGATCTTCAAGCTTTGGCCTTCAGGATCTCTCTCTCTTGGTGTGCCTTCGGGACTCCAGCAGCGTGTCTGCTTCTCTGGATCTCCAAGAGCTGATGTCCGCCGACCTCTCTTCTTTTTCTCCTTTTTTCAACATCCCGTGATGTCTTCCCCTCCACTCTTTTTATAGGCGACAGATGGGAACTCTGGCGGGCACTTTGAAATTCGAAAGTGGCCTATCATATCTGAGAGTTGAGAGAATCGGGCCTGGGTGTTGGGGTGTTAGGAGTTTGTTTAAGGGGTTAGGGATTTGTTCCCAGGGTGTTAGAAAGTTGAGAGATTTGTTCCTAGGGTGTTAAGGGGTTGAGGGATTTGTTCCCAGGGTGTTAAGGGGTTGAGGGGTTTGCTCCCAGGATGTTAAGGGGTTAGGGATTTATTCCCAGGGTGTTAGGAAGTTGAGGGGTCGAGATTTGGGAGACCAGATCTGGGTGTTTGTTCCCAAGATCGTATCGTAAGTTGTTCCCAGGAGATCATCTCCGGGAGTTGGAGAGATATTCTTGATTTTGAATTTGAACTCTGTATCTGGAGTTGGAAATATTTCCTTTTGAATTTTGAACTTTCTGTTCAAATTTCGAACATTTGTCCGAATGTTTGTTTGGATTTCAAGTATTTGTTTGAATTCCAAATATTTATCCAAAATTTGTATATTTACCCAAATTTTGAATGTTTGTTTGAATTTGAATATTTGTTCAAATTTTGAATATTTCATATCATATTTTGGAAAATTTACTAAAATATCCCCAACCAAGCCGGAGTGTAAATTACCAAAATATCCTTTGGTTGCATGTATGTTGGACCGAAATGCCCCTGAAGCAGGTACGATGTTTATGTTTTGGACCCTCACACCCATGAAGGTGTAAAATGACAAAAATACCCCTTAGGAGTTAAATGACCAAAATGCCCATGTGGCCTTGTTGTTCATGTTGTGTCCGTCTATATTTTTGACGGATGTTGTCACGCCTCGACCCAGAAAAAGCATCCAGACCGAGGCGTGAGGGTTTCTACTCTACTCAATCATCACTGGTGCATTTATAATAAAAAAATACAACTAAACTAACAATTGATCTGGGGTCAATATAAAATTTCAATTACAATTCAAGATTAAGATACAATATTTAATCCTCAAAAATCCTTATAGAAGGATATATATACATTAAAATAATTCGTCAAGACCGAATGAACCCCAAAGTACTCGAACACCTCCAAAGCCGACGCGCCACCATGTGCCTGTCTAGTTGGGATGTACAGAAGAAGAGCTGTTGTCTGCACCTTCAAAACGCAGCCCGGGTAGGAATGAGCAATAAGCTCAGCAGGTTTCTATGCTATAACACTCACAAGGAAGGTAAACAGTAAGGTCCTTGGTTCCAACTCATCTCTAGGGGAACCTCACGTCACGTACACCGTCTACTCCAGGGCACGCCCTTGATGACCTCTGGTACTGTCAACAGTCGTCCCAACCAACCAAGCGACTCCGCGCTGAAACGACAGGGGTAGAACCCAGGGCGATACATCACTTCCCCTAACAACAAACAGAGACTGAGCCTGAAACCCAGAACGACCTCTAAACCTCGATCAAGCATAAATTGCAGCCGACTAGACAGTCACCTCAAACCATTAGATTATTATAACAGATCAAATTCTAGACCTGACTACCCAGCCTCGGTCCTAAGGTTAGATCCGAGCTACCCGAGAGCCACAGATCGGTGATCAACCCATCGCCCACGCCTAGCCTAGGAATGCATCTAGTGCAAACAATTGATGTATGATCATACACATAGATAACAGTTCAGGCATGCAACAATATGCCAAGCATTACACAGGACCAGGCGCTGCACACAGCTCGCCTAAGGGCAAGCATAGCATTGGTCTAGGTAAAGCAGAAGAAGTAGGCACTCAAGCCTACAAACGGGAAGCAGCCCCAGCTAAACTATCAAACAGTTATGACACAAATATAATAATATTACATTCAAAGCCTAGGGCGAACTTAAGGCCCACTTATTCTACACATCCCAGGGGAAGCGCGGCTCCCCTGGTTCAACCACAAGCCACGCATGGGGTTAAACAGATATAATAATATCATATCTAAGCTAAGATCGAAAGACCAGATTTATCAATATTTAAGCAAACTATCTCGATAACTTCAGAAAATCATATCTTTCTATCTAGCCATCCGCTTGACGTGAATCGTGATATGCCTACTCAATGGCAAACCCCGAATCAGATATCCGAAAACTGGATCGATCGGATAAACGAAAATAGATCAAAACATATAATTTTGGTAAAATCTCAGATTTGATAAACCAAATTAAAATCCCGTCAAAATATAAATTGGATTTAAACCAAACTTTCCAGATCATGCCTCAATATCACTAAGATCATCCCCTCCAAAAATTAGGTCCATTTAATAACTAAAAACTACTTAATTATACTAATTAAGATGACTGCCCTGTTTCAGCACAGACAGTCCAATTAATTCACCAGAAACTCTACGTAGCTCGAAAAATCATGAAACCAGTTGAAAATGAAAGATAGCTCACAGATCTAAAACTTTCATTTAGAAATCCAACACAGATCACGCACACAAAGTTCTATATCAAGGCTAGAACACCACTGTTCTGCTAGAACAGAAAATCCGGAAATCAATTGATGAAAAACATGTTTAAATCCATATCAAATCAAATCCAATTCCTACCAAACTTTAATCAGATGTCAAGCAAGCTATAACACACCATCTAGCATACTTTAACTGAAGAACAATCAAATACAACGACGAAGAACTCCTAATCAAACCTTAATTACGCTAATCCACATTTGATTCTCCATCAAACCGTCCAAGGAGGGTGTAGATCTGCTCCTCTAGCTCCTGGCAAGCTCCCCAAACGATCACAGTAACCTCAGCTCACGGATCAAAGGAGAGAAGAAGAGGGAAGAAGAACAAGGGGAAGAACAGAGGCGGTTCGCGGGCTACTTATAGGCCCGAGTCCGATCGATCGGTGCACAGTACCGATTGGCCGGACTGAGTCGGTTCGCGTCCTTATCCGGACACGTCAGGGCGACGACTCCGATTCCGATCGATCGCTCCAGGGCCACTAGCTGTCCCAAGGACAAGCCGCCGGGCGCCTGAGTTCGGATCCTTCAATCCCAAACCCGCCTAAGGTTCTAACAAACACAGAAATCAATCATAAAGCTGTGTGTGTACCATACGAGTGTGAAACCAACCGTCAAGGCGCAATTAACCAAATTGCCCTTGGGGTCTTCACGATCAACCCGATCGCAGAACCAAGCGGGCCAGACCCTCGACCGAACGCGGTCGGACCGGGTTGGAGTAGCGGGTCCTCACAACCTATCACCCTTAAAGAAATTTCGCCCTGAAATTTAATAAGAGTAGGGCCAACAACAAAAAGAAAATAAGCACACCTGCACAAGACAAAAGAAGTTAGCAAAGCTCACAACATGAGCGACCACACAAACAAAGGGCACCAACGCCCACAACAGCCACAGAACACAGGAGACACGCCTCAGGGTGAGAACCACTTGGGACACTCTGCACACGCGCCCCCAGCGGACTATCACTGATGAAACTGTCCTATCTCTCGAGACTGATCCCTCCTATCAAGAATCTGAACTGACAGTTATCTTGTACAATGTATCTGGTCCGAGCTCAATCATCACCTCTGATGATTCCGGATGAAACTAAATGACGTTTCCTTGGCACCTCCGCTGCCAAACTAACTGGACCTCTGCATTATATCATCCGAAAAGGCATTGTCGCCAATTGCGAACTCCAACAGCTATCACCTCTGATCTATACAAACCCTCTGTCACTCTGACTTGATCCATGATGATCCTCTGGAGATCAGGTGACGATATCTGGATCGATGTCTGACGTCTCTGCAAAGTCTGCCTAACAAGCCGGAGAACAACCTAGGAAGTCGTCCTAGGCCTCTAACGGGGTAACGTCGGTGCTGAGCTATCAAATACTGTAGTAGGCGAACACTACCATGGAAGTCGTAGGCAAACTCCACCATGGAACATGATCTTGCCATCTAACATCTGCATCAATGATACGTGCTCTAAGCACGTCACCAGAGATCTGAACGGTCTCCTCTAACCACCTGTCTGTCTGTGTCGTGAGCTGCGGTGCTAGAATCTGCCCATGATCCTGGAATCGCGGCCTAAGGTGATGGAAGGTGGAACACCATGCAATCTGATCACCTCACTGACAAGAAAATAGCCAAACTGCTCTACGTCGTCCGTACTCCTCCAAGATAGGATACATGTTGATTTGATCAATCGTGCAACAATGACCCAAATCACGTGAAGTCTTCTCGGCATCCTCTACATGCTGGTGGTGAACTCTGTCACGCCATGATGCCTGCTCTGACACAAGAAGGCGGCAACGAACCTACTATCTATCGACACTCTGTCTCCACCTCCTAACAAAAGAGGTGAAGGGGGAAAGAACTCTGCATTTGGCCTCTGCATCTAACGTTTGCATCTGGTGCCACCTATGCTGAAGACAAAGCCCATAGTACTCCCTCATGCCTGAAAGGTAATCAGCAACAAGAAAGAAGTGAGTCTCTCGCACGATGTCATCACGCAACTCTGGAATTGCTACTCGACCTCTGGAGCACAATCAACTGTCTGTTGATGTCGTCAGGGATCTCAGTAGGCTCGGTGCTGTCGTCGCTCCACGTCATCATGGCTCAGGTGCAGACTCTCGGGGTAGGGCTGCCTCAACCCCCGCCTCATCTGGCCACTACTCTCTGCCAACCCTGACTAATCCTCTACATGGAAGAACCTTCTGGAGCACCCTGTCACCAACTGGGACCTCCAAAGGTCATCGCCGATGAGCGGTGTAGCTCTCTCATCTGCTCTGCGCCGTCAAGAGCCTATACCTGATCTATGCTTCCTCTCTGAGGACTGTCTAAAATGGTGGGTGATGTCTCAATAACCTCTGTCGAACAATCGGAAGCACGCGCGCGAACTGCTGTAATGCACCTCGAATGGCGCCGCATCAGTCTGGACTGATGATTGCTGAAGTAGACAAACTCTAACAAGGGACGTACTCCTCTCAGCTGCCTCCTGCAATCTGGTGATGACGTCCGCCCTGGTGTGCTTCCACTCTCACTCTGACACTAAAAGAGGGGTTGTAATGGATCTTCTGGACCTGCAACACTGCTACCGAAGCACACTCTACCACCTGCTGAAGCTGTCCAGCCCTCAATCACGAGCTAGGTACCAACCGCAACACGGATCTCTATGATCTCTGAATATCTACGCTGGATCTCTATCACTCTAACCAGGAGAGTTGGGATGCTGCGAACAGCAAAGAGGATGTCATATGGAACCAGATCCTCGAAACTCGACCCAACTGACTATCTGCCTCCAATCAGCTGACATACCCACTGAATCTGCTCTAGCCTCTCTAACAACTACTGATGGCTATCACCCTTAAAGGCACAGACGTCGTGACTTTAAGGTAAACAGGTCTGACCACCTGGTCACTCTGGTCAACGGTCCCGCAGTCCTGGAGATGTCACTGCTGAATCTCGAACACCATCTACGACCTCTGCCGTTGCATATCTGTCTACCGCTGGCACAGCCTATCTGCTGAATCCTGCCTCTAAAGGCCAAACCTCGCACTGGGCGCCAAACAATGTCGATGAACACCACTGCAAACTGATCAGAGTACGTCCTGGACCGGAAAGCTATCTTCGGGATATCAAAATCCCGAAGTCTCAGCTGGTGTAGTTGACACAAAAGCCGATCTCTGAAGTGGTCGACGAATCTCTCAGCTGCTAGCATGTCATCAACGCATAGTAGCGGACACGTGCTTGCCACTGCAACACTGTCCAACTTCCTCAAGCCTATGTATGTAGGGAGGGAATCACCCACAAAGTGAATCGGAACACTCTCTGATGCAGCACACCTGGGCGAAAGAAGTCCTGAGCTACTGACTCGGCCGACTGAGTCCTCGACTCTCCATATTCTGCTGGCATCCACCTGCAAACTCGCATTGCTCAAGACCTCCTGTAGGGCCTCGACCTCGAACTCGGTATCCCGCGAAGGCGATAACCGAAAGCTTCTCAAAGAACAGCTGCACAAACAACGCGAGGGGAAACCGCTCTCCCGAGACCCTCAAAACCAAAAGGGAGGGGTTCACCACAAACTGGTGAACAGGCCCCAGCTCTCGACAACCAGAACGATCACCAACCCGAGACTTTCAACGAGAGCAAGACGACGCCGTCAGGTGTACTGACAACACCTTCCCACGGCCAAGGAAACACAACTCGATGCGCGGCCAACCAAGGCAACCGAGAAAACCGTCAAAACCCCAAAGTGTACCACACGTGGGCGACGGACACCTAGAGGTTCCCCAACCTCTAGCAAACGCCTCAACAAGAGCTGCCAACCCAAGCTCTTGTCCCAATCAGTGGCTACTCTCAAATCCACCGCTGAATCCTGTCCCAAGCCGGCACAGCTACACAGGGACGAGTCACAAGGGAAAAACCCAAACCACCAAGAAGCTACACACTGCGAGACACTCCGAAGATGAAGGCTGACGCTGTAAGTCGAAGCTGGTGGTCCTGAAACTGGCTGCTGCTGAAGCTGCTCGCTCCTCAAGAGTGTGCGAACCGTTGCCTAGACCTGTCGTCGCATTGTCTCCAGCAAGCCTCCATCAGGAATCTGAACTCCGCGTTTGCCCCAGGTACCTGCCCTAACTGAGGTATCAACACATTGCTCAAGCCCACGCCGTGAGTCACGCACGACTGCTCTGCGGTAAGTGCCTAGCGCCCCTTGCAGCCAGCAACGTCGGTGGAATGACTCCCGGCGGCTAGTACTCGAGCACCCGATAGGATTCCCCCTCGGCATGGCGGTCCAGGCTACCTCCAACAAGAACAGGCATGACGCTGCTGAAACACTTGAACTCTGCCAACAGCTACCCAGCCGTTCCCCGAAATAACCTCGGAACTCACAACGACCACCGACCAACTGCCTGGTGTCAACCCTCAAGTCACCTGTCTCAGTAGCTAGAGCATAGTTTAGGGCACCCTAGACTGTCGTTTCAGCATACCGAGTCAGATGAACCAGCCAACCCACGTGTTGCCACGCGGTGCGAGTACACAGAACTAGAGGAGGGTACTCCCAACTACACCACCCTCCAAGGGTAGGTGCAAGAGAACAGTACGCGAACTGTTCCCACCACACAACCAACAGTGTCCCCAGTGACCCTGACAAGCGTCACTATTCATCGCTTACTGGGAAGACAAGAAACCAACAGCTTCCCAAGCAAGCGATCCTCCAGGATGTCCAACACATCCAGGATCCGGGACACCTCCTTCAACCAGTCCTATACTCCTGAAGGATCTCCAACATCGCCTATCAACCACAACCGATAAGCCTCTCGAAATTACGAGAGTACAAGGCCAAAATGAACACAACCGTAGAATCAATTGTGTTAGGAAAGATTTTGTGTGACTTCTATTCGATCTGATTTACTCACACAGCAAAATACTTAAAGACATCATGTTCACTATTTTGCCGGTAAATCCGATAGATTTCACTAGAGAAGGTTCTAGGGCCAAAAGTTACCTATCTCAATGCATGATTTTTCCAAGATGTACTCACTTTATTGTGTCAGCATTTCATTTGCATTCATTAAGCCAATTTTACATTCAAGTGGGGGATTGTTAGACCAAAATGGTGTTTTGGTTAAACTTGAATGAAAAATTGAGTTAAGTTGACTCAATTACGTCAGCTTTGAATGGACTTGGTAGTTGCACTATGTATCTTATTATATATGGTAGCCTATGAAACGTCAAAGTCCTATATCATGGGATTTGTAAGCACATGCATTTCCATTCAAATCTGATACGTCGCTACTAGCGATCGGTTGGATCTCTAATGATCTGTCGGCTCTAACGGCTATGAGTCGTGACCCTCCCATGATCTGAGGAACCGCTTCTCCAATCCATCCGTGAAGAGTCGCGTCTGCATCCCTCGATAGCATATAAATAGGACGGCTTCTGCATTAGACAAGAGAGATTTTTCAATACTCTTATTCTCAAAACCCTTCTTCATTCATTCTGTAAAGAAAAGAGAGAGTACGTCGACATTATTAGTTCGCCAGTACGTGCAGACTGAAGTGCTTCTTCTGTACGTGAGATCGTTTCATCCTGGGAGATAGACGCCATCAACTCCGTAAGCACCAAGGCGGGGCGAATCTATCTTAAGGAAATAGCGTCAAACGCTAGACTCGATCTTTTCAATTGTTTCAAATTATTCAAATCTTGATTCAACTTCCGGGTAAGTGAAATTTTATTTAAGTTTTACTTGGTCATTTTATAATCAGCAAGTGAATCACATCTTCTATAAGATTCACTTGGATCCAATATTTTTTGGATAACAATCTTAAGATAGATTCCTCGTTATTTTCTGGTTTTCAGAAATGGCTTCAAGTACCAATACTGTTGCAAATTCTGGTATGCTTACCACAGTCTCTGGTCATGTGAATCACGGAGAGAAACCGGAAAAGTTCAATGGTAGTGATTTTAAGAGATGGCAACAAAAAATGTTGTTTTATCTCACTACCATGAATCTTGCAAAATTTCATCAAGAAAATGCTCCGGTTATTAATGATAAAGATTCCAATGAGCAAGTAATTGCTACAGTGAATGCATGGAAGCATTCAGATTTCTTATGCAAGAATTATATTCTCAATTCTTTGGATAATACATTATATAATGTATATAGTCCAATTATGACTGCTAAAGAGTTATGGGAATCATTGGACAAGAAGTATAAAGCGGAAGATGCTGGAACGAAGAAATTCGTTGTTGGCAGATTCCTTGACTTCAAAATGTCAGATACTAAAACTGTTATGAGTCAAGTCCAAGAGCTTCAAGTTATCCTGCATGAAATTCATGCCGAAGGGATGGTTTTAAGTGAATCTTTTCAAGTGGCTGCATTGATTGAAAAATTACCGCCATATTGGAAAGATTTCAAAAGTTACTTGAAACATAAGCGTAAACAAATGACGCTAGATGACTTGATTCTTCGATTGAGAATAGAAGAAGATAACCGATTCTTCGAAAAGAATGCTGGAAATAACTCCATGGTAGCCAAGGCTAATGTGGTGGAAGAGAAGCAAAAGAATAATATCAAAAAGAGAAAGTACAATGGTAAACAAATAGCCAAGGCTGGTGATATCAAGAGGTTTAAAGGCAACTGCTATGTCTGCAACAAACCTGGACATCGTGCGAAGGACTGCCGCAATCGAAAAGCCCAAGAGAGTCAAAAGAAGAAGGTTGAACAAGCCAACTTGACCGAGGTAGAGAAGATATCTTCAAATATTACAAATTTTAATTTCTCCGCTGTAGTATCCGAAGTGAATTTTATAGAAAATTCTAATGAGTGGTGGGTAGACACTGGAGCTACTCGACATATTTGTTCGGATAAGAAGTTGTTCTCTACTTATGATGTAATTAATCACGAAGAACAACTATTCATGGGCAATTCCTCTACTTCCAAAGTCGAAGGAAAAGGAAAGGTGATATTGAAGATGACTTCTGGCAAAGAACTCACTCTCAACGATGTGCTGCATGTTCCTGACATACGCAAGAATCTTGTTTCTTGTTCACTCTTGAGCAAGAACGGATTCAAATTAGTATTTGAGTCAGATAAATTTGTACTCACTAAGGGTGGGATCTATGTAGGCAAAGCATATTTGAGCGATGGGCTCTTTAAGATGAATGTAACAAATGTTGTAACTCCTTTCAATAAAAATTCTTCTTTTGCTTATATGCTTGAGTCTTCTAATTTATGGCATGGTAGATTAGAACATGTTAATTTTGATGCTTTGCGTAGATTAATGAATTTAGATATGCTTCCTAAGTTTAGTATTGATGCAAACTATAAATGTGAAGCATGTGTTGAATCAAAATTAACTAGAGCCTCTTTTAATTCCATAGATAGAATGACTGAACCTCTAGATTTAATTCATACGGATATATGTGATTTGAAATTTCTTCAATCTAGAGGAGGTAAAAAATATTTTATTACATTTATAGATGATTGCACAAGATATTGTTATGTATACTTGCTACGAAGTAAGGATGAAGCATTAGATATGTTCATCCATTATAAAAGTGAGGTTGAAAATCAACTTAGCAAAAAGATTAAAGCAGTGAGAAGTGATAGAGGTGGTGAATATGATGCGCCTTTTGATAAGTTCTGTGAAGAACATGCCATTATTCACCAAACCACTCCTCCTTACTCACCTCAGCAAAATGGAATTGTTGAAAGGAAAAATAGAACATTGAAAGAAATGATGAATGCTATGTTGATAAGCTCTGGTGTACCTCAAAACTTGTGGGGGGACGCATTGCTTTCGGCAAATTATATCCTTAATAAGTTGCCTCACAAGAAAACAAGTCAAATTCCCTATGAGGCTTGGAAAGGTCATAGACCTTCTTATAAATATCTTAAAGTGTGGGGGTGTTTGGCAAAAGTAGCAGTTCCTACTCCTAAGAGGGTCAAAATAGGACCAAAAACTGTTGATTGCATATTCATTGGTTATGCAAATAATAGTAGTGCATATCGTTTTCTTGTGCATAAATCTGATAATTATGATATTCATGTTAACACAATTATTGAATCTAGAAATGCATACTTTTTCGAAAATATATTTCCTTGCAATATTTCCAATTCACGAAAAAGAACTGTGACAGAGGATATAGACCATGAGTTGACAATAGAAGGAAATGTTGAGGAACCTAGACGCAGTAAACGGGCTAAGATTGCAAAATCTTTTGGTCTAGATTTTCTAACATATTTGTTAGAAAATGAGCCTCAAACCTTCAAAGAAGCTATGTCTACACCTGAAGCACCTTTATGGAAAGAAGCTGTCAATAGCGAAATTAACTCCATCATGCAAAATCACACCTGGGAGTTGGTAGATCTTCCTCCGGGAAGTAAACCTTTAGGGTGTAAATGGATTTTCAAAAGGAAAATGAAAGATGATTGATCAATTGACAAATACAAAGCTAGACTTGTAGCTAAGGGTTATAAACAAAAAAGGTCTTGATTATTTCGATACATATTCCCCTGTTACAAGGATCACATCCATTCGTATGTTACTTGCTATAGCAGCAGTACATAATCTTGAGATACATCAAATGGATGTAAAAACAGCCTTTCTAAATGGTGGTTTAAATGAGGAAATTTATATGGAACAACCCGAAGGGTTTATTGCTCTGGGAAATGAAAAGAATGTATGCAAACTTGTTAAATCCCTTTATGGATTAAAACAAGCACCAAAACAATGGCATGAGAAATTTGACAAACACATGCTGTCAAATGGATTCAAAATAATAAATGTGACAAATGTGTTTATGTCAAAGATACTAATAAAGAGTATGTCATTGTGTGTCTTTATGTGGATGATATGCTTATTATGGGAAGTAATAACAGTATTATTAAAACTACCAAGAAGATGTTATCCAGTAAATTTGATATGAAGGATATGGGCGTTGCAGATGTCATATTAGGAATTAAAATTTCTAGGACATCTAATGGAATAATATTATCTCAATCTCATTATATTGAGAAAATACTCCAAAAGTTCTGCAAAAATGATAACAACATTGCTAGAACACCCATTGACCTTAACTTTCATTGATCAAAAAATACTGGAGAAAGCATATCTCAGTCAGAATATTCTCGTATAATTGGTAGTCTGATGTATGTTATGAACTACACTAGACCAGATATCGCGTACTCAATTAGTAAATTAAGTAGATACACGTGTAATCCAGGAGAAGATCACTGGAAGGCCATAATCAGGGTTCTTAGATATCTAAGATACACACTGAATTTTGGACTGCACTATACAAGATATCCAGCTGTACTTGAGGGCTATAGTGATGCCAACTGGATATCAGATTCCAAAGATTCTAAATCTACAAGTGGTTATGTATTTACACTTGGAGGTGCAGCTGTTTCATGGACATCCTCTAAGCAAACATGTATTGCTATATCCACAATGGAATCAGAATTCATTGCTTTAGATAAAGCAGGAGAAGAGACTGAATGGCTTCGTCATTTTTTAGAGGATATTCCAATATGGCCAAAACCTGTACCAGCAATTTGTATACATTGTGATAGCCAATCAGCTATAGGAAGGGCACAGAGTGACATGTATAATGGTAAGTCTCGACATATTCGTCGTAGACATAATACCGTAAAGCAATTGCTCTCAAATGGAATTATCTCCATTGATTATATAAGGTCAAAGGAGAACCTTGCGGATTCGCTTACAAAAGGTCGAACAAGAGAGCAAGTGAATTGCACGTCGAGGGGAATGGGTCTAAAACCTATAACCAAAGAGTCATCATAATGGCAACCCAACCTAGTTGACTGGAGATCCCAAGATCTAGGTTCAAAGGGACAACCGAATTATGACTAACTCTAGAGAAGCACTAGGGAGATAAAATCTCCAATCCATTCCAATGATAAATTAGTGCTGCCTGCAGCATTTATTAGGATAATCTTTGATTTTAATGATCTCTTATATTTTGAAACTTCAAGTGGGATATAGCAGGATATTCTTAATAAGAGTCACCTATATGAGTGTGAAGGGGTCACTTCTATGAGAATTATAAGGCAAAATTCTCTAAAGTGCTCATGAAAACCAGGAACTGTTCAGGGCCAAAATGAACACAACCGTAGAATGAATTGTGTTAGGAAAGATTTTGTGTGACTTCTATTCGATCTGATTTACTAACACAACAGAATACTTCAAGACATCATGTTCACTATTTTGCCGGTAAATCCGACAGATTTCACTAGAGAAGGTTCTAGGGCCAAAAGTTACCTATCTCAATGCATGATTTTTCCAAGATGTACTCACTTTATTGTGTCAGCATTTCATTTGCATTCATTAAGCCAATTATCCATTGAAGTGGGGGATTGTTAGACCAAAATGGTGTTTTGGTTAAACTTGAATGAAAAATTGAGTTAAGTTGACTCAATTACGTCAGCTTTGAATGGACTTGGTAGTTGCACTATGTATCTTATTATATATGGTAGCCTATGAAACGTCAAAGTCCTATATTCATGGGATTTGTAAGCACATGCATTTCCATTCAAATCTGATGCGTCGCTACTAGCGATCGGTTGGATCTCTAATGATCTGTCAGCTCTAACGGCTATGAGTCCTGACCCTCCCACGATCTGAGGAACCGCTTCTCCAATCCATCCGTGAAGAGTCGCGTCTGCATCCCTCGATAGCTTATAAATAGGACGGCTTATGCATTAGACAAGAGAGATTTTTCAATACTCTTATTCTCAAAACCCTTCTTCATTCATTCTGTAAAGAAAAGAGAGAGTACGTCGACATTATTGGTTCGCCAGTACGTGCAGAATGAAGTGCTTCTTCTGTACGTGAGATCGTTTCATCCTGGGAGATAGACGCCATCAACTCCGTAAGCACCAAGGCGGGGCGAATCTATCTTAAGGAAATAGCGTCAAACGCTAGATTCGATCTTTTCAATTGTTTCAAATTATTCAAATATTGATTCAGCTTCCGGGTAAGTGAAATTTTATTTAAGTTTTACTTGGTCATTTTATAATCAACAAGTGAATCACATCTTCTATAAGATTCACTTGGATCCAATATTTTTTGGATAACAGCTTTAACTGAAGAACAATCAAATACAACGACGAAGAACTCCTAATCAAACCTTAATTAAGAAACCTATCTTATTACGCTAATCCACGTTTGATTCTCCATCAAACCGTCCAAGGAGGGTGTAGATCTGCTCCTCTAGCCCCTGGCAAGCTCCCCAAACGATCACAGCAACCTCAGCTCACGGATCAAAGGAGAGAAGAAGAGGGAAGAAGAAGAAGGGGAAGAACAGAGGTGGTTTGCGGGCTACTTATAGGCCCGAGTCCGATCGATCGGTGCACAGTACCGATCGGTTAAACTGAATCGGTTCGTGTCCTTATCCGAACACGTCAGGGCGCCGACTCCGATTCCGATCGATCAATTGCTCCAGGGCCGCCAGCTGTCCCAAGGACAAGCCGTCGAGCGCCCGAGTTCGGATCCTTCGATCCCAAGCCCGCCTAAGGTTCTAACAAGCACAGAAATCAATTATAAAGCTGTGTGTGTACAACGCGGGTGTGAAACCAACCGCCAAGACGCAATTTACCAAATTGCCCTTGGGGTCTTCGCGATCAACCCGATCGCGGAACAAGGCCATGGGGCTCATCTCAATGAACTGCAATGCAGGAGCTAGGAGGGGATCCACGAAAATCAACCCTTTACCTGGCACTTGTGTCATAATGTCATCATCTGTTGCATAGAATTTACCTTCAAAGTAGATACAATTATCAATATACATTCCCATAAGAAGCTGCAACGAGGACCAACCGACACATTTAGTGGTGTGTGTGTGGCGACGGGCCGACTGTGGCGGTCATCAGTGAAGGTAGGAGGTAGGGGTGGTGCGAAGGATAGTGGGGGATCATATCATAGCAGTGGCTGAGAGAGTGGTGGTGTGGTGGTGGTGATTCTGGTGAAGGCGGTGATGGTGTGGTAGCGATGACCATGGAGACTCCAAGTTGTAAAAATTAAAATAAATTGAATGCACTGTTTCATTATTAATATGCTATGGTCATACCATCTATGATGGCGGAACTTCCATTTTTATTTTGTTTTTCTTGTTTTAGTTTGTTTTGTTTTTTATTTTTGTTTTGTTTTCTTTTGATAGGCTTTCCTACCATGCCGCTTTCTTTCGTTATTTTAGGAGTTTTTAAATAGCTTTCTTTTTGGTTGGAGCATGCCAAAGATTTTATCAGTTATATAAAAAGGTTTACGATATCTGAAATATCATACATCCTTCTACAATCTTTGGAGTTGCTTTATATATGCTATTGAGATTAATTCAATCAAAATATTTTCGGAAGATTCCTAACGTTTCGTATCTAGCAGAATATGATCAAATATCTTATTAAATTTCTGATAGATTGTAATTATTGCTCAATATAGCTTATTCGCCATTTGAGTAAATTATAGCATCACTACAACTTCATCAGCTAACTTTCCCTCCCTCGTAACCTCCGCTATCATCATGCAAAAACGAGGGCTAGAATACAAGCAAAAGAAATCTTCAAAAGCAATTGTGACGTGAAAATGAAATGGGCATGGTAGGCCAACTCCCAAATGATTGAAAGATCAGGAAACACTAATTTCTAGGCTTCCCTAAGTGACGATGCCAAGTATTGCATACAAAGAGTGAAAAATTGGAGTCGATAATTACTAAACATCACTAAATCATATCACAATGAAAAGATGCATCCCAACTCGTTATTGCCGGCGAAGAGAAAAAAGAGAGGGCTCACACTGGAAAAGATTTCTAGGAAGCCGGTCGCAACTCATACCGCAAGGGATGGGCTGTCTGTTGCAAGTGCCATTGTGTTCAACCCGTTGTCCACATATACAATGGAACCAGTTATAGCTGAAGCCAAGGGGGAAACCAAGAATGCTGCTGCGTTCCCAACCTCATCTGCACCATATTTTATAGATGTAAAAGGAAGATTCATACTCTTAGAATGCAAATAATATAGATAAAAGTTTGGAAATCTCGATCATTCACCTGCCAGCAATTCCTTTTGCAATGGTGCGTTAGCATAAGAATAATCTTTCATCTTCTAAATGAATCCTATGGCTTTGGTAGTACGGGTTTCAGTGGGCCTGGAGATGCAATGAAGCTCTAGAATAAACAATATGACCTTCTAAAAAACAAGAGAAATACATTCATAGGAGTTCAAAATGAAAAAATTCAGAATAACCCGAGTGGTCATCACCCACAAGAACGATGATCGTAAAGGCATTATGCTCTGCCTATAGGGATGAACTAAGGACACGAGTCAGGATAACATGAGAGGTCATCAGCCACAAGATTGACGATCATAAAAGCATTATGCTCTGCCTACTGAGATGGACTAAGGACATATCTACAAAAGAAGCTAAATCTACCTGCAGATATAGTGTTGACTCTAATCTTGCGTTTCCTTCAAGCCTCAAAACCTAGCACCTGCATTATCCACCAAAAAGAAAAAGAAATCAGTGAATAATGCAGAGTTATTCAAACCAACAGAAATAGCAACATAATATCTAAATATAGTACTACATGCACTACTAAGCTTACTCTGGTATCACTCTCCAGAGCTACTTTAGCCGAACTCATGCCCCCACCATATCTGCAATATAAAGGTGGTTACGTATATCTTTGAAAAGAACATATACCCTAGACAAGACTCTAGAAGGAAACTAAATAGTCCGTACCCAGGAATCGTCCTTTCAGAAGCAATATATGTCAAGGAAATTGAAGCACCCCCTGCATCAAAGGATTTCAAAACTTAGACTATGGATCAAACTGACATTAAAGATGGCAAAAGTTTGATAATTTACAGCATGCAGGATGGTGCTCAAGTGAATGGCAATAAATCTGATACGCCTCATACAAACAACGACTGCCGCACAGCCAATTAGCCTGGCATGTGCATTCTCACATGCCAGAACGTAAATGAGCCCAACAGAAAGATAGGGAAACAATAATTATACTTCTGCAACAACGAACAAACCTGGATTCATTATTCGAAAGAAGTGCTGAAGTAAAGAAACAAAAGAGTAGCTCCAAGCAGAGGCTGCAGCAAGGTATCCTTTTCTGGAGGTCTCAAGCAGAGGTTTGCTAACCTGCTCATGAGGAACTACAAATCATAAATTCTGCCAAAAGTAATAAAAAAAGGAGGGGAAAAAGTGTACCTCATGTCCATTGGTAAGAGAATGAACAAGGATGTCAATGCTCCCAAAATCATTTTTCACACACTCAGCCACTTCCTACAAAGCATAAAATAGTGCAATTGAGAAGGTAGTGAAAGCACGATCTTGGCCATCACACATGTTCACTATAATGGCATTGTAACTAGAGGTGTGATGGACCTGAGACGCTGTATCCTTGGAAGAAACAAGGTCCCATGTAGACATTAACATCATACAGTTAAACCTATGTAACTTTAACTTGCGGGGTACCTTAACAGTCCAATTGGTAGCTCCTGCATAACATTTATTTGCTTTAACCTGACCATATGACAAAACTGCCGATAATTAGGAAACTCCCAGAGGCCACAAAAAACGAAAGCACCATTGGCTTGTAACTTACATCTTAAGGAACATCCTCAGGAGTATCATAAACTGCATCTAAAGGATATACCTTTGTAATCTCCATAAGAGAACCATCTGGCAACCTATCATGCGCAAGATTCCAATAGAGGTTATACTCAAAAATTTACAGACCCCTACTTTAGGTTAAGCATGGAATGAGGGAAAGAATGACGAATAACATTGACTTTAAAGTACAGACCGATGTGATTCATCAAATTTCCCACGTCTAAGGCTAGTCTCAAAAATGTTTAAACCCTGTAGAAAGATAAGCAATTAGATGTTAATAGCTAGACCTGTACAAACTTCCATTTTCCAGATAAGATTAAGCAATGCTTGGGATTCACATACAAACACCCATGTGCCAACAAGAATATCAGCACCAGCAGCAGCGAGAGCCTTTGCAATTGCCCAACCATACCCATTATCATCAGATACTCCGACAATAAATGCCCTCTTACCTGAGAAACATGTGAAAGCATTTGTCTATAAGCTTGGTAAACATTAGTATCACGATAAATGCAGTTTTCTATGTCACAAAACCATCTTGCTTCTTAGCAAGTTTGTCTATATATCCACACATGAATACACGATTTCATGCTCTAACATAACCTGAATACAATAATCAAAAGCCTCCATTTTAGCGTTATAATGATTTCATATATAAAAAATGAAGAAACACCAAGATGACCAGAGAAATTCAGCAAATCGAGACAATAAATCATCGAGATTTTAATATATAAATTCCGTCTGAAAGCATTTTCCAATAAAAAAGCGTACTGCATACTAAAGTGCAGCAGCCAGCAAGAGTTTCCGACTAAGTTATGCTTTGTTGGTAAGATTGGAAATGCAAAGGGACTATTAGGCTTAGGCAGATTAGAAGGGTGCAGAGAATGGAGAGCCCATATATCTTCGAGTTTACCTTGATCCATACATAGAAAAATAATGAAGCTAATAGTCGGTAAGATTATTCATGCCTGCTACAGAATTTATCTTGAACGTTAATCAAGAATGTGAAAAGCAATTCAGAAAAATAAGACCGCTGAGTAAGAAACCAAAATACCACTGACAAGTTTAGCCATACCTCTCAGATCAATAGGCAACCCAGATGCACCTCCTTTCTCACTCCCTCCAGACATGGCCCTAGTCACGACCGAATTAACTTTTGAACATGCAAGCTTGTACTTTGGAAGAAGAGGTGCAGATGGGGAGATATGCGAAGAGCTCCTCAATTTGTTACTAAAGGCCATCTTTAGATCAGACCCTGGTACCATTGCCCTTGACAGAAGCATTCTGTGAGAAGATGAAAGGCACGCCCTAGCAGTAACCATTTGCAAACCGGGAGCTGCTGTTGCCTCCATCTTACTTTTCTGAGAAGAATCAGGACACAAAGAAAACAATCTGCACAAAAAAATCACAAATGCAATTACTGTGCTTACATTAACAAGCAGGCGTTTTTTTTTATTATGTATTGACCAAAGCATGAGTCACAGAATTCCAGCTCCCTATCCTTATGTGTGCTAAAAAGCCCAAAAACATCAGCAGGAATAACCAAAGACCGAACTTGTATACCCACTTGCAGGAGCTGAGCTGAATATTTCTACAAAATCGACTATTGTTTCATAAGAGGCCATCCAAAAATTGACAACAAGGGCAAAATGACAAGCAGAAATACACAATCATTATCAAAAGCAAGACGCAATCTTTACGATTATGGAAAGCTTGAAAAGAGCAGTACTCAATTAATCTAAGACGAAATTCTATGTTGGTAGAAATTATATAGTTGAACGAAGTTAGGCAATAGCTGAAACAAAACCGTGGATGAAGTAGAACTGGTTCAAATTACGCTTTTGAATCAGCAAACTATCACATTTTCTAAAACCGAATGGATTGCAGAACACATGTAAGTGAGCAAGATAAGATCCTAGAAAGTATCAAACGCTGTTATAGTGCTCCAATAACGCTGAAAACTCGATTAAAACCTCGCATTGGTATGAAATCGGGCGCAACAATATCTCTCGAATAATCCGACCATTTCTCGCACACTCACCTCTCTGCGAAGCAAACGGCCCTCAAACGCCGATTCCTATAGGCAAAAGATCCACCTCCCGTCACCGGACAGTGCCTCCGAAACCCCACTAGCTTGTACGATCAAACAAATGCAATGGCGAAGCGATCGAGGGGGGGTATAAAAGGTTGACGACCTGCTCTTCGATAAGATCGAAGAGCTCCCAAATTAGGGTTGGCTTAGGGTTTTAGGCCATGTCGACAAGGTTGCCGGCTGAGTGGTTAGGGGGGATGACCTCTTCGTGAGGAGCTTTGCCTACGCGGTATATAACACCAAACACGGTACAAGGTTTAGCAGCTTCGCTTAGCTGGCAATTCTTGGGGATCGGATATGGGCCTAATGGGCTGCTATTTAGGAGTGGATCTTGACGATGGCTAGTGTGCTATATTGGATTGAGGCCCAAAGCCCAAGAAGGTCGGGCCTCGGGTCACGTGAAGAGAGCATGTGAACCACCGCTCTGGCAAAGGCATGTGTGGACCAAGGGGCTCCCTCATGGGCACCCTCCGCCTTCGCACGTGCGACATGCATCAGCGAACTTATATATAAGCCGCTCGTACGGAGGGCAATCTCATCATTCAGGGATCCCTCGGGCTGTTTGAATCTCGAAGAGCCTCGTCTCTACCACTAGGAGTAAGCATTATATGAGAAAGTACCTACCGTGCGGGCTAATATGTCACCCTACGATAGAATTAACTTTCAAAGATGCAAGCTTGTACTTTGGAAGAAGAGGTTGAGATGGGGAGATATGTGAAGAGCTCCTCAATTTGTTACTAAAAGCCATCTTTAGGTCAGACCCTGGTACCGTTGCCTTTGACATAAACGTTCTTTGAGAAGATGAAATGCATGCTCCGGGTGCCTCCCCGCACGCGCCCCCCTCCGCCGCCGCCTTATAAACCTGGGCGTTGGTCATCGCGTACTGCACGTAGCTTAGTCGTGGCTCCCATTGGAACCAGAGGTACGACGCCGGCTCTCGCTTTCTCCGGATCAGCAACAGAGTCCCTGGCGATGGCTCTGCCAGGTAGAGCGGCGGCCAGTTCTCCGTCCCCAGTGACCGGACTATGGTGGTGGAGGTTGGGGTTCCGCCGACGAGGTCCCAAGCTTCCACCTTTCCGGTGGAATCCAGCGTCAAGAACTGGTCTTTGGTGGATGAGTATATGGCGTCGGTCCAGCGAGACGACGGCGTGTCGACTACGGTCCATGCGTCATCACCGGCTTTGGTGAAGGCAAGCTTCGACAAGGGGGTGAAGATGAGCACGACGGTGTATCCTGTCCACTTCGCCGGAGAGGCGGTCGAAGGCCTGGGCTTTCCGGAGACGACGGCCTTCTCGTAGAGGAAGTACCTGAGCTGCTCTTGGGTGTAGGATTCCGGCGGCGGCATGTCGTCGCTCAAGTGGAGAAGGTACATGGAATCGTTTTGGGTTTCGACGAAAGGTAAGGTGGCGACGGAGGGGAGCTGGATTTGGTAGCCTGTGACCGGATTGAGGAGGTTGAGCTGGGAGCGGTTGTCGGCGGTGACAAGCCACCCTTCGCATGAGCCGATACATAGCCTATCAGATATCGGCGGCTCCGGCTGCGGGATGCGGTAGGCCCGCCTCTCAGAAAGGCTGAAGAAGCGGGCGGCGGTGTTGTCGGAGCCACCGTCCGACGGGAGCATGACCGACCACCAAGGTGAGCCGATGCAGGCAAATCGGACCTGGTCTGACACCGGAAGGCGCTCCAGGACGGAATCCAGGAGCTCCGCTGGTAGCTCGGACCAGCGTGTCGTCCATTCAAAGGTAGAGATGTGGTGTTTCATGAAGATAGATAGTATGGAGGCCACACAAGATTCTCTCAAGAAGGGAGCTTTGCAAGAAGGCAAGCGGATCACCAACCTCCCCTAGCTTGCCTGGTATGACAGCTTGGGTGTCCTGCAAAGGACGCGGGTTCGAAGGTTGGTACCCTCTCTCACCCCCAGCTGGTATTCTCCCCACTGCCATGCTTAACTATTAAAAAAAAAAAAAAAAAGAAGGCAAGCGGATTAGATTTTGATTTAGATGTAGTTAATTCTCTCATATTTGAGAGCTGAGATGTATATTAATAAAATACATTAATACTGTATAATAATAGAACAGGTTTTTTTTCATTGATCAGAACAGCCAAGATTAAGAACAAAATACATTACATAATTCCACTAATAAAACTGGTTACAACCTGGCATAGGATACATTAGAACTGTTTGGTTATTCCTCTCATATTTTGTAAGAAGGCAACCGGATTTGATTTTGATTTAGAATTTGCTTCTTCACAATGTACTAATAAAACAGGATGGATGGAAACAGACGTTTACGAATTAATTAGATTTTAGATGCATCTTAAGATATAGTTATTACAGGATACAACATGGCTTTTTTGTATGCATATTGTATATAGTCTGCATCTCTATAAAACAAATTTTATGTTGACTAGTTTGACTGTAAATTCTAGCATTAGAACTGGAGTTATTCCCATACCATATCAGTGGTAGTCTTGGTTGTATTTTGGAACAAGGTGTCACTAATGATATTTGTTGCAAATAAATGATATTTTATAAATCCAGACCAAACTACCATCAGTCACGTTGTTAACTCAAAAAAAAAAGAAAAGAGAAAAACTTCCGTGTAATAGGAGGTTTTGGAAGGTTTTTTCCGAAAAGGGTTAATAACATTTTACTCCCCTCTAGTTTGACAATAAGTCAATTTACCCCTTATAGTTTAAAACGTGACAAAACAAATCCTTAATTTATCAATGTGATCGTTTTACACCCAATCAGCTAAACTCCGTTAGTTGGGCAGACGGCAAACCGGCTGAACATATTCTTTAACTAATTTTGACCGGTTTGACCAGCTAAACCCATAGACTGACGTCACCTCTCACTCACCTCTCTCTCTCGTTCCCTCCCCCTCTTCCCACCTCTCGAGACAAGCACAGGCCGGCAGGAGCTCCGTCGCCGGCTTGCCTCCCTGCTGCAAGTCCTCGCCGGAGATTCCAAAAGCGCCGAGTTCCAACCTCGCCGCTCTCTCTCTCTTCCACTCCCCCGTCGCCGTTCCATTCTTTCCTCACTGTCTATGGCGCCGGATCATCCTGGCACGGTCGCTGCCGCCGTCACCACTTCCTTGGCCGCGTCCACATCACCGGCTCCTCCGTCTCCCCTTCCCCCTCCGACGCCCCGCTTTCGTCTTCCCTTCTCTCCTCGACGAGCCCTCGCCCGCTGACGACAACCCAACAACCACTTCAATCCCCAGCGCATATCCGCCCCTTCGCCGTTCCAACCTCTCGAGGTCCCCCTTCACAGCCGATGATCTCCCCCGACGCCGGTGACCTCCATCTGAGCTCGACCGTCGTCGAGACCCTCCGCCTCCTTCGGATCCCGCACTCCGCAGCACCATCTTCCCCTGTGGCACTCCCTCTCCTCGCCGACGACGCCACGACTCTCCCCAACGCCGCCCGATGATCTCTCCATCACCGCCAACCCCGACTGAGAGCTCCGTCACTCGAGCTCCCTCCAATTCCCCCAGATCCAGCACACACCGCGAAGGTTGGCATGGCGAGCAGAGAAGCTGACCTCGAGGCCCGAGACGGCGTAGGAGATGATGATGGCGGGGCCGGCGTGGAGGCGGGCGTCCTCACCTGTGAGCAAGAAGATGCCGGTGCCGACGACGGAGCCGATTCTGAGGAAGACGAGGTCGAACCAGGAGAGCTCCCGGCGCATGTCGTTGAGGCTGCACTGTGGATCTCATGGGCCTCGAGGTGGTGAAGGAGCTACTTCACATGTGCTATGAGAGTGAGAACAGCAAAATCGGTCAAGCGGGGTCACGTGTGTCGCACGTGACCTATTTAGCCAGTTTGCCGTCAATCTAGTTAACGATGTTTGAGATTTGGGTGTAAAAAGACCACATTGATAAATTAAGGGTTCGTTTTATCACGTTTTAAACTATAAGGGGTAAATTGACATATTGTCAAACTAGTGGGGAGTAAAATGTTATTAACCCTTCCGAAAAAAACCATTCTAAAACTTCACATGTTGCATTTAATACACACTTTGGCATTTAATGCACACTTTGTTGTATTTATAATTTTGCTACACACCAGGGCCGCAAAGCCCTGGCCACGTGTCATCACGTGTGAAAGGCACGTCGCTCTCCCGACTACCAATATCTTCCCCACAAACGCGAGAAGAAGCTCCAAAATTTGACGGGCAGCTTCAAAATCCTTCCTCGACCTCCCCCCCTCCCGATCTCTCGTCCCTCTCTCTCCCCAACGCCGGTGTCACCAGCGCATTTGATCTGGTCACCACCGCAAGCCGCCGGTGAATCCGCCGCCGCCTCCATCGCCTTTCGCGACGCAGACCCCGCCTACCCCTGCTGCTGCCTCCATCGCCTTCCGCGACGTCGACCCCACCTACTCCTGCCGCCTCCTTGACCGCGCCATTCAAGTGAGTTGTCGGCGCTACCCGGCCCTCTCCCCGGCGCCCATTCAATAACATATTTTTTTAATAAGATATTTATGTATATGTCATTTAAAAAAAATCCTATTTCACATATATGCCAATAATTAAAAAAAAACCCTCAAAACCCAAAACCCCAACGGTGCGGCTAGAGAAATGCCAATGCAAATTGCTACTCGCCTCCTGACCACCCCCCCCCCCCCCAACCCGCATTGTCCCCCTACACTTTACCATTATACCCTTTGTCACTTTTCTCTTCCCATCTCTTTCTATAATCATTCTCATTTGGGCAAACACATGTCCACCACCATCCGCTCTGGCTCTGCTTCTGCTGCGGCCTCGCCCGGCTCCACCTCTCTGCCCATGCCCAGCCCAGAACTCTCCGCCTCGACCTCCCGACGGTGCCTGACCCTGCGAGCTCCGCCGCGGACAGTCCTTGCGGAAGTGCCCCGGCTGCTGGCAGTGGAAACACAGCGCTGGCCCACGCTCGGGCTGCTGTCCTCGGCCTCCCTCCCAGGGACTCTGCTGTGTGGGCCCCGCTGTCAGAAGGACCTGGTCGCCCTGGTAGGGCTGCTGCTGCTGGTACTGCTGTGGGTACAGCTGCTGGCGGTACGGCTGCTGCGGGTGCGCGGCTCTCCGGTGCTGGTCTCTACGGCCCTGAGACCTCTGGGACTGCTCACCTCCTCCCCCACCTGTCGCTGGTACCGGCTGGATAGTCCTCGGTCTCCCCTGGCAACGAGGCTCCAGTGCCAATGTAGCACCCAAAACCGCTGAGTAGGTGGTCGCCTGGCGCGCGGCGATCAACCTCCTGATCTCCTCTTGGAGCCCCCTCTCAAAGTGCTGGGCTCGGGCGGTGGGGTCGGCTACCATTGGCCCAGCGTACCGGACCAGGTGTGTGAAGGTGGTGGCATACTGCTGCACCGTAAGAGAGCCCTGAGTGAGACTGAGGTACTCCTCACCAACGCCACCCGCGTACTGTAGGGGAAGTACGCGTCGAGGAAAGCTACACGAAAGCCCTCCCAGGACAACTGCTCTCCTCCTGCTCTGGTGGCTTGAACGGTGCGCCACCAGTCCCGGGCATCTCCCTCAAGCTGGAGTGATGTGATTCTGACCCGGAGGGGGTCGCTCTCGTCAAACAGAAGGTCGAGCAAACTGGTGAATCCGTCAAGCCACTCCTCAGCCGCTGACGGGTCCTCGCTCCAGTCGTTGAACCTCGGCGGGTCCAAATGGCGGAACTCGAGAACCTCAGACGCTAAGGAACGCCTGGCGACGGGTGGGGGGACCTCCCTACGGCGGAAGGGAACCTCCACCTCGCCGCCCACCGCAGAGTCTGTCTCTGCCGCTGGTACGAAGGCCTAGCGCTGACGCTCCTCAGCCTCAGAAGTCCGCCGGGCATCGCTCGCCTCAGGAAGATCGCCACGGCCCAAACTGTGAGGACTACCAGACTGCCCTGCCATCTGTACCAACAACAGAAACACGAGTTCCCCTCGTCAAAGACGAAAACGAACATCACTCAGCAAAGAGATACAAACACACTCAGCGGAAAGAAAGCAAGCAAACAGGGATGTTCTAACCCTAGAACTACCCTAACCCATGCACGTCTCAACAGAGACCCGATCCAGTTCCCTGGGATCTACAACCTATGCTTTGATACCAAGCTGTCACGCCCCGACCCGCACACGCCAAACCGGGCCGGGACACGAGGGGGAAAGACCTACATCTACTAGCTTCAACTGGCGGAAACAGTTGAAACTAACACACAGTTGGCGGAAACAACTAAAGACAAGAACAAGGCGGAAGCAAATAAACAACGTCTATTAACATCTATTACAAAACAGATATAATAGAGTTAAACAAGGGTTCTAGTACAACAGATTTACAAGGGATCAACAACAGTCCCCAAAAAGAACAACACCCACCGGGGTCTCCGCAAAGGCACAAACAAAACTCTCCTGACCCTCAGACATGGTCAAGAGCCGGCGCACTACCACGGGACGACCGACGGGGAACCACCGGAGAGGAGCTGGGACCTGCACCTGCAAACAACACAGTCCAGGTAGGAATGAGCAACAGCTCAGCAGGGTCCTACTCTACGACTCTCGCAAAGAAGGCAACACCAAACGGACAAACTCTGTGCCAAGTACTGAGGCTTGCCAAGGATCCCATAAATCCCGTCACTATCCCGAAGGGCTCCTGTCCCAAGTACGCCCCTCCGACATCCACTGCTCAGGGGTGGGTAGCTCCGACAATCCCTGTCACAGGGTGGACATGGCGCTACTAGTAGGACACCCTTCTCCAAACGGGATCTCCACACTTGGCGGAACGACTGTTGTTAAGACTACCATCTCTCAGCACTCCAAGCAGCAAAGCCAACATGACCCCTAACTCCCGACCAAAGACTAAGTCTAGCCAGGGAGTCGATCGATCCCATCAATATTTCCCCCCCCCCCAGGGTTCCTGTCCAACGTACGTCCCTCCGACAGCCACTGCTCGAGGACTGGGCTACCTCCGACGGTCCCTGACACAGGGTGGGCAAGACGATACATGTAGGACACCCTTACCCGTGCTGGACATCAGCATGGAGACACAAGTCGGGGTAACGACATCCACCACTTAGCCTTTGATTATCGGAGTCCACGGGTCAACCCCACCCAGCCTAGGCTGGCATGTCTAATGCACAGGAAGCAGTGCAGGATATGAATAAGGAAGACAGTAACAAACAACACAGCAGGGGCACACCTTCGGCCCATTTATACTAAACACTCCCGAGGGTCATGACTCCTTCGGTTCACCACAAAGCGGTAAAGGGCATACCGTCATCCCATTTATTCTACACATCCCGAGAGGCATCACCCTCTCGGTTCAACTACAAGGCAGTAATAATAAGCAAATATGCAGGATGAGAAAACATGGTAAGCCCCGAGAGCAAAACATTATTTAAAACAAGTAAAAGTCTTCCCTGCATCGAAGGAGATCGATCTCATATAGCAGTGAGATTGATCTTCCTTGAGGCTAGAAGCACCCGTCCTTGTCACCCTAACGGGATCGATCTCCACCCATATGGAGATCGATCTCGTATGTAACCCTTGACGCACCGACGCCAACCGCCAAGAGATCGATCTCCCTCCCAGGGAGATCGCTCTCGCTCGGGCGGGGCATGCCACCCCAAACGAGATCGATCTCATCCCATGAGATCGATCCGGATGGGTTCATCGGCGGCCGGACGGCGAGGAATGCCGTCGAAAACCGCAACCAAACCTCACCAAACTAGGTGGGCTGGTAGATCCACGTATCACAAAGCTATTTAAGGCTTCAAGTACCACAAAGAGATCTATTGAAATGAAAACCGGATTCCAAAACCCTTAAAAACAAGCCGGAGTCTTTGAGTAGGATCCCTACCTCCACAGAGATGCTTCGATCCACGAGGCCAAGCCTAGGATCTTCCTCACGTAGTCACGGTTCCAACGAGCCTTCAAGCTCCCAGAATGGTGGCCAGAGGAGGGAGAACGGCGGCGAGCAAGGTTCAGCCAGCCAAGGGGAAGAAGTAGAGCCGGAAGGAAGAAGAAAGGAAGAGGAAGCCGCCGAGAAGGAGAAGGGAAGGAGAAGGGGGATAAGGCCAGGGAATGCCGGGAAGCCCGGGGGAAAGGAGGGGAGCAAAGTCTCCCCTCCCCTGACAGGGGAAGCGACGGCCATCGCCGCGGCCGTCCTCTCGGACTTCACCGACGAGGACTTTCAGGGCAAGTGAGATCGATCCGCATTGCATGTCGGATCGATCCGGCTAGCAAGGCCAGATCGATCTCCCCTGAAAATGAGATCGATGTCCTTCGCCCAGAAAGGCAAACTTGGGTTGAAACACAAGCCCAATCCTAGATCTTCCGATCTCGGATCCACCTAACCTTTCTAAACAAACACAAGCACCAAACAAGGTCTGCGCACGCACACGCGGTGCGAAACGACCGACAAGGCGTAATTTCCCAAATTGCCCTTGTGGTCAACCACAAGCCACAGGAAAAGAGGGGCGGGTCCGCACACCTCAACATCCAACTCAAGGCCGACACGACCTCTACAATCATCAAATAACAAGTGCACCAGTCATCTAGGCCTATCATCAAGTTTGACTGGTCACTACAATTCAAACCGAGTCCAAACTACCCAACCCCGGTCCTAGGGCTAAATCCGAGCTTCCAGCCTCGGGACGGCGACCTACAGATCACCCACGCCCTAACCAATACAACTAATGCACAACAGGGGATGCATTCTATGAACATACACAGATAAGAAGCAAAGCATGCAACAGTATGACAAACATCATATAAGTCAACCGGATCGCTGCAGCGGTACTACCGACCGCTGCCAGCCGATCCGCAGCGGGTCCCGGCATTACGACGGTACCACGACCGTCAACCGCAAACTCCGGCAACGGGTAGCAACCCCGAAAACGATGATGAACAGTAAACAATATAATATTATATTCCGAAATATAATATTATAATCAAAAACACTCAAAACCTCTACTTAGGGGCTAATTGATCCCGTCGATCCGACGTCCAAACGACGTCGGATTCAAGATCCAACTTAGCCATCAGTAGGTGTATATACCATGATCAACATATCCAAAATCCATAATCATCCAACGGTTGGATTAACAGGAAAACACTAATCAAAACCGTTAATCAAACTAACTTACCAATTAATTGCTGCAACGCAGCCCTCCAGCAAACAAACCATAACAAATCGTAGGAAAATCGGAAAATTATGAAATCAGTGGGGTTAGAGAGTAGACGCAAAGATCTACAACTCTTATGCTCATCACAACCCAAGATCAAGTACTTGCCGGCCGAAAAACACAACGCAAGCCGACTGTTCTTCAAGAACAGCAGAAAACAGAGAATCCGAACTTGATCATGCATAAAACCTACTAAGATCTCAACCAAAGATCATAAAACTCATATCACAAATTCTACTAGGCATAAGGAATCCAACAAGACAAAGATCAACAAGATCCAACGGCTAGATCTAAAGAAACCCATTAAAGAACACAGTAGGTAGAAGAACCTACCGAAGAACGCTAATCCTGGCTGATCCCTCGCAACCAGTCACCAACAAGCCTCCAAACCATACCAGGAGCCTTCCTCTCGTTGCCACGGATCCAAGGAGCCTTAGAACATCCAATTTGATGGTCAGAGGAGGGAGAACGGAAGAGAAGAAGCTCGCCGGAGGGAGAAGAGAAGAAACAGAGCTTCTGGAGAGGAGAAAAGAAGAAGAAGAAGAAGAAGGAAGGAAGGGAAGGAGAAAAGGAGGAAAGGGGGAGGGGACAGCCGGAAAGAGGGCAGAAAGGCGAAGGAGGGGAGGGAAAGTCCTCCCCTTCTGACAAGAGAGAGCAACGGCCAGCGACGGCCGTCCTCGCGAAGCAGAAAAGCCACCGACGCTATTCCGATCGATCGCTCCAAGGAGCGATCGGTCGCTCGCGCCCCGGATCGATCCCAACACTAAGTCGGATCGATCCCAACACCAAGTCAGATCGATCCGAGCGGGTCAAAACCCACCGACTCGCTCACGAGTCCGATCGATCATTCCAAGGAGCGATCGATCGCTCAAGGGTCGTCAGCTGCCCAAAGGCAAGCTTTCGCGCGCCCGAGCTGGGATCTTCCGATCCCGGGTCCACCTAGCCATTCTAAACAAGCACTAACACAAATAAGGCCAGTGTGTGCACACGCGGATGTGAAACAAACCAACAAGGCATAATTTACCAAATTGCCCTTGCGGTCTACAACGAGCCACAGGGGTAGAGGGACATGTCCTCACAACATATACCTGTCATGCAAGGCCGTTAAATAGCTGAAACAAGAAAAGGTAAATCTCATAAACCTGAATGAACTTAAACAACTCTCGACCACCTACTTTGTTAAGGATAATACAGAAAAAAATCACATCCAAGTTTGAGATTTATTTTCCTATAGTTCATTACAGTCAATTACCTCATAATCATCAAGCAAGGATCACAAAGACAATCACATCAAGGGAAATAGGGAAAGAAAAGATATTAAACTTTGTGTACCTAAACAAGAGGATTTGACAATGGACTGGAGAACTATGAACAAAGATCTACTAAACAGAGGGTGATTAAAAATAAAAACAAGCACTAACACCATTGCTTAGTCCACATTTCCATCATAATTAGCTCAATTTTAAGCCGGGAACAAATGGCATTGTGAGTAAAAAGAAAAACCAACTGTGGGAAAAGTATGAATCCCAGCATCCAAGTTTCAAATATCAACAACAAACCCCACAAGCATCTCCCAACGCATACCAATGCCTAAACTACTATTAGAGAGTAAAGAAAGATTTAGATGCAAAGAAAGAAACATACCCTTCAAGAAAATCCTCGACGAAGCCAGCCCGGCTGCGGGAACAGGAGGGGGTGTTGCACTTTGCTGTCGGGACGTCGCCGAAGGTGAGGAACATGGTTTGGGATGGAGTGGAGAGAGGAGGGGTTTTCTAGGTGGCCGGAGAAGGAGGGAGTGGGTTGCGAGGTTGGGGAGGGGCGGTGATGTCGGCGCCCGGCGCCGACGGATCCAGAGGAGAAGAAGGAACTTGGGCGGAGAGGCCTACTCCGGCGGGGGAGGAGTGGAGGAAGCGCAGGTGGGAGGTGGGAGAGGAGGGGGAGGAATGGAGTTAAGCGGAGGTGGGAGGTGAGCCGTGCGGCGAGCCGATTGGAGAGGACAGAGAGGAGAGGTGGGAGAGGATGCTTGCAATGGATCTTTTGGCTTGCGGGTGAGAATTAGAATTCAGTATTTCATCGTCACTCGTTAACCGTTAGGGAGTCTATTCTAAAGAAATAATTTTAAGGTTGTTATATAAGAAAGTTTTAATAAATATTGTTTAAATAACACATCCATCTAGGCATGTGCATTACACACGTTTTTTTAATTAGTTAAACCCAAGGGCTAAAATACAACCAAATTTCGGTCACCTGACAAAACAGTCGCCAGGAATCCCAGGGGACATAAACAGACCCAAAGAAAAGAAAACAAAGGAGTCAAAGACCTGCTGGGCGATTTGCCTAGGCTGATGACGCCAAACAGTCAGCTACAACATTGAATTCACGAGCGATGTGTACAAAACGGATAGACTTGAAATTTGCCGCCAATCGCCAAATAGAGATAAGCGGAATGGAGAGGTCTCGAGGCCAATCCAATCTCCCAAAAGCATAACCCACTCCTAGCAACGAATCGGATTCGAGAAGGATATACTGCACTCCATTTCAACTGACTTCCTTCAACCCATCCTCCATGGCTCATAATTCTGCTTCTACGACAGGTTGAATACATTCTAAGAAACAAAGATGACAACATGAAATTCATATTTATTCAAATTTAAAACTTGAGCTGGCATAGTGGCATGTGAAACGACTCCTGTTGACACGATGATCCATGTTCAGTAGCATGCATGGCTTTAGTGCCCGTTTGAGGAAGACATTTCCCTGTTGAAGTCTGCCAAGTGTTCCTTCAAAACACAATAAGTGATCAAACGGACACCTTTCAGAGGAGCAGGAGGGTTTACCAGGCAAATGAATGGCGCCCATATTTTAGTATACACAGGAAAGACATATACAGGGTGCCCCCATCCATGGTCCACCTCTGAGAACCCTACTTTGGTCCAATCAGTAACAGCCACTGCTTCATATCCTGCTCTTATTTGGAATAGGTCATCCTCTTCAACGTCTCCCTTCGCCCACTTCTCAAAATGAGTGGATAAATCGGCCTTCGCATCCTGAATCAACCCCACCACCTCCGATATGGCTGCATCTGCAATCTTGCGACGAGGCAGCCTCATCGTCTTCCAGAGGACACAATTTCCGTAGTAACCTCCGTGAAACAACGACGATTCTCGGTCGACGAAGTGACGTATATTAGCTACGAAAGTGAAATCGAGCTCGGCATCATCCGCCGATGAGTAGCTCGGTATGCTGGTTAATGCCCGTGCCCGAGATCGCCATGCTTTCGCGCAGACGAGCTCGAATGTGGTGCATGTTCTCCCTGTCGCCTCGACGAACTGCATCTTCAGCTCTGCAATCTGGTCCAGAGACACGTCGATGACCAAGCGTTCCAAGTTCGGGGGTTCTCGGATTGAAGGTGTTACTTGTGCAATCTTGGGATTGGGGATGGCTTCCCTGCACCATACCGGATCGATCCGGGGGCCAATGAGACCCCTGCAGATGTCTCCGATTGTGTTCATGAATTGCCCAGCTCCGGCGCCGTCAAGAACAGCATGATGGAATCTCAGACCAACTATGAATCCACCACATGTGAATTGTGTAACCTGAATAACAGATCATGATCGATCAGAAGTTCATCGCATATTAAGACAGAACTGAACTATTAACCAATTATAAGTTATTATGCATGTTACATGCCTGAATCATGATGATGTACTTGCTTATGTGATCCTCCTTGCAGTCAACCAACGGAATAAAATTTTGGCCAGAGACCATCTGAGGTCCTCCCAAGTTGCTAAGGACGTCCCCAAGAGAGCAATCTGCAGATGCCTCGACAAAGCACACGCCATCGCCGGTGCAATCAACGTGCAGCTTCCCCTCCTCCGACTCCACTAGCCGGCCAGCGAGGGGGTAATAGTAGACGAGAGCCGTCGACAGCGCTTCCCTGATGGCCGCCGATGGCGGCGCCTTAGCTCCGCGGTCGCCGCTGCCGTCGTGCTTGAACACGTGCATGCAGTTCACTACCGTCCATCTGTTCACGAAATGCTGGTCGAGCCACGAGAGTTCCAACATGCCGGACGGCGTCGGCCCGCATGGGTTGACCAGCTCCGGCTCCGACTTGGTAACCGAGAAGCTCATGGCCGTGTCGACGGAGTTGTTGGAACTGGGTCGAATCTAGCTAAGAGGCTGCCTGCCGATCTTAATTTATAAGGAGATAAAATGATTTATGCCCTGCATCATGCATGCATATAAAAGGCATTGCTATAACAAGCATTGATTGGTGTCTTCAGTAACTGCTAACCGTATACCTGACATAGTGATCTCAGTCTTCCGATCGTACCTAGGCGGCTGAGATCGAACGACATATAGCCGGTGAGAGAAAAAAAATTGAAGAAAAAGAGGGGAGAGAATACTTTAATTTCAGCCATCCATGCATGACCCATGGTTCTTAAGCCGCTGGAGTCCGTGCTCGACGGTTCACAACACTTCGCTGGCAGAGAGAAGGGAGGATAGGGGATGAGGTGAGGGGAGAGGGGATGAGTTAGGGATTTAGAGGTTTAATTTATATTCTCTGTTTTTTTGTCTCAGTTTTTTTCTTTTACTGCTGGGCTATAATGACAAGCAAATAATTGTTTTCTTGTTACTGAATATTATTAGTGACAAAAACAAATTTGTTGTCACTAAATGATAATTTTACTCCCGCTAAATTACCTAATTTTTTCCGCTATGTTATTTTTCAATTTTTAGTGACGAGCATTAGTGACAACAAATAATTTTCGTCACTATAACTAAGGTTTTCAGTGACAACTAAAAACTCTCGTCAATGAAAAATCAGACAAATCGAGAACAGTGACGACAAATTAATCTTGTCACTGTAAATCTATCTTTTGTGACAATAATTATTATTGTCACTGAATGCTCGTCACTGTAGCCCACATTTCTTATATTGCTTGTCACACCCCGATCCAGAAAACCCATCCGGGCCGAGGCGTGAGGCTTCCTACTATTATTCACATCTAATCTAGCGCGATACAAAGCGGAAAACAAAGATAATTCGAACAAATTGACTTTCATGGGTAAAGCTGTAATTTAAATATTCTGCAACTCAAGACTAGCTAGCAGCAACAAGATTCTATTAAATTAACACCAAGCGGTACTATTTAGACATCCGGTACAAATTCTAATCAAAACTCCTCCAAGATAAAAGATTATACATTTAACCCAAAAGCCTCGAAGGATATATATATATATATATATATATATATATATATATATATACATAATCTATTAAGAGTATAATTGATCTCCCACAACAACCTCAAGCACTTCTGGAAGTCGTCGCGCCGCCGAAAGCTGATCCAACTGGTTCTACTGAAAAAGAATTGGCGCCTGCACCTGCAAAACGCAACCCGGGTAGGAGTGAGCGACAAGCTCAGTAGGGTTCTACTCTACGTCATACTGGAAGGGAGAAAAACAACAACCATGTCATTTCTTCGCCTAAGTCTGAAGGATGCCACGGGGTCCCATAACCCCTATCGACTCCCCAAGGGATCCTACTCTTCTCAACCGACCACGCTGGGAACATCTACCAACACGCTGGGAGGAACAAGAACCAGAACTAGTAGGATCACCCTTACCCAGCAGGAAACCACTGTTTGGGGACAACGTCAGGGACCTCGACAACCATCCTTAGCACTTGGCCTTGGAGAAGCGTCAAGACCTCTAAACCTTATAAACAGCATAATATAGCCGACTAAACCATATCCTCGATAACATGAAGATCCCAATAGTACAATCACGTCCTAAACCTTGCTACCCATCCACGGTCCTAGAGCTAGATCCAAGCTGCCCGAGAGCCTCGGATCGACGATTGACCATCGCCCACGCCTAACCTGGAATGCCTGTAATGCATACAGTGCATGCATCTATCCAAGCATCTAACCTAGGTATCACTATATGCCACAACAACAATTATCAGTTCAGCAGTTATACAATAGCCCTTGGCACACGCCGGTAACGGGCTAAGGTTCCACAATACAACGTAAGCTAGCACTCATAGCTAGCAAACGGCTAAGCATGCAAGAAGCATTTAAGTTTACCATCCAACTAGGTATTTAAATGCAAGACAAACCATAGCTTCGTCAAAAAAGGTAAACCCACGACCCAATTCCAAAGATCAATCAAAATCCGTCGAAAACCCTAGGATAATAACATGCATGTTTCCTAACATGATTTGGTATCTATCATGAACGAAAACCAAGCAAACGAAACCAGAAAACACTGTTCCAGGGCTCCTGGTCGATGTGACGGTCGACCGTGAGGCCACGGTCGACCGTGAGGCAAGTTGGGGAAAAACATAAGAGATCATGGTCGATCGGGGCATCGACCCTGGGAAGCCAAAAAGGATACAGAGCCTCACGGTCGATGCGACGATCGATCCAACGATCGACCATGCGGCCAGGATTAAACATGCCAACAACTGACGGTCGATCCGACGGTCGACCGTCAAGCCTGGTGAATAGTTCATAAGAACAGTACCAGAAATCCAATCTCTTGGATTTGATCTATCAAAGCTCATCAGAACTCGATGAAACTTTGCAGACACACGTAATAGATAGTGGGGAAACTATTGGCATGAAGAAAACAAGGTTTTGACGGTTAAAACCCAAACCTAGGTCTAAACGGGGAAAACCGACAAAACCGGCGATAAACCGAGAATCATCAGATAAAATACGAAACCATCCAGTAGGATTACTCTACGCAAGCTATTACACTAACGTATTAAGTTACACCACACTCTAACATGTAAAACTATAACAAAAGCACAACAAACCTATCCTAGGTAAAACCGATCACACGATCGGGGTAGAAACACCTACATGTGCAAGCAGGGCAGCCCCTCCACTTATTCCCCACGTCTGATCGCTAAGATCCGCTCCTCGAAGACCGCAACCCGAAACCCTAGCACAACCGGCAGGGGAGAGAGAGACAACGATAGGATAAGAAGGAAAGAGAAAGGAAAGAGAGAGAAAGTCAGAGTATTTATAGAGATCAGGACATGATCTCTGCCATCCGATTCGATCTATCCCGATCGAGCCCCGATCTTTCGATCGGAGGCACCCTTAAGGTGCTAATCATTCACATACATTAATCCAAGGCCATGTGTATGATGAGTGCATGAAAGTGCACTCTAAATAGCCTTATAACCATCTCAATTGCTAGATTATTATCTTTAATCAACATCTTTATTCCTATTTTTATATCTAAATGTTGCTTCACATAGTTGTTTGGAAAATGCAGGAAAAATGAGAAAAGAAGCTGAAAAGAGTGCATGGATCAACTTCAAAAATTAATCTGTACCTGCTCATGAAGAACCAGATGATGTGCCATATATGGTTGGAAAGCTCTAGAAGTCTAGATTCTGGAGAATTTTACGGTTCCTGATTCCGAGTTTCCTAAAGAAAGTTACGACACTTTTAGTATCGACGGCGCAGTCTGAATGGCAGAACAGAATATAAACTGGAAGTCCGATCGATCCGCCGATCGATCGGACCACGCAAAAACGTGACAGAACCTATGTTTTTCAGCCATAAGGGATCCGATCGATCCCTCCATCCCTCCTATGGGGTCCGATCGATCCGACACCAATGGTCCGATCGATCGGACTCGGGAAAAGCCAAAAACAGCGGATTTTTACTCAACCGATCGATCCAACACTCATAGTCCGATCGATCGGACTTGGGAATTAAAGGATGACAGAACGTATGCTTTTTAGAGGAACACAGTGCGATCGATCCATCCATCGATCGGACTCGGGCGTAAATAGAAGTTGAAGATTTTAATGAGACCGATCGATCCAACATCCCGAGGAGGATCGATCGGACGTTCCCAGTGAATTAAATCAACGGTTTAGAACAAATCCGTTGATGGTGAGACTTTGGAGCTATAAATAGGACTCTTTTTAGGGTTTGTGGGGGACTTTTTGGCAGCGTTTGGAGGCGAGGAGAAGGGTTTCAGGCTTGGTTTTCTTTTCTTATTTCTTCTTTATTTCTTCATTAGTTTTGTTGCCCTCATGGTGAACATGAGTGGCTAGTTTTTTTTCTAAGGTACCGATGTAGCCCTAACTGAATCATTCTATGTTATTGGATCATGATTATTTTATCAATTTATTTTCCTTGTTTCATTCATTATTAAAACTGAGATCTTAAATACCTTTATCTGGCCAATAGAAGTATTATAGATTGTTGTATGTGAGATTGGGCGAGGGTTCATTCCCTAATCTTGCAGGATCTATGAATGAATGAGTTTATGTCGAGGCCGGGTTCAAGCTAAGAGTATTCTTGGTTCATAATTGTTCTTCAGAACTTAATGGATTCTTGGTTAACACTTAGTTATGGGTTCATTAGCTAGGGTTAATTGAGGGTACTTGGTGAAGACCGCGGCCGAACGGATCATCATACCGGAAGAACGAGCCCTTGGAATTAAACTAAGATCTTGATTGATTCAATGCATAGAATGAGGATGTTATGGTGAAATCGGAACCTTAGTATTCATCCATCATATTTCTATCGTTTTTTTATTTCGTTATTAGATCTTCTATTCTCAATACTTCATATTTCTTATTTTCGCTTCGTTATTTTCTTTCTTTTCTGTTCTTTAGCGTTTTACTCTAATAATCTCTACAAATCTCTGTGGGTACGATACTCGTCTTGCTACTATACTGATTGCACCGATTCGTATACTTGCGAGATATGAAATTTATTCATCAGTGTACGCTACACGGGTGTGAAATCGACCACCAAGAGTAATTTATCAAATTGTGTAAATTGCCCCTGGGGTCACAAGAGCAACACGATCAACCTGATCGCACTCGAGGAGAAACCAAATCAACAGGGAACGGCTCTCGACCCACACGGTCGAGCCAAATTAGAGGAACGGGTCCTCACAAGTCTAATATAACTTTTCCCATAAATTTAATTCTGAGCGCTGATTTATGTACATGCTGACGTGGCATTTGCGTTACACATACCCGAATCGGTAGTGGACTACCGATTCTTTCATGTAGTCCATCGATAGTGGTCTACCGATGGATTAGATCAATGAGTCGGTAATCCACTATCGATTGAGTTATTTATGTAGTCCATCAGTAGTGAGATATCGGTGGACTCTATCAACCAATCGGTACCTTACTACCAGTATAATTCAATCGATAGGAAGCTACTAATTCATTGATCTATTCCATCAGTAGATCAAGATGGAATAATTGATAGTTAACTACCGATTCGGTGGCATGTTAATCAATAGCGAAGTTCTACACTTAAGGCTCTAAAACACCAGTGAAATACTGCTATGTGACGCAGCTGTTTTTGGAAACATCACTTTTCATCGGACTAAGTCATGGTTTCGGCCGAAATTCTACACTTAAGGCTCTAAAACACCAATTTTATTGGCTTAGGAAATATGTGTTTTTACCATAACTCTTTTTAGAAGACTCAGAATCGATCAATCGTTAGTTGTGTGGTGATTCGAATTCTTAGTATATCTGTTTTCCAATTGTAGTTTGGATCTTACTTTTTTGAGTTTAGTAATTTTTTCCCTTTATATTATTTTTTCTCTTTAAATAGACCTCAAGGCGATGGATGCAATAGTTAGTTGATTGATAATAAAATTCCCAAGTTTCTTCCCCTTCACTTGTGAATTCAAGGTTTCATCTCTCTACTACTTCTCTAAAGTTCCGCTGCGTCAGTGGACTAATTAATGTGACTTTTATATTGCCAACAACTTTGATCCAGATGCAGTAATGGCTTTACAATCAAAACCTGAAGATCCTTGTCGAGGTATCAATTCCAGTCCTCAGGATTTGGTCTTATCTTCAGTGAGACATCTCATCCATTCTTGTTAGTTGGGTAGTTGGTTGTTGGCCGGAGTTATATTGAGATGGTAATAGTTATGCTAATTCTTTGAAAAATTTCATTCTCTAATAGCCCACTGTTTATTAACTTATCAGAAAATGGACTCATATTGGAGGCCATTGCTCAGCGCCACATGCATGCATTTTACCTAAGCTTGGTTGCTCAGTTACGTACCTAAGCTGGGCTCCTTATTTATCAGGAGAAAATATCTTAGGAGACGAAACAATGACAAAAAGCGAAAGGTGGTCAATTAGATCAATTAGGAGAAAGATTAGGTAATTGAGAGACAAACAGGCATAGTCGCAAAGATCTCCAACAGTGAGAAACGAGAGAGAGAGAAAGGTGGTCAATTAGGTCAAATAAAGAGAGGAGGAGAAGGAAACGTCCAGGGCGAATATTAATTCTTTATTATTTATTTAGTTTTAATAAAACCGGTAACCACTATGGTTTTATGTTATAATAAAGTTTAAGGGAAAGGGCTCCAGCACCATAAAATAAACTTATCTCGTTGAAAAAACACTAAGCATAAGATTTGGGTCCTTAACACCATTTTACACTACAAAATACACATATACTCTTCTCTCATTCCCTTCTCTCCATTACTGTCACTAGCTCCTCCTCTCTCAAATCTAACGTCGCAAGTGGCCTGATCTTCGCCAGCGGAAGATGAGAGGGGATAGAAGAGGAAGATGGTAGGAAGAGGAACCTAACCCCACACCGTCAGCGACACTATCTCCATCGGAACCCAACCTCGAGCTCCTCATCTCCCAAATTCGACGCTGTAAGTGGCCCGATCTTCGCACGGTGGAAGATGAGAGGGGATAGAAGAGGAAGATGATAGGAAGAGGAGAGGACCGGCGGCGGTGGCGGCGCCGGAGCTCAACCCCACACCGTCAACGACTCTATCTCTATCGGAACCCAACCCCCGAGCTCCTCCTCTCTCAAATCCGACGCTGCCACCTCTCTACATCACCGCCTTCAGTCCCTTTCGATCTCCTCTACCCTGGATCAGGCAACCTCGAGCTCTCCTCCTTTCCGGATCCGACGCCACCTTCAACGAGAACCATCATTTTTCAATAATATTCATTATTGTTCATGAGTATTCTCTTTTCTCTTTTTCACTATTCTCTTTTTTCTTTCTCACTGATGTTCACAAATAGGTTTGGTGTTCATGAGTATTCTCTTTTCTCTTTTTCATTATTCTCTTTTCTATTTTCCACTAATGTTCACGAGTGGGTTTGGTGTATTCTCTTTTCTCTTTTTCACTATTCTCTTTTCTCTTTTCCACTGATGTTCACGAATGAGTTTGGTGTTCATGAGTATTCTCTTTTCTCTTTTTCACTATTCTCTTTTCTATTTTTCATTAATATTCACGAGTGGGTTTGATGTATTCTCTTTTCTCTTTTTCACTATTCTCTTTTATCTTTTTCACTGATGTTTACGAATGGGTTTGGTGTTCATGAGTATTCTCTTTTTTTTCTTTTTCACTATTCTCTTTTCTATTTTCCACTAATGTTCACGAGTGGGTTTGGTGTATTTTCTTTTCTCTTTTTCACTATTCTCTTTTCTCCTTTTCACTGATGTTCATGAATGAGTTTGGTGTTCATGAATATTCTCTTTTCTCCTTTTCACTATTCTCTTTTCTATTTTTCACTAATGTTCACGAGTGGGTTTGGTGTATTCTCTTTTCTCTTTTTCACTATTCTCTTTTGTTTTTTTCACTGATGTTCACGAATGAGTTTGGTGTTTATAAGTATTCTCTTTTCTCTTTTTTCACTAATGTTCATGAAAAAAGAGAACCCATAAAAGAGAATAATGAGTGAATGTATTGCATTTCAGTATTCTCTTTTCTCTTTTCTCTTTTTGGTGATCTAGTCCACTGCTTTCACGGTTGCATTCCAGTATTCTCTTTTCTGTTTTCACTTTTCACTTTTCTCTTTTTTACATATCACTGAAGAACACATTGATGTTACACACAAAACCCCATTCTATTTGCTTGCTGCTAGTCTGACTCATCACACTCCCAACTTACACTTTGCTAGTCCTCGAGCAAAGGAAATATAAAAGAAAAACAATAAATCTAACTAGCTACTTTCGTAGGTCTCACGGTTGTACTTAGCATGTGCAATAAGCCTTTAAACCCTTGGGTTACCCCAGTGGAGGAGTTATAGTCTCCTGAGGGTTTTCAGGGATGACACCCACAAACATCTATACATTCCCTTGAATATATCATTAGAAATCAACTATAATATTCATCAACTCTAATGCATGAAATAGAAATATTATCCATGAGTATACCCTTCAACTCATAGTCACATAAAAATATAGTAAATCAAAATATGTCATAACATATTTCCAACACTTCAACATATTTAATCATGATTAAAAATAACTTTAACACTCCTGTGTGTGAATGGGGTTCCACATGCTTCAGAGCATTAATTATACCTAAACACTTCAACTATTCAAAATCACAATCCTATCTAAACACATATTTTCCACTCATCACATAGCAATCTCTGCTTTTATTCATTTTTCTTTTCTTTTCTTTTTTTGCAGGAATTTCAAATGTTTTACGCGAACAACACACATTGTTAGGCACATTGCCCAGTTACTAAGTATGAAACCCTTATTTTTTTCTCTTTTTTTCAAGAAATTCATCCGTTTTACGCGAACAGCACGCTGATTAGGCTAACTGCCCGGTTACTAAGTTGAAAATCCTTTTTTTTCATATATTTTTTTTCTCATACTCAGATAATTACATGTGTTCATGTATTTTCTGTGTCATGACATAAAATTATAAATCTATCCCAGTATCATGCTTAGAATCTAATATCAACCCCTTAACATGTGGAAGTGAACATGTGCATTAGGATATGTCAAGCTATCCTTAGATCATGGTAAAAGTGTTAAAGTATAGAAATAAGATCATGCATAGCAAAAATTTACTATTTCTTATATGACATACAAGTCTCAGAATAATTCATAAGATAAATTTCTAAAACATGCACCTTTGTCAAATCATATCATAATTTCATTCTTTTGACATAATTCAAGGGGTGTATAATATTTGGTTACCAGAAAAAAAAATATGAGCATGAAATTTATGAATGCTACCCCCAACTTAAATATAATTGTCCCCAATTACACCAAGTCATAAACGAAAGCATAGAAAATCGGGTAGAGATAACCGTAATTGAGCTTCAAAATAGCGCTCCCTCATAAATACAAAAAAAATCACCGTCATTGGCAATAAAATTTATTGCTCCCAAGCATAACCTGCCAAAGAAATACATACATTTCCCAAAAGATCAAATATAACTCATGAAAGTTCAAAAAGGTACTAGAATGAGAAAAAATTTCAGCAGAGTCTCCTTTGTATTTTCATGATATATTAATCTGTAGAATCATTCATCCACATAAAATAAACATAAAATCGTAAAATACATCGAACCATCCATGCACAGCAAAAAAAATATTCATCATCCAAAATTTTATCCAGATTAAAGATCGAGACCGTTAGATTTAAAATCGAAGCTCTGTAGCATATGGATCGTGTTCTGTAGCAGTTGGACGGCTGAGAGCTCGCTAGTGATGGATCAACGGTGAAACCTCATCGCCGGAGGACGGTAAGGGTACGGGAAGAATCGTAGATGCTTGAGGAGGTCTCCGGTTAGCTCTGATCGAAGAATCGAGGCCTCCAGGTGACAGATCGGAGGTGAGTGGCTCGGAGGACGACGATTGTCGGAATTGGATTCTGATGATCGGAGCTCCAATCAAGGTTGGCACGGGGTGAGGAAGGATCGTGGAGGCATGGGGAACGGTCCTATGGTTCTGGATTGATGAATTGAGCTTCCAGACGGAGGAATGAAGGTGGTCAGAGCGGTCATCTTAGACTTTGTTCCACGCAACACAAACTAAGTATCATCTTCATCATCCCACTCAACTGAGGGCTCTGTATGCGGCGCAGAAGATGACCCAGCAACTCCTGGTCTATGTCGGAGCGGTCAGCTTCCATACATTTGCTTGCTGCTAGTCCCGCCGAGATCCCATCCATCTTCATCGACGGCCAAGAAGGCAATGTTGGCGGACTACAAACATACATCATCCACGTGAAACAGCCCGGCAACACAACACTTCTCCTACGCGACGTCGACCGCGAAACATGGCACATATCCTTCCTGCCTAATGCCACCCTCGACACTGGCGAGCCACGGCTGATCTACTCGTACCATGACGAAGGGCGACGCCGCCCATGCCCATCTCGATTTTGTCCGACATCATGTTGACCCGCCTATCGCCGTCGGGTGTACTGACTTCTCGATGGTGCCGGGAGAGAGGAGGGTGGGGTCGGGGGAGAGGAGGGTGGGGTCGGAGGGGTTGAAGGTGGAGTCGGCGCCGGTGAGTCGCTGGATGAGGGACAGGAAGTCACCGAGTTTGGTGTGGATTACCTTGAGCAAGATGGTGTAGATGATAACTGATGGCCGGTTCTGGGGCGACGGGAGTGGGAACGGTTAGGCCATGGAGGGCTGGCCCCGATGGCGCCTTGGGTGGCTTGTTGCCGGAGGAGAGAACCGCCGGAGAGGAGAGACGTAGATAGTGTCGTTCGTCACGAAGACCTCCGGTGACGAAGGATCAAAGGCGTGGAGGTGCTATAATGACGGATCGGAGGCGTTGAGGCGCGACGACAGATAGGAGGCGGCACACTTGTTGATCGTAGCGGCGGAGTTACAGGGGTAGAGGAGGGGGAGAGGACCTCGTGCGGGGAGGGCGAGAGGGACCGGGAGGGGAGGGGAGGGGGAGAGGGCAGGGACGGGGAGAAGGACGGGGAGAGGAGGGGGAGGGGGAGAGGGACGGGGAGGGGAGGGGAAGAGGGCGGGGAGGGGTTGAGGGACGGGGAGAGGAGGGGATGATGGAGTTAAAGTTGAGATCAGGGTGTGGGTCATCATAAGGGTAAAAAGGTTATCAGAAATACATAATCAAACATAACTGTCTATAACTGACGTCAAATGGTGCTTACACCTTAAATCTAATAATAGTGATGTACCAGTCAACAAGTTCCACAAATTTGGGGTAAATATCAATTATCTATAAAGTTTATACAACTCCCATCTCGAGGCATGCCAATGGTTTAAAAAGTGTTTTTTTTTATACAAAATTTAACATGTAGTCAACCTATATATATATATATATATATATATATATATATATAGCGTGCGGAGAAGAAGTCAAATAAAAAAAATAAGGAGGAGCAGAAGGAGTATTCCCAAGATATAAAGAAGGAATTTGTCGAAAAACAAAGTATTCCCGGGATAAGAACAAGAAATCAGTTAAAAAACAAGTGGGTCTCACATGCCACGTGACATATCATGATTGATCCATATCATGTAAAAAGTATCATTTTATATTATTTCAATAATATGTATTAAAATAATAATAAAAATACTAATATAAGTAGCCCCGTATGGGGTTGCATTGATATGCATGACTATGCCACGTCACCATGTCATGCTGTGTGGCATGGCTCATGTTATGCTCCACCTAAGGGCAATTCCGGAATATGATATATTGCTTTACTTGAAACGCCAAAATATTTGTTTTTTACTCGATAGGGATGGAAACGGGGATAAAAATCGGGTGGGATAGGATAAAGCTTATCCTCAAAAGACCGGCTAACCCATCTTATCCCCATTCTGTTTGAGGATAAAGGCGGGGGATAAGGGGTTTATCCCCACCCTATCCCCAAACCAAATTGGGTCGGCATGGCTAGTGTGATCCATTTTTATATTGCAAACAAAGCCATAGTGCCATGTGCATAAATTTATACCGTTGCAGGACTAATCTTAATGATAAGCAAGTTGGCTGGACCCAAAGTGGTTGGACCCAAAGGGCAGTCACTACTCACTACTAAATAGGGTCGGCATGGCGAGAGTGATCCATTTTTATATTGCAAACAAAGCCTTAGTACCATGTGCACAAATTTATACCGTTGCAGGGCTATTCTTAATCATAAGCAAGTTGGCTGGACCCAAAGGGCAGTCACTACTCACTATTAGAGACAAGCCTGATGCTCCGGTTACGTGTCCATAGATGAGCCGCTCGAGAAGAAAGAGATGTGAATTCTTGTCACAAATTTATACTCTTTCTTTTTCCCTATTCCTAATATATATTTTGAATACGAGTCTTGTAATTTTTTAGTTTTTGAGGTTTGCTAAACCAAAATTGAGAGACATCTCCTTCTTTGTCCCTATTCCTAATATATATATCAGCTAAACCAAAATTACAAGACTCCTATTCAAAATATATAAGGAAAAAGATTTGTGTACATGCCATGTGCATGTACACAACCTATGTGGCTAACACCTAATCCATTACTTTTCCCCCTAATAAGTAATAACATCACTCTAGGGTTGGATGTTAGTCACATGGGGGTGTACATGCACATGACATGTACCCCAATTGAAGTCCAATATATAAAGGACCAATCCTAATTCCTTGAGCACCCGAACTTGCCAAAAATAACAAAATCCAAAATTTTCTAAAAATAGAAATTCCGGGATAAGCTTAGCGAACTAAATTTAGAAAAATCCTAGCGGCATGTTTGGTTCGCGCAATGAATGTGGGACGGATTGGGAATGAAGGCCGGAATGGAGTTGAGATGAGAATGAAGAGTGGACGGAGAATGATGCCGCATGTTTGGTTCGTACAACGAATGAGATTGGAAATCTTGCTTGAAAGTATTTGGTACACAAAAATAAGTGTGGGAATGGAATGAGAATATGATATAAATAACCAAATTATTTTATAATCGCCATTCTGTTAAAAATGGAATGAGGGAGTCCGAGAAATGAAACATTCGATTCACAACTTTAATGTCTAACCAAACAACGGAAAAAGCTTTGACTGGGATTTAATCATTCCATTTCCAACGATTATGTCTAACCAAACGTGCCGTTAGGATACTAGAATTGACCGAATTCACTTACGAGTTTTGTATAGAGAGAAATCATTTAAAAAGAACATTATAAGGTGTATGAGCATCATCAATCCCATAGGAAGGTCAAATAAGTTTCTACCCAAAGATAAGCCTAGGTGCCACGGATTTATGAGATTCCTTATGCTCTCTGGAATCTTTCTTACATGTAGTTTCGCGAGGTTCAAATATCTACTCAAGTTTGAACGATTAAGATCTAAGATCCTGAGACACTTGAGTGTTGCTTTATTGAGTCATACTATCGGTTACATTTATGGGGCGTTTGGTTGCTTGTATTAGCTGATGCATGCATGAGCTAATGCATGCATGAGCTAATGCATTTTTTTGATCTATACCAGTGTTTGGTTGGCCATTGCATTAGCAGATGCATGAATCAGTTAATGTAAAAAGGGCCTCAAATGCTGCATTAACAAAACCAGTCAAAATGATTGTTTTTGCTAATGCAGCATTACATTAGCAGATGCAATGCACTGCATTAGCTTATGCAAGCAACTAAACGCTCCCTCAGATGGCTAGTTTCACAATACAAAGGGAGGAGGGACAATAGAACGAGAGAAAGATGGTAGAGAGAGACGGTAGAGTAAGAGATAGAGAGAGATGGTATAGAGAGACGGTGTAATATTTTTCTACACATAGTGTATTAAATAATATTAATAATATGTTATTATAATAAAATATTAATATAAGTGGGTCTCACATGCCACGTGACATACCATGATTGATCCATATCATGTAAAAATATCATTTTATATTATTTTCATAATATATATTAAAATAATAATAAAAATACTAACATAAGTAGGCCCGTATGGGGTTGCATTGATATGCATGACGATGCCACATCACCATGTCATGTCGTGTGGCATGGCTCATGTTATGCTCCACCTAAGGGCAATTTTGGAATATGATATATTGCTTTACTTGAAACGCCAAAGTATTTGTTTTTAACTCGATGGGATGGAAACGGGGATAAAAATCGGGTGGGATATGATAAAGCTTATCCCCAAAAGACCGGCTAACCCATCTTACCCCTATTTCACTAACCCTATTCTATTTGAGGATAAAGACGGAGGATAAGGGGTTTATCCCCACCCTATTCACAAACCAAATTGGGTCGGCATGGCTAGTGTGATCCATTTTTATATTGCAAACAAAGCCGTAGTGCCATGTGCACAAATTTATACCGTTGCATGACTACTCTTAATGATAAACAAGTTGGCTGGACCCAAAGTGGCTGGACCCAAAGGGCAGTCACACTACTCACTACTAAATAGGGTCGGCATGGCTAATGTGATCCATTTTTATATTACAAACAAAGCCTTAGTACCATGTGCACAAATTTATACCGTTGCAGGGCTAATCTTAATCATAAGCAAGTTGGCTGGACCCAAAGGGCAGTCACTACTCACTACTAGAGACAAGCCTGATGCTCCGGTTACGTGTCCACAGATGAGCCGCTCGAGAAAAAAGAGATGTGAATTCTTGTCACAAATTTATACTCTTTCTTTTTCCCTATTCCTAATATATATTTTGAATACGAGTCTTGTAATTTTTTAATTTTTGAGGTTTGCTAAACCAAAATTGAGAGACATCTCCTTCTTTTTCCCTATTCCTAATATATATATATATATATATATATATACACACACACAATTCTTTTCTCCTACAGGACGTCGCTGAAAATAACTGTGCGCGCCTATCGCAGAGCCCATCTGCTGACCGTCCATTTACTGCGTTGTATCCAATGGTCAAGATTAAACTGCATTAAACCCGGTCTCTCGCGCGACATGTGACCTCACCTTCCCCCTCCCTCGCGAACCCTACCGTTCCCCCCTCTCTCGCGACCTCCCTTTCGACCTGAACGGCGACGACGGGATCCTCTCTCTCCCTTCTGTGGTGATGACGGGGACGGGGACCACGAGCGACGGCGATGATGGGGACTGCGAACGGCGACGACGGGGACGACGAAGACCACCTAGCTCCCCCTCCCTCTCTCCCTCTCTCTCTCTCTCTCTCTCTCTCTCTCTCTCTCTCTCTCTTTCTCTCTCGTGTTCTCCCATTGCAGATTTGTGAGCAGCAAGATGCGTGCAAGGGCAATTTGCGCCCCCCACGGAAACCCTACCTTCTTCTCCAAAACTCGTCCTCCATCTGTGGCGATCTCCCTCTTTCTCGTCGTCTTCTCTCTGCCACAAAGTCGATCTGCTCTCGTCGCCTGATTTTTGTTGAAATGGATTGTATTTCAATATGACTCACTAGGTGTATGGTTTTCGTTCATTTTAATTTGACTTTCAATTTTATTTGTTTTCTTTAGATTGGAACAAGAACTATACATTTTGATCAGCTCGCATTGTTGAGGTTCAGGAGATTTATGGAAAAAAACTGCTGGAGCCTTTAGCCTTTTGAAATTGGATTCAGATTTGTGAAAAAAAAGCTGGAGCCTTTTGAAAGAATTGCCTAAGATCTAGTTTGGCTTTCTTGTGGGCAAAATTGGATTCAGGTTTCAGATATTTGCATAACACCCCTGCTTTAGACTAATGCCTGAAATGAGAACGTGAAGAGTTTACATGTATACCAAAATTTCATTTCAGAACTACTCAATCAAACACGTGATTGAGTGAATACAGCAAAATTTCATTTCAGAACTATTTACATGGAAACATAAATCAAAACCATCCAACCTAAATATAAAATATCACATACATCATACTTCCATTCACTTGAAAAATAAAAAACAGCTGAAGCCTTAAGATCTAAAGTGTTAAGAACATGTCAAGTTCTTTCCCATATACATAGCTGGTAGCTTTTTCCATTCCTTATCATTCATGTAAACCTACCAATCTCAGTCCTCCATAGCCTGCAGAACACAAAAAAGAATGGATCTAATCAGGTCAAAGTTTACAATAAATTTGAAAGCATATTAATGCAAATTTCTGACTATTTGGATTTTGGACCAACAAACAAATAGATTGGATTCCTTAATTTGTTGAATCCAAGCTTTAACTAGTTATAACCACAGGCCAGGTACATCTGTGTCAACAAACTACCCAAACCATATGAGAAATGAAATAGTGAAGCAACTCAGTTTTTGATCTCTTTAAAAAACTCTTCCAACTTTTGCAAGTCAGTTTACTAGTTACACAATCATGAAAATTAACACACATTCTATGACAAAATTAACACACATACCATCAGAAGATTCATTGGATTGATTTTGTGAGGACCCGCCCCTCTACTCTTGTGGCTCGTTGTGGACCGCAAGGGCAATTTTGTAAATTGCGCCTTGTCGGCTAGTTTCACACCTACGTGGGCACACACTGACCATGTTTGTGGTAATGTTTGGCTAGAATGGTTAGTGGGACCCGGGATCGAAAGATCCGGGCTTGGGCTTAAGTTTTAGCCCAAGTCTAGCTTCCTGCGAAAGAAGGATCGATCCTTCCTTGCTAGAAGGATCGATCGTTCAATGCCAGGAACGCGGATCATTGAGAAGGATCGATCGTTCCTCTGGGACGGATCGATCGTTCTCTTGGACGGATCGATCGGTCCTCTTGGACGGATCGATCGGTCCTCTTGGACGGATCGATCCTGCTTAAGTCGGTTCGTTTGTCTATAAAACGGACGTAACCTTCTCCCTTGAATCTCTTTTGAAATCCGAGTTCTTGGGCTGAGAATTTCTAGATTTCGAAGAGGTTGTGGAAGATCCAAGGCCTAGCAGCTGGGATTGAAGCTGCTATTGCTTACCTACAATTCTTCCGGGTTTTTTTGGAGGTTTTTCCGGCTGTTTGTGATCTCGAGCTTAGATCTTGATATATACTTGTTAGATTGTAGTATTTCCACCGGTTTTGGACTCGTGGTCTTTCGTACTAATAGATCCCAAAGTTTTGTGAGATTTGGTGGAGTTTTCCGACGGTATTTCTCGCCGGAGGTTTGCCGGAGAACCCAACGCGATCGATCCTTCTATGAGAGGGATCGATCCTTCCTTGTTGGTCATGCTGAACTCGAGCATGATTGTTCATTCTCGGGGAGGACGATCGATCCTTATGCCTTGGGTAGCATGGGATCCCCCTCGTCGTGAGTAGGCTCGATTGTCCCTTGGGGGGAAGGATCGATCCTCCTTGGCACGGCAGTGAGGATGTTCCCTATCGCGAGTAGGATCGATCTTCCTGGGAGGACGGATCGATCACACTCGGCACGATATGGAGAGATTGTTCTCTGCCACTAGAAGGATCTATCTTCCCTGGGGGAAGGGATCGATCCGACAATGGCAGAGAGAGAAATTCTTCTTGGTTTTGCCCGCGGGGCTTTGCATGTATAGTTTTCTTTACTGTCTTATACCTGGTACATATGTTTAAGCATGCTAGCCCCATATTAGGGGCAGTGGTGAACCGGGGGAGTGATTGAAGGTCCAAGAGGGGGGTGAATTGGACTCTTTTCGAAAATCTAGTTTAATGGAAAAACCAGAGAGTAGAGAAACAACACTTTAAATGCTTGTAGATGGGATGAAAATAAAGCAAGGAGACATGCAAGAATACAGTAAAGAGAGTTAGAGAGATGACACCGATTTATAGTAGTTCGACCCAACTCTTGGTCTACGTCCACTTCTCTCAAGGCTCTCCTTGAGGTTCTACTACTTGCAAATCCCTTACAAGCTTTTCCTCCAAGCTTCCTGGTGCTTGGTGAGCTTACAATCACAACCACTTGCTGTTTGAACAACTCTCAAAATACTTTTTCACACTTGAAAAAGGTTTACAAAGGTTTTAGCTCAAAGAGAATAAGTAGAAATCTTTCCTAGAACTTGCTCAAATGATCTCAATAATAATGATAAAAGTTCTTGCAAGTTTACATGAAAGAACTACTTATAGATGGGCTTCAACCAGTTCAACAAGGAGCCCCAACGGCTCCCTGCAACTCTCCAACGGCTAGTTTTTTACTCTGCGCGCTGCTGGCGGTCGATCCATGCATCGTCCGTCACGTATAAAAAACTCAGCCTTTTTGCTCGACGGTCGATCCACGCATCGTCCGTCACTCTCACGGTCGACCGTGACATCGACCGTCACATCGTCCGTGAGCCTCTGTTGAGAAGGTCGCTTCCCAGGGTCGATGCTCGGATCGACCGTCGCTCCTTGACTTTTCTTCATTTATGCGCCACGGTCGACCGCCGCATCGACCGTCAGCCTCTGTGAAGAAAAATGCTTCTCAGGGTCGATGCACCGATCGACCATCGCTTCTTCACATTCTTCATTAATGCGCCACGGTCGACCGCCGCATCGACCGTCGCATCGACCGTCGGGCTCTGTGAATAAAAACACTTCCCACGGTCGTTGCACCGATCGACCGTGAGCCAATACGCATATAGCCAAGTATGAAACATTCACCACGGTCGATCCATGGATCGACCACCACATTCCCACGGTCGATCATTGCATCGACCGTCAGTATAAAAATGACTTAAATATTGAATTTTAGATTTCCAATTAAAGAGGTAATAAATGTTAAACATATATTTTATCATTTAATGTATATTGGCATCATCAAAACAATGTTATGATCAACAGTGATGACTCCCGGGATGTTTAGAATAAACGGGCGGGTAGCCATACAGCTTTCCTTAGCCTTGCATGCCGGCGTGCGTCGAGGGCTTTATCTGTGATATCTGTGAGCTGTTATTTGCGGGGCTGCTTCCCGATGCAGGTGTTGTGCTGGACTGCTAACAGTTGGTGGTGGAACCACTGTAGAAGCTCCTAGACCTTATTTACATATTCACCACCTCGGGGCGGCAGGGTGCCGTGCCCAGACCTTGTTTGATATACAATCACATACTGTTGCATGCTTATCTGTATTACCCTGCGTGTGCTCATAGCATGCATTGCTTTGTGCATTAGTTGCATCTGTGTAGGGCGTTGGCGATGGGTTGATCGTCGATCCGGAGCTTTTGGGTAGTCCTAATCTAGCTTGAGGACCGTCGCGGGTAGCTTGGTCCAGGACTCGATTTGTAGTATTCAGTCTTTTTCGATGATAGGGTAAGATGACATTAATACATGTGTTTTGGTGTTTAGAGGTCGTGTGGACCCCAAGTTGTATATGAGGTGTAGCCGGAGTCCGGTGTTCTTGACTCTTGGGTCGAGGAGTGCCTACCTAGCGGTGTCTTGGCCCACCAAACAGTGTTCAGTGTCATATTGTGAGTCTGCAGTGTTTTGGGCCTGCGTTCACGGACTTCCGGTAGGGTTATGGGACCCTTGTATACACCTAGGGTAGACTTGGGGGCGGCATTGTTGTGTTCCCTCCCTTGTGAGTGTCGTAGTGTAGTGTCCCTGCTGAGCTTAGTGCTCACTCCTACCCAGGCTACGTTTTGCAGGTGCTGGCGCTAGCTCTTCTTCGGTTGCCCCTACAGGGCCGGTGTTTGGTGACGTGGCGGGCGTCTGGCGGTGCTTGAGGAGCGGCGATCTCAGTTCTACCTTTTTGCTATAGATAGTCTCCTACGGGAGTAATAAATGTATAATTTCCATGTTTGAGGATTTGTATTATATCTCAGTTCAGTTTTGAGGTTTGAAATTGTATGTTAATACATGATGATTATGAATTGCTAGGGAGACCACTATGATTAGAGGGAAACCTCGCCAAAATTTCCGCAATAGGTTAGGTTCCGGTTCGCGTCTGATACGAGTCGATCCGACTCGACCAGCTGGATCCGAACCCAGAAGAGGAACCAAACTAGTTCAGACTATTTCCTAGTTTGACTTGGTCTTACCTAGTTCAAACTAGAGTATTTGATTAGGATTTATTATTATTCTTTTATTGAGTCCTAGTTGATATTTGATTGTTAGGAATTAATTAAGAGTCCCTTTGAGTTAGGAAGTTGAGTTGAGTTTAGTTTGAAAGCCTTATTACTTGCTAATTAAGCAAGGGGGTTTTTTAGTTGGATTAAGACTCTGTCAAAGTATCTATAAAAGGACCTCATTAGTTTGTATTAGGTTATGCATGAGATAAATGATAAAGAATATTTGATAGAATATCATAGGAGTAAATTATCATAGGAGTAGAGGTAATGTAGTTTTCCACCAGAAAATCCACCATTAATCCACCTTCTTCCCCGTCGGTCATCTTCTCCGCAGCCGGCATCACCTCCACCGGAATTTCTCTTTCCCCGTCACTTTCTCTCTCCTCCATGTCACCGCCACGTCACCACCACGTCATCATCACTGTTCATCTCCTTCCTCTCTCCCGTGCCCTAACCCTACATCACCGCCGTTCCCTCTCCGGCCACCCCCGTCGCCAACCAAGGCCACCATCCTCTTCCCCCAAGCCCCACGACCTCGGTAAGCACCTCCACTCCCTCCTTCGTTCCCTCCGGCGCCGTCCCCGACAAGCCTACCACCGTCCCCATCGCCGGCAACCCCACGTCCATCCCCGATCTCACCCCCAATCCGTCCTAAACACCTCGCAAATCGTCCCTAACTCCCTTCCGACCATCCACGACCCTTCCCGACGTCCCCAGAGCCATCCCCGTCGTCCCTGACGCCGGCCGACCCAACCTTCACCGCCGTCTCCCCCAGATTCGGCCGATCCGCCACCCATCTCCCAAATCTGAGCCGGTGGATCTCTTCCCCACCGTCTTACGACCTTCCCTGCCACTATCCCGACCGTCGCCGCCGCCCCTACACCGGCGATCCACTCCGGCGATCCTCAGCCGTCGGATATTCCCTGCCACCTTTGGCCAAATTGGCTCAGCCCACTTAACCGGTTCAGCCAAGCCAGTCAATCCGGATCCAGCCCAATCCAACTTGGTCAGCTTGATCCAGATCACTTCAGACTTGACCCAGTCAAGTCCCATCCAATCAGGCTCAGCCAATTCCGATCCAGCTCAAGCCAGATCCGATCCAGCTAGCCAAATCAGCTAATTGGACTCAAATCAAGTCCGATCAGGCCGATTCTGATCGATTGGAGCAGTGGACACCCGATACGAGAGGATTACGAGTAGACCGCTCGTATCAGCGTCGCCCGGCCCGGTTGGGCCTACGCGGGTCGGGGCACGACAGATTTGATTCATCAGAAGATTCATTGGATTTATTTGCATTTGACCTACAAAACAACAAAGTGACACATGAATATACATTTTCACTAATTGATAGTGTTTAAAAACATTGAACTAAATTAAATGTTTACCGCTCATTAAGCTCTGGACAATTTCATTTGTCATGTTGTTGCCCACATAATCCACATCCACGACAGAGTCTAGCTTTACTTATTGCCTTTTCTTTTGATGACTTCAATCGACGACCACATCCTTTTGCCCTTACTTGGTGTGGTTCATTAATGATTCTCATTTTAGGTGTACTCTTTGTTTTGACAGATACTCCATGCAATCTAGTTGAATTAATTTCTTTAATTTGAACATGAAGAGATCTCATTGCATTTTTTTACCATCTCAGTCCCCTCTTCTGACATTGAGGCGTCATCAACCACAATCGAACAAAGTTGAGATAATGTTACATGCCTCATCATTAATGATTGATCTGATACTTCTTTCAGTTCCTCACCATATTCATCCCACACTCTTCCAACTTTTGCGTTTCTAGTCCATCTTTGTAAGATATATTGACTCGGCAAATAGAAGACTTGATTTACTCGAAAATATGCAATAATGTGTTTGCATGGAATTCCTTCAAATTCAAAAAACCGACAAGCACATCTCATAATATCTGAAGCCTTATCATACACCATTTGCCTTACTTTAGAAGTCCCTCCCCCTACCTTCTCAACCATATAAACACAATGGTTTTCATCTTCCCTAATCATCTTGAGCATATAGGCGGTACTTTCAAAAACCTCATTTTGGAAAATAAGGAATATTTTTCTGGTGTACACTTCACTCATTTGCTTCTCCATAGGGAATACCGATTTCAAGTGCGGTTTTTCATTAATATCAATATGATTAGCTCGCAACTCTTGGTGTCGTTGGTGCCCAAGTGACCTATTAAACCGTGTCATAAAATCCATCAATGAATTATTTTTGGAAAAATACCTTTTGAAAAACGCATGCGAGCTTTCTGATCTTTGGCTACTTGACATTCCAGCAGAAAATATGTGTTTGACATAAGTAGGGACCCATTTATGACGCAGTTCATAAATTGATTGTAGCCAAACATGATCTTTCAATGAACTTTTTTTAGTGCATCTGCCCAACTTACCTCAAATTCTTCTGCACTATCTGAATTCCATACACTAGCTTGAAAAGAATGATAGTAATCTCGGAACTTGATTGGCCCAATTTTTTTGGAAAACTTATTCATAATGTGCCAGATACATAGACGGTGGAAAGTATGTGGAAGAGCTTGAGCAATGGCTTTAGACATTGCAAGATCTTGATCAGTGATAATCATTTTGGGTGGACCCTGAGGCATGGCTTTAAGCCATTGGTTAAACAACCAAACAAAAGACTCTGTGGACTCATCATTTAAAAATCCACACCCAAAGATGATAGTTTGACTATGATGATTAACCCCTATTAACGGAGCAAATATCATACCATACTTATTTGTGTTGTATGTCGTATCAAACATGACTACATCACCAAAAACATTGTATGGTCTTCTTGCAGATGGATCAACCCAAAAACAACGGGTTAACCTATTGTCTTCATCTTTATCAAACTCAAAAGAAAATGAAAGATTTTTTTCCTTTTCTGAATGGAAGAACTCATTCAACGTGTCAACATCATATCCTTTCATCTCTTCTCTTAAATCCCTTTCGTGGTTTCTCAAATCAGTCTCAGTACACCCAATATTTTGAATCCCACCTGCCTGAATTTCCAAAATCTTCATTTGCTGATACGTAGGTACATTTGCGGCTGCAAATTGTTTTAACAGATTCTTCTTTGCATCAGACACATTGCGGTGTGACTTTAATAAGTGTCTTTTTGAAGGTGTTGTAAGTGAATGACTATGAAACTCTATGAATTTACTAACTTCCCAATGTGAATGACGTTTCACAATGCTTAACTTCGCCTTACAACCTTCACATGTACTTCCCCTTTTCCTTTCACATGCGACCACATCCATTTTTTGTAGCTTCTTCTTTTGATAACTATGATCTTTTTCTCCTTCTTTAAAACAAACAAACTGTTTCTAAATTATTTGATCATTTTTCTTCCTACTTGAATCCATCCTTGTACTAAACCCGGCTTCCTTTGCATTTGAATTGTAAAAATTATATGCCTCCTCTATTGACATAAACTGATGCCCAACCTTTGGTATTAGGTTATCTGCTACTTGAGGAGTGTATCGTTCATCAACCGACTCTTCTTCAATGCTATGTTTGAAAAATGTTAACATGAAAAAAACGTCATGCAATCAATTAAATGTTTAAAGGAATTGCAAAAGAAAAACTCAAATGCAACAAAAAAAATCCACCCACTGTATTTGTTCTTCCATGTTTACAATGTCAAATATCTTGAACTTTGGCAAACTGTAGTAATTGCCTACTCTCTGCAAAACAGACTTCCAAACATAGAAGATGAGAGAAGAGGATGATCAGTTTACTAGCATTGCAAAGTACTAAAAGATAAACAATCAAAGGAAAAAAATCCACCCACTATATTTGTGGCTCAGACGATGCATTTAACACTGTATTCCTCATAAAAAATAACTCAATCCATCCATGCAATTTATAACAACAGAACTAAAAAATATAACACCACAATAGATGGTGCGGTAGGGCACCGTAGTAGATTCCGACATTGAAGTTGTACTAAACATGAAAGTAGATTATGGTTTGCAGCTGTACTAAACAATCAAAGAAAAATAGGGCTTTGCAGATGTAGTAAAAAATTTGTAATGAGAAAAAAAAATAGGGCATTGCAATAGATTAGGGCTTTACAGTAGAACTATCAAAAAAAAAAAAAATAGGGCATCGATCTGCTATAGTGAAGAGAGGAGGAAGAGAATACCTATCGCCACAGCAGCAGAGGGAACTTCCCGTGGTCACGAAATAGCTCGCAGTCCCCGTCATCGCTGTCGCTCGTGGTCGCCATCCCTATCGTCCCCGTCGTCGCCACAGAAGGGAGAGAGGATCCCGTCATCGCCGTTTAGGTCGATAGGGAGGTCGCGAGAGAGGGGGGAACGGTAGGGTTCGCGAGGGAGGGGGGAAGGTGAGGTCTCAGGTCGCGCGAGAGACCGGGTTTAATGCAGTTTAATCTTGGCCATTGGATACAACACAGTAAATGGACGGTCAGCAGATGGGCTCTGCGATAGGCGCGCACAGTTATTTTCAATGACGTCCCGTAGGAGAAAAGGATTGTGTGTGTGTATATATATATATATATATATATCAGCTAAACCAAAATTACTAGACTCGTATTCAAAATATATAAGGAAAAAGATTTGTGTACATGCCATGTGCATGTACACAACCTATGTGGCTAACACCTAATCCATTACTTTTCCCCCTAATAACATCACTCTAGGGGTTAAATGTTAGTCACATAGGGGTGTACATGCACATGACATGTACCCCAATCAAAGTCCAATTTATAAAGGACCAATCCTAATTCCTTAAGCACCCAAACTTGCCAAAAATAACAAAATCCAAATTTTCCAAAAATAGAAATTCCGGGATAAGCTTAGCGAACTAAAGTTAGAAAAATCCTAGCGGCATGTTTGGTTCGCACAATGAATGTGGGACGGATGGGGAATGAAAGCCGGAATGGAGTTGAGATGGGAATGAAGAGTGGACGGAGAATGATACCGCATGTTTGGTTCGCACAAGGAATGAGATTGGAACTCATGCTTAAAAGTGTTTGGTACACAAAAATAAGTGTGGGAATGGAATGAGAATAGGATATAAATAACCAAATTATTTTATAATCATCATTCTGTTAGGAATGGAATGAAGGAGTCCGAGCTATTAGATGAGATAGCCTCATTCCCAACTTGTCAGGAATGAAGCATTCAATTCACAACTTTAATGTGTAACCAAACAACGGAATGAGCTTTGACTGGGATTTGACCATTTCATTTCCGACGATTATGTCTAACCAAACGTGCCGTAAGGATACTAGAATTGACCGAATCCACTTCCGAGTTTTGTATATAGAGAAATCAGTTAAAAAGAACATCATAAGATGTATGAGCATCATCAATCCTATGGGAAGGTCGAATAAGTTTCTACCCAAACATAAGCCTAGGTGCCACGGATTTATGAGATTCTTTATGCTCTCTGGAATCTTTCTTACATGCGGTTTCGCGAGGTTCAAATATCTACTCAAGTTTGAACGATTAAGATCTAAGATCCTGAGATACTTGAGTGTTACTTTATTGAGTCATACTATCGGTTACATTTAGATGGCTAGTTTCATAATACAATAGGTAGGCGATCAACTCCGATCCCTCGCTACATGATGCTCGACATCTGAAAGTGCCACCTATGAATACTTTCATGCAGCAAAAGCTCTTATGTTGTAAAACAATATGCACAATTGTCAAATATGTATGATAATTTACAAGTATATATTTACATTACAAAATTCTCGTATTACATAGCCATTGGCAATGAAAGAATAACATATACCGACGATACTCGTGTGAGTAGGAATTAGGGTTAAGAGTAAGCTTAAGCCATACTATTTTCATAAACTTAGCGAATGCCACGCCCGATCCAGAAAACCCAGCGAATGTCACGCCCGATCCAGAAAACCCAGCGAATGTCACGCATCGACCCAGAAAACCCATCCGGGTCGGGACGCGAGTAGAACCACGGCTATTCACATCCAATTTGGGGCGATACATTGCGAAATACATGATTAATTTGAAGAAATGACTTCCAATGGCATAATTGTAATTCTAACAATCTACTAACAGTCTCAATGTAAATTAACATTGCGGAAGATAAAATTCTATAAATTTAACATTAGATTTTACACAAATTAGACATCCAGAACATATCTATATCAAAATACTCAAAAGGGAAAATTATACATTTATCAGATCATCGAGGGATGTCTATAAAAAAAACTGCCAAAGGTAAACTTCGTCCCACTGAGACTTCAAATGCCACTAGAAGTCGACGCGCCACCAAGAGCTGGTCCAACTGGAGCTACAGAAGATGAACTAATGCCTACACCTGCACCTGCAAAACGGAGCCCGGATTGGAGTGAGCAATAAAGCTCAGTACGGTTCTACTCTACGTCACACTAAAAGGAAAAGGAACTACGAAGTCCCGGGTTCAGTATCATCTCTAGGGGAAAAACACACGTCACGTCCACCGTCTACCCCAGGGTACGCGCTCTGTGATCTCCACTGTCAACAGCCGTCCCTCTCAACAACCAAGTGCTCCAGCACTGAAACAACAGGGCGTAGGACCCGAGTGGCACGTGATCTCTCCTAAGAAAGTGAGGCTGAGACTAGAACCCAATGGTGATCGCTACACCTCAATCAGAGTAATTATAGCCAGCTAGACACCAACCTCAAGAATACAAGATCTTAAACTCAATGCAATCACGCCCTAGACCTTGCAACCCAGCCATGGTCTTAGAGCAAGATCTGAGCTGCCTAGGTTCTCGGATAGGCGAATAACCCATTGCCCAAGCCTAATCTGAAATGTCTGTAATGCATACAGTGCATGACCTATGCAAGCATTGAACTTAGATGTCACTATATGCCACATCAACATCAAAGTTCACAGGTTAAGCTACAATATAATAAAGAATACACTGATTCTTAAATAATAATCGGCAACGCCGTTATACAATAGCCTTTAGTGCACTTCGGCACATGGCAGGCTAAGGTTCCATAGTTACCCGCAGGGTAACTGGTCTATAATTACAGTGATAGTACAATCAATGAAGTAACCACACGACCAAGCCAAACATTCAATCTACGTTAACACCCCCGGCGCACGCTGGCTATCAGTTGGGCTATTAATCAAAGCAGTAATGGGCACACCGTCGGTCCATTTAATCTAAACATGCAAGGGCACACCTTGGACCCATTTATTCTAAATATTTTCGAAAGTCGTCACTTTCCCGGTTAACCATAAAGCAGTAAAGAGCTATGTACAAGGGTTAGGAAAGCTATTAAAGCAATCACAAACTATATGTGCATATATATAGCATGCTTATCAACAAATCGCTTGAAATATGTAGAAATTTGTAAACCAATCTAAAATACTAGTTATGGCGTAACTCGAAGATAAATCCATCAAAATCCTGATTAAAATATTATAGTAATCACTAATCATCATCGGGAAAGCCGCACAGAGAAATCGGGTTGAAAAGAAATAAAAAACATCGAATTCGGATCAATTATAACAAATCAGCATATAAGATATCGATCTTCTACATGCGTGCATTTTGCCAAGGAAGAGATCGATCTTCACACACGAGAAGATCGATCTTCTTTAAGCGTGTCTTCTGCCTGGGAAAAGAGAGATTGATTTTCATGCCTATGAAGATCGATCTTTCCCAAGTGTACCCCCTGTCAAAGAAGAGATTGATCTTCATGCTCCTGAAAATCAATCTTCCTCAGACGAGACAGAACACTAACATATGAACGATCTATCTTCCCTACAGAGAAGATCGATCATTCATAGTCGGCCACCTACGTGGAAACAAGAAGATCGATCGATTCTTCTTGCACCGACAACATATATGAATAGTGTCAGGAATCCAATTTCTTGGATTCGATCAATCAAAACATGTTGAAATCAAACGAAACTTTAAGGGGATGTGCAATTGGAGGTGGGGAATCTATGGATACGAAGAAATAAGACTTTGGATTACCAAAGCTCTAGATTTAAGGCAAATTGCCCGGAAACCGAAGAAAACCGATGAAAACTCAATTGTTGGATTTGATCTATCAACTGATGATAGAATCCAATCAAACTTTAAGGGAATGTAGGTTTGATGATGGGGGATTCATTCATGCATTAAAATCCAAACTTAAATCGTGAAATATCAAATCTAGTCCGATCTGGTCCGAAACCGACAAAAATACAAAATTCATCCGAAAGAATACGAAAACGAAACAATAGCAATCTCCTAAACATGTAATAGAACTAGAATACAGGAATTGGAATCATTCCAATGACAAAACAACACCAAAACACTAAAATGCAATCCTAGGGTTACCAATTCATCAGAATCGGGTAGAAACACCTACATATATAATCAGGCGATCTACGAATCCCTCGCCTCTAATCCGTGCCGAAAAGCCGTGACAAGAACTCCAACCGGCAGCCGAATGAGAGAGAGAAGAGGAAAGAGAGGGAAAAGAGAAGAGAGAGAAAAGAGGGGTATTTATCGGCCGTCCGATTCAATCTTTTCCGATCGAGCTCCAATCTTCTGATCGGAAGCACCCCTAAGGTCCTAATCAATCACATACATCAATCCAAGGCAGTTTGTAGAACGCGGGTGTAAAACTAATCGGCAGGACACAATTTTACCAAATTACACTTGAGGTCCAAAACATCAATACGATCACCCGATTGCACCCGACGTCGAACCAAACCAGCAGGAAACGACCCTCGACCGACTCGGTCAACCCATGTTAGAGAAACGGGTCCTTACAGTGAAAGAGGGTCTCGTGGAAGGCTCGACATGCATGTTTGTCTCAACACTCTTCTCCAACTATTCTATGTACATGACATGAGATAATCCGCCACCTGTGACAATACCAGTCACCGTCGATTGCCCGACATGAAGATCCGCCACCAACGCACTGATGCGTAGGTGGAATAGAACCCATTTCCAAAGCAATTAATTCTCACAAGATACTAGGAATAGAGAGAAAGAAAGATATATCTCTGAATTATGATTTACCAAACCTCCAAAACTGAAAAATTACAAGACTCATAATCAGAAATATGAAGGACCAATCCTAATTCCTAGAGCACCCGAACTTGCCAACAATAACAAAATCCAAAATTTACCAAAAGCAGTAAATCCGGGATAAACATAGGAGAGTAACCATACTTTTACCGACGGAATTCAATTATGAGTTTCCTATAAAAAGAAGTCATAAAAAAAGAAAAAAACTTTCCAATTTGTATTTTACATCCAAAACATAATCTTTTCTTGCTGAGCCATGAACAACCATGCATGCCAATGTAACGTTAAATGTTATATAGGTGAATGGCACAAGAATGTAAAATACTGGCACTGTCAAAAGAAAGGTCACTTGCGTAAAGACTGCAAGTTTTGAAAGCCTAATCAAGTTCAGACGAAAGCCAATAATGAAGTATCAAAATCAAGTTTTAATCATTCCCAAGGTAATTTGTTGTGAGGATCTGTCCCTCTACTCCTGGGCCGACTAGCTGGGTCGGGCCCGTGGCTCGTTTGCTTGTTTTGCGTCGAGCGAGCGATCCGGTGGATCACATTGTTTCTTGGACCGCAAGGGTAATTTGGGAAATTACGCCTTGTCGGTTTGTTTCACACCCGCGTGTGCACACACTGACCGTGTTTGTGATAATGGTTGTTTAGAACGGTTAGGTGAATCCGGGATCAAAAAATTCAGGCTTGGGCTTGTGTTTTAGCCCAAGTCTAGCTTTCTGCACGCAAGTGATCCATCTTTTCTTGCTAAGAAGATCGATCATTTGATGCCAAAAAATCTTTGCATCGTCATGAGGGATCGATCATTCTTGAGGAATAATCGATCATTCATAAGTCGGTTCGTCCGTCTATAAAATGGATGCAAGCCCATTCTCTTTTCCTCTTTTGAAATCCGTCATTCTTGAGCTCAGATCCGGTTAGATTTGGAAGAGGTTGAGGGCGATCTTTGGCTTGGCAGCTGGTATTGAAGCTGCTTTTGTATAGGTAGGAATCCTATCTACTTGCTTTTCCGGTTTTATGAGTTTTGAGCTTGGCTGTGATTTGTTTTGCCTAGATCTTTTTATTTACATGTTGGTTTTCAGTGCAAGTACTAGTTTTGGATTCGTGGTCCTTCGTACTACCAGATCCCAAGGTTTTGTGGGATTTGTTAGAGTTTTCCGATGGTGTTTCTCGTCGGCCGGTCGTCGGAGAACCCAAGTGGATCGATCATTCTTGAGGAATGATCGATCACTCTGGGTTGGTCATGCTTAGCCTAAGAAGGATCGATCATCTGGTGGAGATGATCGATCATTTCCCTTGGCTGGTATGGGTGAGGTCTCTGTCGCGAGGATGATCGATCCTTTTGAAGGAAAGATCGATCAACCTTCCCATCACTAGGAAGATCAATCGTTTCGATCAGTCATTTCCAAGGAAATGATCGATCCTTTGTGTGACAGGGAGGTGTTTTTCATCGAATTTTTCCCACGGGGTTTTGTTATATGATACAGTCACTTGATACCTATCCCACATGAGCTTCATAATATCCTTGCGGTCTGTGAGTTTTCTGCCACCAACAATTTGATTTTTTTCACTAATCCATGCTACTGTTGCCATCTCCCCTCCAACAGCATTTTTCCCAAAACATGTGTGAGCACCTGACACTTTCTTAATCTCAAAGGTTCTATTATCATAAAGTATTGAGGAATGAATCCTCCAAGGACAACTTTCTTCCTTGCACTTAACTCTGATCCTCTCTCTGTCACTCTTGACTACATGGTACTTGTACTTATTCTTGATAGAGTCCTGTCTAAGTGCAAGTCTAAGATGGTTTCCAGTCTTGAACTTAGCACCTACTTCCATCACAGGATCTTCATTGTCAACAGAGGTAGTGTGTTCTTCATATGAAGGCACAAAGTCTACTTCATCTTCATTTTCAGTCCCTTCCTGCTCTCCATCTTCCTCACTGCTAATTGAATGATAGTCACTGTCAACATCTACAAAGTCAGCCTCATCTTGCATGGCATCTGGGTCCTCTATGTTGATACCCTTGGCCTTCAAGAAATCTTCCTAGTCAGGTTCCATGTTTGGCTCACATTCATCAATTCTAACTTCCTCTTCTCCATCACCAGCTATCTTACCATAGAGCCTTGTGACATTCCTTTTAACTTCATCCTCTGCTCTGCCGTAAAGGTTTGGGGCATCACTAGTCACCAGAAACATCTCCACCAGCTTCTCTTCATAAGCAACAAGAACATCAAGCATTCTCCTGTATTCATCTTGATTCCGAATGACTTCTTATTGTCTGGGTTTGGATCCAGGAATTACATATGAGATGAGCAACTCATTGCCAAAACTTCATGAACATAAAGCCGTTATGTCCCCTCTTAGTTCTTCTAATGTAGAATTTCTGCTATCCACTGTAAAGGTCTTCACCTTACCACACTCATACTTCATAGTTTGAGACTTTGGTTGCTTCTTTCAAAACCCATCATACTTGAGCCTGATATCTAGCTCCCAAGATGATCTGTTGTTTATAGGTATGCTAAAGACAAGAAAATAAAACACTTGAGTTCTACTGTGAACAAAGGATATACAAAACAAAGAAAACAAAGCAATTTACCTAAGAATTGAGTTTGCTGTGAACAGAGGAGACTATACCATAAACATATAATGCATAGAACAAACAAAACAATAGCCCTAATCAACACTACTACGCACAGAAGCAATAATATCGCAAACATTGGGTTCCTATTTGATAGTGGGTTACCTGTGGTCTTGAAGAAGAGGGATACAACCATCTTGAAATGTCCCCTCGACGGCGTACATGCCACTCAACAAGTCGTCCATTGTTAACTAGATTAGATCAATCAAACCCAAAAGAACCCTAAACAAATCGATGATGAAATAATCAAGGGAAGCCATGAGGAGTCATCCCACGATGAGAGATTAGGGTTTCTAATGCCAGTAAAGGTCATACCTTTGATGCGATCGCCAATCGATCCCCGTTCTCCGTCGTCGAGGAAGCCGATCCACTGGTCCGGAGAAATCAGTAAGCCGGAGATGAAAGGTTTTGTAAAGATACAAACTTAGGAAACTTAGGAAGTTTAGTATAGAATAATTGCGCGGGAGAAACTTAGGTAGCGTTACATGTTAATGGGGATGGGCAATTAAGTAATTTTTCCCACCTTGGTTAGGTTTCTACTCTGGTTAAGTTAGATATATGTTCGGACTTGGACGGAGGGGCATGGTTAACATTATCACAATGTTTTCAGGGGTACATATGTGAAGGCAAAGATTGTAGGGGTACATTTGTAATTTAAGAAGTTTTCAAGGTCTCAAAAGTAAATATCCCTATATTAATTGGTTGGAGATACCACAGTCGGTGGAGCAATTGTTGCAATTGCTATTTCAGATTCTGCTATGGTTTGGCACAGACGCTTAGGTCACATGAGTGAGCAGGGAATTAAGCTACTTCTCAATCGCAATTTACTTCCTTGCTTAAAATCTGCAAAATTAGATTTTTGTGAGGACTGCTTGTTTGGTAAACAACATAGAGCTAGCTTTCCTTCTTCAACTGCTAGATCAAAGAGTGTTTTGGAATTAATGTACTCTGATACATGGGATTCTCCAATGGCATCATTGGGAGGTGCAAAGTATTTTTTGTGTCATTTATTGATGACTTCTCCAAAAAAGTTTGGATATATATGATGAAAAGGAAAACTGATACATTCATGTGTTTCAAGAAATTTGCGACTTTGGTTGAAAATCAAAAGGGAAAGAAAATTAAGTCTCTGAGAACTGATAATGGAACATTTTATGAATCAAATGAGTTCAAGGCTTTTTGTAGTGAGCATGGAATTGCAAGACGACACATAGTTATTGGTACACCACAGCAGAATGGCGTGGCTGAGCACATGAACCGAACTCTTATGGATCGTTCTAGGAGCATGCTACCTTCAGCTGGGCTACATCAACATTTTTGGCCAGAGGCTGTTCATACAGCTTGTTACTTAGTGAATTGTTGTTTTCAAGGAATATTTAATGCAAAAAGACAGGTTGCTGCATGACTTAGGAGTAAGGGAGATGTTTGATGTGGAATCATCTGAATGATTGTTAAATGAACCAAATACTACAGAAGACAATCAAGAAGAAGATGATTTTATGAGGGCCCGTCCCTCCAACCTATTCCGAGTAAGCTAGCGATTTTAGAGTTTTTAAGTTATTATTTGATGTTCCTTTCTTTGAGCATGTATAGTTTGTTCTGACTACGATCAGGCGATCGTATGGCGGTTTTGACCCTAGGGGCATTTTGGTAAATTTATCCCCTGGTGGTCGGTTTCACACCCGCGTTACACACACGGCCTTGGATCGATGTATGTGTTTGATTAGAACCTTAAGGGTGCTTTCGATCGGAAGATCGGAGCTCGATCGGGAAAGATCGAATTGGACGGCCGAGATCAGTTCTGATCTCTATATATACCCTGATCCTTTCTTCTCTTCTCTTCCCTGTCGTTGTCTCTCTCTCTCTCTCTCTCTCTCTCTCTCTCTCTACTTCGGCTGAACTAGGGTTTGGAGACGCGAGCTTTGAGGAGCGGATCTTGGCGGTTTGGCTGGTTGGGCGCGTGGAGGAGCTGCCCTAGTTGCTCATGTAGGTGTTTCTACCTCGATCTTGTGATCGGGTTCTCCTAGGATAGGTTTCTTGCGTTTTCGCTATAGGAGTACCTGATAGAATGTTGTGTAGCTTGTTGCATATGTATTGTGGCTTGCTCCGAGTATTCCAACCATGTGTTTTCCGTATTTTATCGGATGATTTCCGTGTTATCGTCGTTTTATCGATTTTCGGTCATTTAGACCTAAATCTAGGATTCAACCATCAAAATGGTGTTTTATTCACATCAATAGTTTCTCCATCATTAATTATGCATGCTTGCAAAGTTTCATCGTTTTCCAACGAGATTTGATAGTTGAAATCCAAGAAATTGGATTTCAGGCACTGTTCTGAGGAACTATGTCGTGGGGTTGACGGTCAAGCGTTGATACGCTTCTTTTGGGCCTGACGGTCGACTGTCGGATCAACCGTCGCATCGTCCGTCAGGCTCTGTCGTGTTTTTGGACTCCCACGGTCGATGCACCGATCGACCGCGGACTCCCTCTCGTTTCCTTTCCGCCTCACGGTCGACCGTCGGATCGACCGTCGCATCGTCCGTGAGACTCTGTCTCATTTTGGATCCCGTACATCGATCGACTGTGGCCCTTATGCTTTTCCCTCGTTTGGTCCCACGGTCGACCGTCGGATCGACCGTGGCCTCACGGTCGACTGTCGGATCGACCGTCGCATCGACCGTAGGCCACTAAGCTATGTTTTGTGGTGTCCTTTGATTGGTTTTCATTCATGATAGATACCCAATCATGTTAGGAAGCATACACGTCGGTTTAATGCGATTTCCAATGGATTTATGGTTTGAGGTGCTTTTAAATATTTGGTTGATGGTAGTTTAAGTGTTTGTTACTTCCTTAACCGTTAGCTAGCTATGAGTGTTAGCTAACGTGGTATTGTGGAACCTTAGCCCGTTGCCGGCGTGTGCCGAGGGCTATTGTATAACTGTTGAACCTATAACTGATGCTGTGGCATATAGAGACATCTAGGATAGATATTTGCATAGGTTCATGCATTGTATGCATTAGTTGCATCTTAGGCTAGGACGTGGGCGATGTGTTAATCGCCGATCCGAGGCTCTCGGGTCTAGCTCTAGGACCGTGGTTGGGTAGGCTGGTCTATGGCGAGATTGTGGCACTTTTGACTGATCAGATGTTGGTTCTTGAGGTTTAGAGGTCGTACCGTTCTCCTTTGCGAAGCTTGAGTGTGGGTGTGTTTACTTTTGTGTTGGTGACGTTTGGGGAGTGCTAGTCAGCGTGATCCCCGGCGTGGTCGGCGATTGGGGAGCGTCCAGGGTAGGCGTGATCCCCGTTGCGTTTGCATGTTTGTTGTAGTTGCACCTTAGGCTTGGCAAGGAGACGGTTCAGTTGCAGTTTCCCCTTTCTTGAGTGTGACGTAGAGTAGAACCCTGCTGGGCTTTATGCTCACCCTACCCGGGCTGCGTTTGCAGGTGCAGACGTCAGTGCTCCCCTTCTTCCCAGCAGATCAGCTTTTGGCGGCACGTCGACTTCTGGAGGGCTTTGAGGTGATTGAAGACCTTGTTGTACTTTTTGGTAGTTTTGTATACAGTATCTGATGAGTCACTAAATAGTCACAATTAAACCCCTTAAATTACCTTTGTTAGCCCGAGAATGTTTGTGTTTGATAGTTTGTTAGATGATTTCAGGTTTAATCATGCTTTGAGAAGAAATGCAGGAAATTTGGCTAAAATGACTAAATAAACTACTTCGTCGACCGTCAGTAATATATTCGGCAGATATTGCACAAAGGTCTAAATATTCTGAAACCTTGAGATATTGTATAAGACTCAGAGATTTACAACGTTGCTGTTGGACACTTTGCGAGATTTCTGATGGTGTGATAGCAGATTTGAAGAATACATGAAGAGACATAAGCTAGAAAGCTGCACCGTCGAAGCTGGAGAGAATATTCGTCAAATATTCTAGATAACTCCGAATATTATGAAATCTTTGGGATCTGACAGAAGACTTCCTAATATACATCTTTTGTGTTCGACTCATTTTCAGATTCAGGACGGATTGGACCCAGTAGCGACCGGAATAGGCTGCCAGGATCAATTCAGGAAATCCGAGTTACACTAGAGTCCAACTCAACTAAACCCTTGTTTTGGAAGTTCCCCTATATATATGATTATTTAATCCGAATTTGGGAGGCTCTTCCTTGGCCCTTTGGCTGAGCCTTCTTGGTCCTTTTTCTTCCTTCTTTTACATAAGTTAGGTTAGATCTTTAGGGAAAGATCCATGAGTGGAACGTGGCGACAACCTTCATCAACGGATCTCCTTTCTAAAGATGATTAGCTAAACTTTTACCATGGGATTCTTATGATGTAACTAGAGTTTTTACTAAGGATTTCTTAGATCTAGGGCTTGTATACACTCTTGTTTGGTTTATATGGATTGCTTCCTATTTTCTTCATACATTGGTGTTGATTTCTTGCTGGATGTATGGATAGTTCTGGTTTGCACTTGATTCTAGAGCTTGTGTATACTAAGGCTTGGATTGGATTCATCCAAATAAAAGGATCATGCTAGTCCCTTGGTATCTCGGATAGAATTTTCTTCGTGATTAGAGCTTGTATAGTGCTAGTCCCACTATAATAGTGCTAGTCCCACTACGTTCCATCCCTAATCCTTCGTGCATCTTACCTTTGTAGTTTCGGCCATCGAGATGCGAAATCATCTCGATCTTACACCTAATCCATATCAATGTTATTATTTGCGATGAATTCATCCTAATAAGAGGGTTCATTAGCAGTGAACGTAACTAATCATTCGGTCACTGATAATTAGATAATTGTTCTTGCCAATAAGGAATCCTAAACAGAACTTGTTGAGTGATAGGAAGAACTAGCCATTCACCTATCAACCATTAGGAAAACCATTCAGGTTAGTTAGCTAGTTCTATTCTTAGGAAGACCTGGTAGAATCCTGGTTATTGATTAAGAATTCACTGGTATCTTTTCTCGTATTTATTAATCATTTAGTATAAACTTAGTTTAATTTCAATTCTGAATCCTTTATCAACTTATTGGTAGGAATACTTAGATTGAGTTTAGTAGTTTAATTACTTTCCTACGCATTCCCTGTGGATTCGACTCGGACTCAGTGCTCACTACCCCTAAAGTAGTTAGTTAGTGATTTGGATTATAAATTTGTCATTTTGAGTAGACTTGTTAAGACTACGACACTTTTCAAGTCCTATCAGTATCCTTTGAGGATTTTGATGTAATTTTGTATAACTCTGATGTTAGTGGAATAGTATGTTTTAGATTCCTATTATGCCTTTAGAAGTTAAATATTTAGATTGTTTGTGGAAATTGTTGTACCACGCCCGATTGGAAGTGAACAGGTGTAGGTCTCCTCCCTCACGTCCAGGTCCGGACGGGCCTCCCGGGCCGGGGCGTGACAATGATGATGATGGATAAATGCATGATGAAGAGCATGAGGATAATGAATTTGAAGCTCATGATGTTGATTAGGGTCGGACTCAGCGGCAACAAAAGGTACCTTCATATCTCCAAGATTATGAAACTGCATATGCTTGCATTTTAGAGGAGCATCGACCTAGTTCTTACAATAAGCTTGTGAATTTGAAAATGTTGTCCATTGAAGATAATCAATGGAAGAGGAGATGGAGGCTTTGCACAAAAATAAAACATGGGAGTTAGTTGAGCTACCTAAAGGGAGAAAGGCTATTGGTTGCATATACCCAAAGTGAAGAAAGATGCAAATGGAAATATAGAAAGACATAGAGCACGACTAGTTGCAAAGGGATATGCTCAAAAATCAGGTATTGACTTCAATGAAATATTTTCTCCAGTTGTTCGGTTGACTACTATTCATGTATTATTGAGCATGGCTGTAGTTTCGGATATGGAATTAGAACAATTAGATGTTAAAACAACCTTTTTGCATGGAAATCATGATGAAGAAATTTATGAATCAACCTGAAGGTTTTGTTGAAGAAAACAAAAGAAATCTAGTTTATCAGCTGACCAAATGGCTTTATGGTTTAAAACAAGCGTCAAGATGTTGGTATAAGCAATTTGATTCTTTCATATTGAGCTTGGGATTTATTAGGTGTGAAGCTGATCACTGTGCTTACTCTTGTAGCTTTGTGAATAGAGGCTTCATGAGCTCGCTATTTTATGTAGATGACATGATTATTGTAGGCACTCGTAAAGATGATATTGCAAATTTGAAAGCTCAACTAGCCAGGGAATTTGACATGAAAAATTTGGGGGCAGTAAATCTGATTCTTGGGATGTCGGTACAAAGAGATAGAAAGAACAGAAAAGTATGGATAACTCAAAAGAGTTATGTAAGAAGGATTTTGCAGCGCTTTAATATGCATAATGCCAAATCAGTTAGTACTCTATTTTCTATTGATTACAAATTATCTTCCAATCAATTCTTGACACAGAAGCGGAGAAGGAAGGTATGTCTCAAGTACCGTATGCATCGGCAGTAGAAAGCCTTATGTTTGCCATGGTTTGTACTAGGCCAGATAGTGCTCAATCAGTGGGAGTGGTTAGTAGATATTTGGCGAACCCAGGTCGAGATCATTGGAATGCAGTGAAGTGGGTCTTTCGATGTTTGAAGGGCACTTCTGATCCTACTATTTCTTTTGGTAGTGAAAATTTAAACCTAGTTAGTTATGCAGATGCAGATTTCGCAAGAGATGTTGGCAAAAGAAAATATAAAATAGGCTTCACATTCTCTTTAGCCAATTGTGTGGTTAGTTTGATGTCAAGATTGCAATCTATAGTAGCTCTATCTACAAAAGAAGCACTCACATGGCAGCGACTCAAGCATGTAAAGAAGCTATTTGGTTGAAGAGGTTACTCAAAAATTTTAGAGTTGATCATAAAAAGATCTTGATTCACTCTGATAGTCAGGGCGCATTGCACTTAGCAAGAAATCCTACTTCTCATGCTCGTACAAAACAGATTGATGTTCAATATCATTTTGTTCGTGATGTTGTGGAAGATGTAAAGATCTTGCCGCAGAAGATTCACACCAAAGACAATGTTGCTAATGTATTGACTAAGCCCATTGTGCTTGTATAGTTTGCCTCGTGCATAGCTTCTCTTGGGCTTGTTCTTACCTTGTCATTGGTAACATGAGGGCGGACTAGTAGATTGAGCATTTTCTGATTTGTTTGGTGCATAGGATTCAAGTGGGAGAATGTTTTATAGGTGAATCCTATATGAGTCAGGCTTAACTAACTTGGTGCTAATGTTGTTAGTTGGTTCCATAGCCACTTAGACTGTGTTTGGTTGTGGGTTAAGAACCAAGTTAACCCCCTTCTTATCCCCAAACACAATGAGTTAAGTTTTGGGGGTTAAGAGGGGTTAAACCCAAAAATAGGGTTAAGCTTCTCTCTCACATTTACACCCATCACATCTATTATAATATTATTCGAATGTTGCCAATATATAAAGAATGAAAAAATAATAATTTTTTTACATGATGTGGACCAATCATGGTATAACACGTGGCATGTGGGACCCACATATATTAATATTTTATTATAATAATATGCTATTGATACTATTTAATACACAACGCGTAGGAAATTGTTTTTTCACGCTTAGACATTTTTATGTGCTTCTGAAAATACATGCAAATATTTTTATGATGGTTTAAAAATGTTTACGTGCATAGTAGCATTTTTTGTGCGTATTTGTTTTTCTACGTGCAAATATTTTTGTGAGCCCATAAACATTTTTGTATGTGTTTTTATGAGCGTATAAAGACTTTTGCGCAAGTATATATTTTTTTCCATATGCGTAATGTATTAAATAATATTATTCATATGTTATTATAATAAAATATTAATATAAGTGGGTCCACATGACATGTCATATCATGATTGATCTACATCATGCAAAACTTATTTTATTTTATATAATTTTAATAATAAATATTTAAATATTATTATTATGTGAATATAAGTGGGTCCGCATGGGGATGCATTGATGTGTACGACCATGCCATGTCACCATGCTATGCCATGTGACGATACGATTCTTCTTCGCGTCCATCGTAGGTGGAGGCTACGTGTACGTCGCTGGCGGCCACGGTGCGGGCAAGAATGACCTCAACACCGCCGAGCTATACGATCCGGTGGAGGACGGACGAGCATCGTTGTCGACGATGGCGGAGGAGCAGGCGTCTGCTGGAGATGGCAAATAAGCGGGCGTTGATAGGAGAGGGATTCGTCGGTGGAGACGTTGAACATGATGGGTGGGGTGGTAATATTATACTTTATTATAATATATTTTTACTCTATTTTATGTAATAATATAATAGTATAAATTTTATACAGTTCAACGGACAAATACCGAAAACTTAACTTAATAGTGGAATAGAGAAAGATGGGTTAGCTGGTGTTTTGAGGATTGATTGCAACCAAAATTGATTGTGAGAGTGGTGCTGAGGTCGACTGTCAGCATGCGCTGACTCAAAAATAGAGCCGTTGGAGAGTTACAATATTATATATATTATACACTTTACGTACAAACATTTGAATTAATATAATAATTAATTTAAATATTATAATCTTAACCCATTAGCTAACTCACTATTATAATATTATATCTTTTATACACTTTACGTAGATACATTTGAATTAATTTAATAGCTAATTCAAATATTATAATCTTAACCCACTAGCTTGCCCATTATTATAATACTAATGGAAACCCGTGCCCCTGGCACGGACGTTGATTGTATTGGAATGAAAATAAATGCTTGCTGCTAGCACGGTTGAAATTCGAGATTTATGTAATCACAAATTTATTATGAAAACACTTTGTAAACCTCCTACAAATGATTCATTGTCAACTGAATTGTAATGACACAGTTCAAATCATACCTTAACGCTACCCTGTCAAAATGATCCAAAGCATCATATAATAAAACTCCAGGTGATGTGCTTCCAATTTGAAAGATAGAAACACTTTGAATATGGCACTCTTCGCAAAAACACTCACTCAACTTTTCAGCAATTAAATCTATCAATAATTAAATTAAGAATAGAAACTTGTCAGTAATTAAAAAACCCACGAAATAAGGCTGGCATCGCCATCGGCTGAGCGTTTAACCATGCCTCTTCAACAACCACTCAACGTGGCACTTCATGTCCTCATGGCCCGAGCTCTGCCATGGCTCGCCGGCGGTCCCCTTGACCTCATGCAAGCCCGCGCGGCCCGCACCAAGCTCGACCTCCCTTGTTCCGTCGACGCCCACGAAAAAGCCGACCCCCAACGGCCCCCCGAAGCCCTCCATGCAAGATCTCCTTCTTAGAGGACGCCATTGACGGCATCAAGACCGACCCAATGCTCGTCGTTTGGGGTGGGGCGTCTTCGCTCAGAGGACCCCATTGTCTTCGCCATCTTCATCGACTGCGGTGAACATCTCGACCCGCTGATGCCGGAGTCCTACTTCGACGACGTAATCCGAGCGAAGGGGGCCGGAGGAGCAGATTCGAGCGGCGGGGGTGAGATCTGAGCGGCAGAAGGCCGGAGGAGAGTAGAGCACTTAGATATCAAAAAAGGCAAATCACTTAGATACAAATCTTGATTGTTGTTGCAAATATAGTTCAATCTGATCAGAGGAGACAATTCTCTACACTTGTTAAGATAGACCACTCTGTTTTTTTCTATCTCAGAATGAGCTACCAATAGCAACAGCTGAACATGATTTTTGCCATACAATATAGAATAAACTACTACCTTCTTTGATCGACTACAAAATCCTTGAGATTATGAGCAAGGGAGTCAGCCTTTAGCCTTATCTGGTATTCAGCACATGAGACACAGATTTCTGAAAAGAGATTAAGCAATGGTGCTTCGCTTGAGCTGTTATTAATTATTGGCTCATCACAGATGGTACATATTTATTTTGAAAGTTACATGCATATCAGTCACCGTTGATCTAATGTTCTAATGTTACAGGAAGGGCAAAGCAAATCATTCCCATTGCCAAATTGGCGTGGTCACGGCCTGAAATTGGAGATGGGAAGAGTTTGGGAACCAGCAGACATATCAGTAGATCCCGGGAATGATCCTGTAAGGCACCCTGTTGCAGTACATTTTCCAGTACTTGCCATACCTAGAAATAGTACATCAAAACAATTATTTATGAGAACAAAAAATGCCTGTACCAAACAGCGGGAGCAATAAACAATGAACACACACTAAAATCCCTGGATGTAATAGGTAATAACCAAGTTATTGCACCCATTCCGAGCAGCAGGTATGAATTTATGCAGCAATTGCATGAATAAAAGGGAGTACACTACAACAATGGTGGTGAGCTGGGCTGGCTGGCAATTGCAGCAGGGGAAAAGGATAAAGAAATAAAAGGGACGCTTGACCTGTGCAGTTGGAATTTATGCATCCAACCTCAGGCACTCTGTGGCTGTGGCTCTACTATTCTATAAACAAAAAAGGTTGCTTCAATTGGTGGCATAGCTGAGCAGCAGTAAAATAAGGAATCAAATCTACCAAACTCTAGCAAAAATATAAGCTTATCTCATCTTGACCTTGTCAAAAAACAATTTCTATAGGCCTCTTGTGAATGATGATCTGTGTCAAAATAATTCAACAGTGCAGAAGGGTGTGGAGTGTAAGGTACAGAATACCCTGGAACTTTGGTGTATCCGCTTGGGTTCTTTTTCACGCTTATACCTACCTAATTGTGTAAAAACCTTCTGTAAAATTATTCAAATAGCAGACATGTCCTCCAAAATCTTCTGTTTTCCATACATGTCCTTGACTCTGATTAGTTTTCAAATGACCAAAACTGAGTTTGAAGTTTGAATGAAGACTAATGTAAAATGATGGTTAAATATGCAGAATGACGAAAATATCGTTTATTTTTTAATTTAGTCTAGCAATTTTGATCTTAGACAACCACTTCACAGTATCTACTTAAAAAATTGAAATGGTGTTTTGGTTGTTTTACACTCAAATAGTCAAAAGTTTGAAATGGCCGCAATTCATGAGAAATGGCAAAAAAACAGGATAAAATCAAGATGAGTTTGAAATTTGGGGTTGGTATTGGACTATTTATGGCAGAAACCAAGCTCAATTGTGGAGGTTCTAAAATACTCAATATGTTATAACCCTAATAGAATAATGTGTATTTATCCAAACTATACTTCAGATCTTATTAGCTGAGGGATAGATTAAAACAAAAAGAATGAGGCCAAAAACTTAAAACTAATTAAGCACCATGGCCAGCAATACATATCCAACAAAAGCTAAAATATCAAAAGAAAAAGAACCTTACTCAGATAAGGGAAAAAGGACAAAAAAACCATTATAATCCAAACTACGACCAATCAGTAAACGCAAAATGGTCACAGAAAAGTTTAAGCTAATTCCTCAGCTTTATTCCACACAAAAATGAGAGAAAATCTGAATGTCGGTTAAAGATGAGTGTGGAGCAACGTAGACTTGAGAACAATTGATTGGATTGAGCGAAGATGAGGTTAATTCAACTTATTTATGATATAGGATGTAGGAAAAAAAATTCTTTATGGTAATGAGGCCACCACTCATGACATCATGGTATATCATGACATTAGACTTGAGAATGCAGTGAAGTCTTTCATGAAAATGATACAGAAGCAAAATAGATATATCATGAAAATACAAAAAGCACAGAAGAAACAAAATTTCGTGCGATTAAACAACTTAATATATCTTAGATGGCAACATAAAACATGGACAATCAAAATCTTCTGAGCAATCAAATACTTTTGCTGCATCTCTTACTAACATCCACTTTGATACTGTCCAGTCCATTAAAACCATCAAGATGACAGCCATTTTGACTATGGCTTTTGGACTGAGCAATCAACCATGTAAACTAAAACATCAAACAAATCATCTACTTTGATCAGCATGAAAGAATCAAGCATCAAACCATTTTTGAAAGACACTACCAGGTTTTTTAAATCATCTTACATTTGGTAATCAACAAATACTTAAAAACATCCTCATCTCCGTATCCACCCACACTGTATACCACCATAACCCATCTTACAAATAGTTGCTTGATAAAACATCATTCAAAAAAAAAAATTATGTGCAAACCAGTTTCATTACTTTAGAAGCAGAGATTGAATAAAAGACGAGATTACCTTCATTTATTGCAAGCGCAAATTAGTTGGTCGAACTCCCTCCCCGATGCACACCATTGCAATTTGCAAGTATTGGTACAGAACATCAGTGCTATTGTACATTCAGGTATGGCTGTCTTCTCTACCTCCCCCTCCCGTCCCCCAAAACTCAGCAAGTTCTGAAACCAATGGAAAAATTAAGAGTAAAGAAAGTTTTCTAATGCCTTCTGATCAACACCAATAGTTAACCCTCAAAGTACAACATATCCCGACGAAGTGGCTTCTAGTTTACCATCTCCGCCTTTTTTATCTCTACACCCAAGTTTAAACTTAATCCAAAATAAAACAAACTTACTTCTCAGTGAGGTTCGAGTCCCCAAAAGGATTAGAATCATTACAAATTACTCAAGAAACATATAAATTTCGGCAAGAGCTCTAATAAAAACTACAAATTTCTTTGCCACCTCCAAAGCCTAGAAGATAAGAGCTCCAATAAAAACTACTCAAGAAACTTATAAATTTCGACGACTCGCACGTAAACTGAACAGAATTGGCACCAAATCCAAACAAAATATAAACAGAATTGGCACCAATACAAACAAAAATGAAGAAAGGAGTCACTCCATCGATCTCAACATCCAACAATCCTAAACATGATTCCAGTTGGAACCCCCCGCTGACTAACTAATATATGTGAATGAACAAATGATAAATAACAACTGATATTAGTTACTAAGTCCTCAAAAGAAAGAAACAGACCAACTAATATTGAGCAAGAAGATGTTGTCAATCAGCAGCTTGAAGCCAAATAAGCAGGTAGTTACAGTTGAAGCCAAATAATTCATCTTCAGATTCAACTCAAAAGGAAGAGAACACTGATTATAGAAAGAAATCTAGATAGATGGCCAAACATAAAGGGCGACAAAGTGAAAGAAACTGTAGAAAGAAATTGGAACTCAAAGCATAATAGGAAGTGGAGGAAATGACATAGCTAACAACTCAAGAAACAGAGCTTGGCAGAGGAAGTAGAAATTGGCAGCGCTTGGCAGAGGAATGTGAAGCAAGAGGGAGAGGGAGAGGGAGAGCTTGGCATAATAGAAATTGGAACTCAAGAAAGAGGGAGAGGGAAGTGAAGCAACATAGCTTGGCAGAGGAAATATGGTGATGCTGGGCACGGGAAAGCTTGGCAGCAGAAATATGGTGATGCTATGGTGGTGCTTGGCAGAGGAAAGATTGTCAGAGATGAGATATACCGGGAGAGGATCACAGAGGGAAGTGATGTTCTAAAGACTAACATTAAATCGAGGTCAGAGAAACTTGTCACCCTTCCCACGACCTCTAAAGACTAACAACTGCCATTAATCACCCTTCCCACGACCTCTAAAGACTAAAGTTAATTAGAAGCATCGAGCAGAGGATCACAGAGATGAGATATACCGGGAGAGGATCACAGAGGGAAGTGATGTTCTAAAGACTAACATTAATTAGAAGCTTGGCAGAGGGAAAGCTCACCGGAGATATGGCGGTGCTGGGCGCGGCGAGGCTTGGATGACAGCGGGGATGTCTAGATCAGCAGGATCCGGCGACAGGAGACATCGGCCTCACTCCTCATCCTTGGCCGGCCAAGAAAAATCCCATCAGAATGGAAAGCAATCCAGTTGGGTATTGGATTTTTTTAACAACGGCACGAAGGCCATGAGAGCATTATAACTTCAAGAATTCACAATGGTCTGTTCAACTTCACTAAAATAAGAAATCAAACCATCTCAAGAATCCAAAAGAATGGGAGATGGATTAGAAGAGTCAAAGAGGAGCACCTTGCATCCAAGAGAACAGAACCGGAATGAATCCAGGAGACTCCGGCAGCAAATCTCGCATGTGTTGGTGACCCCTTTGCCATCCACGGCAACGCCGACTCCAATGCGAAGGACCCGCACCGCCCTAGAAACGCCGGGCAGACCGCTGCACCGCCACCAGCGGTTGGGAGGGTTCGGCGTGCTCGCGCATGGGGTCGGGGAGGTGTGAGGAGCGGAGGAGAAGTGGCGAAGAGAGAGATGCGGTTGGCGAGAGGGGAGCGGATCACGAAGGCTCTGTGGACAGAGGGTTGTCGGAGGCGGAGAGGAGGATCGGGGTGGTTTGCGAGAGGGGACGGGAAGAGTCGAGGGAGAAGAGGATCGGGGAGGGGAAGTGGGGGAATGGAAGAAGTGGATCGGGGCGGTCGGAGAGGTAGTGGCTCCGAGGGAGAAGAGGATCGGGGAGGGGAATCGTCTGCGTCGATCAGGGGACCCGATCGGTTGCTATTGGTCTTAGGGGTGGTTTGCGAGAGAGGACGGAGGGAGTCGAGGGAAAAGAGGATCGGGGAGGGCAAGTGGGGGATCGGGGCGGTCGGAGAGGTAGTGGCTCCGAGGGAGAAGAGGATCGGGGAGGGGAATGGTCGGCGTCGATCAGGAGACCGATCGGTTGCTTTTGGTGGTTGCTATTGGTGGGGTGGTTTGCGAGAAGGAGAGCGGAGGGAGTCGAGGGAGAAGAGGATCGGGGAGGGGAAGTGGTGGGGGTGGGCTTCGAAACTGAACAGCGTTAAAAGCCACGCGGGATGACATGTAGGACATTGGATGCCAAATAAGATGCCATTAGGACAATGAAAAAACACCATCCTTAACCATATGAACCCTGATTGGGCGATGCACATGACATGTAGGCAATGCACATGCCCACGTGGCATGTACCTCAACCGTTGGATTGAATCGGGATGTGTGCCCGATTCAATCCAACGGCCATGATTTGTGTACATGGGTACATCCCATGTACACAAATCATTTTTGTAACCATATTGCTATATATAAGTGATTATATATTTTATACATTTTACAACTTTATCCTTATCCCAAGCTTAACTCACTAACTTACCCATGTTTCTGAGCCAAACGCCAAAAGTGAGTTAAGTTTACTCTCATTTCATATCTCCACTTTTTTACCCCTAACCCTCTTAACCCTATTCCCCTTAACCCTGAATCAAACGAGAGCTTTGTCCCTAATTAATAAAAAGGGGCTGTTAGGGTATTTCTCGGTAACTTGTATGGTCGTTTTCCCAAAACAATAAGAACGCTTTATGCTTGCTAGCCCATGGACGTATGTGATTCTCACCGAGCCATGTTAAATCTGTGTTTTGTCTTTGTTTATTGTTTATTTGCATAGATCTTGTGCGCAGCAGTCTCTAACATTAAACAATAACCATATTTGTATTCCATATTTGCTGTATTTTACAACAAAAACATAACTTTGACCATGTCTCACCCATGTTGAACATCGCCATGCCAGTTCTGGCCTTCGACATGATCAACACCGATCCCTCCATGATACTCGGCAACTCAAAGTGTCACCAGTTAATATTTTCGTACATTATATAAAAGCTCTTATGTTGTGAAAAATATGCATAATTACCACAAGTACGTATTTTACAAAATTCTTGAATTACATACCTATTGGCAATGGAAGCATAAGATATACCGACAATGCTCGCATTGGAGTTAGGGTAAGAGTGCAAGCTAGCTTAAGCCAAACAATCTTCATAAACGATCTTCTTGGAGGCTCGACATGTATGTTTTCGCCTTTTTGGGCTCCAAGATGGATAGCAAGAGTATGAGCCACACAATGGCTTGCACCACTGAAATCTGCACGACAAGATCCGGTGCTGAAGTCCCGTACATACGTACATCGCATGGAACAATGGCACTCCAACGACCAATGAGCTGGTTAGCGTCGACAGAGAGAAGCTAGAGATTGACCATCAGTAGCTCCCTTTTCTACTGACGATCCGCCACCAACGCACCGATGCGTAGCCGAAGTAGAACCTATCTCAAAATCTATTCAGATATCTCAGAAAATACTAGGAATAGAGAGAAAGAAAGAGATCTCTCAATTTTGGTTTATCAAACCTCAAAAACTGAAGGTAAATCTCAAAAACTGAAAAATTACAAGTCTCATATTCAGAATCTATAAAGGACCAATCCTAATTCATGGAGCACCTGAACTTGCCCAAAATAGCAAAATCCAAAATTTACCCAAAATAGTAAATCCGGGACAAACTTAGGAAACTAAAATAAATAACAATCCTAAGGACACTAGAACTGACGGAATCAACTTCCGAGTTTGCTATAAAGGGAAATGAGTAAAAGAAAAACTTTTCTAAAATAGCCGATTACTCTACCCTTCATCAGCCTAAAAACTTCCTCTCCCATCGCCGAAGACCCTCCTCCAAGGAACCTAGCGTCGGCCACTACTGATCTCGTTACTCACGACATCCCACAAAACCTTGAAACACGTCCATAAGCATCATCAGGCCACCACGAATCTTCCCCAACACTCGTAGAGACCGATCGGAGCTTAGATTGTCGGCTCCCAACTCCGGTGACCCTCCACCACCAACGAAATCCACCGATTCAGCCGCCCTCTGGTGCCTCGTGACTCTATGAAGCTTTCAGAAGCCTCAGGAGGTCTCCCCGACACTTCCTCCTCCTTCCCCAACCCCGATCAAGGCTTGGATCGTCAGATCCCAACTCCGGCAATCTTCCACCGCGCCATCCGCCGTAGTTGTGACGCCACCACCCTGGCTAGTAATTATAATTAGCAATCAGGGGTATTTTAGTCTTTTTTTTATTATGCCAGCCAAATAAACACACGTGGGGATATAACCTTAAAAGCATATAAGGTGGGTTTTTTTAACCAATATTGTTGCATTAAATGGGGTTAATGCTAATTAACTATAAAAACAGTATGGTGTTGAACAAGTTGGAGCTAAGCTTAGGGAGTGATTTGGTTTGGTTTGGATGAGGTTTGGTAGAGTGGGGATGCCGGTGGGGTGATGCTGATCTTGGATGGTGCTGCAAGAGTAGGTGAAGGCGGTGTTGTAGGAGGAGGAGGCTGGAGGACGACGAGGAAAGCGAAGGGGGTGAGGTTGGTGGTCGTTTGGAGGAGCGGGAGAGGCCAGAACGGCCTCAAAATCGTGCGGTAGTGGTCGACTTGGGAACGTGCTGATCGAGCCACAGATGAGCGATAACGCTTGAAAAGTGTCACAACTTAACGTGCATGATCAAAACACCCATGTAATTTGGCTTTGTTGGTCTCCAAGCAACGCTTCACTGACTACTTTTATCCCATTTCAGGTATAACAACGCATAATAGGAGTTAGATCAACTTTGGAGCTAAAAGAACGTATTTTGGCAATTCTGGCAAGTAGGATCGATCCGACTCTATTAGTGCGATCGATCCTACTCGCCCAGCGACGGGACAATGAACAATAGAAGGATCGATAGTACTCAGCATGACGGATCGATCCTCCTCGGGACGTAGCGTAACAACATGTGAACGATCGATCGGACTCGATAGGTCCGATCGATCCCTCTCGGGGCGTCACCAGCAATTGAAGGAGTCGGATTTATCCTACTCCATAGAAGGTTCGATCCTTTGCAGCCAGAATTAAAGATCAACGGCTCAGATCTAATCCGTGGGAGATGTTTGCTTAGGCTATAAATAGTCAATGTTTAGGGATTTTTGGGGGCTTTTTCCAGACGTTTTTGGGGAGAGTTTTCCTATCTTTTTCTACACTTTTCTTCGGCGATTCTTTGGAGGAGATCCATGGCGGGAGTAGATCATCAACTTTCATTGATGGATCGACCCCTAAAGATGAGTAGTTCAAACCATAACCATGGGATTCTTATGATGTAACTAAAGTTTTTCCTAATGATTTCTTAGATCTAGGGCTTGTATACACTCTTGTTTGATTTATATGGATTGCTTCCTATTTTCTTCATACCTTGGTGTTGATTTCTTGCTGGATGTATGGATAGTTCTGGTTTGCACTTGATTCTAGAGCTTGTGTATATTAGGGCTTGGATTGGATTCATCCAAATAAAAGGATCATGTTAGTCCCTTGGTATCTCGGATAGAATCTTCTTCGTGATTAGGGATTGTATAGGTCTAGTCTCACTATAGTAGTGCTAATCCCACTACGTTCCATCCCTAATCCTTCATGCATCTTACCTTTGTAGTTTCGGCCATCGAGATGAAAAGTCATCTCGATCATACGCCTAAATCCATATCCATGTTATTATTTGCGATGAATTCATTCTAATAAGAGGGTTCATTAGCAATGAACGTAACTAATCATTCGGTCACTGACATTTAGATAATTGTTCTTGCCAACAAGGAATCCTAACCAGAATTTGTTGAGTGATAAGGAGAACTAGCCATTCACTTATCAATTATTAGGAAGCCACTCATCGTGTTTGCATGCCCTGATCTTAGGAAGACTTGGTAAAACCTTAGTTTTTGATTAAGAATCATGTGGTCCTTTCTCTCATATTCATAAATCTTTTAGTATAAATTTAGTTAATTTCAACCCGTAATCTTTTCCCAACTCATTAGTAAGAAATTTGCTAAGTGTTCGATCTCAATCACTTAAATCCATGTGGACTCGACTCGGATTCTCCACTATCTACTATTTCTTAGTAGTAAAAGTAGAGCACCGGAATTTATTGTAATTTTGGTTAGACATGTTACGCCGCGACACTTTTCAAGTTCTTATAAGACTTGAAAATTCCACAAAACACCCTTGTAATTTGACTTTGTTGGTCTCCGAGCAACTCTTCACTGACTACTTTTATCCCATTTCAGGTATAACAGCGTCTAATAGAAGTTAGATCAACTTTGGAGCTAAAAGAACGTATTTTGGCAATTCTGGCAGGTAGGATCGATCCGACTCTATTAGTGCGATCGATCCTACTCGCCCAGCGACGGGACAATGAACAATAGAAGGATCGATCGTACTCAGCATGACGGATCGATCCTCCTCGGGACGTAGCGTAACAACATGTGAACGATCGATCGGACTCGATAGGTCTGATCGATCCCTCTCGGGGCGTCACCAGCAATTGAAGGATTCGGATCGATCCTACTCCATAGAAGGTTCGATCCTTTGCGGCCAGAATTAAAGATCAACGGCTCAGATCTAATCCGTGGGAGATGTTTGCTTAGGCTATAAATAGTCAATGTTTAGGGATTTTTGGGGGCTTTTTCCAGACGTTTTTGGGGAGAGTTTTCCTATCTTTTTCTACACTTTTCTTCGGCGATTCTTTGGAGGAGATCCATGGCGGGAGGAGATCATCAACTTCCACCGATGGATCGACCCCTAAAGATGAGTAGTTAAAACCATAACCATGGGATTCTTATGATGTAACTAGGGTTTTTCCTAAGGATTTCTTAGATCTAGGGCTTGTATACACTCTTGTTTGGTTTATATGGATTGCTTCCTATTTTCTTTATATCTTGGTGTTGATTTCTTGCTGGATATATGGATTATCCTAGTTTGCACTTGATATTAGAGCTTGTGTATGCTAGGGCTTGGATTGGATTCATCCAAATAAGAGAATCAGCTAGTCCCATGATATCACGGATAGAATCTTCTTCGTGATTAGGGATTGTATAGTGCTAGTCCCACTATAGTAGTGCAAATCCTACTACGTTCCATCCCTAATCCTTCATGCATCTTACCTTTGTAGTTTCGCCCATCGAGATGCGAAGTCATCTCGATCATACACCTAAATCCATATCCATGTTATTATTTGCGATGAATTCATCCTAATAAGAGGGTTCATTAGCAATGAACGTAACTAATCATTCGGTCACTGACATTTAGATAATTGTTCTTCCCAACAAAGAATCCTAACCAGAACTTATTGAGTGATAAGGAAAACTAGCCATTCACTTATCAATTATTAGGAAGCCACTCATCGTGTTTGCATGCACTGATCATAGGAAGACTTGGTAAAACCTTAGTTTTTGATTAAGAATCCTGTGGTCCTTTCTCTCATATTCATAAATCTCTTAGTATAAATTTAGTTAATTTCAACCCGTAATTTTTTCCCAACTCATTAGTAAGAAATTTGCTAAGTGTTCGATCTCAATCACTTAAATCCCTGTGGACTCGACTCGGATTCTCCACTATCTACTATTTCTTAGTAGTTAAAGTAGAGCACCGGAATTTATTGTAATTTTGGTTAGACTTGTTAAGCCGCGACACTTTTCAAGTTCTTATAAGACTTGAAAAGTCAACAAAACACCCTTGTAATTTGGCTTTGTTGGTCTCCGAGCAACGCTTTACTGACTACTTTTATCCCATTTCAAGTATAACAGCATCTAATAGGAGTTAGATCAACTTTGGAGCTAAAAGAACGTATTTTGGCAATTTTGGCAAGTAGGATCGATCCGACTCTACAAGTGCGATTGATCCTACTCGCCCAGTGACGGGACAATGAACAATTGAAGAATCGATAGTACTCAACATGACGGATCGATCCTCCTCGGGACGTAGCGTAACAACATGTGAACGATCAATCGGACTCGATAGGTCCGATCGATCCCTCTCTGGGCGTCACCAGCAATTGAAGGAGTCGGATCGATCCTACTCTATAGAAGTTTCGATCCTTTGTGGCCATAATTAAAGATCAACGGCTCAGATCTAATCCGTGGGAGATGTTAGCTTAGGCTATAAATAGTCAATGTTTAGGGATTTTTGGGGGCTTTTTCCCGACGTTTTTGGGGAGAGTTTTCCTATCTTTTTCTACACTTTTCTTCGGCGATTCTTTGGAGGAGATCCATGGTGGGAGGAGATCATCAACTTCCACCGATGGATCGAACCTTAAAGATGAGTAGTTCAAACCATAACCATGAGATTCTTATGATGTAACTAGGGTTTTTCCTAAGGATTTCTTAGATCTAGGGCTTGTATGTACTCTTGTTTAGTTTATATGAATTGCTTCCTATTTTCTTTATATCTTGGTGTTGATTTCTTGCTGGATATATGGATTATCCTGGTTTGCACTTGATTCTAGAGATTGTGTATGCTAGGGCTTGGATTGGATTCATCCAAATAAGAGAATCATGCTAGTCCCATGATATATCAAATAGAATCTTGTTCGTGATTAGGGATTGTATAGTGCTAGTCCCACTATAGTAGTGCTACTCCCACTACGTTCCATCCCTAATCCTTCATGCATCTTACCTTTGTAGTTTCGGCCATCGAGATGCGAAGTCATCTCGATTGTACACCTAAATCCATATCCATGCTATTATTTACGATGAACTCATCCTAATAAGAGGGTTCATTAGCAGTGAACGTAACTAATCATTCAGTCACTGATAATTAGATAATTGTTCTTGCCGACAAGGAATCCTAAACAGAACTTGTTGAGTGATAAGGAGAACTAGCCATTCACTTATCAATTTTTAGGAAGCCATTCATCGTGTTTGCATGCCCTGATCTTAGGAAGACTTTGTAAAACCTTAGTTATTGATTAAGAATCATGTGGTCCTTTTTCTCATATTCATAAATCTTTTAGTATAAATTTAGTTAATTTCAACCCGTAATCTTTTCTCAACTCATTAGTAAGAAATTTGCTAAGTGTTCGATCTCAATCACTTGAATCCCTGTGGACTCGACTCGGACTCTCCACTATCTACTATTTCTTAGTAGTTAAAGTAGAACATCGGAATTTATTCTAATTTTGGTTAGACTTGTTAAGCCGCGACACTTTTCAAGTTCTATCAAAATTTTGGCGCCATTGCCATGGATTATACGGTGTTTTGAGTTGTTTACTTAGTGTAGTTTCTTGCTTAATTAGCTGTTATCCGTCATTTATTATATAAAAAAATAAATATAGTTTTAATACTAATATTTCCATATCTTTTTGTGATCAGTTGGTGAAGAAAGACGCGGCATCCTTCCAAGTGGTGAAGGAGCAATCGCCAACAAACACATCATTGAGAGTGCACTGTTTGTATTTCTAAACCTTGGTTGAGCTTTATGATGTGTGAAGGAGTGATGATAAGGACCTAGATCTTTCTCTTACGTTGAAAGAATTTTTTGCTTCGTGTTCTACATCACATAAACTATTAGTATCTTCTCCTACTCATTCAGTCATGGATAATCCTGAAGGCCATCCTGAACCTAATATCAATCCGAACCAAACTGAGGATCAAGGTCGTAGGACCATGAAAGATTTTTATGTTCCCACCTCATTCACTTCCAATTCTTGCATTCAAACCCCGGTGATTGGGGCAGCTCATTATGAGATCAAGCCATAATTTTTACAATCCTTATCAACTTTTCACGGACTATCTCATGAAGATCCCTACAATCATATCGAAGAATTCATTTTGATTAGTTCTACAGTAAGAGTCAATAACTTTACCGAAGATGCTTGGCTACTTAAATTATTTCCTTTTACTCTTAAAGGTAAAGCTATATATTGGCTTACTTTTCTAGAACCTCGATCTATCACCACTTGGCCTCAATTACAAGCTCAATTCCTTGAAAAATTCTTCCCGATTACCAAGACAAGTGACCTTCACCATGAAATTTCTTCATTTAGACAAGCCGATGATGAAGCATTTCATGAGGCTTGGGATCGTTATAGAGAACTCCTTAGAAAATGTCCCCATCATCAATTTCCTCAATGGGCTATAGTAGAACATTTCTATAAGGATCTTAAGGAAAAACATCAGTTGACTATAGATGCTGCATGTGGGGGAGTTTTCATTACCAACCCTCTTGACGATTCTTGGAGACTTTTTGAGAGACTTGCTGAAAACTCTCAACATCACGCCACTTCTTCTAGGAATAATCATGGATCTTCAACCCAATCTAATCCTAGAGGAATCATTGAATTAAATGAGTCAACCCGTCTTGCTCAACAAGTTGATGCATTAAGTAGGAAGCTTGATCAAGTTCTTACCCAAATGACAAATCAGGTTGATTCTTCTATTCCTCCTATGCTTCCATCTTCGGGAGAAATCTGTTTCTTATGTTCTGCTCTTGGTCATGATGTTACTGACTGCCACTTAGCATGTCATTATCCAAAGTTAGTACATGAACACATAAACGCAGTTTATGGACAATCTAAACCGGCTTATGATCCTTATTCCAATATCATCAATCCTGGTTTAAGAGATTATCCAAATTTTTCTTGGAGAACACCTAGCCAACGACCAACTTCTTTTAATTCTAGGCCATCTATAGGTACTCAAGTTCCAATTTATCCTTCAAAGTTTCAACCGTCATATCCTACAAATTCTCAAGGCCAAACTTCATCGTTTCGACCTCCATATCGGCCTTTCGAAAATCAACCATCTCAACCTTGGGGAAATAAACTGTATGTACCTCCGCAAAGTCAAGGACCTCAGAATCAATCATCTCTTCCTCCACAACAACCAAATCAAGGTCCAATCAACGATGAGTTAACCCAATTAGTGCATTCTCATTCTCAAACTCTAGCGAAGATAGAGGCCCAATTGGGTCAGTTGGCTAATGCATTATCTAGGAGAGAAGATGGGCACTTACCTAGTCAACCCATTCCTAACCCCAAAGGCCAACATTATGTAGACTCATCGCATGAACAAGTACAAGCTGTGACAACCCATCGTAGTGGTAAAACTTTTGTCAACATTGAGCAACCTGAAGAAACCACATATAATCAAAATTTACATGCATCACATTCTTAGTCATCATTAGACAACGATTCCCATGCATCAAAAGAGCTTAATTCATCCTCTGACACCCCACGTTCAAATCCACATGATTCCATTGACAATATACATGCATCACCAAACATGGCATCATCTCTTGAGAAAGAACCGAATCCCACGGCTTATGTTCCTAAGGTTCCTTTTCCTGAAGCTTTAGCAGATCCTACCTCCACTCTATTCAGAAATTCAAAATTAGATGAAATAATGGAGGTGTTTAAGAAAGTTCATATTAACCTTCCTCTGCTTAATGCCATCAAACAAATTCCATCCTATGCTAAATTCCTCAAGGATCTTTGCACTCATAAAAGGCAATCTAGATTGCACGTATCTAAAAAGATTTTCTTGACTGAGCAAGTTAGTTCAATCCTTCGATGTGATCTTCCTCCTAAGCTCAAGGATCCTGGCACCCCCACAATCTCATGCATTATAAGAAATCGTACGATTGATGGAGCACTATTAGATTTGGGTGCAAGTGTCAACCTCATGCCCTACTCTTTGTATTCTAAGTTTGGCATAGGAGAATTGAAACCAACGGCCATGACCCTACAATTAGTCGATCGATCAATTAAAACCCCAAGAGGAATCCTTGAAGATGTTTTGGTTAAGGTTGATCAGTGTGTATTTCCGATTGATTTTGTAGTTCTGGACATGGAACCCGGAGTGTAAACTAAAAAATCTGTCCCTATAATCCTTGGCCGACCCTTCTTAGCTACGGCCAATGCTTGTATTAATTGTAGAGATGGTTACATGATAGTTACATTTGGTAATATGGAATTGTGTTTGAATATATTTCATGTTTCAAAGAATCATGCGTATGATGATGACTGTTTCATGGTTAATGCATTGGTTAATGAGGATGAAGTGAATAGTTGTGTTGATGATACATTGCCTGCATTGTTGTTGAATGTTGATACTCCATGTAGGAGTTTTGAGAATAGTTGTGATATGTCTATTGTGGTTGAGGATGATGTTTTTGATCAATATTTTTCAGCTTTGCATGAAGATGTTCTGAGTACGGATGTAGTTTTTCCGGTTGTGAATGATGAGAAAAATGATTTAAATGAGTTTTCACCGGTTTTCAAGTCTGAAAATGAAGAGATTTTAAATGATTTTAATGATCTTGATTTGGTTACTGATGTCTGCGGTATTTCATGGAAAGAGCCTCTCATTGAACCTTTACCTCCTACCTCCTCAATTCCCGCTATACCTTCTTTAGTTATACCACCATCTTTGGAGTTGAAAACGTTGCCTTCCAATTTAAAATATGCCTTCCTTGGACCTGGGTCTACCCTTCCAGTAATTATCTCGCCTGCATTAACCACTGATCAAGAGCATCAACTACTTGAGATTCTTAAATTGCATAAACGAGCTATAGGGTGGTCTATCGGTTATCTTAAAGGCATTGATCCCTCGATTTGCATGCATCGCATACTCTTAGAGGATGAAACCAAATGTGTAAGGGAGATGCAACGCTGACTCAACCCTCTTATGAAAGATGTTGTCATGAAAGAAGTAATTAAACTCTTAGACGCAGGGATAATATACCCTATTTCGGACTCTAAATGGATTAGCCCTACTGAAGTTGTTCCTAAAAAATCTTGAATCACAGTGGTTAAAAATGATAAAGGGGAGGATATCCCAACTAGACAGACCACAGGGTGGAGAGTTTGTATCGATTATAGACGTCTTAACGCTTTAACTCGTAAAGATCATTTTCCATTGCCCTTCAACCAGATTTTAGAGAGACTATCGGGCCAATCCTATTATTGCTTCCTTGATGGTTATTCTGGGTATAATCAGGTGGCCATAGATCTTAATGATCAGGAGAAGACAACCTTTACTTGTCCCTATGGAACATTTGCATATCGTCGCATGCCCTTTGGCCTTTGCAATGCACATGCTATATTCCAACTCTGCATGCTTGCTATCTTTGGAGACATGATTGAACAGTTCTTAGAGATATTTATGGATGACATCTATGTTTTTGGCCAATCCTTTCAGTCATGCCTTGAAAACCTATCCAAAGTTCTTGCTAGATGTGAGAAAACCAATTTGGTGTTGAGTTGGGAAAAGAGCCATTTCATGGTAACAGAGGGTATCGTTCTTGGTCATGTAATTTCAAGTAGAGGGATTGAGGTAGATAAAGCGAAGTTAGAACTTATTTCTAAACTTCTGCCTCCTTCTTCAGTGCATCAAATTCGGTTATTCCTGGGCCATGCCGGGTTCTACCGGCGATTTATTAAAGATTTTAGTAAAATCTCCAGACCGTTATGTGCCTTACTGGTTAAAGATGTTCCATTTGTGTTCGACAAGTCTTGTCTCAATGCTTTTAATATCCTCCGTGATTCACTCTCTTCAGCACCCATTGTTCATTCTCCAGATTATAACCATCCTTTTGAAATCATGTGTGACGTGTTTGATCATGCTGTGGGTGCCGTTTTAAGACAAACTATTGATAAACTTCATCGTGTCATTTACTATGCTAGTAAAATGTTAAATGAAGCGCAGGTAAATTACACGACTACTGAGAAAGAATTACTTGCTGTGATCTTTGCCCTAGAAAAGTTTCGTTCCTATCTTCTTGAATCAAAAGTCATAATCTTTACCGATCATTCAGCCCTCATGTATCTTGTCACTAAGAAAGAGCTTAACCTGGTTGCAGATCACCTTTCTCGTCTTCCTTTAGATGTCATTAACGATTCATCCCCTATGGATGATACCTTTCCTAACGAATATCTCTTAGCTGTTGATCAAGCACCGAGACCGTGGTTTGTGCACATAGTAAATTATCTTGTTTCTGGATTCACTCCTGCTCACTAGAATAAACAAGATCGCGATAAATTCTTTTTGAAAGTTAAATCCTATGTTTGGAATGATCCTATTCTCTTTAAGCACTGTCCGGATCAAATTATGCGATGTTGTGTGTCCGAATCTGAAATTATTTCAATTTTGACATCATGCCATTCTCATGCATGTGGGGGACATTTTTCAGGCCATAGAACCACAGCCAAAATCTTTCAGTCCGGTTTTTATTGGCCTTCGATTTTTCGTGATGCTCACAGTTTTTCTAAAGCTTGCATTCGTTGTCAACAGTTGGGTAGTATTTCTCATCAAAATGAAATGCCTCAGAATCCGATTATTGAATGTGAAGTATTTGATGTTTGGGGTATTGATTTCATGGGTCCGTTTCCCCCTTTGAATGGCTACATTTACATTTTATTAGCTGTTGACTATGTTTCGAAATGGATTGAAGCTATATCGATTAAGACTAATGATCCCCGAGTCGTAGTAAAATTCCTTCATTTGAACATTTTCTCTCGATTTGGTCATCCTCGAGCTATAATCAGTGATGGTGGATCGCATTTTATGAATAGGTATTTTCGTCACACCCTAGATAAATATAACATCTCCCATAAGGTTGCCACCCCCTATCATCCTCAAACCAGTGGGCAAGTGGAGGTGTCTAATAGGGAAATCAAACGCATCCTTGAGAAAGTAGTGCGTTCGGATAGGAAAGACTGGTCCATGCGCTTGAATGAGGCTTTATGGGCATATAGAATGGCATTCAAAACACCCATAGGGATGTCACCATATAGGTTGGTCTATGGTAAGCATTGCCGTTTACCATTAAACCTCATGGATAAAGTATGGTTAACTATTAAGGAGGTTAATTGGTTACCTACAGGCCGGAGTGCTCGTTTGCTTCAACTCAATGAGTCGGAGGAAATACGTAATGAAGCCTATGACAATGCTCTTATTTATAAGGCTCGAACTAAAGCTTACCATGACAAGTTCATTATTCAGAGGACTTTCAATGTGGGTGATAAGGTTTGGTTATTTAATGCTAGACTACGGCTTTTCCCAGGAAAACTTAAATCTAGATGGACTAGTCCATTCGAAGTTACTCAAGTTTTTCCTCATGGGACTGTTGAACTCCGTCATCCTAACTCTGATTCTACTTTTAAAGTAGATGGCCAAAGGTTAAAACGTTACATAGAAAATCCTCTTACCTTAGAAGCCACACAACGGTTTCATGACCCAATTTCTTAGTAATTGCATTGCCGTTGGGTCGAGCTAGAGACGTTAAACCAAGCGCTTGATGGGAGGCAACCCATTCTTGATTTGTTTTTAATTAGTTTCTTTTCTTTTTTTGTTTTCTTCGCATGCTTGCTTCATCTTTACTTATTTGCATATTTGTTTTTGATTGTCTAATAATGCTGTCATCGCTGTGAGTGGATGGTCGTGTTAATTGTTAGCTTGGGATGTCCTTACTTGATTTCATTTGGCCTGGAGAGGTCCGTATTTTTAGATGGTGTTTAGAGGCTTAATTCTCAGGTTTATTATGTGTTTTATCATGTTTCTTTGAGAGCGATCGATCCGTCCTCACAAGGTAGGATCGATCCTCCTTTGCTTCACGCATATTTTTCATTGGGCATTAGTCGGATCGATCCCACCTACCCCCATGGATCGATCCGAGGTGGGTTTTTAAATTTGACAGAATGTTGTGTTTTCTTCACTACACCTTCCGATCGATCCATCTATCCCTCCGTCTAAACTCTACTCCGTAAGGTAGTCGGATCGATCATGCCATGGGAGAGCGATCTATCCTACTTGTTCATTTAATCGTGACCGAACGTAGTGTATTTTGCACTACACCTTCCGATCGATCCATCTATCCCTCCAGTAATAATAGAACATCTAAGGTAGTAGGATCGATCCCTCCTCCAACGTGGGATCGATCCTAGGTGGCTATTTATTGGTGACAGAACGTGGTGTTTTGGACGAGTCACCTACCGATCGATCCGTCTATCCATCCTTCTCAATGAGTCTAGTCGAGTAAGTCGGATCGATCTTTATCGATCTTTCTAAATTAGCTCGATCGATCGGGCCTGTTTATTCACTTTTTCATTCGATCGCACCCGATGCGTCCACGTGGCGACGGATCGATCCGACCGGTCTAGACCGATCGATCCGACTCTCTCTTACCACGTTTTAAGTTGCGTTTTGCTGATTGCTCACAAACGTCGTCGTTAAAACGTATGCAAAACGCAATTTAGAAATTTGTAAACCTTTCTTTCAACACTAAATTAATAAGATAGAATAATAGTGAAATACGGGGTCGATCAGCAGGGAAAACGTTGGAAATCAAAATCAATTCTCAAAACCCTAAAACTAAGTAAAAGGATCAAAGATAGGATAGAGTTATCTAAACTAATAAAGAAAAGAAATAAAATGTTGATCAATTTGAATCAATGGATAGGTGACTTACGTATTACACAATCCGCCCTAGTTTCATCTTCAATCTTCTCTAGTTATCCTCTTGTTCCCTTCTCTAAACATTATGAATCCACAGCTTCTTAAGCTTACATGAATCCCTAAAATAAGGTTTATGTTTTCAACGGCATAATCTATCTTTGTTTAGCATAAATCATCTTTGGTCCTACGATTACATTAAATTATTCTACTCCTAATGACCTTAGCATGACTTATCTTCACGTAGCATAGACTATCTCAAAGGTAAACCAAAAACCACATGAAAACCATCCTATGAATCTCTACAATCAATCACAGAAATCATGTAGGACTGAAAATACATCAAGAAACTCTGTTCCCTCAACTCTATTAATAATAAAAAGCAAATTCATAGGATCATGTCTTGAGAAGAATACAAGATTCAAACCAAAGAAGATAGAAAACTATGCTAGGGTTTCATGAATAATCCTGAGTACAATAACTAGCAACTCATCTTTTGGATGAAAGCCATCGGGTTGGAATAGGAAGCTGTCACCATCCACATCCTCTCCTTCTTCTTCTTCCTCCTCCAAAGATTGACAAAAAGATGAGAAGTTTTGCTGGAATAACCCCTTTATATAATAAAAACCCTTAATCCCGGAATTAGGGTTATGGCTAAGTTGAGTTGGACCTCAAGTGCAACTCGGATTTCCTGGTTCAACCCTGACATCTCATTCCAATCGCTACTGGGTTCAACCGGTCCAGAATTTGAGAATGAGTCCAACACGAAAGATGTATATTTGGACGTCTTCTGTCCTTTCCCGAAGAGTTTACAATATTTGGACTTATCTAGAATATTTGGCGAATATTCTCCTGGGAGTCGACGGACCAGTCTTCGAGCAGCTAAATATCTTCATCTTCTTCAAAACTGCTATCCATCCATCAGGAATCTCTGAAAGTGTCCAACATGAAAGTTGTACGTCTTGATGTCTACTAGATTTCACCCAAATTTCAGAATATTTGAACATAAGAATAATTTCTGATGAATATTGTGCTAACAGTCGACAGAGCAGTGTATTTCAGCATATTAACCGAATTTCTTGCATTTCTTCTCAAAGCATGATTAAACCTGAAATCAACTAACAAGCTATCAAATACAACTACTCTAGGCATAACAAAGCTAAGTTAAGGGGTTGAATCAGGAACATTTAGTGGCTTATCACACCCCCAACTTACACTTTGCTAGTCCTCGAGCAAAGAAAAGATAAAAAGAGAGAAATAAAACTAACTAGCCACTTTCGTAGGTCTCACGATTGCACTTAGCATGTGCAACAAGCCTTTAAACCCCTGAGTTACCCCAGTAGAGGAGTTATAGTCTCCAGAGGGTTTTCAGGGATGACACCGACAAACATCTATACGTTCATTTGAATATACCATTAGAAATCAATCACAATATTCATCAACTCTAATGCATGTAATAGAACTAATATCCATAAATATACCCTTTAACTCATAGTCACATAAAAACATAGTAAATCAAAACATGTCATAACATATTTCCAATACTTTAACATATTTAATCATGACTAAAAATAACTTTAACACTCCTGTGTGTGAATGGGGTTCCACATGCTTCAGAGCATCAATTATATCTAAACACTTCAATTATTCAAGATCACAATCATATTCAAGCACATATTTTCCACTTATCACATAACAATCTCTGGTTTTTTATTTCATTTTTCTTTTCATTTTTTTTCATGCAGGAATTTCAACTGTTTTACGCGAACAACACACCTTGTTAGGCACATTGCCCGGTTACTAAGTATGAAACCCTTATTTTTTTCTTTTTTTCCAGGAAATTCAACCGTTTTACGCGAACACCACGCTGGTTAGGCACACTGCCCGGTTACTAAGTTGAAAATCCTTTTTTTTCTTTTTTTTCACATACTCAGATAATTGCATGTGTTCATGTATTTTCTGCGTCATGATATAGAATTATAAATCTATCCCAGTACCATGCTCAGAATCTAATATCAACCCCTTAACATTTGGAAGTGAACATGTGCATTAGGATATGTCAAGCTATCCTTAGATCATGGTAAAAGTGTTAAAGTATAGAAATAAGATCATGCATAACAAAATTTACTATCCCTTATAAGACATACAAATCTCAGAATAATTCATAAGATAAATTTCTAAAACATGCACCTTTGTCAAATTATATCATAATTTCATTCTTTTGACATAATTCAAGGGATGTATAATATTTGGTTACCAGAAAAATAATAAGTATGAATTCCTAGAATTCTACCCCCCAACTTAAATGTAATCGTCCCCAATTACCCTAAGTAATAAAATTAAATCAAGGAATAAAGGGTAGAGATAACCATAATGAACGCTACAAAAATAAATTTCTCTCTCTTTCGATTTAAGTTTAGGTACCGCCATCATTGAATAAATATTTCCTTCCCACCATAACCTGTCACAGAAATATATACCTTTCCAAAAAGATCAAATATAACAAATAAAAGTCCATAAAGGTATTAGAATCATCGAAAATTTCGGTAGAGTCACCTTTGTATTTTCATGATATATTAATCTGTACAAACATTCATCACATAAAAATAAAAATGCACAGGCAAAAGTAAAGGATATACCATCCTCATCATCATCCCATATCAACACAGCATCAGGCATGAATAATGATCAACACCCAAAACTTCCAAAAAAAAAAAAAATTTCCACAATAGTACTAATTTTCAGTAGAGTCCCTAAGATCAAGCGGTCGAGTGGAAGTTGAGGGGTAAGCATGCAAAGACTACGCAATCCTAACAAAGCCATGACGAACCTCGGCCATAAGTCATCAAGTCATAGAGTCATCTACTACTATAAGTGCAAAAATCAACCTCGAGAAAGGTCCGGACTGACTCGGGTCGTCGAACACTACATCGCAGACAACTCGTAAACTTCGATCATGTGTCATTCCTAAAGACTACTAATCCTAGGACTCAATGAAAATAGTAGGCAACAAGCTGGGATGTAGTAGATGAGATGTGGGTAGTCTGGAGTACTTGAGTGTGGTCCTGATTGAAAATCTAAACCATCGGATGCAAAATCGGAGCGTTCTACTACGTGGATCATGACTGCAGGCAATCGGATGGCTGAAAACATGCCGGCGGCAGATCGACGGTGAAACCTCGTCGCCGGAGGACAGGGAAGGTATAGGAAGAATCGTGGTGGCCTAAGGAGTCCTTCGATGTAGTCTGATCGAAGAATTGGGGCTTCTAGGCGGCGGATTCGAGATGGCCGGCGCGGTGAGTTCGTCGGAGTTGGATTCCAATGATCCGGGCTGTAATTGAGGTAGAGGATGGTGGAGGGAGGATCGTGATAACCTAAAAAAGGTTTAAGTGGTGATTCAGGGCTGCGGGAGGTCGTGGAATGGAGGAATGATGTTGGCCGGTCGAGTGGAAGATTGCCGGAGTTGAAGTCCGGTGATCCAGGCAGCAAAGAATCGTTTTGATGGTGGAGGAGGCTTCGTGGTGGCCGGAGAAAGGTTCTGGAGGTATTACACGGCGGTGGGCGGCCATGGATAAGGAGATCAGCGGCGGCGGAGAAAACAGGGGAGCTCACCGGCGTCGGAGGAGAGGGTATCGATGGCAAAGAAGGTCATGGGAGGATAGGGGGAAGGATGGCGAAGGTGTTGGTGGTGATTTGTAGGTAAAGCAGGGCCCAGACTGTGGATAATGGCGGCGGCGGCCGTCGGCTCGGGGACGAGCAGGAGGTCGGGGATGATGAACAGTAGGGGGAGAGAGAATAGTCCAAAAGAAAATACGGAATAATAGGACAAAGGGAAAAAATTGTGGAAAAATTCGGAAAAAAATAAAGGAAAACTCCTAAAAATCACAAAAAATCATAAAAATTAATAGAAACTCTTAAGAACTGGGTTGCCTCCCAGCAAGCGCGTAATTTTACGTCTTTTGCTAGATGCTCCCGAAACAAGATTTAGGAGGCCGATGGTTCCATATGAAGAAATACATGACCCGAAGGATAGTGAAGGTATGCAGACATGATTCATCAAAGAATAAAAAAGAAGTCATTATCAAACAAAATATGCATAGAATTGGAAATTTTGATACGATCTTTGAGGAATGGACGATAGGAATTGGCATGGTCTTCACTCACAACAAGGTTCTCCTCGTCACAAAGTTCAACTAATGGGGATGATATTAAAGATAGAATCTCAACATGAGGCTCTAGAGAAGGAATATTGCTAACACCCTCATCCTCATTATGTTTATTACTAATATGCATATCAACATCATTCAACTCATCATGTAGAAGTTCAACTTGAGGTTCCTGACAGAGGGTTTCACTATTATGCTCAGCCTCATTATCATCATTGTAAATAGATATATTATCATCATTCAACTCATCATAAATAAGTTCAACTTGAGGTTCCTGACAGGGGGTTTCACTAATATGCTCATCCTCATTATGATCATTGTAAATAGACATATTATCATCATTCAACTCATCATGAACAACCGGCGATTTAGCATAACAACTCTCATCATCGCTATCATCAACATCATCAACTGTATCATCAAAAGTTGGGAAAATCGTATTTTCAGCAGCTTCCAAAACATTATCAATAACATCATGAACTGGCAAAACATCACAAGCATTATAGCATGCATCAACATCATTAGAAACATAAGCATCACAAGCATTGCCATAACAAATAGAAGGAACATAATCATCATCTGAATCCACCATACAAGCTAGTTGTCCGCTTTGTATCTCTAAATTCTTAATTGATTGAGCGTTAGAGTTAACATTAGTCCCTATCAAAGAAATTATGCTCCTAAGCTCAGTCGTCATGTCATTCATGTTAGCAATGATGTTTGCATTCATGTTTTGAAGTGCACTCATGATTGTGCTCAAAGTTGGTTCAGAGGGTGTTTGTGGGGGAGGATATTGTTGTTCAAAACAAGGTTTAAAATTTTGAGCCGGTGTTTCTGTGTTCCATGATTGAACATTAGGAGGTTGGTAACCTTGAAATTGCCAACTAGGGTATGTATGATTTCTAAAATTCGGATTATAATGATATGAATGTGAATTATATGTCGGATTAGAGAAACCATATGTGTCATTATTGTAAGCGGGTCCATAGCCAAAAGGCAAATCATCATTGGACTTGGCAGTTGAGTTGGACCTCAAGTGCAACTCGGATTTCCTGGTTCAACCCTGACAGCTCATTCCAATCGCTACTGGGTTCAACCGGTCCAGAATTTGAGAATGATTCCAACACGAAAGATGTAGATTTGGAAGTCTTCTGTCCTCTTCCGAAGAGTTTACAATATTTGGACTTAGCTAGAATATTTGGAGAATATTCTCCTGGGCGTCGACGGACCAGTCTTCCAGCAGCTAAATATCTTCATCTTCTTCAAAACTGCTATCCATCCATCAGGAATCTCTGAAGTGTCCAACATGAAAGTTGTACGTCTTGATGTCTACTAGATTTCATCAAAATTTCAGAACATTTGGACATAAGAATAATTTCTGATGAATATTGTGCTAACAGTCGACAGAGTAGTGTATTTCAGCATATTAACCGAATTTCTTGCATTTCTTCTCAAAGCATGATTAAACCTGAAATCAACTAACAAGCTATCAATTACAACTACTCTAGGCATAAAAAAGCTAAGTTAAGGGGTTGAATCATGTACATTTAGTAGCTTATCAGTTGCGACGCTGCCATGTGGACCTCGATCGATCCCTCTCCACAGGATGGATCGATCCGAGTCGTGTTATTTCGGGGTTTAAAGTCAGGGGGCCAATCGATCCTAGGGCATTCATATCCTACGATCGATCCACCACCCCCGTTCTGTTTCGCTCAGTCGCCGTCACCCTTCGTTCACACCTCCGACCGGTGCTCGGCCTCGTCTCCGGCAAGACCTCCTCACCCCCGTCCTCTACCGCACTCTATTACCTTCCTTCAACCCTCTTCCCCACTCACGACCTCGCCGTTTTCCTCCAAATCCATTCAAACCCTTAACGCGGGTTCTTACTCCCTGTCGAGCATCGCCGGCGCCGTTCCTTGCCTCCCACCCCATCATGGTGCGTGCGAAGAACGTGATCCGGAAGGGCATTGGTGGCAAGCGGAAAGCGGTTGCCGCTTCATCTTCCACTCCTCCCGCCCGACGACCACCTTTGCCCGCGACTCCGACAAGTGAATCTCCAGCAAAATCCACATCTTCTCTGGGATCCTCTCCTTCTCCACCTCCGTCACGACCGGTCCGTACTTCAAGAGTTCCACCTACTTCTTCGACGGCTGCTAGTCCTTCCTCCGGCAAGCGGAAGGCGCCAGCTGTCGCTTCCTCCTCCCAACCACCCCAGCGGCAAACGAAGCGCAAGAAGTCCCAGCCGTCGACTGCTCCAACCTACACTCGCGCCCTCCAACCTCGCTGGCAGCGCGAGCTTAATTTGGAATACACCTTCGACGTCGACTTCTTCCGGATGATCGAGCACGCCCAAGACACTATTGCGACCCTCGAGCGCCGGGGTCTACTACAGCTGTGCACTCCTTCCACCTCTGTGTATCCTCGGCTAATCTGCATGTTCTATCAGAACATTCAACCTATTCCGTTTGGGGACGAGCGCGACAAGGATACCTCCCGACGATACGCGTTCCCAGGCTTCACCTCCACGATCGATGGTATCGAGGTGTCTTTGACTCTCCGGGTAGTTTGCGACGCATTATCGATTCCTAAACACTGTCCTGGCCTCCACAGAGCCACGCCTGACGAGTTGTACGTCCACGAGTCCGTTGTCGAGCTTTTTCTTCATCCGGGTCGCCACAACACCGACACTTTTACTCGCGCCGAGCTGCCGGCGCACATGTGGCTGGTAGACGATGTCTTGCGTCGGAACGTCTTCTGGAGCGGTCACGATCAGTACGGCTCCAATGATTGGCTCACCACGTTGTGGCTTCTGGCCAAGGACTAGGCGCTCCGTATACCGCAGATGATCTTAGAGGACATTGCCCAGTTCTATCGACGAGCGGTGCTGGAAATGCGACCGAGTTACGACGACGCAGCCTTTCCGCATCCTCGACTTATCTCCGCTTTTCTACAGAGCCAGGACCGAGTCCCAGAGGGGGAGCCGACCGTGTCAGCTGATGCACTTAAGGCGGCACGATTTGGTTCCGCCACTTGGAGCAAGGTTCTCGACCACATGCGGAGAGCTCGCGTCTTTACTCGCCAACCGCGCCCCCGACATTCGCAGCACGCGCCGGAGTTTGGACCAGTCGACCATCCTACGCTGGGTGAGATGTACAGAGAGTTCCGTGCTGAGTTGGCACGCTTACACCAGCGCTTGGACAATGTCGACGCACGAGATGCAGCTTTCCCGGCGGACCTCTCGTCCATCCGGACGGACCTCTCGTATGTTTTTACGCGTCTTGACGACCCCCATCCCCCTCCGCCAGTGACTGCTATCGTGCCTTTTCGCCCATTGTCTTTTCCTGGGTCACGTCCTCAGTCCTGAGTCTCGACCTTAGATGCTTGCTTAGAAATCCTGTACACCTTTTCGGATTCTTGCATCTAAGGCCGTGCGCTGGCATGTTTTGATTTGACTTTTGTGGTTGATGGACTCACTTTTGTATGGGCTTGACTCTTTACATCAAATTTTGGCTTTTGGATATGGGTGGGTGTACCAGGGCATGCAGGAAGCTGAATGTGCTAATCTGTATTTGTGGGAGTGGCTGAATTTTGTATTGTGTGATGCAGGTGGAAGCTTAGGCTAGTTTACTTTGTCTGTCCGTGTGTGATGAATGTTTGTACGGCATGTGTGCTTTCTGAATAAATAGAGGAAATGCTGCCAAATTTTTCTCCATTTTTAATGCTTATTCTTAATTTCCATCAATGCGATCATGGGGTATTCCGTCTATGACTTTACAGGGCACCTATGCTATGGACTGCACAGCAGGTGGACTTCATGATATTACTTGGTTTTCACGACTAACCTTTATTTGCAACGTTGTTTTCATTTGTCTCAACCTGCTTATTTTCGTACGAAGCTTCTCTAGGTTATCTCTACCCTATATTCTTTGATATCCCTTTTTATGACTTCGTGTAATTGGGGACAATTACATTTAAGTTGGGAGGTAGAATTCTAGGAATTCATGTTTATTTATTTTATGAAGACCAAAAGTTTATACATCCCGTATAACGTGTCAGACGAATGAAGTTATGATGATTATTGATAACGATGCATAACCTAGAGCATTATTCGATGATTTATTCAGAAGTTCATATGTCTTGTAAAATTCAGTAAATTTAGCTATGCATGGCATGAGTTCTGTACTTTAACACTTTTATCAAGGTTTAGGGATAACTTGATAAATCCTATTGCACTTAAGCACTTTTACAGGTGGATGAGTTGAAGTTAGATTCTGAGCCTGAAACTAGGATAGACTTATGATTTTAGGACATGGCACAGAAGATACATGGATACATACAGTTTTCTGTCTACAAAAAAAAAAAAGTAGCTGTGTATGGAAAATGGAGGGGTTCAACTTAGTAACCGGGCAATGTGTCTAACCAGCATGCTGTTCACGTCAAACGGTTGAATGTCCTAAAAGAAAAAAAAAGATTTCATACTTAGTAATCGGGCAATGTGCCTAATAAGGTGTGTTGTTTGCATAAAACGGTTGAAGGCCCTTGTGAAAAAAAAGAAGAAAAAAAAATAAAAGAAAAAGAACAGAGATTGTTATGTGATAAATGGAAAATATGTGCTTGCCTAGAATTGTGATCTTGACTAGTGGAAGGTTTGGATATAAAGGATACTCTGACACATGTGGAACCAAATCCACACACTGGAGACTCAAAGTTATTTTTGAATCATGATTAAATATGTTGAAGTCTTGGTACTATGCTTTGATTGATCATTATTTACTTTATGTTTATATGACTATGGATTGAAGAACAGGCTCATGGATAGTGGTTCCATTTAGTGCATTTGAATTAATGAGTATTATAATGGAGTTCTGATGATATGTCAAAAGGGGATGTATAGATGTTTGTGGGTATGATCACTGGAAACCTTCAGGAGACTATAACTCCTCCTTTGGGGTCACCCAGGGGTTTAAAGGCTTGTTGCACATGCTAAGTGCAATCGTGAGACCTACGAAAGTGGCTAGTTAGATTTACTGTTTTAATTTTAATTTTTGTTTGCTTTGCTCGAGGACTAGCAAAGATCAAGTTGGAGGGTGTGATAAGACTTGAAAAGTGCACAAAACACCATTGTAATTTGGCTTTGTTGGTCTCCGAGCAACGCTTCACTGACTATTTTTATCCCATTTCAGGTATAACAGCGCCTAATAGGAGTTAGATCAACTTTAGAGCTAGAAGAACGTATTTTCGCAATTCTGGCGAGTAGGATCAATCTGACTCTACAAGTACGATCGATCCTACTCGCCCAGCGATGGGACAATGAACAATTGAAGGATCGATCATACTCAGCATGACGGATCGATCCTCCTCGGGACGTAGCGTAACAACATGTGAACGATCGATCGGCCTCGATAGGTCCGATCGATCCCTCTCGGGGCGTCACTAGCAATTGAAGGAGTCGGATCGATCCTACTCCATAGAAGGATCGATCCTTTGCGGCCAGAATTAAAAATCAATGACTCAGATCTAATCCGTGGGAGATGTTTGCTTAGGCTATAAATAGTCAATGTTTAGGGATTTTTATTGGGCCTTTTCCAGACGTTTTTTAGGAGAGTTTTCCTATCTTTTTCTACACTTTTCTTCGACGCTTCTTTAGAGGAGATCCATGGCGGGAGGAGATCATCAACTTCCACCGATGGATCGACCCCTAAAGATGAGTAGCTAAAACCCTAACCATGGGATTCTTATGATGTAACTAGGGTTTTTACTAAGGATTTCTTAGATTTAGGGCTTGTATACACTCTTGTTTGGTTTATATGGATTGCTTCTTATTTTCTTTATATCCTAGTGTTGATTTCTTGCTGGATGTATAGATTGTTCGTGTTTGCACTTGATTCTAGAGCTTGTTTATGCTAGGCCTTGGATTGAATTCATCCAAATAAGAGGATCATCCTAGTCCCATGATATCTCGGATAGAATCTTCTTCGTGATTAGGGATTGTATAGTGCTAGTCCCACTATAGTAGTGCTAGTCCCACTACGTTCCATCCCTAATCCTTCATGCATCTTACCTTTGTAGTTTTGGCCATCGAGATGCGAAGTCATCTCGATTGTACACCTAAATCCATATCCATGTTATTATTTGCGATGAACTCATCCTAATTAGAGGGTTCATTTGCAGTGAACGTAACTAATCATTCGGTCACTGATAATTAGATAATTGTTCTTGCCAACAAGAAATCCTAAACATAACTTGTTGAGTGATAAGGAGAACTAGCTATTCACTTATCAATTTTTAGGAAGCCATTCATCGTGTTTGCATGTCCTGATCTTAGGAAGACTTGGTAAAACATTAGTTATTGGTTAAGAATCCTGTGGTCCTTTCTCTCATATTCATAAATCTCTTAGTATAAATTTAGTTAATTTCAACCCGTAATCTTTTCTCAACTTATTAGTAAGAAATTTGCTAAGTGTTCGATCTCAATCACTTGAATCCTTGTGGACTCGACTCGGACTCTCCACTATCTACTATTTCTTAGTAGTTAAAGTAGAGCACCGGAATTTATTGTAATTTTGGTTAGACTTGTTAAGTCGCGACACTTTTCAACTTCTATCACTAACCAAACTGAATAGTTTTTCTAATGGTTGATAGGTGAATGGTTAGTTCTCCCTATCACTTAATAAGTTCCGGTTTGGATCCCTTGTCGGCGAGAGCAATTATCTAAAAGTAAATGACCTAATGATTAGTTATGATCACCGCTAATGAATCCTCTGATTATGACCGATTCATCGTGAGAAAATAATAACAAGTGGGATTTAGGTGTAAGATTAAGATGGTTTTAGCACCTTGATGTAGCCAAATAGAATGTATCAAGGATTAGAAGTTACCCTAGTGATTCTAGCACTAGCGTAGTGGTTCTAGCATTACGAAATCCCTAATTTTGAAATAAGATGAATAACGGATTAAGATTTGGTCATAATGGTTCTAGCATTACGTGTGAGGACCCGTTCCTCCAACCCGGTCCGACCGCGTTAGGTCGAGGGCTTGGCTTGGTTGGTGTTGGCCCAGTTGGCCTTGGGTTGCGATCGATTGATCGCATCGCTATTTTGGACCCCAAGGGCAATTTGGTAAATTACATCTTCGCGGTCGGTTTCACACCCGCGTAGTGCACACACAGCCTTGATTGATGTACGTGATTGAATAGATCCAATAGGAGTGTTCATGATCGTCAGATCCGGACGAGATTGCAACGAGATCACAATTTGGGGTCAAATCGGATTCAGTCCGATTAACTGACTCGGCTAGACCAGCTCAGCCACTTAAGTGCCTTAGCTTTCTCTCTCCTCTTTTTCCCTTTTTCTCTCTTTCTTTTCCTTCTTTTCCTCTTCCCTGCCATCCCGTGCCCGACCCTTACCTATCCTCCTTCCCTTTCTTCCCCCGCGCCGGCTTCCTCCTTCTCCGGCCATCTTCCCCGGCGACCAGAAGCGGCGGCGACGGTTCCCCTTCCCTTTCTCTCTCTCCCATGGCTGTCTCTTCCTTCTCTGGCGACGGCAGTGGACGTGGGAGGACCCCCGGCGGCTCTCCGACAAGCTGGAGACGGCGGCGGCGACGTGGGACGGCGGATTAGCAAGGATTGGAGCTTGGATTTGCTTTTAAGGTAGGGTTTCAACCTTGATCTTTAGATTAGGCTAGACCTAGGGTTTGATTGTTTGATCTATTGTTTCTTTGTGCTAATTAGTCCCTCTAAGCATGCTTAACAACTGATCTAAGCTTGGTAGGATTTTACTCGGATTTAAGCTGGATTTATACATGTTTTTCCCGGATTTTATTGAAGCTCTGTTTTTCTGTGAGCTGAGCCGTTCTAGCTCAGATCTTGGCTCGTACGTGCATGATCTCGTTTGATCATCAACACAAGAGTTGTAGATCTACGAAGCTACTTTCAACTACTGCTGATTTCATAATTTTCAAAATTTTCTATGATTTATGGTGATTATTCTTCGGATCTGTGTCGAGACCAAAATTAGTGAATTGATTAGTGAATTCCGGGAAGATTAGCCATTAGATTAATCCAATTCTTGGGCTGCATGTTCCTAGTATGCTAATATACATTTGCCCAAGTTTGATTTCCAATTTGACGTCGTTTGGACGTTGAATTGATAAGATTTCATCGCCTCTAACTAGGGTTTAATGTAGAAATCCAGAAATTAGCTTGTTAGTGGAATTTCGATGTTTTATCGTGTTTGATTCTTCGGGGTTCATGCGATTGGTATTCCTAGAGATCTCGAGGGCTAGCATGTTCTAATTGGTGGTTTTTAGATGATTAATTGTTTGATTTTCGGCATGATTAGTTTGTTATAAATCATCATTGTTTAATTAGCAATTAATTGCATGTCATGCTTATTTACATGTATAGTTAGCTTGTGGTTGAACCAAGGGAGTTACGCCCCTTGGGATGTTTAGATGATTGAGCGGGCCGCTGGTGTGCCACTCGTGTTAGATTGTTTAATTGTTGTGTATCGTTTGGTCGGGGTTGTATCCCGTTGTAGAAATTGCGGTTGACGGCTGTGGATCTCCGGCAAGCTTGATGCTTCACCTAGCCCGTGTATGTTGTCTTGGCATATTGTTGCATGTTACTATTCATGTATTCCTGTGCCTGAGCATTGCATGCATTTGATTTGCATTAGAAGCATCAGGCTAGGTGGTAGACGATGGATTCGATCGTCGATCTGGGGTCCTCGGGTAGCCCGGATCTAGCCCTAGGACCGGGGTTTGGGTAGTCGAGGATTAGGATGTGATTGTCATCAATGATTATCCTTGAAATCATTCGAGGATTATTAGGTAGTCGGACTGGAATATTGTATTATAATGTTTGAGGTTTAGAGGTCGTGTCGCTCTCCCCGACCGTGTGCTAAGGTTGTAATCGATTGTTCCCGATGTGGTCCCCAGGCAGTGGTATCCCTGCTGGGTAAGGGTGATCCTGCATGGTACTGTTCCCCTATTAGTGCTTAGGGTGATCTTGGTAACATGTTCAAGAGAGAGGTTCATGACAGGAGCCCTTAGGACATCGATGGGTTATGGGGCCCGAGACATACCTTAGATTCAGGCGGGAAGCAACACTGTTGTGTTCCCTTTCCTTTGTGAGTGACGTAGAGTAAAACCCTATTGAGCTTTGTTGCTCACTCCTACCCGGACTGCATCGGCGATGCAGGTTGATGCAGTTCCTTCTTTTTCAGGTAGTTGCGGCCTGGAGGCGGCACTCCCCTTGGTGGTGCGTGAGATCGAAGATATCATCACTTTATCTTATTCAATTGATGTACAACCTTGAATGTATAAATTGTAATTTGAAGGAGAAATGTATTTGTATTCCAATTTGATGTTTACATGTGTGAGGACTTGTCCCTCTCTTCCGGTAGCTCGTTGTTAACCACAAGGGCAATTTGGTAAATTGCTCCTTGTCGGTTAGTTACTCACCCGTGTGCACACACAGCCTCTGATTGATGATTGTGTTTGACTAGATCCAGCTAGGTCTTGGATCGATCCGACTTAGTCTTAGATCGATCCGGATACTGTAGCATGTCGGCGTCTTTCTTCCTTGAGAGGACGGCCGTCGTGGCCGTCGTGGCCGTTGCTCTTCGCTGTCAGGGGAGAGAAGACTTTCTCTCCTCTGCCCCCCCCTTTTCCCCTCCTTCCCCGACTTTCCCCCTTTCCTTTTCCTTCCTCTTCCTCCTCTTCTCCTTCTCTGCTGCTTCCTTCTTCTTCCTCCTCTTCTCCTTCTCTACTGCTTCCTTCTTCTTTCTTCTTCTTCCGTGAGCTCTGCTTCCCCTATTCCGGCTGAACCTTCTTCTCCACCGTTCTCCCTCCTCCGGCCACCATTTTGAGCGTTTGAAGGCTCGTTGGAACCGTGGTGGCATGAGGAAGATCTCTGGTGTGGTTTGAAGCTCTGTTGGTGACCGGTTTGCGGGAAATCTGCCGAGGATTGCGTTTCTGGTAGGTGTTCTACCAACGTGAGTTGTTTTATGGGTTTCTCTTAATCTAGCCGTTTGATCTTGCTGTTCTTTGTGTTATTGGCTTCCTCTTGCTTAGTATAATTTCTGGTTTAAGTTTCATAAGCTTTGGTTGAGATTTTAATAGGATTTAAGGATGTTAAAGCTTGAATTTGTTCTGGTTTTGCTGTTCCTGAAGAAGAGCCAAATTAAGGCTCATTTTTCGGTCAATACAAGCATGATATTGACCTATGATGAACATAAGAGTTGTAGATCTCTGCGTTATCTTTCCATTCCAGCTTATGTCGTACTTTTCCGATTTTTCTACAAATTGTAGTGATTTGTCTCTTGGCCTGCGACGAGACTTATCTGAAGCTGGTATGAAGCCTGTTTGGATCGATCCAATATTTTCTGGATCGATCCAAATGTTTCGGATCGCTCCCAAGCCTGACTGATGGTGTTTTATGGACTATTTTTAGTGGTTTTGATTAGCATTTTTCCCGGTAATCAAGCTGTTGGATGTGTTTGGATCTTGGATCGATCCCGGTTGCACCCAAGATGGTCTGTTCACTGAGGGCAAGTCGGATCGATCCATGGGTATGTTTGGATCGATCCAGTGTTTCCCAGGAACAGTGTCTGAGGGTAGCAGAGAATGACTTTCTTGGTTTTTCCAAGTTGGATTGATCCGAGTGTGTTGGATCGATCCAACGTACACCAGAATTCGGATTTGGTGGTTTTGCCCGCGGGGCTCGCCATGATAGTTTAGTGATATTGCTATAAACTGTTGTTTGTTACCGCTTTGTGGTTGAACCGGGAGTGTGATGACTCCCGGGATTGTGTAGAATAAATGGGCTAGTGGTATGCCCTTTATCGCTTTGTGGTTAACCGAGGGAGTCATGAACCTCGGGAATGTGTAGAATAAATGGGCTGGCTGTATGCCCTTTATCGCTTTGTGGTTAACCGAGGGAGTCATGAACCTCGGGAATGTGTAGAATAAATGGGCTGGTAGTATGCCCTTTATCGCTTTGTGGTTAACCGAGGGAGCCATGAACCTCGGGAATGTTTAGTATAAACGTGCCGAAGGTATGCTATTGATTGTTGCTTGCTTATACTGTTGCATGCATTGTTGATTGTGCATTAGAGGCCTAGGGTTTGATTGTAGTGTTGTTAGTCTGTTATTTGAGGTCGGGTTAGCTCTTTTGCTTGGAGTACTGAGAGTTGGTTGTCATAACCACGGTTGTTCCGCCAAGTGTGGTGATCCCGCTTGGAGAGGGGTGTCCTACTGGTATCGTCAAGTCCACCCTATGTCAGGAATGTCGGAGAATGTCCACCCATGAAAAGTGGCTGTCGAAAGACGTACTTTAGACAGGTACCCTTCGGGTTATTGACGGGATTTATGGGGTCCTTGGTAGGCCTCAGTACATGGCACAGAGTTAGTTCAGTTGTAGTTTCCCCTTCCTTATGTGTGTCGTAGAGTAGAACCCTACTGAGCTTAGTTCTCACTCCTACCCGGGCGGCGTTTGCAGGTGCAGGTACCAGCTCTCCTTCGGTGGGCCCCAGTTGCTCGTCCTGTGGTAGTACGACGACATCAGGGCATGTTTGAGGGCCAAGATGGCTTCTGCTGTGCCTTCCGGGAGACCTCTGTTGATGTAACATTTTTGAGTTTTATAACATCTTTTTTACATGAGGACTGGTTTATGTAAATCTTAATGTAACTCTGTTGTATGTACAGTTTTGTAATACTAATTCTTAGATTTACTTCTGTCCTCTATTTGTTGTAACTGTTTCCGCCAGTTAGATGTTAGTAGATGTAGGAACCCCCCCTCGTGTCCCGGTCCGGATGGGTTTTCCGGGCCGAGGCGCGACAACAGGGGAGGCTCTCGCCGTTTGATTTTAGAGTTTAGGACCCTCACGTCCCGGCTCGGATGGGTTTTCTGGGTCGGGGCGTGACGTTACGTGTAATGGTCCTAGCATCACAAGACTCTTAATCTCGAGAAGAAAATCCTCACATCCATGGTTTTAGCATGAATGTTTTGATGTGAATCTCTAATCTCAAGTCCTAACATGCCTAGATCTAGACATAAAGGAACAAATCATTCATCCACTAATAATAAAATTATACCAAGTTCATAAAGAAATTAAGATTAATCCATACAAACCATTCAAAGAGGTATACAAGCCCTAAATCTTAGGAATCCCTAATAGAAATCCTAGTTATATCATAAGAATCCCATGGCGAGGAGGTTAGCTATTCATCTTGAGGGTTTGATCCATAGATGAAGGTTGATGAAGCTCTTCCGCCATGGATTTCCTCCCAAAAGATTCTAAAAAAAAAAGTTAAAAAGAGGAAAAAGAAATTAAGAAAGAGTGCTCCCTCTGCTTGGCCTTCAAGTAGCCAAGAGAAAGAGTCTATATGAGGACCCGTCCCTCTACTCCTGTGGCTCGTCGTGGACCGCAAGGGTAATTTGGTAAATTGCGCCTTGTCGGCTTGTTTCACACCCGCGTGTGCACACACTGACCGTGTTTGTGGTAATGTTTGGTTAGAACGGCTAGTGGGACCCGGGATCGAAAGATCTGGACTTAGGCTTGTGTTCTTGCCTAAGTTTAGCATTCAGCACGAAAAGGATCGATCTTCTCTAGCTAAGAGATCGATTTTCTTGTGCCAGAAAGTCAAGTGCGATCGTCATGAAGGATCGATCTTTGCCTAGGGGAAGATCGATCATTCATAAGTCGGTTCGTTTGCCTATAAAGTAGACGAGACTTTCTTCCTTGAATCCCTTTTGAAATTCGGAGATCTGAGCTCATATCTTGCGATTTTTGAAGGCGTTTGAGGAGGTTCCAAGGCCTAGCTACTTGGATTTAAGCTGCTCTTGCTCCTGTAGGGATTCCTACCTACATCTTTTTCGGGTTTTTGGAGTTTCCAGTTTGATTGTGTTCTTTGGCTTAGATCTGTAGATACACATGTTGGTTTTACGTGATTTAACCGGTTTTGGACTCGTGGGATCTTGATCTATCAGATCCCAGAGTTTGGTTGTGTTTGGATGTATCTTCCGGCGGTATTCCTCGCCGGAAGGGCGCCGGAGAACCCATCCGGATCGATGCTTCTTGACCCTCTGGGTTGGTCATGCTGCGCCCGATGAAGGATCGATCCTCTACTTGGAGAAGATCGATCCTGGGTCTTGGGTAGCATGGTTACCCTTCGTTGCGAAGAAGATCGATCTTCCTGGGAGGAAGGATCGATCTTTCTTGGTGCGACATGAAGGGCACCCTCTGTCTCGAGAAAGATCGATCTTCCTGGGAGGAAAGATTGATCTTCTTTGGCTCGACAGTGAGGGAAGCTCACTGTTACTTAAAAGATCGATCTTTTCTTAGAAAAAGATCGATCCTTTAGTAGCAGAGAGGATTTTTTCATGACCTTTACCCGCGGGGCTTGGTATGTCAGTTTTCTTTGCCGTTTTATACCTTGTACATATGTTTAAGCATGTTAGCCCTATAATAGGGTAGTGGTGAACCGGGGGAGTGATGACTCCCGGGATGTTTAGAATAAACGGGCGGGTAGCCCTACAGCTTTCCCTAGCCTTGCATGCCGGCGTGTGCCGAGGGCTTTACCTGTTATATATGTGAGCTGTTGTTTGCGGGGCTGCGTCCCGGTGCAGGTTTTGTGGTGGACTGCTGGCAGTTGGTGGTGGTACCACTGCAGCAGTCCCTAGACCTTATCTATCTGTTCACCACCCCGGGCCGGCAGGGTGCCGTGCCCAAACCTTGTCTTTGTATATCATCACATACTGTTGCATGTTTATCTGTATTATCCTGCGCATGTTCATACATGCATTGTGTTGTGCATTAGTTGCATCTGTGTAGGGCGTTGCCGATCCAGGGTTTTCGGGTAGCCCGGATCTAGCTCTAGGACCGTTGCGGGTAGCTTGGTCCAGGACACGATTTGTAGTATTCAGTCGTTCTCGATGATAGGGTTAGATGACCTGAATACATGTTGTTTGATGTTTAGAGGTCGTGTCTGCCTTGAGCCAGATGTTGTGGGAGCAACCGGTGTCGGTTCTTGTCTTTGGGGGCCGTCGGAGGAGTCCAGCCCAGGCAGTGTCTGTTCCTGCCCGCACTAGGTGTATCCAGGATGGGCCTAGTCCCTTGGGGTGACCATGGTTGGGTATGCCTAGAGACACCAGCAAAGGGTTATGAGACCCTTGCTGCATACCCAAGTCTTGCTTGAGAGCGACACTGTTGTGTTCCCTCCCTTGTGATGTCGTAGTGTAGTGTCCATGCTGAGCTTAGTGCTCACTCCTACTCGGGCTGCGTTTTGCAGGTGCTGGCGCTAACTCTTCTTCGGTCGCCCCTACCGGGCCGGTGTTTGGTGACGTGGCGGCGTCTGGCGGTGCTTGAGAGGTGGCGATCTTACAGTTTTATACCTTTTTGTTATAGATAGTCTACTACGGGAGTGATAAATGTATAATTTCCCTGTTTGAGGATTTGTAATATTATATCAGTTCAGTCTTCGAGATATGTATTTGTGTTAATACAGGATGTTTAAGAATTGTTAGGGTAACCACTATGATTACAGGGAAACCTCGCCAAAATTTCCGCAGTAGGTTAGGTTCCGCTTCGCGTCGCTGGCCCGGTTGGGCCTACGCGGGTCGGGGCGCAACAGTCTAGAGAGCCCCCTTGGTTTCAGTTTTGTTTAATTTCACCCTCTCCATTCTTTATGAATTTTTTTTTCTTTGTTTTTTTTTCAGTTTTGTTTAATTTTTATTTTGTTTTTTAATTTGTTTTGTTTTTTTAATAAGTTTTATTTATTATTTCCTGGGGAAAGAGACTGGGGGTCCTTTGTTTGGACCCAATCCGGTAATTAGACAGACAAGAAGTTTCGGATATTTAGTTTATTTTGAAGAAAAAAAAGTCCACAATACCCTTCCCAAAGCACCTTTTCATATTTTAATTTATTAAGACATCAAATCATAAAAATTTCCAATTTCAAATATTAAAATTTTCAAAATTTAAAAATGCAAATTAAAAATCATATAAATTTCAAAATTTTAAATTTTAAATTATAAAAACTTCAAATTTGAAATCATAAATATTTAAATTTTCAAATTGTAGAAATTTTAAAATTTAAATTTAAAATCGTACAAATTTTAAATTGTTGTGATATGTGGATGACCACCACATGAATAATTCTAGAAGATTGAGAAGATAAGCATTTGCATGCTTACATAAGAATTTGTCTTGTACTATCCGCTCATGCCTATATGCTTGGGGAGGTATGAAGTTTGATGAATGAAAATGAAAGGAAATAAATCCTCCTCTTACACTTCATTTTCGGTCACTTTAGAGTCACACCTCCCTCCCCTGCTCTCTCCCTCTCAGCCTCACCTTCTCTCTTCCTAGAATAGAGTTCTCTTTTTATCCATCACTTTTCATAATTCATAGAAGAACATTATGGATGACTATTTCGGCTCATTTTGAGATAGTTGTTCATTTGAGAATGATATTTCTAGTCGGGAGATCATCTCTATCAACAGTCACGATTATAGAGCCGAATTTACCACATATCAAGTTAGTTATTATCGTTGTTTTATGTTAAGACTGCATAATGTTGCACTTATACATCTTCGTTATATTTTTTATATAGATATTTCAAAGTAGAGAATATATGATAAATTGGACGAATATAGTTGGTTTGGAGAATGGTATTGTGACAGCTATTAAAAATTCTGGTAAATTAAAAACCCGGCAAACTGCCAAAGTGCCATCTTACGTGTGAAAGAGGAGGAAAGTACAAACTAGCACCAAATCTGATTGATGGGCAATGCTTAAAAAAAATTGGAACTAAAAAATATGAATGCCCATTTGAGCTGCGAGGTAATTTCTCTAGATGGTGTGATGTAGGGTTTAAGGGTTGTCTATGGTTTCCATAATCATCAATCAACAGAAAATATTGATGGCCATGAGTACCCGTGTAGGTTAAAACCAATGGAGAAAGAATATGTGCTTGACATCGCCAACAGCACCGCACCTCGTGAAATTCTTAGTATTTTGAAGAAAAAGACCCGTCAAACAGTACGGTGATTAAAAGCATTTACAATGCCATTTTCATAAATAAATCCGCCAAACGGGACGGTCTAAATTCTGTTCCGTATGTCTTGGAGCAATTAATTAAGAAAGAATACCTTTACAATTACAGTACAAATCCAAACACTAACGAAATCACATATATTCTTTGGGTTCATCCAAAAAGCCTAGAGCTGTCTGTTAACTTTCCGTCCGTGTTAATCATTGATGCCACATACAAGACCAATGAGTTTCGAATACCACAATTGGAGGTTGTGGGTACCACATCCACAATGCGAACTTACTCGCTTATGTTCACATATCTTAGTAATGAGAGGGCAGAGCAACTGATATGGGTAGTAGGTACCTTAAAGAAGTGGATGGTTGAAAAGGGGGCATCGTTGGCATCAATGTTTGTTTCAGATCGGGATTTGGCGCTTATTAATTGCATTGAAACATGTTTTCTCATGACATATCACATCCTTTGTATTTGGCACATAAACCAGTACGTAATGAAGAAATGCACCCTTATGCTTGGTCTGGAGTGGAAACACTTTTCTGCATCATGGCACTCGCTCATTAATTCATCGATACAGTGGATTTACCTGCAGAAGTGGGAAGTCATGCAAGAAGAGTATCGACGATTCGAGGGTATCCTCAAATACCTTCAGAAGACACGGTTACACCCTTACAAAGAGCGGTTTGTTTCAGCATGAGTTGATACATATATGCAACTGGGGAGCAATTTAAGTCAAAGGTATAACCACTTTATAGCTTTACTATATCAATTATGTTCATTATTGTACTATTTTAATTCTGTTCACTATTAAAACACAATGCATTTTTTTGTTGCAAGATGGAGTTTGCACATGCGAGGCTGAAGTCATATTTGGGAGATACCATGTCAACCCTAGAAACATCTTTTGAAAAAATACAAAATATGTTGAGAATTCAGTTCAAGGATATTAAGAAGTCGTTCGAGAGATCTCTCAACATTCCACGCCATCAACATTTACATGATGACATTTTCAGTCAAGTAAAGTGTCGGATCTCATTAGAGGCAATGGAGTACATTTCTGGTCAACTGAAATGCGCTGAGAAAGCATCTCACCAGCTAGCCAACAGATGCAACTATTCAATCAAAATAGTATATTTTCTAAACACAAGTTGAGTTTATCAAGATTCATGGGCAAGGTTATGATAGAGCTAAGAACATATAGGGTGACCTTAAAAGGCTAGAAACTTTGATTTTGAATGACAATAAATTTGCATTTTATGTTCATTGTTTTGCACATCAGCTTCAACTGACACTTATGATCGTTACTAAAAATCACATTGATATTACTTCGCTTTTTAGTTTGATTGCTACTTCAGTAAATGTTGCTAGGGCCTCTTCTAAAAGAACAAATATTCTCATGGGTAAACAATTTGATAACGTTATTGAAGCACTAAATAAGGGTGAACTTTTCAGTGGACGACATTTGATTCAAGAAATTAGTTTGAAACGGCCTGATGATACGCATTGGGATCACATTATGAGATTGTTCTAGACTTAATTTTGTTGCTCCCTTCTGTGATTGAACTACTTGAGATTGTTGAAGATGATGGTCTACCCTCTGAACAAAGAGTTAAAGCTCGTTATCTTGTAAACTCCATACACTCTTTTGATTTTGCCCTCACTTTACATTTGATGAAAAGTGTATTGAGAATTACAAATGAGTTGTCTTTGCCTTTACAAAGAAATGATCAAGATATTATGAATGCTATGACATTAGTCAAAGTGTCTAAGAAACGATTGCAGATGATGAGAGACAATGAATGGGAAATTTTGTTGAATAAAATGTCCTCTTTTTGCAAAAAAAATGACACTGATATCCCAATCATGAATGATTTATTTGTGGTTCGTGGGAGGTCATGGCGATAGGGGTGTCCATCCGGGCCGGGCAGGGTTGGAGGCAATACTCGGTCCGACCCTTGTAATCATCCGGACCCAGCCGGGCCAGTGCAGGGTCCAATAGGCCTTCCACCTGGTCCGGCCCAGGTATGACCCTACCCAGCTTGAAGACGAGCTGGACCAGACCGGACCGGGCCAAACCCGGTCCGGTTCCTTTTTTTTAAAAAAAAATTCCTCTGTTTCTTTAAGATCCCCAAATCCTCCTCCTTCCACTCGTCCGACGAAAGGGTTGGAGATGGGGGGACGAGGGGGTCGAGATTTTCGGATCAGCGGTGGTGCCGGCGTGGCTCAGGGTTGGAGACAGGGGGAGGAGGTGGGAACAAGAGCTGTGAGACCCGAGGTACCTAGGTGTCGGTGTTCGACTGAAGGACATGTAGCCGAGCTAGGTAACCGGGTAAGCAACCCCACGGAGATAATAAGTATATTAATAACCCTTATAAGACACAACGCGTTATAAAACCGTGATGGCAGTGATCCGCCAGAAAACTCCAAGGTTAAGCGAGCTTGCCTTGGAGCGGTCCCGGGCGGGATGGGTGACCCACTGGGAAGTTTTCCCAGATTTCTGCGGTGAGCCAAAAGGGGACAATATTGTGTCGGGTGGGGCCCTCGAGTGATAGATCTAGCGACGAAGGGCGCGAGGAGGAGAGATAGAGAGCACCACCATAGGAGGAAGGTCGCGAGGATGTGGATTAGAGTTGAAGAGAAGCATGCGACTACGTGGAGCTTCAAGGGCTTCCGGTCTTCGGCATCCTCACCGATGGGAGAGGAGGAGGACGAGGGAGTCGATAGCCTTGAGCTTGAGGTCGATGGCTCCTATTTGGAGGCGAGTTAAGACGTCCAGGACGAAGAGGGCAAGCTCCGCACGGGAGGCAGAAGGGCATGGGAGTGAGAGGATGAAGGCATTGGCGTCGGAAACATGCCTTCTCTAGGCGGAGCTCCGACAATTTCCAATGACCCCATCCATTGGAGACGACTGTGTACGCTTAGAGATCACGACCCTTTCTCCTGTCCTCTCTCCGATAGGAGATCACGACCCTCTCTCACCCCTTCTGTCCCTTTCTCCTCTACTTTCCCCGGCCTTTCTTCGGTTGATGACGACGGATCGAGGCCCTTTCTCCTCTCCTCTCTCCGGTTGATGACGGCGAATCGCAGGCTATGAAGGCCTTCCTAGTTGGAGAAAGGACGGCGACCTCGGGAGGAGGTGGTGTCGTGGTTGGCCAGTGAAAAGGGTCTCGACGGGGCAGCTTGGTGTGGACGACGTCGGAGGCTTGCGGGATGAAGGAGATGATCGGGAAGGAGAGAAAAGAGGCGACGAAGGCTTTGGGCTCCAACCGGTCCGGAGTCCGGCCCGATCCGGCCCAGGTAAACCTTTAGAGGCCTTCTTTAAACCCGGACCAGGCCGGGCCGGGCCAGACCGGGTTTTTGACCAAGGGGCCCAAGTCCGGCCTTGAACCCGGATCAGCCCGGTCCAGCAGAGCCAACACCCAGGTCGGACCCATACCAAACCTGGCCATTTGGGCGTTTTGGACACCCCTACACGACAAAAATCTCCACAAGTGTCAAATTTACACCTTGTTCTGCACCGTTATTGATATGCAGATTCAGGATCTTAACAGCCATTTTACAAAGACGAACATAGATTTGCTTCTTTGTGTGGCTTGTTTCAATCCTAATAACTCTTTTGTGGCTTTTGATAAGAAAAAATTGATCCAACTTACTAAATTTTATCTATTTGAATTTCATGAGATAGAGCTCTTAGCACTTGATCAGCGACTTCATAACTATATTGTTGATATGTGTTCTACCAACGAGTTTGTTGATTTAAATGGAATTGGTGATCTTTCTAAAATGTTGGTAGAAACAAAAAGGGATCTTGTTTAACCTTTAGTCTGTTTGCAAGTGAAATTAACTTTGATACTACTTTTGCTACTACAAGTGTTGGAAGAGCTTTTTCAGCGATGAAGTACGTGAGAAACCTGTTGTGTAACCATATGATTATATGAGAGATTAGTAGATAAATGATTGCTTGATTACATACATTGAAAAAAATGTATTTAACACCATTAACAATGAAGCTATTATGCAACGATTTCAAAATATGAAAACTCGCCGAGAATAACTGTAGAAGTTCATGTATAAACTTTTTTTTGTCAAGACAATGATATCAATAGACTATGATCATAATATATTATGATTTTGTTTTGATTATAATTTAACTTATTTTATATGTGACTTTGTTGATTTGTTAGTGATAGGTATGAATTAAAATAAAAGGTTTGCAATATTTATTTCATTTATATTTCTTCTTTGACACCACTGATTGAAAACCCCGGAGTCGCCCCTGCTTTTGGGGGGCAAATTGTTTATAAAATTTCTACAAAGTAAATGTAAACTACTTTTTCGTGTAAGAAATGACAAATTGAGTAGTATTAATTCGCAAATTCGTAGAACCGTACTAGATTTGGAGCTATAGTCACAGATTTTATAAACAGGAAATTGAACCAATTAGATTGAGTTCAAGCTTATTGGATTCAATTGGATCAAGTTGGATGAAGTATGAAGTTTTAGAGTTTAAATCTAGTGGATCATCAGAATACTTCCCGGCTCCATCTAGGAAAAATCCGCTTTCAATGAAGGTAATGTTTGATTTTTAACTTTGATAATACTCAGAGACAATACCACTCGCTTCTTTGGACCAGGGTTGTGCTTCTTTGGACCAGGGATGTGCAATGGGTCAGGTAACGAGCGGGTCATTGACTACTAAAAACAGATTGGGTCCAACCCGACCCTTACAATGAAAAGCAGGTCGGGTATTGAGTATTCAATATTTGGTTAACAAGTAACCCGTTCTTCCCGTTTAAAATTTAAATAATTTAAATAATTTAAATATCATAATAATAGTTAATAAAGTTACCGTGAGGCACTAAGGCGTAAGCATTAACTATTAGATCTATTGATCCTGGTCAGTTCCATCCTAGTCCTATTAGAAAAAATGTATTTTTCTTGTGGTTGGTATTTGGTAAATAATTTAAATATCATGCGTGTTTCTAATTTTTCTTGTGATTGGTATTTGGTAAATTCATATGCTAATAACATGTAAATGGTTTACCAGTACTCGTTTACCTGTTGACCCGTTATGATAAAAAAACAAGTTAATAGGCGCATCTAAAGAGTGTGCAAAATTAACAGATCATGTCCAACCCGCACCTGTTTACCTATGACCCGACCCGTTGCACTGGACATAGAAAATCTTTTAGTTTAATATCATAAAATCTCCTCCAAACATAGAGCTTTTCGGTCCACTTAAGATACTTAATCTGAAAAAAAAAAACTACCAGATTAAGATACAAAATGACTAAGATGTGCTTGGATACGAAAACAAAAGTCTGAAAATAATATAGATATACCTAATATTGCTAGAAGTAGTTTAGTAACGTCTTCTATAAATTTACATCTCCCATGGGGTTGTTTGAAATGACAAATGTTTTCAGGAGGTTCAGTGATGTTGTCATAAATTTAGAGGGTCTTGTGACATTTAGTATGATCGGACAAATAACGAGGGTCGCGTCTATAATTTCCAAAGGTTACCATGTGACTATTGACTAATTTACAAGGAGGTAAGGTTGCATCATGCTTATTTAAGCCATAATTATAGTGATCCATGAACATCCAAGCTATCAGCAATCTTTTTAGATTTCAAAGATAGATAGTTTAAGCTAGCTTCGCCATCAAGCCCTCCTTCCCCTATAAGTTTTACTACTTTAAAGCTCCAGATTCACTGCATTCACAAATTTCAACACAGAGCTGCTCCTAAATTACTCTTCCATGATTCATGGCCCATGAACTAAGGACAGAACACAGGTCCCAATACTTTCGTATTAATCTTAGGATCATTTTTAAAACCATCGAAAACATAGGATCATTTTAAAAACCCCAAGGGGTTAATTTTAGGGGGAATTATAAATACACCACACTTTAAAGTACACCACACCTTTTTGGTAAACCACCAAATCTATCCCACCGAACATATAAAAATATTTTTAGTTCGGTCGTTGCCTGCCGAACATGTTAACATATAATTCAATGATTCCCCACCAAATGAAAATAATGTGTGATGTACTTAACAAAAAGTGTGATGAGTTTAGAATTGTCCTAGTTATGATACAAATAAATAGACGAAATTAGTAAACTACCATAAGCAATAATTGGTATATCTATGCATTTTTCAAATTTTTCTCTTAGCATTCAAGGGCATCTTAGCCATTTCACAACCTATTCTTTTTATGCTTTTTATGATTAAGTCTCTTAAGTGCATACAAGGAGTTAAATGATACACTCATATTATCCTAGAGTTTTGTGATGTTGTCAGAAATTTAGGAGATTTTGTGATATTTAGTATGTTTTCAGGGGATTTTATGATAAAAATCTTTTTTTCCATATATATGATACTAGAGCTGATATGTTTGCAAGGATAGGGCGTAATGACTCTTTTTTTTTTTTTTGACAAAGTGAGCCCGCAGCTAAGAAAATAAATTACAGCAAACTAGTCTTGGCCTTAACAAGGCCCCCTCGTAGCCTCACCACTTACTCTTCCAAATTTAGCCAGACGATCCGCCTCCCTATTGTCTCTCCTGGGGATGAAATGTATGTGGACCTCTTCTAGCTCAGCTGCAAACTAGCAGAACTGTTGAAGCCTATCCTTTAGATGCACGGGCCACACGCGTCGATCGTTCACACACTCCACCATGTCCCTTGCGTCCATCTTGATCATCATCCTGCGCATACCCTGTTGCTTGGCCAGCCTCACAGCACCTTCCATTGCTTGTAACTCTGCATCTATCACATCCTCCGCCCTCCCATAGTCCGACCATTCCCATACCTGCCTTCCATCTTCATTCCAGCAAATAGCCCCAAAGCCAGCGGACCCATCACCGCTATGGAAGGATGCGTCTGATCGGATATGTACCATCCCTTGGGTCGTCTTCTCAGATCTCTCCCAGCCATCCCTCCTTCTCCGTAGGCCCCACTCCTTAGAGAACAAGATAACCGAGCGTACGACCTCTATCGGAGGGGCTCCTTCACGGGCGAAGACTACTCTGTTCCGATTCTTCCATAGGCCCCATAACCCATACCCGATCTTTGCCCGGCAGTCATTTTTCGACGTTGGGGCCGATGAGATGATGTCCTTCCACGTCGCCCATCCCTCTGCTCTTCTAAAGTTTCTATCTTTCCAAAAGACTCTCTCCCAGACTTCCTTCGAATGAGCACAATCCACAAGTAGATGTTGTAGGCACTCTGCTTCCGCCATGCACCTTGGGCACCGATCATCTTCCATTGCACCCACCCTGTGTAAGGCCGCCTTCGTGGGAACCTTGCCATGCATGAGTTTCCATAAGAACGCTCGATCTCTAGGACATTAATATCGTTATGCATCTTTTGCATAACATTTGTAATTGTAGCTAGCGTAGACCTGTACTGCTCAACGTGCTGCAATGAAATGATTACGAAATAAAATAATATTTACATAAAAGGGAAAAGAGAAAACTCCAAACATTGCAACTAAACCCTATTTCATAGTGTTGACATCAATTTTAGCTAAGGCTAAGTCAATAACATTTGCGGAATTTCCCTGATTAAATCCGCATGCATCAAATCCAAACTGGCTCATACACAGTCGAGTCCATCCAAACCCCCTACATATTCCCGGTTGAGGTTTTTACATATCTATCCTTCAAAAGTTTCTAAATATCATAATTACCCCTATATTTTTTCAGCTTACTAAAATACCCTTGAAATTTTGAAAAATCCGTAAACCTACCCCTCCGTCTACCTCCGTCTATCCATCTAACTTAACCATGGTTTAATCACTAATCGGGGCATGTAAATTACTTAATTACCCCATTTCGCTTACCTGTGTTTTCATCAATTTTGACCTGTGTATTTTGACTGCTGTCGCTGACGTAGGAGATTCCTTGATTTGCTGACGTAGGCAATTTTGACCGATTTGTTACGTAGGCAATTTTGACCGGCTATTACTGTTTTCCTTGGTTTGTTGACGTAGGAAGAGAGAGAGACAGAGTTAGGACTCTTTAAATCCATAAGCTCATGGCTACCTACATGGTGTAAATGGTGCTCGCGTTATGGAGAAAGAAGGGAGGCAGGTGATGCTCCAAAACAGCTAGGAGATTCTTTGTCTCGCTTCTGTTATCCACTGGCTGCCCTCCAATCCTCGTAGCTGCATCCACAAGCTGTCCTCAGAGCCTTTGTGGCAGGAGAGGGGAGGAGGTGGGGAGGAGGAGGAGGTCGGAGAGGGAGGGGAAGACGAGGGACCAGACGAGGAGGAAGACAGTGACGTAGGAGATGAAGAAGAGGGCGAGGAGGTCTTTTTACATTGCGCCGTTAAACGGCGTTAGGAATATTCCATGAAGATTCACCGGTAAGTGACCCGAGGGGTAGGTTTATGGATTGTTCAAAATTTGAAGGGTATTTTAGTAAGCCGAAAAAATATTGGGGTAATTATGATATTTAGAAACTTTTGAAGGATAGATATGTAAAAACCCCTCCCGGTTTTGACGGCATCCTATACAAACCGGTGGAACAAGGGTATTTTGGGAATTTAGACCAAAAGACATGTCTAAATCTCCCATTACACTCCAAAATAGCCCTTACATAGCTTTGACGGCATCCTAAATAAGCTGTGTAAATATAGGGGCATATTGGTAATTTTCCACAACATCAGGGGCATTATAGAAAATTCCCTGAAATAAATAAAGGAAATATCCGAAAATTCAAAATAAACCCAAACATATACCCAAACTCAAATTTGCCTAAGTCCCGGCTAGGGCGATGCGCGCGCCATGCTCGGACACATGACTTGCATACATCAAGTCTAAAATTTGCGCGTCACATGATGCGCGCGCAGGTGTCCATGACACGTGCAACATAGACGCATCGTCATGCATCGCGTCCAAATTAAAATATGCCCAAATCTCGACAAAAATATACATGCGCTACATAATGTGCGCACGTGTCCATGACACACACACAAGTCGCGTTGCCATGCGTCGCGCCTAAACAACCAGACCGAAAGGGTATTTTGGTCATTTAACTCCAAGGGGCATTTTAGTCATTTCACATCTTCAGGGTTGTGAAAATCTAAAATAGAGGTATTTTCTCTACCCTGGGGGCATTTCGGTCCAAAATACATATGATCGAGAAAAATGGTATTTTGGTAATTTACAACCAGCTTGCCCGGGGATATTCAGTAAATTCTCCAAATATCATATAAAATTCAAAATTCAAACAAGACATTCAAAATTTGAACAAATGTCCGACAGCCGGATAATTATTCAAATTCAAGATTAACACTTGAAAATTGAATAAATATTCAAAATTCAAACAAGTTCACACATGAACTTGAAATTTAAATGGGACATTCAAATTTAAACAAAGTCATTCAAATCTTCAAATGGACATTTGAAATTTAAATGTCAAATCCCAACTCCCTAATCTAAATGGTTAGGAAATCCTAACCTTCCCGTATCTCAACAAATCCCCACATCCCAACCTCTCAACCTACCAACACCCTAACAGAGAATCAAATCTCAACACTAGGATCTCATGATATCATCAGCTTCCCAACAACCTGGCTGAGAACCAAATCCTAACACCCGGATCTTAACAAACAACCCCTGCCTATAAATACAAGCGTAGTGGAACAGATCCGGGGCTGGCATAAAAAAAACATATTGAAAGGAGGAGAGGCTGGCGAAATAGCAAAGGAGAAGAAGCAGAGCAAAGAAAAAGAGAAGCAGAGAAGGCTTGGACGCCCGGGAGGGAGGAACCCATCGCCGTCGCCGGCCATGGGCCAGTCCGAGGTCTTCGTCGTCGGCGTCCAGCCCAAGGAGCTCGCCGTCGCCCAACCCGAGGAGGAACCCATCCATCGCCACCCTTCAAGGAGCTCCATCGCTGTCCGCTGATCCAGCCCAAAGGGGAACCCATCGTCGTCGTCATCTTCCTCTGTTCCAGCCAGCGGAGCTCAAAGAAACAAGGAGACCAACGCCATCTTCTCTGTTCCAGTCAACAGAACTCAAAGAAACAAGGAGACCGACGCCATCTTCTCTGTTCCAGTCAACAGAACTCAAAGAAACAAGGAGACCGACGCCATCTTCCTTGATCTAGCCGGCGGAACTCAAAGAAACAAGGAGACCATCGTCGTCTTCCTCTGTTCCAGCCTGCGGAACCCAAATAAACGAGGAGACCGTCGTCTTCCTCGCCGTTACCGGTCTTGAACCAGCCCAAAGAACCCATCGCTGTCGTCCAGCCGGCGGAACCTAAAGAGATTTGCCACCCAACCCGCGGCGGCGAGGTCCAAACCCAGGCGCTCTCAAGCTTCTAGCCGACGTCATCAAGCTTCCAGCCGACGTCCCCGAGCCCCAGCCGCTGCGTCCCTTGTTCCAGTCGCTGCAATCCTCTGTTCCAGCCAGCGGAAGAATCCAAAGAACTCGTCGGAAGAACCCAAAGAACTCAGCTGGCGGCCATCTTTGGTCCGTGTTCAACGAAAACTTGCTGCTGATTAGTTGCTAGAAGACAAAGCAAGTTGTAAAAGTCTGTTGCAGAAGAAAAGAATTGCTTGATGCTGGGTGTTCAAATATTGTGCCGGTTGCTGCCAAAGAAAGCTTTGAAAGCTTAAAGATTAAGAGCTGCCATCAGAACTTTGAAGCCGCATAACTTTCAACAAATCCGACGACAAAACTCTAACAAAATCCCGTCAACTTCAATGACTTCAAAGATCCCGGCGATGAAGGTGGTGGTCTCAAATATTTTTTTAATGTAAAAAGCTTATCGGATCTAGAATCGGAGGTGTTCCCTACGGGGTGTAAATGATGAGTTTGCCTATTTGGCGATCCACGGGTGTGGTGCCTGCAATTTCCTTGAACAAAATTAAAAATGATATGCTCGGAAATAAAATAGAGATCTCGTCCCCGCGAGATCGACGTTTTATTCACGAACACATAGTTATTCTCTTTTTGCAAAGAGAATACTGACATTCATTGATGTATATAAATGAGAAAGAGAAAAGAAAATACCGGGAGGCATTTCTTGAACACAAATTGATATTCCATAGGTATTCTCTTTTGCGAAAGAGAATCTTGCCAAATATATACATGAAAATATTTCAAAAAGAGAAAAGAGAAAAAATGCAAACAACAAGCATATCACTATATCCTATTTCATAGTTATTCTCTTTTTCCAAAGAGAATATTGACATACATTCATGTATATGAATGAAAAAGTTTTCAAGAGAATACTGTAAGGAATCATGTCTAGATTCCATATTTATTGGCAATTTTGTTGATTTAATCTTGAAATTAATTAGATTTGTATTATGGTTCATAGAAGACTAATTGAAGGTAAATTGGATCAAGTGGGATCAAATTGGCTCAAGTCAGATCAAGCTAATGACAAAGTTTAATCACCGCCGTTGGATTGGAGAGAAGCGGAATCGGATAGCTTGGATAAATAACCTAGTTGTTACCTGTGCATATATGGGGGGGGGGGGGGGGGGGGGGGGGGGTTGGGACTGCATATGGAAGAGGCTCTCTGGGCTGCCATGGAAAAATAGAGAGGAAGAACCGTGCGGAAGAATAGAGAAAAAAGAGACAGGAGGGAGAGCCGCTGTGGAGGAGAGAGAGAGAAGTGAGTGTACGGGAGAGAATAAAGAGGAGAGAGAGAGAGAGAGGGCTGTGAAAGGCTGTGCGGGTGAGAGAGAAGAGAGTGTACGAGAGAGAGAGAATAAACAGAAGAGAGAGAGAGAGAGAGAGAGAGGGGGCTGTGAGAGGCTGTGCGGGAGAGAGAGAAGAAAGTGTACGGGAGAGAGAATAAAGAGAAGAGAGAGATGTTGCGTTGACTGGTTGTGTGTGAGAAAAGAGAGATGAGAGAGAAAGTGCCGGCTGAGGGAGGAAAGAGAGGAGAGAGAGAGAGAGGGGTGGCTGTGAGATGAGAGTGGGAGCGAATGCAGATGAAAGGTATTCGTCAGACCAAATGAACCGATGAGTATAACCAGGTGGAGGCGGTCAATCAAGAAAAGCGGAGTTGCGGACCGTGATTCGGGGAGTCGAGCAAGTGCGAGGACGACGACGTGTATCTGATAAGTCAGTATAGTGAGTTCGTCTTGACTTGTGTAAACGGTACTCTTGCATTTAGTGGATTGGTTTCGCCTGGTCCTGCGTTGGACCCGTGGTTTTTTTCCCGTGACGGTTTTTCCACGTTAAAAATCGTGTGTCTTCCTTCTTGTGCATGTTTGATTTATTTTATATCTCTGCTTCCGTGTATTTCAGGTAATCTGTGGGGTCTATTTAATTTCAAATACTCACTTAGGTATCCTCCTTTCCAAAAGAGAATCCTGACAACCTACTCAGGAAAATTATTCATAAAGAGAAAAGAGAAAAATGCAAACAAGCATAGCACTACATACTATTTCATACTTATTCTCTTTTTCCAAAAGAGAATACTGACATACATTGATGTATATGAATAGAAAACAGAGTTGCGAGAAGACCTAATCATCATTTATAGGTATTCTCTTTTTCGAAAGAGAATACTGCCAAATGTATGCAAGAAAATATGAAATAAAGAGAAAAGAGAAAAAATGCAAACAACAAGCATAGCACTACATCCTATTTCATACTCATTCTCTTTTGAAACTTATTCTCTTTTTTCAAATGAAAATACTGACATACATTGATGTATATGAATGTAAAATAGAGTTGCGAGAATACCAAATCATCTTTTATAGGTATTCTCTTTTTCGAAAGAGAATACTGCCAATTGTATGCATGAAAATATGTCGTAAAGAGAAAAGAGAAAAAATGCAAACAATAAGCATAGCACTACATCCTATTTCATACTTATTCTCTTTTTCCAAAAGATAACACTCACATACATTGATATATATGAATGGAAAACGGAGTTGTGAGAATACCAAATCATCTTTTATAGGTTTTCTCTTTTTCGAAAGAGAATACTGCCAAATGTATGCATGAAAATATTTCATAAAGAGAAAAGGAGAAAAATGCAAACAACAAGCATAGCACTACATCCTATTTCATAGTTATTCTCTTTTGAAACTTATTCTCTTTTTTCAAATAAGAATACTGACTTACATTGATGTATATGAATGGAAAATAGAGTTGCGAGAATACCAAATCATCTTTTATAGGTATTCTCTTTTTCGAAAGAGAATACTGCCAAATGTATGCATGAACATATGTTATAAAGAGAAAAGAGAAAAAAATTCAAACAACAAGCATAGCACTACATCCTATTTCATACTTATTCTCTTTTTTCAAAAGAGAACATTCGCATACATTGATGTATATGAATGGAAAACAGAATTGCGAGAATACCAAATCATCTTTTATAGGTTTTCTCTTTTTTGAAAGAGAATACTGCCAAATATATACATGAAAATATTTCATAAAGAGAAAAGGAGAAAAATGCAAACAACAAGCATAGCACTACATCCTATTTCATACTTATTCTCTTTGTCCAAAGAGAATACTGACATACATTGGTGTATATGAATTGAAAACAGAGTTGTGAGAATACCAAATCATCTTTTATAGGTTTTCACTTTTTCGAAAGAGAATATTGTCAAATGTATGCATGAAAATATTTCATAAAGAGAAAAGAGAAAAAATGCAAACAACAAGCATAGCACTATATCCTATTTCATACTTATTCTCTTTTTCCAAAAGAGAACATTCGCATACATTGATGTATATGAATGGAAAACAGAATTGCGAGAATACCAAATCATCTTTTATAGGTTTTCTCTTTTTCGAAAGAGAATACTGCCAAATATATACATGAAAATATTTCATAAAGAGAAAAGGAGAAAAATGCAAACAACAAGCATAGCACTACATCCTATTTCATAGTTATTCTCTTTTTCCAAAGAGAATACTGACATATATTGATATATATGAATGGAAAACAAAGTTACGAGATTACCAAATCATCTTTTATAGGTTTTCTCTTTTTCGAAAGAGAATATTGCCAAATGTATGCATGAAAATATTTCATAAAGAGAAAAGGTGGAAAATGCAAACAACAAGCATAGCACTACATCCTATTTCATAGTTATTCTCTTTTTTCAAAGAGAATACTGACATACATTGATGTATATGAATGAAAAACTCTTGAGGAGAATACTCACTTAGGTATCCTCTTTTGCAAAAGAGAATCCTGACAACCTACTATGTAAAATTTTCATAAAGTGAAAATAGAAAAATGCAAGCAACAAGCATAGCACTACATCCTATTTCATACTTATTCTCTTTTTCCAAAAGAGAATACTGTCATAAATTGATGTATATGAATGGAAAACAAAGTTGCGAGAATGCCTAATCATCTTTTATAGGTATTCTCTTTTTCGAAAGAGAATATTGCCAAATGTATGCATGAAAATATGTCATAAAGAGAAAAGAGAAAAAATGCAAACAACAAGCATAGCACTACATCCTATTCCATACTTATTCTCTTTTGGAACTTATTCTCTTTTTCCAAAAGAGAATACTGACATACATTGATGTATATGAATGGAAAACAGAGTTGCGAGAATACCAAATCATCTTTTATAGGTATTCTCTTTTTCGAAAGAGAATACTGCCAAATGTAAGCATGAAAATATGTCATAAAGGGCAAAGAGAAAAAATGCAAACAACAAGGATAGCACTACATCCTATTTCATACTTATTATCTTTTTTCAAAAGAGAACACTAACATACATTGATGTATATGATTGGAAAACAGAGTTGCGAGAATACCAAATCATCTTTTATATGTTTTCTCTTTTTCGAAAGAGAAAACTGCCAAATGTATGCATGAAAATATTTCATAAAGAGAAAAGGGGAAAAATGCAAACAACAAGCATAGCACTACATCCTTTATCATAGTTATTCTTTTTTTCCAAACAGAATACTGACATACATTGATGTTTATGAATGGAAAACAAAGTTGCGAGATTACCAAATCATCTTTTATAGGTTTTCTCTTTTTCGAAAGAGTATATTGCCAAATGTATGCATGAAAATATTTCATAAAGAGAAAAGGGAAAAATGCAAACAACAAGCATAGCACTACATCCTATTTCATAGTTATTCTCTTTTTCCAAATAGAATACTGACATACATTGATGTATATGAATGAAAAAGTCTTGAGGAGAATACTCACTTAGATATCCTCTTTTCCAAAAGAGAATCCTGACAACATACTCAAGAAAATTATTCATAAAGAGAAAATAAAAAAATGCAAACAACAAGAATAGCACTAGATATTATTTCATACTTATTCTCCTTTTTCAAAAGAGAATACTGCCAAATCTATGCGTGAAAAATATTTCATAAAGAGAAATGAGTTAAGAGAAATCTGAAAAATTAGAAAATTATTAAAAAACCGGACATTATTCATGAACTCCAAATCCTACTTCAAAGGTATTCTCTTTTTACAAAGAATACCGACATACACTCAGATCAATGATCAAAGAGCGTGAAAACACCGAATGTATACAGTTTATAGACATAAATCACCAAAATTACCTATGAATAAAATGAAAAATAGAAAAGAGAAAAGAATCTAACAACAACGAGTGTTTAACATAGCATCTATAGTAAATCATACATGAATGGATCTCAGTATTCAGTTTGTGAAAAGAGAATTCTGAAGTATTCTCTTTACAAAAAGAGAATACCTAACAGAAATGGAGTGAAAAAAAATTTGTGACATAAACCACCAACATTACCTATGAATTTGGTGGAAAATCGACCATAAATTATCCCCATACTAACATCAAACAGTAGAAATAAAACATATCCAAAGATTGGAAGAAAAAACTATCCGAAGAAACTTCATGGCAGAGAAACACATATAACCTTGAATAGCAACGACACCAACGGCCAAAAAAACAGAAAAGTCGAAGAAAACTATCCAAGGAAACTTCACGACAGAGATAAACGGATTAGCTGAATACTAATCTTGAATACCAACGAAAACGACGGCAACATAAACAGAGAGGCGATGAAATATAACAATCAACACGTAACGACGGCAACAAATGGGCGCTTCGTAGATCGTCCGTTAGGGTTTCCAAGTGGAAGACGACCAAGCCGCAAGAACAAAAAGGAAACGGAGAAGATCATGCCGCGATCAATTCGCTCCGGATTCGATTTGAATGGATTTCACCAAATATGGAAATAAACATACCAACCCGTAACTGCCTCATAAGGATGATAGAGATATATAATGCCTCAGATGCAACATATAATAAGCAGGGGTAGAACTGTCATGTAATATACTTAACCTCCCATAACAGCTTTAAAATGGTGTTTACACATTAAAACATCATATGGTGGTGTGTACCAGTAAATAAGTTTACTAGATTTGGTGTAAACACTAATTATCTAGTAAAAAAACCCTTGTACTTTTTATAATCTCTTACAATCCTTTGGAACACATAGGTTCATTTCATATTACTCTTTGGGGCTAGTTTAATGCGAATATTTAGAAGAATATACTAAACTACTCCAAGCAATAATGGGTATATCTATATATTTTTTAAAACTTTAGTGTTAATGTTCAAGGACATTTGAGTCATTTGACAACTTAATCGTGCAATTTTTCTACCATATTTTATGTTTTTTTTAAATGAAGGGAAGGATTTATATGAAATGAAGTTATGTTTTTACGTTTTAGAGGGTTAGGTTTTATTAATGCTACTGTCAAATATGTAGGAGGCTCGTGATATTAATGCTACTATCAAAAATGTCAGGGAGAGCAGATGTGACGCGCGAGAGGCAAACAAAGTTGGGATATACCCTTTGGCAGATGTGGAAATCAAAAAACAAAATGGAGTTCAAAGGTGTTATAGAGAGCGCAATGGATGTGGCGAGATAAGTGTTGGAGAAATTGGAAGACGTCGGAGAAAGGAAAGAGGGTCTGAAGCGGATTGATAGAACTTCGAGGCACGTTACGGATGTTGCTACCCTTAAGGGTTGATTCCCCCCACCAGATTGGTAGTACAACGGGTCTCCGGCGAATCTCCTTTAGGATACAACGAGGTTCTCACTTTCCTGCGTTAGTACCGACGAAGGAAAGTCTGTAGGACACTGTTAAATTTTTGGCAGAAGATTTGAGAAGGTTTTTGGAGAAAGATCCAGTAAAAACAACCATGGTACGTATGAGTTTATATAGAGCAAAAGATGAAAAGAAGCGATTGTTTAGAAAAAATGCAACCGCTCGCGGCGTATGTCGCGTCCGTTCGGAAACGCGAAACGCGAAAAGTCGCATGTCGCGTCCGTTCGGAAACGCGAAAAGTTGCGTATGTTTGGAACGGTTCTGAACAGACGCGATGATGCATTTTGAAAAGTCAATGAAGCTTTATTTTGAAAAGTCTCTGACAATCCCCCACCATTTTCAAAATAAAATAAAATAAATTTTGAAAAAGATCATATATTCTGCCAAGTAAGTCATTTGCATAAATAAAGGTGTCTTGCGACTTGAACCTCTATATAGTAGAAGCATTACAAAATTGACTAGAAGATCCCAGTGGATAGTACCTTGAACTTTGAACTCATATTGTCAATCGGTTCTGCTCCACGCAAACTCCTTCAATTATTTCAGTATCCAAACCGCTAGTTGACACCATTATGGCCATGTGTCTCATATCCTTTCATTAATGCTTAGAGTTAAAGTCCCTTAAACTCTTAGAAGCGGCCCCACTTCTGCATTAATATAGGTGAATCAAACAGTGTTCCCAGAAACAAACACTTGGACTTAAGATTTCTTGACTCATTAAGAGCATTAGCTCACCTTCACTGTAAGCACTTATGGTACCAAACATCTTATCCTTGGGATGAAATTTATGTGATGTTTGCATTAATTAGCATGATGTACTATCACTCATTGAACTCAAAACATGAAGTTTTCATGAGTTAAGTTGAGGTTCCATCATTAATTAAATTTTGAAATGGACTTTAGACCCATCCCACGAGCTGTCTTGTAGACTAAGTCTCTAGACAAACCTTTTGTTAGAGGGTCTGCCAAATTCTGGCAGGATCTAACAAAATCCACAGTGATAACACCATCTTGTATCAACTGTCTCACATAGCTATGTCTCAGACCTATGTGTCTAGATTTTCCATTATAGGTATTGCTATACGCTCTAGCCAATGTTACCTGGCTATCACAATGAATAGAAATATGAGACATAGGCTTAGGCCATAACGGTAGCTCTAATAAGAAACTCCTAAGCCATTCTGCTTCTTTTCCTGTTGCAGCTAAAGCTACAAACTCAGAAGCCATGGTGGAATCAGTTATACAAGTCTGTTTCTTGGATCCCCAAGAAATAGCTCCCCCACCAAGCAAGAAAACCCATCCACTAGTTGAAGAGTGATCTTCTAAATTTGTGATCCAACTCGCATCTTTGAATCCTTCTAAAACTGTTGGATCTCCGGTATAACATATGCCATAGTCCATAGTTCCTTTTAAATATTTCAAAACTCTATGAATAGCATCCCAATGTCTTTGTCCAGGATTGCTAGTATATCTACTAAGCTTTCCCACTGCAAAAGCAATGTCTGGTCGCGTACTAGTCATAGCATACATTAAGCATCCAATGACTTTTGCATATTCCAGCTGTGACACTGCCCTACCAATATTAGGTAGCAATCTATCACCTGAAGCAAATGGTGTAGATACTGACGAACAATCGAAGTGCTCGAACTGTTTGAGAATTTTCTCAATATAATGGCTTTGAGTTAATATCAAACCATCAGATCTTTTCAATATTTTAATGCCTAAGATCACATTAGCTTCGCCCATATCTTTCATGTCAAAACTGCTAGATAAAAGTGTTTTAACAGATTCTACTTCATATAAATCGGAACCAAAGATAAGCATATCATCAACATATAAACATATAACTACTCCTTTCCCCCCACCGAATCTACTATAAACACATTTATCTGATTGATTAACAATAAAATCATTAGCTAAAATTACTTGATTGAATTTTTCATGCCATTGTTTTGGAGCTTGTTTTAAACCATATAAAGAGCGTATTAGTTTACACACTTTCTTCTCTTTTCCTGGCATGATAAAACCCTCAGGTTGCTCCATGTATATTTCCTCATCTAATTCACCATTTAAAAAAGCTGTTTTAACATCCATTTGATGAATTACTAACTTATAAATCGAAGCCAGAGCTATTAGGGTACGTATAGAAGCCATCCTAGCTACCGGGGCATACGTATCAAAGAAATCAATTCCTTCTTTTTGTGTAAACCCTTTAGCTACTAATCTAGCTTTGTACTTTTCAATAGTACCATCGACCTTTCTTTTCCTTTTAAATATCCACTTGCAACCAATAGGTTTGGATCCAGGTGGAAGATCTACTAATATCCAAGTGTTGTTACCTGTTATTGAGTCCATCTCATCTCTAATAGCATCCTTCCAAAGACTTGCATCAGAAGATGCCATAGCTTCTTTGAAAGTTTTAGGATCAGACTCAATCATCAAACTAATTGGTGTTTGACACACAACATTATTAGTAGTTCCTTCTACTAAGAACATATAGAAATCATCTCCATATGTTTTAGCTACTTTAGGTCGTTTGCTTCTCCTTAGTTCTGTAATTTCATTAGGAACATCCTTAGAAGCTTTTATTTCAATGCTAGATTCTTTAAGTTCCTGAAATTTAGGTAAAGAGGTAAACCTTGATTCATCAAATATTGCATCCCTAGACTCTATAACTGTGTTAACAATTATATAATCATTGGGCTCAACAACCATGAATCTATATGCTTTACTATGTTCTGCATATCCTCAGAATACACACTCAAGTCCTCTTTCACCTAATTTCTTTCTCTTAGGCTCAGGAACTCTAACTATGGCTCTACAGCCCCATACTTTGAAATAACCAATGTTGGATTTTCTATTTTTCCATGCCTCATATGGGGTAATAGATTTCCCTTTAGTTGGAACTCTATTTAAAATATGACAAGCTGTTAGTAAAGCTTCACCCCAATAACCATCAGATAGTCCGGAATTAGACATCATGGAATTAACCATTTCCATTAATGTTCTATTTTTCCGTTCTGCAATACCGTTTTGTTGCGGGGTATACGGTGCTGTCACTTCATGTATAATCCCATTGGATTCAAAATATGAAGGACTATAAAATTCACCTCCTCTATCTGATCTTAAGCATTTAATCTTAGTACCACAGTGGTTCTCTACTTCAGATTTATAAATTTCAAATTTTTCCAAAACTTCATCCTTATATCTAAGCAAATATACATAGCAAAACCTTGAGCTATCATCTATAAATGTCACAAAGTATTTCTTACCTCCTACGGTTGGAGTAGCATGAAGATCACAAACATCACTATGTATTAAATCTAATAATTTAGAGTTTCTTTCCACACTAGGAAAAGGTTTCCTAGTTATCTTTGTCTTCATGCAAGTAGTACAAACTTTATTAATGTCTAGCTTAGGAATCAAGTCTAATTTCATCATGTCCTTCAATTTTTTATAATTAACATGATCTAACCTATTATGCCACAATTCAGAAGACTCAACCATGTAAGCAGAAACATGAACTTTATTAATATTCAATTTGAACAATCCATCATACATATAGCCCTTTCCCACAAATATCCCACCCTTGGACAGTATAAACTTGTCAGCCTCAAATACAAGTTTAAAGCCATGCTTATTTAGCAGGCTACCAGAAACTAAGTTTCTACGTACTTCTGGTACATACAACACATTCTTTAAAGTAAGTAGTTTTCCAGAAGTGAACTCCAACTCCACTGTACCATGGCCTTGCACATTATTGCTGCTTGAATTTCCCATGTACAGCACCGTTCCATCGCTGCTAGGCTCCAAAGTCTTAAACAGGCTTTTATTGTTGCAGATGTGCCTAGTTGCCCCAGAATCTATCCACCAAGAGGTGTTGTCTTCGAGTACATTAGTCTCGAAGATCATGGCTGCGAAATTGTCTTTATTTTCATTGCCTCCCTCTTTCTTTTTGCGGGACCGACAATCTCGCTTAAAATGCTCAGGCTTACCGCAGTAGTAGCAGTTACCTTTCATCCTCTTGTTATTCTGGCCCTTTTCTTTGCTGAATTGATTGGAACGCTTCTTGTTGGAGGTCTTACTAGTATTTGAAGTTTCTGCTACAAGCACTTTCGACTTGTCATCCGGTGGTGGATTATTTGCTCCTTCATTTTTCCGATATTCCTCCTCAATTTTGACATGATTAAACAAGTCTTCGAGAGAAATATCCTCCTTGCGGTGTTTAAGGCTGCGTTTAACATCCTTCCAGGAAGGGGGCAATTTGTCTATGATGGATGTCACAACTATTGAATCATCCATATTCATGTTATTTTGCTTAATATGTTGCAAAATACGAGTAAGCTCATACAATTGCTCAGTAACAAGCCTACTATCAACCATTTTGTAATTAAAAAATTTACTCACAAGAAACTTTTTGCTCGCAGCATCTTCAATCATGTACTTTTGTTCTAGTGCATCCCAAAGATCTTTTGTTGTTATGTGATGCTGATACGCATCGAACAGATCATCAGACATTGAATTCAGCACATGCCCGCGACACATCAGATCGTCATTCTCCCATTTCAGTCTTTGGAGAGTTGCTTCAATGGTCTCATCATCAGGATTTTCAGGTATTGTCGGCTCTGGTGTAGACAGCACGCACGTACACAATTTTCAGCGTCGCCAATAGTAGATGCATACGCTTTTGCTATCGCTTGAAATTTGTACCATCGAAGCGTTGCAACTTTAGAACATCTCCCATCTCCTTCAGAACGGTCAGAACCGTTCCGAACGTGAATCAACCCTTAAGATTGTTGGAGAAATTGGAGGACGTCGGAGAAGGAAAGAGGGTCTGCAGCGGATTGATAGAACTTCGAGGCACGTTACGGATGTCGCTACTCTTAAGGGTTGATTCCCCCCACCAGATTGGTAGTACAACGGGTCTCCGGCGAATCTCGTTTAGGATACAACAAGGTTCTCACTTTCCTGCGTTAGTACCGACGAAGGAAAGTCTGTAGGACACTGTTAAATTTTTGGCAGAAGATTTGAGAAGGTTTTTGGAGAAAGATCCAGTAAAAACAACCATGGTACGTATGAGTTTATATAGAGCAAAAGATGAAAAGAAGCGATTGTTTAGAAAAAATGCAACCGCTCGCAGCGTATGTCGCGTCCGTTCGGAAACGCGAAACGCGAAAAGTCGCATGTCGCGTCCGTTCGGAAACGCGAAAAGTTGCGTATGTTCGGAACGGTTCTGAACAGACGCGATGATGCATTTTGAAAAGTCAATGAAGCTTTATTTTGAAAAGTCTCTGACAATAAGTTCCTATGGCTAATATTTATCAAGAAGTAAGGCTGGAGGAGGAGTAGAAAGATCACGCTGGTTCTGGAGACTAACTCTAAAGATACCGTTGATATGATTAATGGTTGCATGAGAAGGCATGAGCAGTACAAAAGCTGTTTACAAAGGATATATTGGATGGCGGCTTATATGGAGGATATCGTGTTTATTTTCATTCCAAGAGATATAAATCAAGTTGCCGATTGGCTTGCAAGGATAGGAACGACTAGTCATGTTCCACTATGGTGGGCCACCAAAGGGAGATCGGGCCCATCCTGACTCCATCGTTTTTGTTATGTAAGGAGGATTTTGTATTCTACAAGCCTTTGGCCTCAACTGATCTAAAAAAATTTTAAAAAAGCTGCTTGGTGCTATGTGATATTGGCCGGATGATTTAATGTTACTACAGAAGTAATTGTTATGATACAATATTGTGTAATTTTTTTGTGACAAAATACCATTTTGTTGGAATAGACATTGCGTGTGGAATGAATTTAACACGTGAAAAGTAATTTTAGTGAAAAGTCTGATAGAATTGTGTTCTCGTGTTAAAAACTAAAAAGGCTTTGAACAGATAATTTTCAGCCCTTTTTGACAATCAAGCCCGCCAAAAGTAATCTTCATCATTTTTGGCTTCTTGCTGGTCATCTCTTTGCTTGAAGATATGCACATGTCTGGAGAATAATCGCCTACCAATGGGCTATTTGTTTCCTCAAACATGTTTTGTTTGTTTTGGTTGAGAATATCTTTTTAGAAAACGATAACACGGATTTTTAGAAAATATGATATTTTTGTTACAGTTTCATCTTTTTCATAAAAAAATGGAAACACACCAACACTTATCTTAGATGAGCTAAACCTGATCATGGCCTCTAAAATAACTTCCTCCTCTCTGTCTCTCATGTCAAACCAAACCCATTTTTGTTTTCTTTTTATGAATATAAAAATAGGGAAATGGAAAGTGAAAATGTTTTCCAAACCGTAAAAAAAGCCCATTTCTTGCATAGCATGTATGATATTCTAGGATTTTTGTCGCCCACCTCGGTATTACAAGTTTCTTGTCGGGATAAGTCAAGGATTTAAGTCTACTTTTGCTGATTTTAATATGTCACGACAAAAGTTCTCTGATTTCTTTCGAGATGATACTTTAGTTAAGGAAATTAAAATAAGCATGGAAAGAAAAGTTTTTTAGTGTGCCCGTGAGGGCGGTTACAGCATTATTGAGATATGGGGGATGTTATCCATCATTCCGGCTTATCATCTAAAATTAAAGGACTGCTAGAAAAGTAATTATGGGGTTCGGAGTTCTTAATTGGAACTCAAACGAGTAAAACCTCTACAAAATGATAACGGGGTGACAACGAGCTAGAACGGGCTAGCTAGCATTGTATCATTCAAGCCGATCGGCTTTCGAAGGAGGCCTTAGTCCCGCCGGTGGGCACTGGGCAGAGTTTTGTTGACGGGGACGGCACGCAGGACTCATGTGCGCGTGAGTAGCGCAATTTTATAACCCTCAAGGCTCAACTGAGCAACCAAAGAAAAATGAAGAGAGAGAGAGAGAACGCGCGCGCCGTCCTAGGATTGTATCGATCCTCATTAAAATTTGCAAGAATTTAGACCTTTGCCACAATTCTTCATTTTAAACCATACAAATTGTTTTCAAGCTCGTCTTTTTTATGTGAATCTTTTGCACTGTTCATCTCACTAATTTTGATGACAGCCAGATATAAATAACTTAAAAAAACCAAGCCTCCATGGCTTCGCCGCCATCGCCGGTGCCGCCAACGTGACATTGCCGGAGGTCCAAACAACGGTGCCGGAGGTCCAAACAACGGTGCCGGAGTGAAATCGGTGAAGATTATAATTGAGATTTGCCACAAATAAATTCAAGTTCCTACAATCTAATCCTTCTAAAAGAGTGTCGGAGTGATCCAAATTGGCGGCGGCCATACGAACTGTAACGCCGGCTTGAAGCCGCCATCCTTGGAATCCAGCATCCCAATGTCCGGGTACACACGGTGGCACTTCTCCAGGAAGCCGGAGTAGTCGTCGGTGAAGTAGATGCTGTTCCCCCGGAGCTCCGAGTGCCTCCCCGCCGTCAAGCACAAAGATTGGTTCTTGCCCAAGAACAGGGCGAACTCATCCAGCCTCCCCGTCTCCGCCACCCACGCGTCCCCCTCCGCCGCCGCCTTGAAAACCTGGGCGTTGGTCGTCGCGTACTGCACGTAGCTTAGTCGTGGCTCCCATTGGAACCAGAGGTACGACGCCGGCTCTCGCTTTCTCCGGATCAGCAACAGAGTCCCTGGCGATGGCTCCGCCAGGTAGAGCGGCGGCCAGTTCTCCGTCCCCAGTGACCGGACTATGGTGGTGGAGGTTGGGGTTCCGCCGACGAGGTGCCAAGCTTCCACCTTTCCGGTGGAATCCAGCGTCAAGAACTGGCCTTTGGTGGAGGAGTATATGGCGTCAGCCCAGCGAGACGACGGCGTTTCGACTACGGTCCATGCGTCGTCGCCGGCTTTGGCGAAGGCAAGCTTCGACAGGGGGGTGAAGATGAGCACGACGGTGTATCCGGTCCACTTCGCCGGAGAGGCGGTCGAAGGCCTGGGCTTTCCGGAGACGACGGCCTTCTCGTAGAGGAAGTACCTGAGCTGCTCTTGGGTGTAGGATTCCGGCGGCATGTCGTCGCTCAAGTGGATAAGGTACATGGAATCGTTTTGGGTTTCGACGAAAGGTAAGGTGGCGACGGAGGGGAGCTGGATTTGGTAGCCGGTGACCGGATTGAGGAGCTTGAGCTGGGAGCGGTTGTCGGCGGTGACAAGCCACCCTTCGCATGAGCCGATACATAGCCTATCCGATATCGGCGGCTCCGGCTGCGGGATGCGGTAGGCCCGCCTCTCCGAAAGGCTGAAGAAGCGGGCGGCGGTGTTGTCGGAGCCGCCGTCCGACGGCAGCATGAGCCACGGAGCTTGGTGTCGGCCGGGAGGTCCGATGGGCTTCGCCTCCTTGGCGACCGACCGCCAAGGCGAGCAGACGCAGGCAAACCGGACCTGGTCTGACACCGGAAGGCGCTCCAGGACGGAATCCAGGAGCTCCGCCGGTAGCTCGGACCAGCGTGCCGTCCATTCAAAGGTAGAGATGTGGTGTTTCATGAAGATAGATAGCATGGAGGCCACACAAGATTCTCTTAAGAAGGGAGCTTTGGAAGAAGGCAAGCGGATTAGATTTTGATTTAGATGTAGTTAATTCTCTCATATTTTGAGAGCTGAGATGTATATTAATAAAATACATTAGAACTGGTATACTAATAGAACAGGTTTTTTTTCATTGATCAGAACAGCCAAGAACAAAATGCATTACATAATTCCACTAATAAAACTGGTTACAACCTGGCATAGGATACATTAGAACTGTGTAGTTATTCCTCACATATTTTGTAAGAATGCAAGCGGATTTGATTTTGATTTAGAATTTGCTTCCTCACAATGTACTAATAAAACTGGCGCAGGGTAAACGTGAACCTCTCTATAGGAGAAAATCAGATTTCTCAAGGGGAGAAATCAAAAACCCTAATTTTCATTCATTATCAAAACTGTCTCTTACAAACTCTAAGTCCTCCTTTTATATGTTTAAGGAGAGACCAAACCAACTCATACATGGACTCAAACATGAATTAACCTAATCCAAGTAACCAAACCCGAAATTCAAGTAGGAGAAAACCGACTAGAAATAGGAAATTTGCTAAAAAAAGAAAAGACCGAGCAAACTGCCTAAAAAGGAAAGTTTTTCACTAAAACGAGATTTTAAACCAAAGAAAAAGGAATCTGGAGATTCGGAGGTCAAGGTCATGGAGAGATCTTCGTTTCGACTGGTCGCACGCCCCAATCGGACGTCGTGCTCAAAAGTTATGCCCATCCGACGGTCGGGGTCGTACGGAGATCTGAGTCGGACGGATGGAGTCCGAACGCGTCCAGATCGCCTAGGGAGCTGCTTCGGATCGGACTCGATCAGGTCTGGGCTTGGTCCTGCATCAAAAACAGGATCGATGGAAGACGTTTACCAATTAATTAGATTTTAGATGCATCTTAAGGTATAGTTATTACAAGATACAACATAGGGGTGTACAACAGGTCGGATAACCCGTTTCGACCCGGTCAAAACACCCGACCCGAGCTTAACGGGCGGGTCATGAGGTGGGGGGCCCTTCTCCACGGTAGTTACTTTTCAGATTTATGATAGTTACTTTCCACAATACTGGTGATAGGTACTTTACATAATGTTGGTGGTTACTTTTCACATATGTTGATGGTAGTTATTTTCCACAATTATGATAGGTATTTTTCACATTTTTTATCGTAGTTACTTTCCACAATTCTTGTGGTTAGTTTCCACAGTTCTGATTCTTATTTTCCACCATAATTTTGGCAGTTATTTTTCACAATACTAGTAGTTTCTTTCCACAATTCTTGTACTTGCTTTCCACCACCATTTTGGTAGTTACTTTTTACAATTTTGGTAATTACTCTCCACCACAATTTTGGTATTTTTCACCTATTTTCTCAGCATATTTTACTATTTTCCAACATTTTTTCCCGTTTTCTATTATTTTACCCTATTTTCTACCTTTTTACTATATTCTCTCTCCTCTCACCTCTACCCACGGCGGCCTCGTCGTCCCCGATCTCCTCACACGACCTCCAACATCCTGTCCTTTCGATCTCCGATTGACAACTGGGAGCCTCGCCACCTCCTTCCACGCCGCCACCTCCTTCCTTGGCGCCCCCATCGCAATCCTCAATCGCCACCCCCATCACCACCTCCAACGTCGCTCACATCCGACACACCCAATCCCGATCTGCCTTGCACCGACGACCTCCCATCACAGCCACCTGACCTCCTCCTCCTTCCATGCTGACCTCCTCATCACCCGATCCCAATCGGCCTTCCACTTACGACCTCCCCGTCACCGACTACCCGACCTCCTCTTCCTTCCCTGCCGACCTCCTCCTCCTTCCGATCTCCTCTTCCCTGCCGACCTCCTCCTTCCGACGATCTCCTCCTCCTTCCGAGATCAGCGACGGGATCGGACAGGGACAATCCCCAGCTTCGCCGAGGACCGAGCCACCATGGAGGAGATCGAGGATAAAGGCATTTTCGTCATAAAATTATTGCTTAGTGGACTAAATGGCTTAAGAACTTATATCCAGACTAAACAGAAAAAAAAGTTTCCAAATGGGACTAATAACCAATTATCCGTTTAATAATAGAGAAAACTCGTACCCACTGGGAAACAAAAATTGACACCATTGCAATACCCGAAGTCTATTACTTGGTCAGGCCCCAACGAAACAAATTAGAAACTCTTTTAATTCCTTACTGAGTTAATTCATAAAAAACAACTCTCCCCGTACACCATGTCTCATCCCACGTTGGCCAACTCTCTCCTCTCTCTTTTGGGGTGTCCATCCGGTCTGGCCCCGCCCTGGCAAACCGGCCCGGTCCGGCCTGGCCCGGGTTGGAGGCAATACCCGGTCCGGCCCTTGTAAGCATCCGGACCGGGCCGAGCCAATACCGGGCCCAATAGGCCCTCCACCTGGTCCGGCCAAGGTGTGGCCCTGCCCGGCTTGGAGACCGGGCTGGACTGGACCGGACCGGATTCGGCCCGGTCCAGTTCTTTTTTTTTTAAAAAAAATGTGGATCGGGGACGGCATGGTAGGCCAGCCGGAAGCAGCGGTCGAGGGGCAACAGGCTGGACGAGGACAGAGCTAGCGGTGCTGAGGAGGCCGCGGGCATTAGAGGATCGGGCAGCCTGGTCCACGATCATGGCGGAGAGCTTTCGGTTGAGATCGACGAGGGACACCTCAAGATCGGAGCACCGACTGCGAAGATCGGCTTCCAGATCGGAGAGCGGGCCCACCGCCGGGATCGGCTCGGCGAGGAAGCGAAGCAACGCCGAACTTAGATCCAAGGGGCGGGAGAGAGATAGCGGCTCCTCCATCAGCCCTTCGCCTCGGGATCAGCTCCTCCATCAGCCCTTCGCCTCGGGATCAGCTCCTCCACCCTTCCGACGAAGAAACCCCAAGCTCGCCCTTCACCTCGGCGATCCCCTCCACTCCTCCAACGATGAAACCACAAGCTCGCCTTTCACCTCGGGATTGGCTCCTCCACTCCTCTTACGAGGCGTGGAACCCTGCTCCCCGAAGGCATTGATCGCTCGCAAACGTGTCGTTAAAACGTTGCAAACTCAATCAAATATAAATTTATAATCCTTATTCAAACACTACATTACTAGGTAAAAATAGCGGTGAAGTCGGGAGTCGATCTACAGGGAAAACGTTGGAAATCAAAATCAATTCTCAAAACCCTAAAACTAAGGAAAAGAATCAAAGATAGAATAGAGTTATCTAAACTAATAAAGAAAAGAAATAAAAGGTTGATCAATTTGAATCAATAGATAAGTGATTTAGGAATTACTCAATCCGTCCTAGTTTCGTTATTAGTCTTCTCTAGTTATCATCTTGTTCCCTTCTCTCAACATTATGGATCATATGGCTACAAGCTCACATGAATCCCTAAAATAAAGCTAATGTTCCCAACGGCATAACCTATCTTTGCCTGGCATAGATTGTTTTTGGTCCTACGATTACTTTAAATTATACTACTCCTAATGACCTTGGCACAACCTATCTTCGCGTAGCATAGCTTATCTCAAAGGCAAACCAATAACTTCATGAAAACCATATCATAAATCTCTACAATCAATCACAGAAATCATGTAGGACTGAAAGTACGTCAAGGAACTCTGTTCCCTCAACTCTATTAACATTAAAACCGTATTCATGAGATCATGCATCGAGAAGTTTACAAGAATCCAATTAAAAAAAAACCAAAACTACACTAGGATTTCATGCATAATCCTAAATACAATAATTAGCAACTCATCTTTTGGATGAAAGCCATCGGGTTGGAATAGGAAGCTGTCACCATCCACATCCTCTCCGTCTTCTTCTTCCTCCTCCAAAGATTGTCAAAAAGATGAAAAATTCGGCTGGAAAAGGCCTTTTAAATAGGGAAACCCTAAACTTGGACTTAAGAGTCCTATCTAGACTTAAACTTTGACTTTCCTCTTTTCGTATTTCAACTCCTATTCAGGATTCCGACTTTAACTCAATTCTGGTGCTAATTGGCTTGGAATCTGAGAACGTCTTCAACAGGAAAGTTTTAGATCTTCAAGTCTTCTGTCATATCCCGAAGAGTTTATAATATTTAAAGTTATAGGAAATATTTGATGAATATTCTTCTGACCATCGACGGACCAGTTTTCAGCAGCTGAATATCTTCATAGTCTTCAAAACTGGTATTAATATGTATGAAATCTCGCCAAATGTCCAATATGAAAGTTATTCATCTCTGAGTCTTCTACCACATTTAAAAGTTTCAGAATATTTGGACCTTTGTAAAATATTTGGCGAATATATTACTGACGGTCGACGAAGCAGTTTATTTAGTCATTTTAGCCGAATTTCTTGCATTTCTTCTCAAAGCATGATTAAACCTGAAATCAACTAACAAGGTATCAAATACAACTACTCTAGGCATAACAAAGCTAAGTTAAGGGGTTGAATCATGAACATTTAGTGTCTTATCAGGCATGGATGAGGGGACCCTGCTCCCCGGCGAGGCGTGGAACCCGGCGACCAGGATCGCCGGCGGCCGCGTCATCGGGAGGAGGCGAAGGACTGCGGTGTGGAGGTTGCGGTGCTCCGCGGCCACCAACTCTTGTCGCGCCCCGACCCGCGAAAGCCCAACCGGACCGGGCGACGTGAACCGAAACCTAACAAACCGCGGAAAAAATATTGGCGAGGGTTCCCTCTAACCTATTGGTCTCCCTAACAATTCATCACAAATGCCCTCAATTTAAAAAACATAATTTAAACAACATCGAACCCAAGATTACAAACCCAAGTTAATTTAATATACATATCCTCAGAGAGGGGAAGATTCAAATACAACATTTATACTCCCGTAGGAGACTAACTAACCAATGTTTCAAAAGCAGTAAAAGATCACCGCCACTCAGACTCTGCCTGGCGCCGCCGCACCGCCGACCAACTGCCTGGTAGGGGCCACTAAAGAAGAGCTAACGCCTGCACCTGCAAAACGCAGCTCAGGTAGGAGTGAGCACTAAACTCAGTAGGGTTCTACAGTACGACACACAGAAGGAAGAAGGAAATGCAATAGTGTCGCCCTCAAGAAAGATCTGGGTGTATACAGTGGTCCCATAACCCCACCGCGTGTCCCTGAGGCCCAGGGATGGCACTTAGTAAGCAGGAACGAACACTGTAGACTCACAAGCAGGGCAACGTGAACACTGCTGGCGGTAAATGGCACCGCTAAGTAGGTGACTCCTCTACTCAAGAGTCATCAAAGTGGAACACCGGCTACACCTCAACATCCGACTCAAGACCGACACGACCTCTATAATCATCAAGCAACAGGTGTACCAATCATCTAAGCCTATCATCAAGTTTGACTGGACACCACAATTCGAATCGGGTCCAAACTACCCAACCCCGGTCCTAGGGCTAAGTCCGAGCTTCCAACCTCGGGACAGCGACCCACAGATCACCCAAGCCCTAACCAATGCAACTAATGCACAACAGAGAATGCATGCCGTGAACATACACAGATAAGAAGTAAAGCATGCAACAGTATGAAAAGGCAACATACAAGTCCAACTGGATCGCTGCAGCGGTACTACCAACCGCTGCCAGCCGATCAGCAGCGAGTCCCGGTATTACGACGGTACCATGACCATCCACCGCGAACTCCTGCAACGGGAAGCAACCTCGAAAACCTCGATGAACAGTAAAAATATAATATTATATGTTTCGAACATATAATATTATATAAAATACCAAAAAAATCCTCTACATAGCAGCTAGTTGACCCGTCGATCCAACATCCAAACGACGTCAGATTCGAGATCCAACATAGACTCTACTAGATCAATATGTCGGGATCAACATATCCAAAATCCAGAAACATCCAACGGCTAGATTAACGGGAAAACACTAATCAAAACTGCTAATCAAACTAACTTACCATCTCTTGCTGCAACGCAGCCCACCAGCAAGAAATTCATAACCAATCGTAAGAAAATCATAAAAATATGAAATCAGTTGGGTTTGAGAGTAGATTCAAATATCTACAACTCTTATGTTCATCACAACGCAAGAACAATGCACGTACTGATCGGAAAACTCACCGCAAACCGGCTGTTCTTCAAGAACAGCAGAAACCGGAAAATCCGAGATTAAACATGCTTAAATCCTACTAAAATCTCAACCAAAGCTTATGAAACTTATAACAGAAATTATACTAAGCAAGAGGAAGCCAACAACACAAAGAACCACAAGATCTACCGGCTAGATTAAGAGAAACCCATTAAACAACTCTCGTAGGTAGAAAACCTGCCGGAAACGCAATCCTTGGTTGATTCCCCGCAAACCAGTCACCAACAAGGTTCCAAACCACACCAGGTGTGAGGGCCCGTCCCTCGGACCTGGCTCGACCACGTGGGTCGAGAGCCGGTTTCCTATTGGTTTGGTTCCGCGTCGGGCACGATCGGGCGATCGTGTGGACCCCAGTGGCATTTTGGTAAATATGCCCCCTGGTGGTCGGTTTCACACCCGCGTTGCACCCACGGCCTTGGATTGTTGTATGTGGTTGTTTAGGATGGTTAGGTGGGCCTGGGATCGGAAGATCCCAGCTCGGGCTCGTGAGCGGGTCGAACGGGCTTTCGACCCGTTAGTTGGGCTGCTGGCCCGTTAGTGGGCCTGGCCCGTTAAGGGCCTGATGACTAGGGGTGGTTGGAGCAGTTGGCTCCAACCTACCCGGTTTCTCTTTTCCCCCTCTCTTCTTCTCTCCCTTCCTTCCTTCTTTTCCCTGGTTCTTCTTCCTTCTCTTCTCCAGCCAAGTTTTCCCCTTCTTCTCCCTTCTCCCTTCTCCTCCGGCTGGGTAGACCTTGGAAGGCTGGGCTTTGAGCAGAGGATCTTCACGGCGCGGTTGGCTGGACGCGTGGAGAAGCTAGGATTGCGTTTAAGGTAGGTGTTTCTACCTCGATCCTTGGATCGGGTTCTACTAGGCTAGGATGTTTATGGTTGTGCTGTGAATGCCATGTTAGAATGCTTGTAGTTCCTGGTGTGCAATGTAGGTCATTCCTTGTATTCTTGCTCTGCAAATTCTGGTATTGTAACGGTTCGTTTTCCGTATTGTCGAAGTTTCGTCGGTTTTGGTTTTCCGACCTAAAATGGGATTTAACCGTCCAAATATGGATTTCTTTGCATCATTGGATCCCTTACTTCAAAATACACTTGCTTGCAAAGTTTGATTGTATTCTAACATGTTTTGATCCTTCGAATCTTAGAAAATGGATTTCCGGAATACTGCGTTTTGAGCTCGACGGTCGATCGGTGCATCGACCGTCAGGCTCGACGGTCGATCAATGTATCGACCGTCCAGCTTTAGTATGTTTGCTTTGGGCCTGACGGTCGACCGTCGGATCGACCGTCGCATCGACCGTCGGGCTCTGTTGAGATTTTGGGTTCCCAGGGTCGATGGATCGATCGACCGTGGGACCTTAGCTTTTTCGCCATTTACCTGACGGTCGACCGTCGCATCGACCGTCAGGCTCTGGTTGGTTTTGGGCTGTTCAGGGTCGATGGTTGGATCGACCGTCGCCCTTGGTTTTCTTCGTGTGGGCCTCACGGTCGATCCGTGGATCGACCGTGGCATCGTCCGTGGCCCCACGGTCGATGCACGGATCGACCGTGGCATCGTCCGTGGCCTTTTGAACAGTGTTTTCTGGTTTTCCTTAAATGGCCTTCAATCTTGATTGAATCTTAAACATATAGGGAAGCTTGTAAGTGGATTTCATTATGTTTTCAAAGGACTTTCATCGGGTTTGATGTTTGATCCGAGTTCCCTCCCTTTTTGCAAACTTATGGTTATGCTTGCATTTAATTCAAGTTTTGATGGAAAATACATGTTCGGTAGAAATTAAATGCTTAGTTGTTTGCTAAACCATTAGCTAGCTATGAGTGCTAGCTAATGAGGAACTGTGGAACCTTAGCCTCTTGCCGGCGAGTGCCGAGGGCTATTGTATATCTGTGGAACTTATAACTGTTGATGTGACATATAGAGACATCTAGGGTAGATGTTTGCTTAAGCTCATGCATTGTATGCATTAGAAGCATTTGAGGTTAGGCGGGCGATGTTTTAGGTCGCCGATCCGAGGCTCTCGGGTAGCTCGGATCTAGCCTTAGGACCGTGGATGGGTAGTCAGGATTAGGGTGTGATTGTTGATCTGAATCTTTGGTGATTGAGGATTGCATTAGTCGGACTGGAATATTGTAATGCTTGAGGTTTAGAGGTCGTGTCGGCTCTCCAATGTCAAGTGCTAAGGATGGTTGTCGATGTCCCCGACGTGTGTCCCCAGGCAGTGGCTTCCTGCTGGGTAAAGGGTGTTCCTACTGGTTCTGGTTCTTATTTTCCTCCCAACGTGTTTGGACGGTATTCCCAGCGTGGTCGGTTGAGAAGAGTAGGATCCCTTGGGGAATCGATAGGGGTTATGGGACCCCGTGGCATCCTTTAGACTTAGGCGGGGAAATGACACTGTTGTTGTTTACCTCCTTTCAGTGTGCCGTAGAGTAGAACCCTACTGGGCTTTTTGCTCATTCCTACCCGGGCTGCGTTTGCAGGTGCAGGCGGCAGTTCCTCCTCAGTGGAGCCAGCAGGTTCGGCTTTTGGCGGCGCGAGTACATCCAGAGGCGCCTGAGGTTTTGTTGGAGGTTATGACTGTTGTACCCCTTTTTGGAGAACCTTTGGGATGTTGTATAAATCTGTATTTTGGAACTCAGATATTGTAAGAATTGATGTTATATTATGATTAAATCTGCTTAGCCTCTGGATTACTTTTGATTAAATTGTTTATCCTTTCCGCTTGTACTGCGCCGGTTGATGATGAATAGTGTTAGGACCCTCACGCCCCGTCCTGGATGGGTTTTCTGGGTCGGGGTGTGACACCAGGGATCTTCCTCAAGTCGCCACGGATCCAACGAGCCTTGGAACGCCCAAAACAGTGGCCGACGGAGGGAGAACGGAGAGGAAGAAGGTGGTTGTCGGAAACAGGGGAAAACAGGGCCGCGGGAAGAGAAGGAAGAAGAGGAAGAAGAAGGGAAGAAGAAGAAGGAAGGAGAAGGGAAGTGTAACGACCCAAATCTTGTAGAGGAAACCTTATCCTCTAACATGACACGAGACGAAACACACAGACTAATAATGCTTGACTAAAAGAAATATCATATTAGAAAAAGAAACACTTATTGACAATCAAACTAAGACAATGTTCTGGAAAAGAGAAATTGACTAAAAAGCAACTCGGACCTTAAACTGAAATAATCTTCCTAAAAAAATCACATAAAACATGATTAAACTGAAAGAAGCTATAAACTAGTTATAAACTCTTCTCTTCTCTACTCCCATCCCCGCGCCTACGCAGAATCTTGAGTATCTGAAAAAAAAATCATCTATCTCATGAGCATAAAGCCCAGTATAAAACAACACATAATAGAATGCTATCCAAACCAAAGTGTTCGTAAAACAAAACTGAATTAAAACACAACACTTGAGAGAGAGAATGATCACACTTTATTAAACTTAAAAGCTGAACTTTTCATGCCCATAAATCACACTTAAAGCTCTTGCATGACATGAACTTTGATGCATGATATAATGAGATGCATCTTTTTGGCTCTACCGCCGAGTACTATAGCGGTGTCTGGTGATAGCATCCCACGTGCACTTGGGATAACTATCCTTACTCATGCTAGCATAAGGTTGAGCCTCGGCTCTTTCGGACTCAAACGCCCAAGACCCACAGTTGGTCTCGACCAAACCGTGAACCCTTTAAGTACTCATCCTTAGCTGCCCAACCATGACAACTAAGGACATCTTAGATCCCATTCCACCTTGGTGGCAACTTTTGCTTGGCAAACATGCACACTATGCGCATGCAATGCTTTTGAATATGTACTTAAACATGCTGAAACATATACATAGAGATGATCAGGCATAGTCATACATACACATGAGATGCGATGCTCAAAAGCTTGACATCATAAGTTAGTAGATGGATGCACACAACTTGACATTAATCGTAAGTAAAACGGCAATAAGGAATGGATGGCAATTTGAATTCTAACTTGCTGTAATTTAACTGCATACTAGCTAAGGCATCCATACGATGAAAACTATGGATTTAGAAATAGGCATAAAAGGTTATAAATCCAATACTATATCACATGCACTGGAAGTACTAACTGAGATATAGACACTTAATAGACAATTTAAAACTACCGAGTGCATGCTTATAGGTATATCTTCCCATTGTTGTCCCTTTCTAAATTTCCTGGTGTAAAGCTTATCTATCTACTACAGTTTCCAACATTCGTTTAGGATTAATACTCATGACTATACATTCTCATTAGTATCATCTTCTAATATGTCGTGAACTGAATTTTAAGGATGTAGAAATCAGCATAGCTTGCCTATCTACAAATCTGAAAATCTGTAGTTATAAAATCTGCAACCAAACCATGGAAATCTGCTATAAAATATTTTGAAAATCTACTATCAAACTCTAAAAATTTGCTATGTATCTACTAGGAAAACTGTAACAAGAATAAAAATCTGCGATTTGAATTCTGGAATCTGAAACCTGAATTCTGAAACCCTAACCCTAAAGTTTAAACACTAAAAATAGAAAAGATCCACACTCAAGTTAGGGTAACAACTATTACATGTGTACCTACCTTACTTGTCCTTCAAAATCCCTCGTATTGACCCTTGCAGCCAACCGAACAGCCCCCAAAGCTCTCTTGAAGACTTGAAGAAAGAGAGGAGAAAGATACGAATAAAACCCTAAAATAAGGGCTGCAGCTTTATGAGTAATAGGAAATCTGGATTCTAATAATTAGAGTCCTAATGGATTCTAATAATTAGAGTCCTAATGGATTCTAACCTAATCCAATTGGTTATTTATAAGAACTTAAACACAACTTTTTAATAGACTTAGTTGACTAGATCTAATTCTAATTGGATTCAACCCAACTTATAGTTGTTGGGATTTGGTCTAAATAGAGTCTTAATTGACTCAAACTCTTACAATTAGGTCTCAAAAAGATACTTTAGGCTAACCTAATCAACTAGGGTTATAATTAACTGATTTACTATCCTAATTAGAGTCCTAATCCAACGTGAACTCTAGGGCAACTCTAAATTCCGGGATTTTACAGGAAGGGCCAGGGAAGAGGGGAGGAAAGAGGGAGAGGATAAGGGAGAGGGGGAGAAAGTCTCCTCTTCTCCTGACAGGGGAGAGCGACGGCCAATCGGCGGCCGTCCACTCAAAACCCACCGCCTCACTTTCTGCACTATGAGATCGATCCCCATAACATATCAGATCGATCTGGCTAGCAAGGCCAGATCGATCTTGTTCGCAAGTCAGATCAATCTCGTTCGTCCAGAAAGCTAAATTTGTGCTAAAACACAAGCCCAAGCCCAGATCTTCCGATCTCGGGTCCACCTAACCATTCTAATCAAACACTAACACCAAACAATGTCAGTGTGTGTACACGCGGGTGTGAAATAAACCAACAAGGCGTAATTTACCAAATTGCCCTTGCGGTCTACAACGAGCCACAGGGGTAGAGGGACAGGTCCTCACAGCTCCTCTCGCTGGAACCGCCCCACCACCATCAAGGCATCAACTCCATTTCTTCATGTTTAAGCAAACATCCACTGTTGAATCACTAAAATAACATATCACAATCAATGATTCAATAGCCCGGGTAAACCTTTTTCTTTGAAACCCAGGCTGGGCCGAGCCGGACCGGGTTTTCAACCAATGGGCCTTGGTCTGGCCCTGAACCTGGATCAACCTGGTCTAGTAGGGCCAATACCCGAGCCGGATCGGGTCATTTGGGCTTTTTGGACACCCGTATCTCTCTATACTTAATTTTCTTTTAAACCTTAAAAAAGTACTCATCTTTGGCTGATAGGCTCTTTCATCGGCCATCGGCCCACTGTGACCCTCTTTGGCCCTTTCCACGACCACTGTGGACCTGCTATCCAAGGTACTCTCTCTCTCTCTCCAACCCTCTTTTTTCTATCTCTCACTCTCTCTCCTCATTTTCTATTTTATTGTATTTGATTTAATTTTAGTGCAGCTAATGAAGCCACATGTAAATTGAACTTTTCAATTAATCAGTACTCAATTTTCTATATTAGAAATTATGATTTGATTTCTTTTCGTTCTTATTTGATAGCTTGTGTAATATCTTTTTTATGTCAGTCAACATAGTGTTAGAGTTTTTCTTGCATAAGTATGATGGGCTCGATTCTATTTATTGATTACTTTCTTCATATTTTGCAAGTGATGCAATCATGGATAAATTTTTCTAAAGAAAATCACCAATAGAGCGACACTCAGTCTCAAAGTCAAGATAGTTTGAAATAGAATCGTGTTGACTTGGACACACTTCCCGTCGATCTGGGGCCATGGAAAAAAAATTCATCTCATCATCCAAATGATCAAGATGAAATTAAAAGAGCATATCTTCATAAATGTCCTTGTCAACCTCTTAATCACAAATTCCCGCTAAAAGAAATCGGTAAAGTATTACGCTGATTCAATTCTTCTTGATTTAAAAATCATAAAAGTTGGCTCACGTATAGCATAGAAAAAGATGCATTATTTTGCTTATGTAGCTACTATTCTTATTTAGGCCGTAGTTGTTCGTTATGTAAATAGCAAGGGAATTGCTATTGAGCAGTTTCTTGGTATTGTACATGTAGCAAATACCCTCACTTTCACTCAAAACAGCATTTGATGCATTATTTTCTAAACATAAGTTGAGTTTATCAAGAATTCATGGGCAAGGTTATGATGGAGCTAGGAACATGTAGGGTGACCTTAAAAGGCTAAAAACTTTGATTTTGAGTGACAATAAATCTGCATTTTATGTTCATTGTTTTGCTCATCAGCTTCAACTGATACTTATGACCGTTAAAAATCACATTGATGCTGCTTTACTTTTTAGTTTGATTACTACTTCGGTAAATGTTGCTATGGCCTCTTCAGAACAGATATTCTCATGGGTAAACAATTTGATAAAGTTATTGAAGAACTAAATAAGGGTGAACTTTTCAGTGGACGACGTTTGATTCAAGAAATTAGTTTGAAACACCTGGTGATACGCGTTAGGGATCACATTATGGGACTGTTCTGGACTTAATTTTGTTGCTCCCTTCCGTGATTGAACTACTTGAGATTATTGAAAATGATCGTCTACCCTCTGAACAAAGAGTAAAAACTCGTTTTCTTGTAAACTCAATATACTTTATTGATTTTGCCTTCAGTTTACATTTGATGAAAAGTGTATTAAGAATTACAAATGAGTTGTCTTTGCCTTTACAAAGAAATGATTAAGATATTATGAATGCTATGACATTAGTCAAAGTGTCTAAGAAACGATTGCAGATGATGAGAGACAATGAATGGGAAATTTTGTTGAATAAAATGTCCTCTTTTTGCAAAAAATATGACATTGATATCCCAATTATGAATGATTTATTTGTGGTTCGTGGAAGGTCATGGCGATAGGGGTGTCCATCCGGGCGGGCCTGGTGGGCCGGGCTGGAGGCAATACTCGATCCGACCCTTGTAATCATCCGGACTGAGCCGGGCTAGTGTCGGGCCCAATAGGCCTTCCACCCGGTCCAGCCCAGGTATGACCCTACCCGGCTTGAAGACGGGTTGGACCGGGCCGAGCGTGCGGTCCAGTTTCTTTTTTTAAAAAAAAATTCCTCTGTTTCTTTAAGATCCCCAAATCCTCCTCAGTCCACTCGTCCGACGAAAGGGTTGGAGACACGGGGACGAGGTGGTGGAGATCTCAGATAAACGGTGGTGCCGGCATGGCTCGGGGTTGGAGACGGGGGGAGGAGGTGGGGACAAGGACGGTGGCAAGATGGCCCCTCGACTGACAAAGGGTCGTGGCCGGTGATAGATCTAGGGGCGAAGAGCGCTAGGAGGAGAGATAGAGAGCACCACCATAAGGGGAAGGTCGTGAGGACGAGGATTAGAGCTAAAGAGAAGCAGGCGACTACGTGGAGCTTCAAGGGCTTCCGGTCTTTGGCATCCTCACTTATGGGAGAGGAGGAGGACAAGGGAGTCAAGAGCCTTGAGCTTGAGGTCCATGGCTCCTATTTGGAGGCGACCGAAGACGTCCCAGAAGAAGAGGGCAAGCTCCGCGCAGGAGGCAGAAGGGTCTGGGATCGAGAGGACGATGGCATTGGTGTCAGAAACATGCCTTCTCTAGGGGGAGCTCCAATGATTTCCAATGACACCGTCCATTGGAGACGACTGTGTACGCTTCGAGATCAGAGCCCTTTCTCCTCTCCACTCTCCGGTAGGAGATCACGGCCCTCTCTCACCCCGTCTGTCACTTTCTCCTCTCCTTTCCCCGACCTTTCCCCTATTGATGATGGCGGATTGGGGCCCTTTCTCCTCTCCTCTCTCCGGTTGATGACAACGAATCACATGCTATGAAGGCCTTCCTGGTTGGAGAGAGGACGACGACCTCGGGAAGAGGTGGTGGTGGCGTGGTTGGCCGGTGAGAAGGGTCTCAACGAGGCGGCTTGGTGTGGACGGCGTCGGAGGCTTACAGGATGAAGCAGATGATCGGGAAGGAGAGGAAGGAGGTGATGAAGGCTTTGGGCTCCAACCGGTCCGGAGTCCGGAGTCCAGAGTCCATCCCGACCCAAGTAAACCTTTAGAGGCCTTCTTTAAACCCGGACCCAGCCGGGCCAGACCGGATTTTTGACCAAGGGGCCCTAGTCCGACACTAAATCCGGATCAACCCAGTCCAGCAGAGCCAACACCTGGGCCGGACCCGTACCGGGCTGTGCCATTTGGGCTTTTTAGACACCCCTATACGACGAAAATCTCCACAAGTGTCAAATTTACACTTTGTTCTACACCGTTATTGATATGCAAATTCAGGATCTTAAAAACCATTTGCAAAGACGAACATAGATTTGCTTCTTTGTGTGGCTTGTTTCAATCCTAATAACTCTTTTGTGGCTTTTGATAAGGAAAAATTGATCCAACTTACTGAGTTTTATCTATTTGAATTCCATGAGGTAGAGCTCTTGGCACTTGATCAGCAACTTCAAAACTATATTGTTGATATGCGTTCTACCAACGAGTTTGTTTATTTAAATGGAATTGGTGATCTTTCTAAAATGTTGGTAGAGACAAAAAGGGATCTTGTTTATCCTTTAGTCTATTTGCAAGTGAAATTAATTTTGATTCTACTTTCGCTACTGGAAGTGTTGAAAGAGCTTTTTCAACAATGAAATATGTAAAAAACCGATTGCGTGACCATACGAGAGATCAGTGGATGAATGATTGCTTGATTACATACATTGAAAGAGATGTATTTAACACCATTGACAATGAAGCTATTATGCAACAATTTCAGACTATGAAAACTCGTCGAGAATAATTATAGAAGTTCTTGTATAAACTTTTTTTTGTCAAAACAATGATATCAATAGATTATGATCACAATATATTATGATTTTATGTTGATTATGATTTGACTTATTTTATATGTGACTTTGTTGATTTGTTAGTGATAAGTATGAATTAGAATAAAAGATTTGCATTATTTATTTCATTTATATTTCTTCTTTGACATCACAAATTGAAAATCCTAGAGCCGCCACTGCCTTTGAGGGGGCAAATTGTTTATAAAACTTCTACAAAGCAAATGTAAACTTCTTTTTCGTGTCAAAAATGACAAACATACCATCACGGGGTGTTTGAGTCGTATTAATTGGCAAATTCGTAGAACCGAATTAGATTTGGAGCTATGGTCACAGAGATTTTATAAACAGGAATTTGAACCAATTAGATTGAGTTCAAGCTTATTGGATTCAATTGGAACAAGTTGGATGAGGTATGAAGTTTTAGAGTTTAAATCTAGTGGATCATCAGAATACTTCCTGGCTCCATCTAGGAAAAATCCGCTTTCAATGAAGGTAATGTTTGATTTTTAACTTTGATAATACTCAGAGACAATACCACTAGCTTCTTTGGACCAGGGGTGTGCTTCTTTGGACCAGGGATGTGCAATGGGTCAGGTACCGGCGGGTCATTGACTCCTTAAAACAGGTTGGGTGACCCTTTACAATGAAAAGCAGGTCGGGTATTGAGTATTCAATATTTTGTTAATGGGTAACCCATTTTACCCATTTAAAATTTAAATAATTTAAATAATTCAAATATCATACATAATAGTTAATAAAGTTACCGTAAGGCACTAAGGCGTAAGCATTAACTATTAGATCTATTGATCCTGGTCAGTTCCATCCTAGTCCTATCAGAAATAATGTATTAAATTGCATGTTTCTAATTTTTCTTGTGATTGGTATTTGGTAAATTCATATGCTAATAACATGTAAATGGATTACCTGTACTCGTTTACCTATTGACCCGTTATGATAAAAAACAGGTTAATAGGCGCGTCTAAAAAGTGTAAAATTAACAGATCGAGTCCGACCCACACCTGTTTACCTATAACCCGACCCGTTGCACTGGACATAGAAAATCTTTTAGTTTAATATCATAAAATCTCCTGCAAACATAGAGCTTTTCCATCCGCTTGAGATACTTAATCATGAAAACAAAACTGCAAGATTAAGTTACGAAATGACTAAGGCTCCGTTTGGGGGTGCGTTGTGTTTTTTATGATTGCGGTGTGATGCGGTGTGTTAGTAAACTGCGGTGAGGTGCGGTGCGGTAACAACTTAAAAAGTGTTTGGCATATAATTTTGATAACTGTGATAGAAAAATGTGTTCAAGCAGATTGTTGTTTGGGTGTGTGTATAGTTCCAACCGTGGTGTGGTATAAAATATTAGTTTTTCATTCAAATGACCAAATGAATTTATGGCTGCATATAATTAATTATTTATTTTTAATGCCCAATAAAATAATTATGAAAAAATGATGAAAATTAAGATCGTTAACTTTTTGACAACTGAAATTTCAAAATAAGTATTTATTAAAATCTAATTTGCACACATAGAACACTATAAAAATTCAAACTTGTTCAGAAAAAAATCATTTAATGCTTGCAATTGTAATATTATGCATCCTCAATAAGCTCCTGAGCTATCTTATCACGCTCCCTACCCATCTCTGAATCATCAATTCCACCAGAAGTTGATGCCTCATCATTGCCAGTGTCGTTGTCATCCTCATCTCCTTCATTAATGAGTTGGTCAAACTCATTATCATGTATGGCATTCAACCTGATATAATTATGAAGAGCCATGCATGCAACCACTATTTGAACCTGTGTTGCATATGGATAGGAGGGCATCCTTGCCAAAATTAACCATTTCTTTTTTAGCACACCAAATGTTCTTTCAATTACGCTCCTCAGTGATGAATGAGCATGGTTAAACACTTCTTTCGAGCCCGTCGGTGGTCTTCTACTACGTCGAAAGTCAGGTAGATGATATTTCTCACCTTTATATGGTGCTAAATATCCATTTCGATTCGGATACCCTGAATCAACAAGGTAGTACTTCCCAATAAAAATACAAATTTGAAGTCAATGAATTAAACTTCACAATGGAACTAAACTAACAGATATATCAAAGTTAATAATCATTACCTGGGGGAGGTTTTGGAAAATTATACGCCTCTTTGCTTAAAGCTTCATGGAAAATACGGGTGTCATGCGCCGATCCTTCCCAACCTGCACAAACGAAGGTGAACAACATATTGAAGTCACACACTGCCATAACATTTTGAGTTGGCACCCCTTTACGGCCTATGTATGGGATGTAGTTGTTCACAGGCGGCACTGCAGGGACATGTGTTTCATCTATGGCCCCAATACAATTTCTAAAATATGGCCAATATCGACGATCAAACCTAATGTGGGCATGAACATCTCTAAATTCCGGATCTTTTGGCCAAATAACATCTACAGCTAATGCACAAACACTTTTCAATACTGAATAAAAGTGTCGATGCACAGTTTCACCCGAATGCTGAAATCGTTCTTGTACCAATCGATTTCCCACCCCGTGCCCAAGACTGTATAAGAACATACCAACCATTTCTTGCACCCCAATCTCTCTTGTCTTTTCCAAATTGTAATTTCTTTTCAACTCTCGACACAAACTTTTGAAGACAATTTTCTCCATTCTAAAGTTTTCGTGACATCTAATGTCATTCCCATGAAGAACTTCTCGCATCCACTTGTGGCCTGTTTGCTCAGATGTTCGACATAGCTCCTAGACAAAGGTTAAAGAAAATTCTAAGACTGTAACTATAGTGGCTGCCACAACTGCTATTCTTCTTCTATTTGAGGCTATTCGCAGCTGAAGTTCCTCATCTGTATATGTATTTCTATCATCATCCATACCTGTAACAAGGTAAGTTAAGATAATAACAAGCTCATCAATATACTAAAAAAACACAAAATAACTATTAACGTAGTCACTAACATAATAAATGAACTACATAACATAAAATGCCATCCTAATTTGCATAAGCAAATATTGTCCTCCTAACTAAACAGAGTCATATGAGGGTGCTCTTCCCGAAGATAATCCAGCATAAGCTCGCTGATATTTCATGCACAGCCATTCCATCTGCCATTCACTCCTACCCAGCCCTATAAAATATTCCCTATTGTCTTTGTTCTTAAAGAACTCAAGGGCAAATCGAAGCACAAGAGCTTGATTATCAACTCCAGGAATCTTCGAAAGTATATCCATAACATCTTTGATATTAGTGCCATTGCTATCCACGGGTTTAGGATATATAACTGATTGACTCCTACATATATCAACCAGTGCATCTAAGGACTTGGTGAGGTCCATGCGCACATCTGCAGCACTCTTCTTTTTTGGTCAACCTCCACTGCCTCTTCTTCTTTTCCTATTAGACCCACTTCGTCGATTGCGCGCAGGTGAGTGCTCATTATCTTCGGTTTCAACATTTATATTAACTGGTCAGTAGAATACTAATCATTCTCATCTTCTGAAGGAATAAATCCAATATCATTTTCTTGTGTTTCCGGCACCGACTCTTGCGTGTCATGGGAAGGCTGATGATAGGGAATATGTCCTGAATTTGGTACCACCACTTCATCGCCAGTAGCAGTGGTACCTCGAAACATAAAGTCCAATTCTTGCTCATACTCCAAGGGTCCTTTCCTGAACTTTGCAACTCTATTGTTCTCCTGAAATGCATAAACCAATACAAAAATTAAAATTTTGTATTAAATTAATATTTTACATAACTATTGCATATACTATGTGATAATGAAGGAATTCAAATGGAATATACATACCTTGATCTTTCGCTTCCACCAATCATCGTCTGCCTGGAATGTCTTCAGTATTGGATCCTAACCGACCCCTGTTTCCTGTTTAAGGTTGTTCCATGCACACCAGTCCTTCTTCAAAAAGTCCCACTTGTTTTTCAATTGTGCGTACTGATAATCCTTGCCACTTCTCTCATTGAAAATATTTACAACATTTTTCCAACCTTGTTTGTTGAAATGTGTACCTGGTCGTTCTCCTTCTCTAATCCTCTCAACACAAACTTCAATGAAGTTCTAAGAATTTGGGGATCCCATGAGGCCTTCTCGAGATGTTGACTCATTGACTTAATAAATTATAAAAAGAATAATACTTTAGTATTCTATCAATTTAATAGATATATCATCACAATCATCATGCTAATGCTATCTTCACCCAAAACTATATTCTAACAATACATGATAAAAAAATAATAATAGCGAGACAAAGTTAACAGTAATATAGACAATAAACACCGAAAATAATAATACCCTATATACTATAGAAGAATGCTACCAGAATATAGACATTTCATGATCCCCTAGAGATAACCTACTGTCTGGTATTTACGGTCTCTCGTGAAAAAAGAACTAAACAAGAGAGAAGCATGGCATGAAACATAAAATCATTTGGCGCGTCATAACTTTTGAACTTCCACTAACAAGACAGCCAGATATTGGACTTCAAAAGGAGCTCTTGAGTCTAGATGCATAGAATTTTCACTTTACTTAGATAATAGTAAAGGAACATAATATTTCAGTGACAAAGTCTTAGAAGTAGCAAAATGACCTGCAAGTTCAAGCATTATTGCCAAACATCGTTGCAATACAAAACTGAAGTCGAGGAGGACAACTGAAAAAAAATGTGTACCACTGTCAATGTGGTATCTACAATAGGCAATTTGAGCTTATGGCAACAAGAGACACACCATTTAATCATAGGGTTATTTGCATATACCCCCCTGAAAAATGTTTATTTTACATATACACCCCTAAAAAAACAAAATTTGCAACAGAAACCTTGAAAATCTTGATTATTTGCATATAGCCCCTCGGGTTAATTGGGAATGGAATATTTGGTGCGCAAGCTAACGGAGGCTAACGGTGGAAGCTGAAATTACTAAAATACCCTTACCCCTACCCCTATATATGCTTCCTTCTCCCTCCTCCGACCCGACGATTGTTGGGGCAAGGGCTTCAAATCCTCTGATGACATATCTCCTCATCCTCCGGCGACCTAGCTATCTGCTCATCGGTAGCAAACTTCTCCCAATTTCTCTCTATTTCTCTTGATTTCTGCCAATTTCCATCCTCTATAGATCGATTTCCTCGTCAATTTAACCATGAAGAAGTCTCCATCTTCTTCCTCCACCTTAGGTTCGCACAATACACCCTATATGACTTGTCGTTGCCATGAGTCCTGCTCCATCTGGCAATCCAATCACACCAACAACAAAGGTAGAAAGTTTCTAGGTTGTTCCAGATATAAGGTATTAATCTCATTGTTTTTTTTTTTACATTTCGAAAGGTTGAACTCCACTCCATCTTTTACCCTAGTTTTATTTTCTCAGAGCATGGATGATGCTAGTTGCCATCCAAGCCCATGCAGTAGCTCTAAAAACCCTTGCCCCAACAATCGTCGGGTCGGAGGAGGGAGAAGGAAGCATATATAGGGATAGGGGTAAGGGTATTTTAGTAATTTCAGCTTCCACCGTTAGCTCCGTTAGCTTGCGCACCGAATATTCCATTTCCAATTAACCCGAGGGGCTATATGCAAATAATCAAGATTTTCAAGGTTTCTGATGCAAATTTTGTTTTTTTAAGGGGGTATATGTAAAATAAACCTTTTTCAGGGGGGTATATGCAAATAACCCTTAATCATAATAGCACATAAATAGCAGTAAGATGAAGGAGCATGGTACCCTTATTTGAATGAAACTAATGGATGTAATAAGAATTCCTTTGTAAATTGGATCTCCATTGCATACTAAATAAACAAAAAACTGAACGAGTGGGATGCCCTACGATATAACATAAGCAGAGTAAATACTTATGTCTGCCAATTTGCAGGAACAGAGGCAAACTTTTTTTGTCATGACAAGGTTCAAAAATTCCTGGCATTGTAGACATCAAAACTCTGCATCATACTGCACGATATGTAGTGATTACAACGTCTGAAAAGTAAAGGTAAAATTGGGCCCATGATCAATAAGGACAAAAAAGCTTACAAAATAGCATATTCAATACATACTAGAACCTCCTAAAGAAACTTATTTTACTAGTCATCTTTCTACAACCTTGCTTCTCATGGGTGCTTGCCAAAAGAAATATATACATCACTCATCACTCGATAAGCCAGTCTAACAAACAATCATAACCCCCAGCCTATGCTATTGAGTGAGCCAGAAGATGGAGATCATCAACCTACAAATCATCTGAATAGCAATGCAGCTATACTCTTGAGCTTTAGGAAACCCCAAAAGTATTGAATGCTAAAATCTCTGAAGTTGGTTTCTGAACTGTTCAAGTTTTCTTTGTTGACACACAAACTTATAAATGCAGTTCAGTATGATCTTATTTCAAAGTCAAGTCTCAGAGCTTCATGAACAACAAGGTCAATTGCTTCGAGAAGATGATCACTGGATTATTCTGCCAAGATCTGGTATCCCGCATTTTCAAAATGTTCTTTAAAGGCAAAAGAAAACATAAAGGGCAAGCTATATTTCTACCACAGAGTGCAAATTTGCACGAAATGCAGCACTACAACCTACATCTTCAGCAATACAACAAATACCTCCACGACAGCTCCAGTATATGACAACTTCAGTGTAGCTTAGCCACCAAAGGAAAAGAGAAACATAGGAATAAAGAGAGAAACAGAGAATCTGAGTAAAGAGAGAAATAGAGGAGTACAACGGAGATGGGAGGCGTCGGTATACTTGGATGCTTGGATGCCGACCACGACGGCCGGATCAGCGACGGAGACGGGCGTCAATATACTTCGACGCTTGGACGCCGGCCAAACGGCCGGACCGGATACAAAGACGGGATCTATAGCGAAAGCAAGCAAAAAAAAAACCACAATGATCGACACATATAACAAAAGAAAGATAGGTAGGTTACCGAGAAGGAGGATGCCAATCTGGCGTCGTCGTCGGAGGAGGAAAATGAGAAGAGTCGGAGGAGGAAGAGTAGGCTTTTAGGTTTCCCGGGAGAGACTCGCGCGTTGGGGAAAAAATATCGTGGTTTTTTACGCCGCAACCCGGCTGCGGCGAAAGCGAAGCACCTCCCAACTGCTTCGATTTTGTCGCAGTTTGGGTGTGATCCCCACCAGTAAAAAATATTAGCCAAACATATTTTTTATGAACACGGCTGCGGTGGGTCTAAAAAAAAGTGTGTTTGGATTGTGCAAACACACTCCCAAACAGAACCTAAGATGTGCTTGAATATGAAAACAAAAGTTTGAAAATAATATAGATATACCTAGTATTGCTAGAAGTAGTTTAGTAACGTCTTCTATAAATTTACATCTCCCATGGGGTTTTTTGAAATGACAAATGTTTTCCGGAGGTTTAGTGATGTTATCATAAATTTAGGGTCAAATTACACTTTGATATCATGTAGTTTTAGGTATTACCATTCTACTATCCTCATCTTTCAAAATCACATAAAAATACCCTTAACTTTCAAAACCTGACGCTTTAGTCCTAGCCGTCAAACGGTGTTAGTTGGCTGCACAGAAAACCGGTCACGTGAGTGTCACGTGACCGGTTTCCACCTCGGCAGCCAGACGACGGAGCACAGCCACCTTTGCCAGAGCACTCAGCTGTCGATTATCTAAGCACCGCCGTCGAACGATTTCGCGCTCCTGCCATGGTGTGATCTCCGAGCATCGCCGCGCCACAGCGGCGCTCTTGAGAGCCACCATCGCGGGTGTCGTGGTCATCGATCTCGAGCCGCAACCATTGGATTGCCTCTTCCGGCGCTACCGAGCTTGATCCACTACCGCGCTCCTTCCATGAAATGTTGCCATCGTCGAGCCAATAGCTTCCTACTAGTTGAAGTCGTCGGTTTCCTCTACATAATCTCTTCATCCTCTACGACCTCTGTTATTGTAGTTCTTCACAAAAACAGAGCACATGGCTTGGGGTGGAGGGAAGAGAAAGAGTCGGGGAATAGGAAGAGGGAGCTCAGGGAGGTGGAGGCTAATGAGGTACTCGTAGCTTCGTTGGCTGGCGAGGGACAATGCCGACAGTAGGAGCTCGAGGGATGCCGGATCTAAGACGTCGCATGGGTGCCGGAGGCAATGGCACGACACCACAAGCACGAGAAGGCGATGGAGGGATCCAAGCAGTGCTGCTCGCGGTGGTGCAAGGCATGGCGGCTCCGGTGGCAGTGGTGTGGACGCCGGATCTCCCTCTCTCCCTCTCTCTCTCTCTCTCTCTCTCTCTCTCTCTCTCTCTCTTCCTACGATAGCTTCCTCGTTGGGTGGGGAGGACGCGGTAGACTTGCCACGATGGGTGCAGTCCGTGGCGCGGGAGGAGTGGACGGCGGAGGTGTTCGATGCGAAGCTTCTGAGGCACCCCGATGGCGCCGAGGAGATGGTTGGGACTCTCCAGGTCACCATGGCTTGCGTAGCCCCCGCGCAAGACGCGAGGCCGGACGCCGCCCGGGTTGTCAGAATGATGGAGGAGGTTGCCGAGCGAGGAGGTTCGGAGGGTCTTCCCTTGTCGTCCAACAAACCGGACAAGGAAGCCGACAACAAGGGGCGACGTCCGGGCTCGCGTCCGACAGGTGCTCTCTCTCTCTCCCTCGTGTATCTCTCTCTCTCCCCACGTCAGTGAAATCAGTCAAAATAGACGAAACTAGTCAAAATTGAGCACAGTAACCGGTTTGCCGTGACTCAGCCTAACAACATTTGTTGGCTTGAACTAAATAGCCAGGTTTTGAAATTATAGGATACTTTTATGTGATTTTGAAAGATGAGGGTAGTAGAATGCTAATACCTGAAACTACATGGTATCAAAGTGTAATTTGGCCTAAATTTAGAGGGTCTTGTGACATTTAATATGATCGGACAAATAACGAGGGTCGCGTCTATAATTTCCAAAAGTTACCATGTGACTATTGACTAATTTACAAGGAGGTAAGGTTGCACCATGCTTACTTAAGCCATAATTATAGTGATCCATGAACATCCAAGCTATCAGCAATCTTTTTAGATTTCAAAGATAGATAGTTTAAGCTAGCTCGCCATCAAGTTCTCCTTCCCCTATAAGTTTTACTACTTTAAAGCTCCAGATTCACTACATTCACAAATTTCTATGAAGAGCTGCTCCTAAATTACTCTTCCATGATTCATGGCCCATGAACTAAGGACAGAGCACAGGTCCCAATACTTTAGTATTAATGTTAGGATCATTTTAAAAACGGAAAATTGGTGTTTAGTCTCTTTTTGAGACTTTATTTACTGTATAGTCTCCTTGAAAGATTTTAAGTCATTTAGTCCCCTTTTGGACAGCTGTACTTTTTTATCTCTAGAATACCCTGTATGTATTTTTTTAAATGAGAGATGAATGAATAGTTTTGAATTAGGTGATTGGCATTAAATGGAGTGGTTGGGAATATATACACCTATTCCCAATACATGGAAGGCATGAATGCATCCACTTTATGGCTGGATGCATGCATTAATGGGGGCATTAACAGGAAAAACGAAAATACTGGAAAATAGATGGAAAACACCAGAAAATAGGAAAATTGCGGGAAAAATGAGAAAAAATGGTAGAAAAGTATAAAAAAAATACCAGAAAATATAAAAAAAAATTTGGAATTTTTTTTTTGGAGCAGCCATTAACGGTAAAAACGGAAATTACTGAAAGTAAAAAAAATTAATGGGAAATAGGAAAATATGCGAAAAAAATGGAAAAATGGCATAAAAGTAGGGAAAATTAATGGAATATAGAAATTTTTTGCGGAATTTTTTTTAAAAGTAATTACTAAATATTGGGAAGTGATTACCAAATATTGGGATGTGACTACAAAATAATGAAAGTGATTACCAAATATTGGGAAGTAATTACCAATTTATGGGAAGTAACTACAAATATTGGTAGTTACTTCCCAGTTTTCCTACCTTTTTCTGGGATAGTAACTACAAATTATGGAAAAGTAACTACAATTATGGGAAGTAACTACAAATATTAGTAGTTACTTCCCAGTTGTCCTACCTTTTTTCTGCGATAGTAACTACAAATTATGGAAAAGTAACTACAATTATGAGAAGTAACTACAAATATTGGTAGTTACTTCCCAGTTTTCCTACCTTTTTTATGCGATAGTAACTACAAATTATTGAAAAGTAACTACAATTATGGGAAGTAACTACAAATATTGGTAGTTACTTCCCAGTTTTCCTACCTTTTTATGCGATAGTAACTACAAATTATGAAAAGTAACTACAATTATGGGAAGTAACTACAAATATTGGTAGTTACTTCCCAGTTTTCATACCTTTTTTCTACGTTAGTAACTTCAAATTATGGAAAAGTAACTACGATTATGGGAAGTAACTACAAATATTGGTAGTTACTTCCCAGTTGTCCTACCTTTTTTCTGCGATAGTAACTACAAATTATGGAAAAGTAACTACAATTATGGGAAGTAACTACAAATATTGGTAGTTACTTCCCAGTTTTCGTACCTTTTTTCTGGAATAGTAACTACAAATTATGGGGAAGTAACTACAATTATGGGAAGTAACTACAAATATTGGTAGTTACTTCCCAGTTTTCCTACCTTTTTTCTGCGATAGTAACTACAAATTATGGGGAAGTAACTACAAATATTGGTAGTTACTTCCCAGTTTTCCTACATTTTTTCTCCGTTACTAACTACAAATTATGGAAAAGTAACTACAATTATGGGAAGTAACTACAAATATTGGTAGTTACTTCCCATATTATTGGTAGTTACTTTCCAGA
>OY986972.1:17929423-18175070 GCA_963920575.1 Narthecium ossifragum
ATGGGGGGGTTTAGGGGTATTTTGGTCCCCTCCTTATTTTATGATAGTAAAACACTTAAGGAGAGTTATAGGGGACTAAATGACAAAGAGGGGTCACTTAAGAGACTAAACAACGAATCCCCTTTTAAAAACCTCCGAAAACATAGGATCATTTTAAAAACCCCAAGGGTTTAATTTTAGGGGGAATTATAAATAAATACATATAATTCCCCTGTTTTGCCCTCAAACAATCCTAAATATCATATTTCGCGCTGCGATTTCTTCAGATTTAGGATTGTTTGAAGGCGTTGTATATATAAGAACCAGTCATGTCTAAGGGCGTTTTAGACATTTCACATATCGAATTGGATTTTTACCGTGGCTAACTGTGATAGATAGAACGGAAATATGCAACAATATCATAAGGGGAATATGATATTTCAAAAATTGTAAGATGAGAAGAATACTTATACTTTTTAACAGTAAAATAAGATATTGAAGAAAAAAAAATTCAGACAAAGACTAGCATTATTCTTGCTCCAAATTCCCCAAGGAACTCCCTCCACTAGTAGCTTAGACATCACCTTTCCTTTCACAACATGAAATTAGTTAAACATTATCATTTTCTAATTAAGGAAACCATAAAGTTTCTTCATCTGAAATCAACATTTTATTGACTAATCCTAGGTTATGGTAGGCATTTGGAAAATTCGAAAGAACTTAAGGAAATAAACCGAGTTTTTCAAAATTTTCCTTAACTAGCCGAGGACTATAGTAGTGATTGGGGTGTTCTCTCATAAGTCAAGAGTTAAAAGTGACTTTAAAAATAAACTGAAGAGTTTAGTACAACATGTGTTTGGGGTGTTCTTGCATTAGTGCCACACCAACATTATTGTCTTGTAAGGAAATCATGCACATCAGATGCTACACTAACCATGCATGTGAGAAGAAAGATGCAAAGAATGAAAACAATGACATGGTGCAAACAAGAGGAATCTCGTGTACTTCACTATGTTAGTGATAAAATGGTCTATTTATACCCACATCATTCTCAGAGATCGTCAGAAGGCTTCTGATATTTAATCTGTTCAGGTTGTATTTCTGCTCTGAATTTAGATGCAAGGCAGGGTTCTAAAAAGTTTACAGACAGATCTTTGCCTCTTGTTATGCAATTTGCGAAGCGAATTTTTCAAGTTAGAAGATGAACATTCTGCACTTCACTCCATTTTTGAGCTAATATTGAGATTCCTGATAAATTGCAGTTTGTGGAACACAATGGGTATTATTATAGCATGCTTTCTTGTGTTACTGGTTTCATCAGCTTATGTCGATGCAAGGCTCAATGTCGAGATCATGAGTTTTCGAGGAGGTTAGTCGATATAAACTTCTCAAGGTTGACTAATTTAGTGATTTATTTTTTTGCTTCTCTTGCGCACAAATACTTCACCTACTTGACTAATTATTCGAAGATGATATTTGATCTATTCGGCTAAATTCAATTTGAGATCGAACTCTACCTATATTTTGTATGCCAAAGGTGAAAACCAGGTTTGAGCGAAGCCAATCCAGTACTCAAGCTTTTTATTGCTTTTTCACAAATTCTCTGCATCATTTCAAGCAATCTGGCATCTTAATCTAGAGAACAAAAAGAAAAAAGAACAATATAATAAGAACCAGCATTTGTTTTCCAGAAGATCTACCACAAGAGTCAACCTGTGCCTCATGCTTGGAGGTTTCAAGAAAAGCTGAGAAAACCTTGAGTGATCCAGAGTTGTTCAAGGAAGCCAGTAAGCTCTCAGGTGATACTTGCCATATTCTGCCTCCTGAGACAAAATCAAAGGTAGCAACTCAGAGCTCAAATAGTTAGCTGGCTTACATTTCCTCCAGGAAAAATGTTCCTATCCTTAGGATTCATGTTTCATCTATCTTTGCAGTGTTTACACAAATCAGAAGCATATATACAGCAAACCAGGATGTTTCTGGGACACCTCTTCCATGAAGAGAACCTCTGCAACAAGACAGGGCTATGCAGAAATGAGTACATCTTTCAAACTAATAACATACTGATTTCATCCATGATGATTCCTTCAGAAGTAAGAACGGCAATTTCATCTCATATAACATCTGTTATCTTTGTCAGAATGTTCAAATTTATTTATTGTTTCGACAGCTTAATGGTTTTTATAGTTGACTTGGTAGACATTTTTGATAAAATTACATGAATTTAGTAACTTCAACAATATATTAACCTACATGATTATGCACACATCTATACATGACTTTGTAAAATGCTTGATGACTCCAGTGGTAACATATCTTGAAATAAGAAATACATGAAGTTTCTTGAGATAAATATCATGACTTAGTTTACATTATTGACCTGTAGTCATTAGCGATATTATAGACAACTAGGAAAAAGAAAAAGAAAAAGAAAAACATCAGACTGCTACCAAGCACAATGAACCATTCCAAGCTAGACAAATATCAGAGAAAACATCGATGACAAATCTAGAGGTTATAGATAAACATTTTTCGCTTTAATGGTGATCACAACTAAAACAATTTAAGGGTACAACTCCTAGTTTGGAATACGATAATGTTACTCTATATGTTATCCTGTTATTTATATACTGGGGGTAGATCCTCAACTTTTCATTGTTTAACAGCTTACAGATAGCAGAAGCTGCACAGCATGCCGCAATTCTGTCAATGAGATACTTGCGAAACTGAAACAAAGGAAACTAAAGGTACTCCTTTCATAATTACTGAAAATTGCGGACTACGCTCTTTTTCGTCTTCACTCACAGTTACCTTTATACACTGTTTCACATCTATTCAGATGAGAATAATGGATGCTCTTCTGGAATCCTGCGAAGAAGCTGAAGACAACGAAGAGCAGGTAAGCATTATTCATGCATGTCATATTAATATTATTAAACATGCTAAATGATCATGATTGTCTCTGCAGTGCAAGCAATTAGTTTACAAGTATGCTACTCCACTTATGAGCAAAGTTGGAAAGCTGAAACCTAATGACCTGTGCCGCATGATGGAGCTTTGTGATGAAGGGTTCTACATCTGAATTCATAACAAGTGATCTACCTCTATTTTATGCTAATGGAGCCCTTTGGATTAGCTGCACCAAATTTACAGGGCATATGGACCGTACTAATAATATAATCCAGCCAGAGAAGGAGACATTCGAAAGCCAGGGAAAGTTAAATAAAAGTTTGCTTTCTTAAACAACATCTAGTGTTGATGTAATAACAATATATACTGATGCTCTCCTTATAAGGGCTATTATCTATTTGCTATCTCGTGAAAAACACAAAATCAGTGGTCATAAATCTTGTGAACTTAATTATACTAAGCAGAGATGGATAGATACTACTAGTTTTGACATCTGATGATACAAAAACAGCAATATAGATAAAATAGTTTGGGGTTTAAAGGTAGTAAATGTGAAGATATATGCTGAGATTAAATAGTGAAAAAGGATAAAGTGCCCTTCATGTGACATTAAGATCGTACCTTCTTAATAGTTGCACCTGTAATCTCGGCTTCGGGCCTTATGTACCCAACCAGCACCGTGACTCAAGGTAAAGGAGCTCACAACAGACCTATTACTTTGGCTACCACAGGGACTCAAATCCCTACTTTCTCCCAGGTGGACACCGGTGCCTTTCCACTATAGCAATCCTTTGTATCCAAGATAGGATTGTAGATTCAATGTGGCAGCGAGTTATGATAATGCAAGCAATAAGATGATAAAAACATCTAATGTTATAATAAATGTCAAGGAGCTTTCCAGTTGAGAGGAAAAGTATGACCAATTAGAGAGTTTGTTAACTCAAAGTGGACTCCCAATCCATAATCTTACCAAGTTTGAAGGTGGAAGCATATCTAAATCTGGACATATTTCATTTGCATATCTAGCATATACAGATATACTGCCGGTAAAATGCATATCTAGCCAGAAAACATAATAGGCTAGATCTGCAACTGAGCAGAAGATAAGAATTGTAAATGATCTCTAATTTCAGAATACATGCTAAAAGATTCACATCATGATGTGCTTGGAAATCAAAAGGCGAAATTTCACGAGATCTTTAGCATAGTAGAAAATTGATTCTAGGTGAACGAGACAATGAACGTTTTGCATGAAAAATGGGCATCCACACTTATTCGATAAAAGTACAATGACAGATCTTCAGACAATAAAAATTAAACATATATATATATATATATATTTCATATGTTACAGCAAAAGCAAACAGCTAATTGACTTGTAGAATAACAACTTTAGACATGAGCTAGCATCTAGGATTGCACATTTCCATTGTCATGCTCTTCTTTTAATGTCAAATCTAACACAAACTACATCCATAATGACATCCTTGTAAATCTAGTCCAGAAGCATTAATACAGAAAATATGCACCAGTAATGTAATTGGAGCTCAGCTTCTAGTTGTGATTGAGAGCCATAGAGCCATCTGTTACAATTTAACCAATACAGACTCTCCCGAGGTCAACTATGATTAATCTTCAGAAAGCCTGTGCCCATAGAGTAATCACAGCCAATTCCCACCTTCAAGGGCGGCATTAATCCAATACTTGAAGCAGAAAATTCACTGTTACAAAATTGATCCTATGCAAATAGATGCTGAAAACCATCAGTCATGCTAAACTTGTTAATCAGCCCGACATGACAAAATTCAGGCAGACTAGAAGAGTATAGCAGGCAAGCTATGATGGCAGACTCTGTTTGATGGATACCCTTGGCATTGAAGTGAAAAGAATTCCATAGGTGGTGCCAAAATTGTGAAAGTTATAAGCTCAGGCGGGCATCATGTCAGAAGACTATAAACTTCCAGAAGCCCATGCATCGAATTAAAGATGTGGGAGAGCTGAATCCAATTATGTGAGCAAAAACTTTCAACACCTATGAAGAGGTGCAGGGTACACATCCAAAGGTTGATAACGTATGCGATCATTAACAGGCAAGGGACCCTCCTGACAAACATCAAGAAACATCTTTATAGACAAATATCAAGCAAAATGAATATAAATCAACACCATCTGTAAAACATATGCACACATTTTTGTGCAAATTTTCCACACTACGAAATGAAAAGCTATTGACATGCAAATGTTAACCAAATGCAATACTAATATTGCATGGAGAAATATTTGGTGATGAATTAAACTACAGAAGTAACCAAAGGTGATGATACACGTCAAGTATAGAGGAAAGGCCAGCTGCATACCTCATCCAAATCTATCTGGAATGGTCGTACAAAATCCTCAAACATCACTGGATTTAGTTGTTTCATTCCATCCTCCACTTCCTAAGAATGCAAATGAAGTGGAAAGAATAACCAGTTATTCCCAGTGATGAATATATTCCAATAACAACACATTCATAAAATAACAATTAAAACTTGAAAGTGTTTAAAGACAGTTCTCCTCATACCTTGGAATATTCCTCGTCTGTCAGTAATTATAAAGAAGTTATGGTTGAAACAAGCAAAAAACAGGGTCCAGTGTTTTTAGTAGAACATTGGCATATAAAACTCAGTTCATAAACTAGGTAGTGAAAATGCCTACTAACAATTCTAAACAGACAACTGCAGTTGTATCCAGCACTTCATAATCATGAATCAATAATGTGTTTGACTTACTCTTAAAGAACATATCAGGAAAAGAGGTTTTATGACCACAGCAAGTGCTATAAGTGATTTTACAAACTTGAATTCCATGGGCCAAAAAAAAGAGAACGGCAGTCATTGTATCTCAAACAAAGCACTTTCTCTATTTCAATCAAGGCCTATATGTTAACATGAATATATGGGATCATCAGAAACTGACAAAAATGCTTTGGACGGACTTAAAAGATCAACACGACTGGAGAAACAAGTTGCTTTGATGTAATTCATACTTAAGACAAATTGAAGAAAAACCTCATTAGAGCTGCATACCAATCCGGTTATCCTTGATTTTCCAAGAAGTTCTCTGGCAATCATGTCCAAGATATGCTTATTACGTTCCAAACCTCTCATGGCTAGTTCTTCAGTTTCATCAATATACTGTCAAGAAGAATTATGAGACACTCCACATAGTTTTAGCAAATCCAAGAATGAAGAAAACATGTAAAAGCCAAAAGTTCTCTTGAATAGTTTATTTGATAGATCATGGATGCATACAAAAAGAAAAAAAAATATCTACACTCACCAAAGTCATGAGTACGACGTAATTCTGAATGAGAAACATTTAAAATCCACTTAAAAAATTCATGCCATCATGAAACTACTTCTAAGTTCTTTAAATAAATAAAGATAAGAAAATGATGCTTGCATCTTGAATGTCATTAGATTATCAACATTTTTTCGTTCATACTCTTCAAGAAAATAAAGGATGCATTTTCTTTTGTATTTAATCAGAACAATTTAACATTTTTGGCTGAAATCGTGAGTTTTGAAGCTTGCCACACCTATGTCTTTCTAAAGGCAAATCGTGACTAGACTACTTGCTCTTTCACTGACGTAAAACATCAACCATAAAAAGGAGTGACGTAATTTCCAAAACAAAAAATATGTATGGTAAACCCTATGATCACGAGTCAATTTGATACCATCCATGAGTTGCTACAATTTAAAACTTTGACAACATCACACTAGCTATTTAGTACTGACCTAATCAGGATATATCCACTTCTGCATCCTGAATCCACATTAGTGAGTCTTCCCTTCATTAGCGTCTCATGCAATTTTGGGCTTGCATTTTTCCTAAACAGTTTTCCTTGGATTCTAAGTTTAAATTCAAAATTGTTCCGACCTAAAAGCGTAGCCTTACAGCACGCCAATCTGGAAGTTCAAAGTTGCATCTCGCGGTAGAACCCTACTAGATTTTTGTTTTACATTCAGCCAAATCTTAAACGAAACATTCTTCTGCGTAAACATTAAAGTATGCATTTAATCCAGACTTTGAATTAGTTTACCCGTTTTCCAAGTTATAAAAAAAAACCTTCAGCATAATCTTCCAAAAAATGTCTTGAGAAAAGTTTCAGTACTCCAAGGCTGCACCAACTTCCATCAAATGTTTACTCCAAATTTATGCTTTACAAATCACCCTCCATTTTTTTAAAGAAAATTTCATGTTTTCGCTGGACATCCTATTTCTATGTTCTTTAAAATGTGTTTGTATTATTATGTTAGGTCACACATTATATTTGAAAACAGGAGGGTGTCTGCACCTTGAGCAATATAGGTAATTAAATATGAGACAAATATTCTCCATGGAATATAGGTAATTAAATATGAGACAAATATGTTCCATGGTTTCCTGTGGATTACATAGGCTGTCTCGTAAACATTTCCCCAGTATTCACATAGTGAAGGCTTCTTTACACTAGAAGTCATTTGGCCTTGAATAAAAAGGTCCATCCTAAAAGATGAAATTAACAGGACCAATACCAGTACACAAATCAATTCTGATCCTCAATCTAAACCAATGCTGAAGTAAACATGCCAATCATCATAATATCCAAATTCACATTAAATATGGTCATCAAACTTTGCAAGCATCAGTTTGCTTAGCTACTAAAGCGGGTAGAATTGCCTATCATATCAAAGAATGGTTGGATTAGCATCAATACATTACAATTGCCGTAAAAAAGAGATTTTATCAACACTCCAGCCAAGCAACACTTCACATGTGCTAAACCATAAGCATGTGATATATGCAGCGGAGAAAGGATCTGATCAACATTTCCCACTGAGCAAGATATCACACGAGCCACTAACAAACCATGAAACTTCTACAACAACATGTCACTCAGATGTTTTAGATGATCAAACATTCCAAACTCTATATGGCTATTAAAGCACTGAATGTCAGATCAAAGATATTGAGGATGAATCTAAGAATAAAATTCTTACCCTTGTGAGTTCCCGAGTAAACAGTTCAGATACTTCAAGAGTCATATCGGCAGGAATCACACTAGGGTCGTCCCACTACAGCATTTATAAACAGGTTGTTAAAGAAAATAAAAAACAAACATGGGGAGAATAACAGCAATGTCAAAACGGTGTACAACAAGGACCTTAAATGAATACCTTATACTTGATCAAATCACCATCAGGACTGTCAGGGCGGTCCATCATTCCCACTCTTTTTACCAATGTTGTAAGGCCTAGTCTTGAATTTCTGGGGCTAATTACCATCTCTCTAGCAATCTGTAATTATATAATAGTTAATGTATGCATGTTTCATCCTTGACGCAACATTTAAAGAGATAGGGACATCCAACAGATGCCCCTGTGGCAAGCTATATGATGACTTGACAACTTCAAACACTGGCTACCTATCTTTATGAAAGACTCCCCTCATCATTGCCATAAAAGCAAGGATTGCAGTGCCGGTGGCATTGTCCATCCCATGTCATCAGTATCAAGGGGACCCTGGGAAGGGAGAGAGGAGAAGAGGAGGCCAGAGAAGAGCAGGAGCAGAGCAGGAAAAAATAGAGGAGAGTTGGAGGAGCTGCAGGAGAATAAAAGATCGTGATAGCTAGCGGTTTGTATACACTAGCAGCTCAAACTCAAGCTATCGGGTATCGAGTCTGACCCAAAATCCAAACCCAATAACTTACAACCGGCACGTGACCTAAGCCAGATGGCTCGTGCCAGGGTCTGGTGCCGGTACCTGATGGTCTACAACCTGGCCCATCCCTCGAGCCCAAATGGGCCCTAGTTTTGAAGCTGGTTTCATATCAATTTGACATTAGCTGGCCGGCTCAGCCTGAGCCATCACAGTAATCCTTGGATGTACCATTAACCTATCTACCTCATTGCTACTGGATTCTTCCCTTCCCACTTATTCATATTACATCTCCAACAAAGTCAAAAGTTCAGATGAAAGCAAGGAAAAAAATCAAGTAAAAAAAAAAAGCTGCAGCACCTGGACACTCCAAAACCAAAGCAAAACCAGAATTCAAAACTATAGGTTTCTTTGACAGTTTTACAATCAAATATGAATCAAACTTTCCTAATTGTTCCAGTTTACTGTTTCCACTGCTACACAATGCAAGCCACGAATAAGCATTTTGTGCAACAATCAGACTACTAAACCTTTGTGTTGGGGCCACACGGGTGCAACATTTAGCAATATTTCTCAAAAAAGGCTAGAGGAAACAGAGCAAGTTTTCTAAGACTTGGAAATCTTGAGGGGCCTAGACTCTTTCTCTTCCCCCTACCCTTTCACTTACCATTATGTATGGTGTCTCAAACCCATTTACGCATGCACGCTCATACAACTTATTATAAAAACAAGCCCATTAAGGATTTCGACAGAGCCTTCCAATTACAATAATATTAGTGAAGCAAATAAGTCCTCAGATATTAAATAAGCCAAAAGATGCATGAAAATAATCCAAAAAAGTGATGTCAATAAGATAAATAATAAGGAATCAAATATAGTTCCCATCAAATATCGACAGCATAAAATGAAACAAATTTCTTATTGTGCGAAATTCTTCATATTGAATTTTCAGCCCCTGCTGCTCTGATTGAAAAGGGGAACTCAAAGACAATTACAAAAAAAATAAACGTTTAGCTTACTTTGGTAATTTTCTCTAGATCATCTCTTCCGCCATCAGTAATGTCATCACCAAATACAACCCGTTCGGCACAGCGGCCTCCATGTGCCACCACCATCTGCATCTTCATATAGCCAAATGTAGTATACCCTTGATCTACCATATCTTCCCTAGGATAGAATACCGAAATTGCAGTTTCCTGTACTTGTTCCAAGGCAAATATATCAAAGGCTACTTTGCATAAAATTGGGTTGCAAAAAAGCGTCGGTGGACAATTCAAATTTCAGCAGAATACACTTGCAGACTGCTGAGTACTTGATCTTGATCTCCAAAAAAATCTGTACCTTTCCACCAGGAAGTAGCTGAGAAAAAGCATGCCAATCAAATCGGGGGAACAAGTGAGCTAACAATATGTGACCAGCTTCATGAACAGCTAGTAATCTCTTTGTCTCCAAGGATACCTATCATATCACATTGACAGATAATAGAAGTGGTAAACAACGTCAGCTATAGGCCCAATCCACAGCAACAAGTTGACATCGAATATCAGACAGAAATGGAACATACACTTTCTTCACATTTTTGTTGCTCTTCTTCTGTAAGCAATACACCCATTCCCTCAAGCAATTGCTTATCCAGTACATCAATGATGTCTTTTTGAGTGATCATAGAGTGACCTTTCCTTACCTGAAAGTAATATATAGTGTTGAGAAGTTAACCATTGACAACACAACCTACAATAGTTTCTAATTTGCAACATAAAAGAAAGTTTGATAAGCCAGCATCAAACATACTAGCTGAATGAAACAAAACTGAAGGAACAGATAGCTGATTATAATCTCCTATGGATATCGGAATTCTACAAATAACACATTATTCAAAATTATAAGAATCTACATGAAGATACTCACAGCGAAGATATTTCTTACATAAGGGCATTACACAGTTTACGATTTACAAAAAACCATGTAATTTATGAATATCTGAAATGTCACTCTTCCACAGAAGAAGTGGTTATTATTTCATACTAAAAGGTAGATTAGACTAAAAATCCTTCATTAATGTAATCTATAGTCTGACTGCTTTTATTTTTTGACCTTAACCTTATAATTGACTTGGCTTTGTCCTTTTTAATATTCAGATGCTTTCAATTATCTCAAGTCAGCCTCGTTACCTTTATTTATCCCTTTTATACCACTTTTGGGCTTCATCTCGTGTCTTTCAAGCACACAAAATAGCAACTGTACACTGGACAAAGATTAACAATAATCATTCTTCAACATCAAAACCATGAAGCCTTTACATTGCCATAAGAAAAACAGAAGAAGAGGCATCAGGAGAAGATATTAGCTCGTTCGGTGAATCTAGTATGACGTCTTAAGTCTTGGTATCACAGCACACTGTATACTGTATATTGACATGGAACAAGCAAAAGGGGACCTAACCAAAATGGATATCTGAAAGAATATTGGGTTATGCGTCTTTTGCTCTAAATTCTAACACATGACATTCGTGATGTCACAGTGGTTCAGTTTTACGGAAGCCAGAAACTGGAACTAGTCTTGAGTCTTGACCCAAGTTTCGGCTGTAACTGTTGCAGCCTTGTGCTTTTAGCACGAGTATTCGATCCTCACACAGGATAAAAAGAAGAAGAAAACACGTTACTTACAGACATTATTGCTGCTTCATTAACAAGATTGCGAATATCCGCACCAGAATAACCAACAGTACGGAAAACAAGCTGTTATAAGAAGGGGTGTTAGTCAAAATTCATGATGCCAAGTTGATAGATTCAATATAAACTAGAAAAGCACCAATAAGATAATGCAAAGGGAATAAACATGTTTGCTAGGAGGCAAGTAAAGACTAGACCAAATAAAAAGGTTAGCAACCAAGGTAACAAGATAAGCATTGAATCCTAAATCATATTGGCTCACATGGGCTGTAATAGAAATCATTTAATCTCGCAATTGTTACAATGTGGATAATCATAACACTGGAAAAGCGACTCTATGCTTCAATGCAGTATATCTATCGACAAATGCTGCTGGTTGGCTATTACAGTCTGAGTTCCATTCTGAAATTGTGTAGATAGAAAATTTCCTGTCAAAATCTTAGCATGAATGGAAGAGTTTAAGACATTGAGATTCTTGCCATTTATTTAGTTTCTTTGATTATGCTAAGTCATCAAGGAGAAAAAAAATAAAAAAAAACTAAAATAATGATTTTTCTATCTGCCTTCCATTATTTTCAACTCTCGAGAGCTTCAAAACAAATAGACTGGGCCTTTTACATCATGAACAGTGGACGAAGAACTAGAAAGAAATGATGACAAACTAAACAAATAGAACAATTTCAAATCCAAACATTTATGGGTAATAATGAAGAAGGAAATAGCTCAAAAGTTAGAACAGAGAAGTCAAATAACAAAAAGAAATTCCTAACAAACGATAGCACAATTGGGTTCATGTTTTGGCGGAGTGATATCATCAAGATCATAAATAGAGTAGATTATGTGCAAATATTAATATTGGAATTCAAAGCGTAAGACATACATATAATCAGGTCTTCAACTGCAGGATATGACTCATCTCCTAGGACCAATTATAACACTAAGATTGTAGAGCCAAACATCCAAACTTATGAACTAGCACTGGCCACTCATATTGCAATTGTTCATTCACGATGACACATAATGAAGCAAAGATAATTCAGCAGTATATGCGCATTAGGGATTTTTAAATCAAGATCTCCGCATGTTGTTACATACCAGTACTTATCCACCATCAAAAAGCTTCAGCTTAATCTCAACTATTTGTTCCAACTTTGCGTTTCCCTCCAACAATTTCTATTTTACCATTGAAGCTGCTTACTTTTCTAGCAGATATACATATTCATGCAAGTAGCTCCAAATCCCCGATAGGGATATATTTTTAGTCGACTGCAAGATTATGTAGTTTTCAAAGTATACCTCACAAAAAGGCCCTTCCCCAAGATGGTCAACCACTAATTTACAACTGTTGGAAACTAGTAACAGATTTAAAAAAATCCTTATGATGAAGGCATAAACTTTATTTTAATTACCTGGAAACTAGCATATAACAGCGCTGAACCTTGTTTCCTCTGAGGTATTAATTGGACAAAACAATCATCGAAGTAGAATAATTGCTTACATGATTTGCATAGTTATATACTGGATACCAGCATGTGACAATGCCTAACCTTGTCTCCTTAGAGGTGCTAATTGGACTAAACAATCATCGAAATGGAATAGTTGCGTAGACGATTAGCATACTTTTCTACTTACTGGAAACTAGCACGTAACAATGCTAAAACTCGTCTCCATACAGTTGTTAATTGAACAAAACAACCATGAAATGGAATAATCACACATGATTTGCATAATTTTTCTTCCTTAAGTTGTTAAACTAATAGTAAGATCCATAAACATTCTTTCAGTCTAAAGCATCACCAATGATTTTACTAGAGCTCCTGTTATACATCATCAATGTATCCTACGGAGCATGGATGCCCAGGGAAAATGAAGCAGGTAAAAAAAATTTCATATCCCACTCACTAAGTAGAAGAGACTAGACAAAATAGGAAATATAAAAAGCTAAATTAGATGAAGATAATAAATCTAAGACCCTGAAGCTCCTCAATGGATTTGACTATCCAAACATATTCATTATCTGAAGACCATAACTAGGAGTATTAACTACTAAGGAAATGGGAATGAAGTTATAGGTCGAACTATTATCTTTTGCGGCAACTCTTGGAGTGCTTGAAAATTTTACAGAAAGGAAATAAGTTACACCACATATGATCATTATAGGTATCCTGGGCCCATACACAAACTGCCCAGAATATCAACCTATATATCTGTACAAATTTAGAGATGTGTAGTTGAAGGGTGAGTTGCTAAGAGGTATTAGCTCATCAAAGCATGCTGAAGACTCTAAACCATAGTTTACATGGTAGCAACAAGACTTGGGTGTTGCATCATACAGCCAGTTAGCCAATCAAGAATGTTGAGGTAGCAAAGAAGAGTGGTAGAGATGATTATGTTGAGGTGAATTTGCAACCAAACCAGGATTCGGTGGTGCCAAAAAGCACAAATCATAAGCATTAGAGTAGCAGTAGAGGGAGGAGAAAGAAAACATAACTACATTAATTCGCATCGTGCAGCAAATATGAGATCAATCTCTGTTAAATAGAGATACAAAACAAAATTTTCGTGGAATCTACAAACCGTTTATAGCTCTCCAAGGAGCATCAGTAAGTGTGCATCATGGAAAAGGGTAGGGTTATTATGACTATCCTTGAAGATTAACAGCTGTGTTGAAACTCAAATCAGTATCATGTATCTATGGTAGTGAATAAAACCTAACAATAACAAAATTCCACCATATCAACCAATTGATTGGTTGACTTATCAAACCTTTTTCCTCTCATAGAAACTACTAAATAAACATTTAAGGATGATGGTATGAATCAGCATTGGCTTCCAAAACAAAAAGAAGTCAAGGGGGTGAAAGTACCTTTTCGAAGTCAACATCCTCTCCAATTTTTTTCCCAGCACCATGCACACCAAATATTCTCACACGTTGTTTAGCATCTGGCAAACCAATGTACAAGCGGCGATCTATGCGTCCCGGACGAACAAATTCAGAGTCCAATTCGTCTGGACGATTTGTGGCACAAATGAAAATTACAGCTTGCCTTAAAGAATAACGGTCAACTCCAATTTTCTCTTTCCTGTATGTACCAAAAGGTCCAAAACTATTGACATTGGAGAGTATCAAATTTTACAAGCTCTTACGTTAACTTTAACTACACAGTTTCATGTGCAATTAGATTATTCTGACTGGACAAATGTGAAAAAAGGACAAAGCATATTTACAGCCTGAATTCGAGTTTTTCACTGGTTGCTCTAAAAGTCCAAGAAAAGATCGATAAGCTACACAAAGCATTGTTCATCTGACTTGTTCTCCATCCACATTGAATTGCAAACATAGTGCCGATTATGAATGATGGCCATGCTATTATTAGTGGTTTAAATCAATTTCAGAAACCTGAACAAACGAAGCATGGCCCTAAGAGGATTTTCCCTTGTCACACATGGACCTTCTCTTCCGGTTGATAAGAATGCAGGTCACAGGCTTTCAACTCTCTAAGACACATATATTAAGTGTTTTGGCCCTTTCGGGTGAATTTAATGTTGTTTGGGCAATCAAAATTTAAAATGATTGATTTTTAAGTATCAAACATGACAAAATGTTGCTAATGATTACTGTGCTGGTAGCACACATCGTGCTAGTTCCTGACCGGTGCGACAACCACTGGCTCATGCTGGCACAGACCAGCATGAGCCAGCGCGTGTGACATAGGAATTTGACCCCTCAGAAGACATATATTGAGTGTTTTGAACCTTCTTGGTGGATTAAGAGATGTTTAGATAACCAAAATTGAAAATAATAGGGTTTAAGCATCATATATCACTAAGACAGTCATTTGTAAGACTCAATGTTAGACTATTAGAATCCTGTGTCAGTCTGTGCCGGCCCATGCCAGCCGCCGTGTGGTGTTGCTGGTCAGCACCAAAGCACAAATCCATGTGCCAATGCTGATATCCCACTGACATGATATTCGCCACCCTGTTTTCGGCTCGCATAGTAAACCTTGATTTGGTGAAGAACTGAATATATACCAGCAAACAACAAGTACGATTTTCGCATTTGACTAATTTACCTTGAAATATGCGTCTGCTTTATAGTGAAATATGTCAATTTGCAACATATCCAAAAATCCAAAAGCTTCCAAGAACTATTGACATGTTTTGAGTAAAAGAACAAAATCCTCTAGTGCAGCACAATACTTTACTCAAAACGAATATACCTTAAAAATAGTCCAAATGAGTTTAAAAACATTAAACAAAAAGAGAGAAAGCATACTCGCCATCAAGTTGTGTAAGCAAAGCCTCAAATGTGGCTCGTCGTCTTGGATCCTTCCTTGCATGTCGTCCAGCAATAGCATCAATCTCGTCCACAAACACAAAGGAAGGAGCCTAGAAAAAAATTACATTCCGACATTATATTTGAAGCTAAAGATCTCGTTAGAAAGTTAAAGATTGAGTCTGGTAAAGCTAGTCGAAGTTTTGAATTTGCTTTCCTGGCATGAAGAATTTTCTTTTTTTACCTTAGGATATTTGGAACGAAAGAGAAATAATCAGATGTGCCTCAAGTGAGAATTTGAAACAAGTACCAGATAAATACCAGAAATGATCACTTTTAGTTCAATAATGCATTAACCAGTTTAAACTGCACATCCTTGTGACTTGTGCTCCATCTAGAAAAGCAAGAAAATTGTAATACACAAGTGCCATCATCAATTGAGATACGGATGAACTTGGGGAAGACACAGTTCAAAACAAAGAATTGAAATCTGCTAAAATTAATTGGTGACAAAATGCATACATTTCTTCTGGCAATAGAAAAGATTTCATTGACCCTAGCTGCTCCACTTTTTTCACTATCAGCAAATTCAGCACCTGATGCGAAAACAAATGGCAAACCACTTTCCTTCGCAAGTGTCCGTGCAAAGAGTGTTTTGCCCGTTCCAGGTGGTCCAGAGAGAAGAACGCCCTGGCATAAAACAAGATATCAAACACGTCAAGTTCAGTTTTCAAAACATCAAGATAAAATACATCATGCTGCACTGAACTCAGAAAAAAAACTCATAAGTAACTTACCCGAACAAATTGCACCTGCTTCTCATAATATTGCATGGGATTATTCATATAGATCATGATCTCATCGAGGAGATCCCAAACGTCACCCCCCAGAATGACTTCTTTATACATTGATTTTGTTTCGTCAGAGCTTCCCACAGGCTGGAAATTACACAAAAAGTTAACAAGAACCAAATTCGGAAGCAAAAAGTGCTCACTGAGCTACATAATAAGCAGGGTTGATATACCATACTAGGATAAAGATCGTGATTTGTCCTATAAAGCTTACCAGTATGAAATTCTCAGCATAAGCCATGTCAAAAAGTTGGTTATATTTCTTATAGAGAAAGCGTTTGGATGTGATATGCAAGAGGGTCACAGACTCTCTTATAAGCCACAAAATAAGTAACCCTGGTGCCAATGCAACTACTACTTTCAGAAAATAGTGAATCTGTCTCTTCTGAAGGAGATCCACTTCGACACCTGAACTTGCGACCATCTCAAACAAGTAAGGATCGAGCGGGATATCAACCTACAAAAATTACATCCATTAGGTACTCAATTTCAGATCGGACAACTAAAAGTAAGAACCAAAAGTCATTTACATATACTACCAAAAATGCAGTTAATGAAAAACATCAATAACAGCTTACAACATATTCCAAAGGGAAGCCTTCTTTCATTGTCACATATATTCTCTTCAGATCTTCAGAAAAAACCACAGCTGCGACCTGTTTTCGTATAGGAATAACAGAGGCAAAAAAAGAAATGTCATCTAAAACTTTCCACAAAAAAAAAATATAACCAACTAGCATAGTCAATTCTATCAAGTGTCTCTAACGTTACATAGAATGGCATACGCTCAGACAAAACCAGAGTATTCATTCAGAAATGTTACAGAAATGCCAAGCACATCCTTCAAGATACCCCATTGCGGCAAGAAAATTATTTCAGGTGTGTGTTACAACCTAGGCCCCATCACTTGGTGGGGACCTTTTCTGACACCCCAACATCAGATAAATCATAAGATTACAGTCTTGCAAACGAAGCTTCTGAAAGTCAAAAACAAAACATATAAGAGAGTTAAACAGAAATGGAAGTTTTCACCAAGGATTACTGTGCCGGCGGCACGTATTGCGTTGGTCCTTCACCAGCTCAGCACAGACCGACATGGAGTTTTACTATTCCGATGCTCCAGGACACATATAGAGTTGTTTGGGCAATCGAAATAAACAATAATTCATGTTAAGCATCAAATATGATAAACTATTCGTAAGAAATAATAATATTCATATCAGGCCCATAAAACTCCATACCAGCCCGTGGTGCTCTGTGCCAGTTCATGTTGCTCCTTGCTGGCCCGTGTCGGCCGGCACCAAAGAGGAACCTATGTGCTAGCACCGACCATAAAGTCGTTGCCAGCAGCCCATCGACACGACATTATCTGGCCAACGGCACAGAAAACCTTGGTTTTCACCTCAGAAATCAAGGAAAGGAACCAATATTGAACTCACTCCTTCTCTCTATCATATGCTCTCTGTCACCTCCTCAAAAGTATCTGTTTTAAGATTTCATCCTTACATCCTTGTTATTCAAATAAGCAAGTATTATAACTGACCTAAAATTTCCATCAAGGAAATTCTGCTGTGAGAAAAGCTAAACCATGAACTTAAATAACGGGATCTGCGTGATAGCTGAAACATACTGTTCTAACATGGAATAGGAATTGTAAGTTGCCAAAATGGCACTAATGTTATTGAGAATTCTAGGGCAACATGCCAGAATCATTTGGCTTCAAGTTCGTGCAGGTTCGTTTGGGTGTGTGTCTTCCAAAACATAGAACCTCTCTTTTAATGCATGTCTGAGTGAAGTCAGCATTGCATACCAGCTTCACCAATTTGGTAAAAATAAAAATGAAACTGACTCAAACTGTGTAAATTGTTCTCCTCCCACCAATTTTTCTAAACCCTATTAATCCACACGGGAGCAGTGATAGAGGTGAGCATTCCCTGCCGCCACATTCTGAGGTCAATGGCAACAGCTGATAGAAACTCCGACATTTATCTCTCTAACTTAAGGGGCAGCGGTTTTTTCCCCTATTGTCTTGTTTCCTCTGTTTTGTTCTTTAATCTTCCAGAGAACTTCGCCGAAGAAGACGAAGAGGGCTGGCGGAAACCCACGAGCCCATCCGAAAGGACCAAAAACCGTAGAGCCCATCCAAATCATCAAAACATTCAAAGAACTGCCGATAATCCCCTCAAAAGTCACCTAAAACCCTCTCCGCCCTTTGGCTCCATGCCATCAACACAGCGAGGCATGCCGACGTGTAGAAAACTCCATATTGAGGTACATACTGTTCCAAACAAGTGTTCACGTAATTCATGCCAGGGGGGCTAAAATCCAAGACTAGAGCGCACTTAAGATTTCGAGAACAAAGTGTGTAACATGCCACAAAGATGATGAAATCCATATGGATACCGAACATGATTGAGCAGCATAGTCAGATACTCAGATATTCTTTTGAAAGAACAATGACAACTGTCAAACAAGATTAAAGATGGCATGTATCAAGAAGATACCAAGGAAGAGATGCAATAAGATATTTAAGGGAAACGGAAAAAAAGCACCTACAACTTTCCAAAAAGGTTGAAGTGACCTGGCATTAGCAATAAGAATTCTTCTCATCAAAAGTATGGATCAATAAAAGACATGAGCAAACAAAACTATACCTCGGAGCAATCTAGTTTGCTAAGAAAGTATGTATAAGGCAATTTTGGGTGATAATGCCACCATCTCTTTGAAATCCAAAGTGCCCTGGTGCCTTCTGTATCATGCATTTTCTCCACAATCTCCTTACGCAAACTCTTCTCTACCTCTTGCATATCAAAATCCACCACATATTTCGCATGTGTAGCATCAATATTCTCAGCTAATTTATCCTTCTTTAGAATATCTTTCCACGTTAGGAGTCGTTCTCTCCAGTTTGTACTGCTCTCTTGGCCTCCAACCAATGCTCCAGAAAGACCTGAATTATTAGGCACAAAAGTCATGTAACTATCAATTGTGTATTTCAACAAGCCTAGAGAGAAAACAAAGACGAGCAAATATTTCCATCTTGTGAGTGCTATATTCCCATTGAGGTAATCACCAAATTCTTAAGTCTGCTGAATTCTCGGAAAAGAAATGTCATCTGTTGATAGAGCTATAATTTTGCAAAATTCACATCACGATGAAAGCTGCTGAGATGTCCACTGGTATTATTAACTAGGAATTTCTACGGAAATTATCAAATACCTTCTAGTTGCACTGTATCTCAAAACAACATGCAAAGACTCCAGATTTGTTTTTTAAGCCCAAATGTGAAAGGAATGCGATTTCATCCAAAACAACTTTGTAGTCTTCGGCTTATTAGCATCCTAGCATGCCTATACTTTAAGGAAGCATTAGATGATTACTATGTTGATATCTATGCTGAAGATCCCAGCTCATAGTTCATGTTCTTTCTCCTTTTTCTTCCAGTGTAAGAACCTCAACTTCGTTTCGTAACATATTCTTAGCTTTAACCTTATTACACTTGTTATCATTCACATAGTTGCTAAAAATTTCTTAATTGAAAAAAAATAAACGTCTACTCAGTCCAATTCTCAAGGTATGTAACTGTTAGGAAAAGAAACTGGTCTGTAATACCTAGGTTCTCTTTGAGTTCAGTTTTTTGTTCAAGGCTCAACTTTGCATCATTGTCAAGTTTAGTCGCGATATCCTGGGAAGGATCCAGTTCATCATTCCATGCATCTTCTCCAACATAAGATTTGTCATGGATTAATACACCCTTCGGTCCTTCAATGAACTTCTTAATAATTAACCCCTTTGGCATTGTCCTCCTCCATATACCTTTCTTAAACCTGCAGGCAGAATAATAGTTAGATGTGTATACACATGAACTTCAACAAGAATGACTATGATGAACCATTTTGAGAACTAGCATATTCGAGAAAATCAAATGTCCAAAGAAATGTCTTCAGAGATCTTATTCACCAAGCCCCCTATGATTCTGGAATATTAAATTTTCCATCTACGAGAATGTAGTAATTTAAGTTAATATTCTGATATAAAGACCAATAAAGCTTCGAATATCCTGGATCTCATGATGACTGCAAAGAAATTAAAGTATCTCAAACAGCTCATTTCAGTCATTTGTTTCTCTCACACAGAAACAACAAGTGATGTTTAAGAAAAACATACCAAACAAGTTATATCAATCTTGCGAGATTAGAAATATGAGTGATAGAACAATAGTAACAACATCATTGGGCTTCATATTAAAGCTTATGGAGAACAATTCTGCATACTTAAGTACGGCACTTACTTCCTAATATTAACTGGAGTGGGGTCAGGAATCAATGCCTCCATGTATGCCTCAGTTAATTCCCTTTGGCTTTGTCTATCCAGATTCCGCCTGAGAGCCACATAGGTTCCATGACAGGAAATAGCCACAATCATAACATACAAAATCAGGACCCCAATACGCTTAGGTTCCCACTTCTCAATATCCTGAGGAGAAAGCATTAATGTAGATGCTCAATTTCAAATGCCAAAACTTTTAATGACTAACAAGAAACCTAACAAAAGAAAGAGCTACCTTCCAGCGTTCCCATTTGTTCCAATCAAGAAACGAAGGCGCCACCTCCGACCTAAACATCTCCACCACATCCCCACCTTTCTTGACAGCATCAGAGAATCTCCTAAACAATTCGCTCGCCCGGACATTGGTGTTCTCGAGATCGACATTGGTCTCCTTCCGCAAGTAATCCCCAAGCTTAGACAGAGAACGCTGCGAGCCGAGCCGTATCGACCGGGAGACGGCCTTCCACGAGAACCCATCCTCCGATCCATCAGCTGTTCCAGACACGGAACAGTGGATTCTCCTCCTCCTTGTTCTTGACGTCCTTGATGTGGGGAAGGGGACGAGAGAGAGAGGTCGTCGCCGGAGGAGAAGGGTTTGGGAATTCGAGAGGAGAGAGGAAGGAGTGGAGCATGGTGTGGATTGGATTGAGGAGCCCATTTGTTGGGTGCTGGGAGGAGAGAGGGAGGAGGCGGAGGGGTTTTGGGTTTTATCCTGAGGACCATTCTCTGGTTTAGGATTTATTACGAAAAATACCTCCCGTTAGGCTGTCCAAAAAGCCCAAATGGTCCGGCCTGCCATAGCCTGATCCGACCCGAGTGTTGGCAATGCTCGACCGGGCTGATCCAGGTTTAGGGCCGGATCAGACACCTTGGTCAAAAACCTAGTCCCGCCCGGCCTGGTCTGGATTTAAAGAAGGCCTCTAGTTTTACCCGGGCCGTCCCGGTTTGAGCCCAAAGCCTTCGCCCCCTCCTTCCTCTCCTTCCCGATCATCTCCTACATCCCGCAAGCCTCTGACACCGTCCACACCAAGCCGCCCCATGGAGACCTCTCTCGGCAGCCAACCAGGCCACCACCTCCTCTCGAGGTTGCCATCCTCTCTCCAACCATGAAGGCCTTCATCGCCTGCGATCTGCAGTCATCAACAGAGAGGAGAAAGGGCCGCGATCTCAAATCGTACACAGTCGTCTCCAATTGACGAGGTCGCTAGAGATTGCCGGAGCTCTGCCTCCTCTGCCGCCACTGATGGAGTCGATGGCATCACCGTGATCACGGGGAAGGACTACACTTTCTTCCGCATCATCCTCGCGCTTGCGCTATGGCTTGGTGTGATTCACTTCAACGTGGTGCTCGTCGCCCTCTTCCTTCTCCCTACTTGGGGGATGCTATTCAATGTGGGTTTTTGCTTTCTAGTTCTTTAGTAGATGTATTGATAGATTCAGGGGCATCTCATTCCTATATTGCTAGCTTGTGTGTGGCATCGTTAGGATTAGAGACGAGTTGGCTAAAGATGGCACTGTTAGTAGACTCACCAATCGGCAGGACAATCAGGGTAGACCGGGTCTACCGATCTTGTTCCTTGGAGGTTGGAGGCCTCCGTGTCTGTCTAGACCTGCGGGTGCTAGACATGACTGGCTTTGACGTGATACTCGGTATGGACTGGTTAGCAGCATACCGAGCCGTCATCGACTGTGGTCGCGAAGGGTGGTCGCTTGGACACCCATTGGGACACGATTTGTGTTGTTGGGGGGACTTTTGCTTGTGGTGTTGCAAGGCGTGGCGGCGAGCTTTCAACCTTGTTGGCTAGCCTGTCCCTGTTTGGTTTTAGGGGAATGCCGGAGAGCAGTTTTCCCAGGATCATGCGCGACTTTGCAGACATGTTCTCCAAGGTGTTGCCAGGGCTTCCACCATCCAGAGAGGTCGATTTTGAGATCGACCTAGTACCAGGTACCGCACCGATCTCTCTTCCAGCTTTCAGGATGGCATCCGCAGAGCAGAGCGAGTTGAGGACCCAGTTGGATGAGCTGACCAGCAGAGGCTTCATCCGTCCCAGCATGTCTACCTGGGGGGTGTCAGTGTTGTTCGCAAAGAAGAAGGATGGTACCCTTCAACTTTGCATAGACTACATGCGGCTTGTGAGGACCCGTCCCTCAGACCTAGCTCGACCACGTGGGTCGAGAGCCGGTTTCTTGTTGGTTTGGTTCCGCGTCGGGCACGATCGGGCGATCGTGTGGCGGTTTGGACCCCGGGGGTATTTTGATAAATATGCCCTCTGGTGGTTTGTTTCACACTCGCGTTCCACACACTGACCTTGATTGATGTATGTGTTTGATTAGAATCTCTAGGGTGCGTCCGATCGGAAGATCAGAGCTCGATCGGGAAAGATCGAATCAAACGGCTGAGATAGATCTGGATTTTCTATATAAGCCCTGTCCCTTTCTTCTCTTTCCTTCTCTTCTTCTCCTGTCGTTTTCTTCCTCTCTCTCTCCTTCGGCTAAGCTAGGGTTTGGAGACTTGGGCTTCGGAGCGCGGATCTTGGCGGCTTGACCGGCTGGACGCGTGGAGGAGCTACCCTACTTGCTCAAGTAGGTGTTTCTACCTCGATCCTTGGATCGGGTTCTCCTAGGATAGGTTTTATGTACTTTTGCTGTAGGAATACATGTTAGAATGCTTTGTAGTTCCTTGCTCATGTAGTGTAACTCCTTTCCTGTATTCCTACATTGCGAATTCGGTATTTGAATGGTTGGTTTCCATATTATTGCCGTTTTTTCGGTTTTTGTCCATTGGGACCTAGATAGGAGATTTAACTGTCAAAAACTGGATTACTTTATTCCATTAGCTTCCCCATTGTTAAATACACTTGCTTGCGAAATTTCATCTTGTTCCAACTCGATTTGACCCTTGAAATCCAAAGAAATGGATTTCCGGCACTGTTCTGATGAACTGTGCCAAAGGCTCGACGGTCGATCGGTGCAAGTGTTGATTTATGTTTTCTGGGCCTGACGGTAGACCGTCGCATCGACCGTCGGGCTCTGTCGGGATTTTAGCCTCCCACGGTTGATACATGGATCGACCGTGGGATCTTCCCCTTTTCGCCATTTACCTGACGGTCGACCGTCGCATCGACCGTCAGGCGCTGTTTGGTTTTGGGCTTCTCAGGGTCGATGAGTGGATCGACCGTCGCCCTTGGTTTTCTTCGCATTGGTCTCACGGTCGATCGCCGGATCGACCGCGGCATCGTCCGTGGGCTCACGGTCGATCCTTGGATCGACCGTGACATCGTCCGTGAACCCTTGAACATGGTTTCCTGGCTTTTCTTGGATGGATTTGATGTGTGATTAGTATCTAAGTATGTTGGGAAGTACGTAGGTGGATTTTATGAGGTTTTCAAGGATTTCCATTGAGATTAAGGATTGAATCGCATGTTGTCTTCCTTTGAATAAATTGATGTTGTGGCTTGCTTTTAAATAGATGTTGGATGTAGTTAATTGATTAATGGTGTGTTTAGCCATTAGCTAGCTATGAGTGCTAGCTAATGAGAAATTGTGGAACCTTAGCCTCTTGGCGGCGAGTGCCGAGGGCTATTGTATATCTGTTGAACTTATAACTGATGATGTGACATGTAGAGACATCTAGGATAGATGTTTGCCTAGGCCCATGCATTGTGTGCATTAGAGGCATTTGAGGTTAGGCGGGCGATGGTTTGGGTCGCCGATCCGAGGCTCTCGGGTAGCTCGGATCTAGCCTTAGGGCCGTGGCTGGGTAGTCAGGAATAGGGTGTGATCTTGTATCATTTGAATCTCTTGTGATTGAGGATTGCGATAGTTGACTGAATCAATGTTTGAGGTTTAGAGGTCGTGTTGTCTTCCTAAGCCAAGTGCTAAGGATGGATGTTGATGTGTTCCCGACGTGGTTCCCCAAGGCTTGGTATTCCAGCTTGGGTAAGGGTGATCTTGCATGTTACTGTTCCTTGGCCTCCTGGTAACTTGTTCAGGAGAGAGGTTTCATGGCAGGAGCCCTTGGGACATCAATTGGGTTATGGGACCCGTGGCATCCGTTAGACTTAGGCTGAGAGACAATACTGTTGTTGTTTTCCTCCTTTCAGTGTGCCGTAGAGTAGAACCCTACTGAGTTTATCGCTCACTCCTACCCGGGCTGTGTTTGCAGGTGCAGGCGGCAGTTCTTCTTCAGTGGAGCCGGCAGGATCGGCCTTTGGCGGCACGAGTACATCCAGAGGCGCTTGAGGTTGCTGGAGGATTACATGTTGTACCTTTTTGATATATATGTACATGATATAAACTTTTGGAGGACTTCTGTATTAAATACTGAATAGTACAACTTGATGTTATATGAATTGAATCTGTTTTCGCCTCTAGAATGCAATTGTTTAAATTATCCGTCTTTTTCGCTTTGTATCGTGCCGATTGAAGTTAAATAGTGATAGGAACCCTCATGCCCCGTCCTGGATGGGTTTTCTGGGTCGGGGTGTGACAACTTAGTATCAGAGCAGGCTGTAGGTCCCAGGGATAGGATTAGGCTTGCGGTTGAGATTTGAGCGCGGTTTGGGATAGTTCTAGGAGTAGAGCATCCCTGTGTGCTTGACTGTGCTCATGTGTGCTATGCTTTTATTTTATTGATTGCTGATGTGTTTTGTTTTCTTACGGGTGGACACTTGTCCGGGAGTGCGCGCTCGGCCCTTGTCCGGGAGTACCAGACCCTTTCTCAGGGTACTCAGTCGGTAGTGCAGTATGCTGCTAGGTTCACCAGACTTGCCAGATTTGCCGGGGCGGTATCAGCGGACCCTCTTGCCAGAGCTGAGCAGTTCTAGTGGGGGCTTAGGCCCGAGCTCAGGCGGCTGATCGCGGCTCAGCGCGCTAGCACGTACGCAGAGGTGCTGGATTGTGCCTTGGCAGTTGAGGCTCAGTTGCAGGAGCCGGGGCCCAGGGCAGTCCAGCCTGCGTCGTCTGCGAGCACCAGTGGCGGAGGACAGCCACAGAGAGCAGCTCAGGGCAGAGGAGGTTCGTGGAGGCAGTAGAGGTACCCACGACGCCAGCAGCCATACCAGCGTCACCCACCCCAGCACCAGCACCAGCCCAGGCAGGGAGGCCAGCCACTTCTTCCGGCTGGGCCTCAGGGCCAGACTTCCGGAGGAGGCCAGAGCCAGCAGCTAGCGCTTGGTCCTCCTGTGTGCTTCGAGTGCCGGCAGACGGGGCACTTTCGCAGAGACTGTCCGACGTTGAGGGCACAGTTCGCCCGTGGTGGAGCAGGCGGAGGTTGGCGGACACCAGGAGCCAGGAGAGGCAGAGGTCGCGGCGGAGGTCGAGGCGAACCCAGAGGGGGAGTGTACGCACTTCCAGACCGCGAGTACCCAGACTTTGTTCAGCCACCTTTTCAGCCTTACCAGTACCCACCACCTCAGCAGGCTCTAGCACTTCCACCAGCTCTAGTTGACCGTCCTGTTCTCAGAGGTACCTTCCAGCTTTTCAGTTCATTTGTAGATGTTCTGATAGATTCTGGGGCGTCTCATTCCTTTGTAGCTAGCGACTGTGTGGTATCGCTAGGGCTAGAGACTGAGCCACTTGGAGTCATGATGTCGCTCAAATGTGTCACGCATAGCGGTTGCGGTGCAGTACAACATAAGAGAGGTCGAATCCCACAGAGAGACAAGCAGGAAAGATCAAGAAACACAGATAACAATGAATTGAAAACAATCAAGAGCGATGAAAGTTAAGAAAATAGATCGGAGATGTAATGGTAAGATAAAGTTAACGAAAGAAATCAGGATTTGAATGAGGCTAGGCTTCAGGAATCACGTCACTCGGATTTAGGTTCTTCTCTTCTCAATGGTTCATATGGTACTCAGTTAAGGGATTCACATCCCAATCGCCTTAACCGGAAGATATAGAATTATGAATCTGATAAAATATAAATGTCTCTTTCTATGATTGGTTCTTCCTTTTTATAGTTCTAACTTCATCCAACCAAACCTAAGAATACACGATACCGGTTGTCACTACAGGCAACGCGCAGCAAAAGTTCATCGGGACAAAGCCCTAACTCTAATCGGATCTCTAAGAATACACAATACCAACTCTCACAATCGGCAATGCATAGCAAAGATCTCACGGTATAGAGCCCCAACCTTATCTAACCAGATCCCTAAGAATACACAATACCAGCTGTCACTACGGGCAATGCATAGCAAAGGTCTCACGAGACTCGGCAGGAGAATCAAAGGAGATAACTATGGGATCACAATATCATAAAAGAAGCATGACTGGATTTATACTAATGTTTAACCACAAAGCAATATGTGAAGATCCAATACATAAGAAAAGTTTAACAATAAAGATTAAAAACTATGAACCATTGTTGGAGAAGAAGCCCTAGTCCTCGCTAGATCATCCGTCCGCCATGCCCGTGGATTACTCGGCCATGGATGGAAATTCCTTCATCTTCTTCCCTCAAGAAACGTCCAGAAAGAGCCTCCAAAAACGTCCAAGAAGTCCCCCTCAAACCCTAGAAAGAGTCCTATTTATAGCCCCAAAGTCTCTCCATCAACGGATTTGATCTAAACCGTTGATTTAATTCACTGGGAACGTCCGATCGATCCTTCTCGGGGTGCTGGATCGATCGGATGCGTTAAAATCTTCAACTTCTAACTTCGCCCGTGTCCGATCGATCGGATTAAGAGAGTCGGATCGATCGATTTCGTAAAAATCCTCCTTCTCTGGCTATTTTTGAGTCCGATCGATCGAATTATGAGTGTTGGATCGATCGGTTGAGTAAAAATCCGCTGTTTTTGGCTTTTTCCGAGTCCGATCGATCGGACCATTGGTGTCGGATCGATCGGACCCCATAGGAGCGATGGAGGGATCGATCGGATCGCTTATGGCTGAAAAACACATGTTCTGTCACGTTTTTGCGTGGTCCGATCGATCGGCGGATCGCTCGGACTTCCAACTTATTTTCGGTTCTGCCCTTCAGACTGCGCCATCGGTACTAAAATTGCCGTAACTTCCTCTAGGAAACTCGGAATCACGAACCGTAAAATTCTTCAGAATCTAGACTTCAAGAGCTTTCCAACCATATATGGCACATCATCTGGTTCTTCATGAGCAGGTACAGATTAATTTTTGAAGTTGATCCATATACTCTTTTCAGCTTCTTTTAGCTCCAATTTCCTGCATTTTCCAAACAACCATGTGAAGCAACATATAGATATAAAAATAGTAATAAAGATGCTGATTAGGGATAATAATCTAGCAATTGAGATGGTTATAAGGTTGTTCAGAGTACACTTTCATGCACTCATCAAGTCACACTGCACTTAGACACACCCGTCGGCGGAGGGGCTCGTGTTGAGCTGATCTGCCGTTCATGCGAGTTGGAGGTTGGGGGCCTCCGTGTCTTTCTAGACCTTCGGGTGCTAGACATGGTCGGGTTCGATGTGATTCTCGGTATGGATTGGCTAACTTCATACCGAGCCGTCATCGACTGTGGCCGTCGTAGGGTGACTGCTTGGACACATGACGACGCTCGTTTCGATCTGTTGGGGGATCACCAGTCGGCCGATTCCCTCTTGTGTGCTTGTCTTCCCAGGCGCGAGGGCCAGCTGTCAACTTTACTGGCGCGCCTTTCCTTGTTCGCTGCAGAGGGCAGTCGAGAGGGCAGTTTGCCTACAGTGGTTTGTGAGTTTGCTGACGTCTTCCCAGACGAGCTACCGGGCCTGCCTCCTTCCAGAGCAGTAGACTTCCAGATAGATCTTGTACCGGGTACCGGGCCGATCTCTCTGCCAGCTTTCAGGATGGCACCAGCAGAGCAGAGGGAGCTGAGGGTCCAGCTGGACGGGTTGATCAGCAGAGGTTTCATCCGTGCCAGCACGTCGCCTTGGGCAGCTCCTGTATTGTTCGCAAAGAAGAAGGACGGTACGCTTCGTCTTTGCATTGATTACAGGAAGCTGAACATGGTGACGGTGAAGAACAAGTATCCGATGCTGAGGATCGATGACTTGTTCGACCAGCTCCGAGGCTCTTCGGTCTTTTCGAAGATTGATCTCCGTACCGGCTATCACCAGTTGCGGATTCGGGATTGCGACATCCCGAAGACGGCTTTCCGTACGAGGTACGGGTTGTACGAGTTCACGGTGATGCCGTTTGGCTTGACGAACGCACCAGCGGCGTTCATGGATCTGATGCAGAGGGTCTTGCGACAGTACTTAGATCAGATCGTGGTGGTTTTAGTCGACGAAATCCTAGTCTACTCACGTACCGCGGAGGAGCACGGGCAGCATCTGAGGACAGTGTTGCAGTTGTTGAGGGGGCATAGGCTATATGCCAAAGCCTCCAAATGTGAGTTCTGGCTTCCTGAGGTGCAGTTTCTGGGGCACGTGGTGGCAGCGGCCGGTATTTCAGTTGATCCAGCCAAGATCGAGGCAGTGCTACAGTGGCAGAGACCGGCGACAGTGTTCGAGGTCCGCAGCTTCCTCGCCTTGGCGGGTTACTACCGGAGGTTCGTGCGGGACTTCTCCAGGGTTGCAGGGCCGCTGACCAGGTTGACACAGAAGGCGGTCCCATTTGTTTGGGACGAGGCTTGTGAGCAGGCTTTCATCCAGTTGAGGACCAGGCTAACGAGTGCACCGATCCTTATAGTTCCAGAGTGAGGCGTCGGCTACAGTGTCTATTGCGACGCCAGCGGGGAGGGTCTAGGCTGCGTGCTCATGCAGGAGGGCCATGTGGTGGCCTACGGTTCCAGGCAGCTGAAGACCCATGAGAGGAACTATCCAGTCCACGATCTCGAGCTTGCAGCGGTTGTCTTCGCTCTGAAGACGTGGCGGCACTACCTCTATGGTGAGCGGTTCTCGGTGTACTCTGATCATAAGAGTTTGAGGCACGTGTTTACCCAGCGTGACCTCAACCTCAGGCAGCGGCGGTGGATGGAGCTTCTAGAGGACTACGACTTCGAGTTGCATTACCACCCTGGTAAGGCAAACGTTGTAGCAGACGCTCTCAGCAGGCAGACCAGAGACAGCAGAGTGACCTTGGCAGCAGTGTCAGCTCGGCAGTGGCAGATGCTGGAGACGGTCAGTCAGTTTGGGCTTGACTCTGAGGACCGGGCGACAGGCGGTTTCCTGTATGCTGTTCGCAGCATTCCAGTTCTTTTGGCCAGAGTGATCGAGGCACAGGCTGGAGACCCAGAGCTCGTGGAGACCCGTGCAGCGGTCGACACCGAGCACGCGGTTGAGGGCTGGACAGTGTCAGCAGACAGTGGTCTACTCTTCAGGGGCAGAGTTGCAGTTCCAGCAGACCCGGCGTTGCGGGAGGAGATCCTTCACGAGTTCCATCACTCCTGTTTCGCCGTTTACCCCGGGAGCACCAAGATGTACCACGACCTACGCCGGCAGTTCTGGTGGTGCGGAATGAAGAGGTCAGTAGCTGAGTTTGTTTCCAGATGCCTCACCTGTCAGAGGGTGAAGGCAGAGCACAGGCGGACCCCAGGTTTGTTGCAGCCACTTCCAGTGCCAGAGTGGAAGTGGGAATATATAGCTATGGACTTCGTCACCGGGCTACCCAGGTCATCGAGGGGGAATGATGCGATTTGGGTCATTGTCGATCAACTGACCAAATCGACTCATTTCCTCCCCATGAGGACGACATATCCAGTTGCCAGACTGAGCCAGAGGTACATCGACGAGGTAGTTCGACTGCACGGCATCCCAGTGTCTATAGTGTTAGACAGAGATCCCAGGTTCACAGGCAGGTTCTGGAGCAGCCTCCAGGACTCCTTGGGGACGGCACTGACGTTCAGCACAGCTTTCCACCCTCAGACAGACGGACAGTCAGAGCGGACTATCCAGATCTTGGAGGACATGCTCAGAGCATGTGTGCTAGACGCTGGAGGTACTTGGGAGCAACACGTGACTTTGGTGGAGTTTGCCTACAACAACAGTTTCCAGGCCAGTTTGGGTTTTGCACCCTTTGAGGCGTTGTACGGCAGACCGTGTCGCTCACCGGTGTGTTAGACTGAGGTTGGGGAGGCGTCCCTTACCGGTCCGGACATCATCAGACAGTCGTCAGAGAGGTTGGCTCAGATCAGGCAGAGGCTCCTGACAGCGCAGAGCAGGCGGAAGAGCTACGCAGACTGCAGGCGACGACCCCTGGAGTTCGCAGTTGGCGACAGAGTGCTACTGAAGGTGTCCCCGCGCAGAGGGTCGATCAGGTTTGGTAGCAGAGGCAAGCTAGCGCCGAGGTTCACGGGTCCATTTGAGATCGTCAGGCGCGTTGGAGCAGTCGCCTACCAGTTGGCTCTACCTCCTCACATGTCAGCAGTTCACCCCACCTTTCACGTGTCTATGCTGAGGAAGTATATTCCAGATCCTTCTCACGTGATCAGACACGACGACCTTGAGGTGGAGGAGGACGCCACCTACGTAGAGCAGCCGGTGCAGATCATGGACAGACGGGATCAGGTGCTTAGAGGCAGATCGTTACCGTTGGTCATGGTCCGGTGGAGGCACGACAGTTCAGAGAGTCTGACTTGGGAGCGAGAGGATCGCATGCGTCGGGAGTTTCCCCGACTATTCACCTCTTCAGGTATATCTCTTGTTGTGGGTGTTGGCGACCCTAGTGTAGCCTTGTTTGTGCAGGTAGGCCTAGTTGTTTCTTTTTCCCCGGCTTCAACCTTGAATTTCGGAACGAAATTCTTTTTAAGGTTGTTAGGTTGTGAGGGCCCGTCCCTCAGACCTGGCTCGATCGCGTGGGTCGAGAGCCGGTTTCTTGTTGGTTTGGTTCCGCGTCGGGCACGATCGGGCGATCGTGTGGCGGTTTGGACCCCGGGGACATTTTGGTAAATATGCCCTCTGGTGGTCGGTTTCACACCCGCATTCCACACACTGACCTTGATTGATGTATGTGTTTGGTTAGAATCTCTAGGGTGCGTCCGATCAGAAGATCGGAGCTCGATCGGGAAAGATCGAAGCGGACGGCTGAGATAGATCTGGATTTTCTATATAAGCCATGTCCCTTTCTTCTCTTTCCTTCTCTTCTTCTCCTATCGTTTTCTTCCTCTCTCTCTCCTTCCGCTGAGCTAGGGTTTGGAGACTTGGGCTTCGGAGCGCGGATCTTGGCGGCTTGACCGGTTGGACACGTGGAGGAGCTACCCTACTTGCTCAAGTAGGTGTTTCTACCTCGATCCTTGGATCGGGTTCTCCTAGGATAGGTTTTATGTACTTTTGCTGTAGGAATACATGTTAGAATGCTTTGTAGTTCCTTGCTCATGTAGTGTAACTCCTTTTCTGTATTCTTACGTTGCGAATTCGGTATTTGAATGGTTGGTTTCCGTATTATTGTCGTTTTGTCGGTTTTTGTCCATTGGGACCTAGATAGGAGATTTAACCGTCAAAATCTAGATTTCTTCATTCCATTAGCTTCCCCATTGTTAAATACACTTGCTTGCGAAATTTCATCTTGTTCCAACTCGATTTGACCCTTGAAATCCAAAAAAATGGATTTTCGGCACTGTTCTGATGAACTGTGCCAAAGGCTCGACGGTCGATCGGTGCATCGACCGTCAAGTGTTGATTTATGTTTTCTGGGCCTGATCGGATCGACCGTCGGGCTCTGTCGGGATTTTAGCCTCCCACGGTCGATACATGGATCGACCGTGGGATCTTCCCCTTTTCGCCATTTACCCGACGGTCGACCGTCGGATCGACCGTCGCATCGACCGTCAGTCGCTGTTTGGTTTTGGGCTTCTCAGGGTCGATGAGTGGATCGACCGTCGCCCTTGGTTTTCTTCGCATTGGTCTCACGGTCGATCGCCGGATCGACCGTGACATCGTCCGTGGGTTCACGGTCGATTCTTGGATCGACCGTGACATCGTCCGTGAGCCCTTGAACATGGTTTCCTGGCTTTTCTTGGATGGATTTGATTTGTGATTAGTATCTAAGTATGTTGGGAAGTACGTAGGTGGATTTTATGAGGTTTTCAAGGATTTCCATTGAGATTAAGGATTGAATCGCATGTTGTCTTCCTTTGAATAAATTGATGTTGTGGCTTGCTTTTAAATACATATTGGATGTAGTTAATTGCTTAATGGTGTGTTTAGCCATTAGCTAGCTAGCTATGAGTGCTAGCTAATGAGAAATTGTGGAACCTTAGCCTCTTGGCGGCGAGTGCCGAGGGCTATTGTATATCCGTTGAACTTATAACTGATGATGTGACATGTAGAGACATCTAGGATAGATGTTTGCCTAGGCCCATACATTGTGTGCATTAGAGGCATTTGAGGTTAGGCGGGCGATGGTTTGGGTCGCCGATCCGAGACTCTCGGGTAGCTCGGATCTAGCCTTAGGGCCGTGGCTGGGTAGTCAAGAATAGGGTGTGATATTGTATCATTTGAATCTCTTGTGATTGATGATTGCGATAGTTGACTGAATCAATGTTTGAGGTTTAGAGGTCGTGTTGTCTTCCTAAGCCAAGTGCTAAGGATGGATGTTGATGTGTTCCCGACGTGGTTCCCCAAGGCTTGGTATTCCAGCTTGGGTAAGGGTGATCTTGCATATTACTGTTCCTTGGCCTCTTGGTAACTTGTTCAGGAGAGAGGTTTCATGGCAGGAGCCCTTGGGACATCAACTGGGTTATGGGACCCGTGGCATCCGTTAGACTTAGGCTGGGAGACAACACTGTTGTTATTTTCCTCCTTTCAGTGTGCCGTAGAGTAGAACCCTACTGAGCTTATCGCTCACTCCTACCCGGGCTGCGTTTGCAGGTGCAGGCGGCAGTTCTTCTTCAGTGGAGCCGGCAGGATCGGCCTTTGGCGGCGCGAGTACATCTAGAGGCGCTTGAGGTTGCTGGAGGATTACCTGTTGTACCTTTTTGATATATATGTACATGATATAAACTTTTGGAGGACTTTTGTATTAAATATTGAATAGTACAACTTGATGTTATATGAATTGAATCTGTTTCGCCTCTGGAATGCAATTGTTTAAATTATCCATCTTTTCCGCTTTGTATCACGCCGATTGAAGTTAAATAGTGATAGGAACCCTCATTCCCCGTCCTGGATGGGTTTTCTGGGTCGGGGTGTGACACGGCTCAACATGGTGACGGTAAAGAACAGATATTTGATGTCGCGAATAGACGACCTGTTCGACCAGTTGCCAGGATCTTCTGTCTTTTCGAAGATCGATCTCCGCACATGCTACCACCAGTTGAGATTTCGAGATTGCGACATCCCGAAGACGGCTTTTCGGACTCGGTACGGCTTGTACGAGTTCGTGGTGATGCTGTTTGGGCTGACGAACACACCAACAACGTTCATGGATCTTATACAGAGGATCTTCCAACCGTTTCTAGACCAGTTTGTGGTGGTGTTCGTCGATGATATTCTGATCTACTCTCGATCAGAGGAGGAGTATGGGCGACACTTGGCAACAGTGTTGCAGCTACTTCGGGAGCATCGGCTATATGTCAAAGCTTCCAAGTGCGAGTTATGGCTTGCATAGGTGGGATTCCTTGGACACGTGGTGTCAACAGCAGGGATCTCAGTCAACCCTGCCAAGGTTGAGGCAGTAGTGCAGTGGTAGAGACCGAGGACAGTGTTCGAGGTCTGCAGTTTCCTAGGCCTGGCGGGATACTACATGTGGTTTGTGCAGGACTTCTCCAGAGTTGTCGTACCGATGACCAGACTGACACAGAAGGTTGTCCCGTTCGTGTGAGATGATGCATGTGAGCGAGCCCTTGTGGAGCTGAGGACGAGGTTGACCAGTGCGCCAGTGCTGATCGTCCCTGAACGAGGCCTGGGTTACAGTGTCTATTACGACGCCAGCGGTGAGGGTTTGGGGTGTGTCCTAATACAGGAGGGACACGTAATTGCCTATGATTCTCGTCAGCTGAAAAACCATGAGAGGAACTACCCGACTCATGACTTAGAGCTAGCAGTAGTGGTTTTCGCCCTAAAGACCTGGTGGCATTACCTCTATGACGAGAAGTTCTCTGTCTTCTCGGACCATAAGAGTTTGAGGAACGTTTTTACCCAACGTGACCTCAACCTGAGGCAGCGACGATGGATGGAGCTACTGGAGGACTACGACTTCGAGTTGCATTACCATCCTGGTAAAGCAAACGTCGTAGCGGACGCACTGAGGAGACAGGTGAGAGAGACCAGGGCAGCAATTGCAAGGTTATCAACACGACACTGGCATGCATTAGAGACAGTGGCCCAGTTGGGGCTCGAGTTCAAGGATCAGGGTTCCAGCAGTTCCCTCTACACAGTGCAGAGTATGTCATCAGTTCTAGCCAGAGTGATAGAGGCATAGCGCAGTGATACAGAGCTCAAGGAGTTGCGCACATCGGCAGGCACGGAGGGCGCATACGGGGATTGGACAGTATCGTCAAACAGAGGGCTACAATTTAGAGGCTGAGTAGCGGTTTTGGCAGATTCAGTTATACGAGACGACGTCCTACAAGAGTTCCATCACTCTCGTTTTACAGTTCATCCCGGGGGCACCAAGATGTACCAGGACCAGCGGTGGCAGTTCTGATGGTGCGGGATGAAGAGGGCAGTGACGGAGTTCGTATCGCACTGCCTTACCAGTAAGAAGGTCAAGGCAGAGCACCAGCGAACTCCAGGGTTACTTCAGCCCCTTCCACTGGCTGAGTGGAAGTGGGAGCACATCACGATGAACTTCGTGACCGGGCTACCGAGATCTCCTAGCGGGAATGACGCGATTTAGGTCATCGTTGATCGATTGACCAAGTCGGCGCATTTCCTGCCTATGCGGATGACAGACTCGACAGACAGGTTGAGCAGTTTGTACGTCAGAGAGGTGGTCAGACTACATGGGGTTCCAGTGTCCATAGTGTCAGACCGTGACCCCAGGTTCACCAGCAGGTTCTGACGAGGCTTTCAGGAGGCAGTTGGCACACTCCTGACCTTTAGCACGACATTTCATCCACAAACAGACGGGCAGTCAGAGCGGACGATCCAGATCTTAGAGGATATGCTGAGAGCATGTGTCCTCGATGCCAGAGGCAGCTGGGAGGGGGCACGTTCCCTTGGTAGAGTTCGCCTGCAACAACAGCTACCAGTCTAGTCTTGGAGTAGCACCTTTCGAGGCATTATATGGTAGGCCGTGTCGTTCCGCAGTGTGTTGGATAAAGGCTGGAGAGGCACCACTCACCAGTCTAGACATCGTCAGGCAGTCGTCAGAGTGACTAGTGCAGATTAGGCAGAGGCTTCTGACGACTCAGAGCCGACGGAAGAGTTATGCAGATCAGAGGCGACGACCGTTAGAGTTTGCAGTCGGCGGCAGAGTGTTCCTGCGAGCATCGCCGTACAGAGGGTTAGTCAGGTTTGGCAGAGGTGGCAAGTTGGCGCCGAGATTTGTCGGGCCGTTCGAGATCCTAGAGAGGATTGGCGAGGTAGCTTACCGCCTGAATCTTCCTCAACACATGTCAGCTGTGCATCCGACTTTCCACGTGTTGATGTTGATGAAGTATCACTCGGATCCATCTCATGTCATCAGGGTGAATGACATCGAGCTTGAGGCGGACGCGACGTTCGGTGAGCAGCCAGTTCAAGTACTTGATCGAAGGGATCATGTGAGGACCCATCCCTCTATTCCTGTGGCTCGTTGTTGACTGCAAGGGCAATTTGGTAAAATTGCGCCTTGTTGGTTTGTTTCACACCCGCGTGTGCACACACAGGGCTTGTTTTGGTGTATGTGTTTGAATAGGATGGTTAGGTGGACCCCGGGATCGAAAGATCCGAAATTGGGCTTGAACCGGGCCCAATTTCCCTTCCCAGCGCAGGTTGGATCGATCCGAACTCCACGTCAGATCGATCCGACTCGCACTAGGGAAGAGTTGCCTCCAGTGGAGTTCGGATCGATCCGAGGTGGAGTTCGGATCGATCCAAATCGCACTGAGGCGTCTGTATAAGAACAGACGCCGGGCTTCTTCTCTTCCTTTTTCCCGATCTCGCCGCTTCGGAGCTCGTTGCCGGTGAAACCTCGGAAGGAGATAGGAAGATCCAAGGCATTGCTTCGTGGATTGAAGCAGCTCTTGTGAGGTAGGGTTCCTACCTACGGCATTCGTTGGGTTTGGCTCCTGTTCTTCGTCGTTCTCGCCGGATTTTTGATGTGTTTGGTGTAGATCTTCGTGCATAGGCGATGTTTTCCGGTTTTGAAGCCATGAGTAGCTTCGTGAGCATCGGCTCTACCAACTCACCAAGTTTGGAAGTTTGGCTCAGTTTTCCGGCCGTGATCGTCGTCGAAAGCTGGCCGGAGGGCCGGGTGGGATCGATCCAAAGTGTTAGTTGGATCGATCCAACTTGTTCCAGGAGTGGCACTGCGCGGCTTTCCTTGGCCTTTCTTGGCCAGATCGATCCAAGGGCTAGTTGGATCGATCCCAAGGTTAGCCGGATCGATCCGAAGGCCGAATTGGATTGATCGACCGTGGATGCTTTCTTTGTTTTTCCCTAGCCGGATCGATCCAAGGGTGGGTTGGATCGATCCAAACGCTAGTTGGATCAATCCTAGGTCAGTCGGATCGATCCAAAGATGTTGGATCGATCCTACTTGTGCCAGAACGCCTGTTTGAGGCTGTTTTGCCCGCGGGGCTTCGTATACATGCGATTTTAGCGGTTTTGCCCGCGGGGCTTGCTACGGTGGTTTTGTGTACAGCTTTCTGACATGTTTAGTAATATAGTTATAAACTGTTGTTTGTTTACAGCTTTGTGGTTGAACCGTGAGGGTGGTGACTCCCAGGATTGTGTAGTTTAAATGTAATATCTGCATGCCTCTTTACCGCTTTGTGGTGAACCGAGGGAGTCATGACCCTCGGGAGTGTTTAGTATAAATGGGCCGAATGTGTGCCCTTGTTGTGATGCTTGTTGATATTGTTATATTATTATTTGCTTGCTTTACTGTTTTATATTTGCCTGTTGTTATTGTTGTGTTTGTCTTACTTTCCTGTGCATTAGAGGCATGTTAGGCTAGGGCGTGGGTTTGGGGTTGTCTCTAGTACTCCAGTATCAATAGCTAAGTTTTGGCCGTCGTTACCCCGGCTTGGTTGTCCTACTGGGATCGTCATTGTCCACCATGTGTATGGGATCATCGAAGAAAGCCCAACCCTTGAACAGTGGCCATCGGAGGACGTGCTATGGACAGGAACCCTGGGGGTATTGATGGGGTGTGTGGCATCCCTGGTAGGACTTAGCTTTTGATTTGGAGTTTAGGGGTTGTATTGACTCTGTGCTTTGAGTGCTGGGAGATGGTTGTCGTAACCACGGTTGTTCCGCCAAGTGTGGAGGTCCCGCTTGGAGAGGGGTGTCCTACGGGTAGCGTCATGTCCACCCTGTATCAGGGACTGTCGGAGGTGGACCACCCTTGAGCAGTGGCCATCGGAGGACGTACTTTGGACAGGTGCCCTTCGGGTTATTCACGGGATTTATGGGGTCCCTGGCAGGCCTCAGCACTTGGCACAGAGTTAGTACGGTTGAAGTCGCCTTCCTTGTGAGTATCGTAGAGTAGAACCCTGCTGAGCATTGGCTCATTCCTACCTGTACCGTGTTGTTTGCAGGTGCAGGTACCAGCGCTTCTCCTGTGGGCCCCCGGTGTTCGTCCTGCGTCATCGCGTCGCCTGCCGACCATGTTTGAGGGCCAGGAGGGCTTTTGTTGTGCTTTTGCGGAGACCTCAGGCGATGTAGTTACTTCTTTTGATAATTGTAAATGTTGTAAATTTGTATAACTCTGATGTATATAACGTTTTGATCTAGTGGATGTTAACTTTACTGTCGCCTTTGTTTATCGTATCTGTCTCCGCTTGTTGGTTCTCAGTAGATGTAGGTTTCCCTCTCGTGTCCCGGTCCGGGAAGGGTGTCCTGGGCCGGGGCGCGACAGATCAGGTCTTGCAGGGCAAGATGATTTCCTTGGTCAAGGTACTGTGGAGGCACAGAGGCGTCGATGAGATGACCTGGGAGCGCGAGGCGCGCAAGCGGCAGGAATATCCGCATTTGTTTCCTTCTCAAGGTAGCTCTTGTCCTGTTTTCTAGTGTAGCTACTTTGTTGTTTCCGAGCCCTATTTTTATCAAATCTCGGGACGAGATTTCCTTTGAGGGTATTAGGATGTGAGGACATGTCCATCTACTCCTGGGTCGACCGTCTAGGTCGGGCCCGTGTGTCGCGCCCCGACACGCGGAAGCCCAACCGGGCCGGGCGACGCGAACCGGAACCTAATTAAATGCGGAAATAATGGCGAGGGGTTCCCTCTAACTTACTGGTTTCATTAAACAGTTCATAAGCACCCCTGAATAATACAATAATTTCAAACCTCAAAAGATATAATATAATATTCAAAAACCTCAAAGGGGTTACAACAGTTTATACATCATACTCCCGTAGGAGACTAACTATAACAAAAGTGTAGAAAGTGATCACGGATCCTCAGACCCCGCCAGACGCCGCCGCGCCACCAAACACCTGCCCAGTAGGGGCTACTGAAGAAGAGCTGGCGCCTGCACCTGCAAAACGCAGCCCGGGTAGGAGTGAGCATAATGCTCAGTAGGGTTCTACACTACGTCACACAGAAGGAAGGGGGAACGCAACAGTGTCGCCCTCAAGTAAGACCTGGGTGAACAAAGGGGCCCCATAACCCCACCACGTGTCCCTGAGGCCCACAATCATGGTCTTCCAGCCGAGCTGGTCACATGTATGGTCACACTCAGTAGTAGAAAACAACACTGCTGGCCCACAAGCAGGGATCGGCACTGCAGGTGGGAAATAGCACCGCTAAGTAGTCAACCTCTCTACTCAAGGGTCAACACAATGGAACACGGGCTACACCTCAGCATCCGACTCTAGGCTGACACGACCTCTATAATCATCAAGCAACATGTGTACCAGTCATCTAAGCCTATCATCAAGTTTGACTGGACACCACAATTTGAACCGAGTCCTAACTACCCAACCCCGATCGTAGGGCTAAATCCGAGCTTCCAGCATCGGGACGGTGATCCACAAATCACCCACGCCCTAACCTTATGCATCTAATGCACAACAAATAATGCATGTTATGAACATACACAAGCAAGAGAAATAGGCATGCAATAGTATGTCAAGGCAACATACAAGTCCAACAGGATCGCTGCAGTGGTACTACCAACCGCTGCCAGCCGATCCGCAGCGGGTCCCGGCATTACGATGGTACTACGACCGTCAACCGCGAACTCCTACAACGGGAAACAACCCTGAAAACCGATGAACAGTAAAATGTAATATTATAATCCGAACATATAATATTATATTAAAACACCAAAACATTCTCTACATAGCTGCTAGTTGACCCTGTTGATCCGATGTCCAAACAACGTCGGATTCGAGATCCAACTTAGACTCTAGTAGATCTACATGCTGGGATCAACATATCCAAAATCGGGAAACATCCAACGGTTCGATTACCGAGAAAACACTAATCAAAACCACTAAAAATAGTCAACAAAACCTCATCAAACAGCTTTGGGATCGATCCGGAACATTTGGATCGATCCAGAAAATATTGGATCGATCCGGAATGTTTGGATCGATCTAAACAGCTTCATACCAGCTTCAGATCAGCCTCGTCGCAGGCCACGAGAAAAATCACCACAATTCGTAGAACAATCAGAAAAATAAGAAATAAGCTGGAATGAAAAGATAACTCAGAGATCTGCAACTATTATTCTCAGCACAAGCCAAGATAATATACGTACCAATCGAAAAACGCGTCGCAAACCGGCTGTTCTTCAAGAACAGCAAAAACCGGAAAATCCGAGATAAAACATGCATAAATCCTACTAAAATCTTAACCAAAGTTTATGAAATTTAAACCAGAGATTATACTAAGCAACATGTATCCAACAACACAAGTACAGCAAGATCTAACGGCTAGACTAAGAGAAACCCATAAACAACTCTCGTAGGTAGAACACCTACCGGAAACGCTAATCCTCGGCTGATTCCCCGCTAAACAGTCACCAACCCAGCTCCAAACCATGCCAGGGATCTTCCTCACGCTGCCGCGGATCCAACGAGCCTTCAAGCTCCCAAAACGGTGGCCGGAGGAGGGAGAAAAGAGGAGAAGAAGGGCCTGCCAGAACAGGGGAAACAGAGCCCGCGGGAAGAAGAAGAAGGAAGGAAGAAGGAGGGGAAAGAGAAGAGGAAGAAGAGTGAGGGGGAAGGCCGGGGAAGGTGGGGAAAAAGGAAAGGAGAGGAGAGGAAGTCGTCTCTCCTCTGACAATAGAGAGCGACGGCCACGACGGCCGTCCTCGCAAGCTCAACTGCCCAGCTACAGTACTGGATCGATCCAAGGCCAAAATGGATCGATCCAAGACTTGGCTGGATCGATCCAACACTAGTTTGGATCGATCCACAAGTCAAAAACTCCCTAAACGGATCTAGTCAAACACAATCATCAATCAGAGGCTGTGTGTGCACACGCGGGTGTGAAACAAACCGACAATGCGTAATTTACCAAATTGCCCTTGCGATCCACAACGAGCCACGGGCCCAACCCAGGCGGTCGACCCAGGAATGGAGGGACAGGTCCTCACACCGTGGCTCGTTGTGGACCGCAAGGGCAATTTGGTAAATTACGTCTTGTCGGTTTGGTTAACACCCGCGTGTGCACACACATCCCTATGTTTGATTTATGTGCTTGTTAGAACCTTAGGCGGGCTTTGGATCGAAAAATCCAAGCTCGGGCTCGCGAAAGCTTGTCTTTAGGACAGCTGGCGGCCCATGTGTGATCGGTCACTCCTGGGAGCGATCGATCGGGCCTATGTCGGTTGTCTGGATAAGGACGCGGCTGACGTGTCTAGATAAGGACGCGAACCGACTTATTCCGACCTAGTCCGACCGATCGGTCTTAGGACCTATCGATCGGACTCGAGCCTATAAGTAACCCGAGACCTCTCTGTTTTTCCGGTTTTTCCTCTCCTCTCCTCCTATCTTAGAAATTCTCGTTTGGAGCTCGATCCAGTGGCTTGGGAAGCTTGCCAAGAGCTAGAGGAAGAGACCTACACCCTCTTTGGACGGTTTGATTGAAAATCAAACGTGGATTAGCGTGGTTTGGTAGTTTCTTCATTAAACCTTAGATTAGATGTTCTTCGTGGTTGTACTTGATTGTTCTTCAATGAAAGTATGCTAGCTGATGCTTGGTAGCTTGATTATCACCTGATTAAAGTTTGGTAGGATTTGGTTCGGATTTGATATGGATTTAAGCTAGTTTTCTTTATGCTATTTTTGGTTTTCCTGGTTTAATTAGAACAGTGGTGTTCTAACGTCATTTTCCGAGCTGTAGGTGCATGATCTGAGTTGGTGTTTGGAATGAAAGTTGTCGATTTGTGAGTTAGCGTTCATTCCCAACTGGTTACATGATTTTTGGATTTAAGTACATTTTATGGTGAATTAAATGGTATGTCTGTGCTGAAACAGGGCAGTCATCTTAATTAGTGTAATTAAGTGGTTTTTCGTTGTTAAATAGATCTTATTTTTGGAGGGGATGATATTAGTGATATTTGGGTATTATCTGCAAAGGTTGGTTAAAGTCAAAGTTATTTTTAAAAGGATTTTATTGGGTTTATCAGATCTGAGATTTAACCGAAATTATAGGTTTTCATTGATTTGGTTTTATTCGATCGATTCGATTTTTGGGTATGTGATTGGAATATGTCGTTTACTGGGCATATCAAGTTTCATGTCGATCGGACGGCTAGATTGAAAGATAGGATTTTTCGAGGTTTGTTGTAGAATAAACGGTCAGGCCTTAAGTTCGCCCTAAGCTTTAAATATAATATTATTATATTGTTGTTTGGCTAATTAGCTGAGGCTGCTTCCCGTTGCTTGTTTCCTTTTTGAACTAGCTGGCAGCTGGTGGTGCTACCGATTCAGCAGTTCCCCGACCTTACTTATCTGTTCATCACCCGGGGGCGGCAGAGTGTCGAGCCCAAACCATGTTTATTATCGTCACATATGTTGCATGTTTATCTGCTTTTCTGTGTGTGTTCATAGCATGCATTTGACTGTGCATTAGATGCATAAGGATAAGGTGTGGGCGATGGGTTGATCGTCGATCCGAGACTTTCGGGTAGCTCGGATCTACCTCTAGGACCGTGGCGGGTAGCGTGGTCCAAGATTGGATGGTAGTATTCAGTCGATATCGATGATAGGTTTAGATGACTTGAATATAGATTGATCGATGATTTAGAGGCTGTGTCGGCCTCGAGCCGGTTCTGAGGTGTATGCGGTGTCTAGTGTTTTATGACTCTTGAGTAGAGGGTGTGCCTACTCAGCGGTGCCGTTTCCCGCCTAGTAGTGCTAGTTTCATGCTTGTGAGTATGCAGTGTTGGTTTCCTGCGTTCAGGGACACGCGGTGGGGTTATGGGGCCCATGTGTACACCCAAGCTTGCCTAAGGGCGACACTGTTATGTTCCCTCCTTCCTTGTGTGAGTCGTAGTGTAGTTTCCCTGCTGAGCTTAGTTGTTCACTCCTACCGGGGCTGTATTTTACAGGTGCAGGCACTAGCTCTTCTTAGGGGGCCCCTATCGGGCAGGTGTTTGGTGATGCAGCGGCGTCTGGCGGTGCTTGAGGAGCGGTGATAGTCGTCTACCCCTTTTTGTTATAGTTAGCCTCCTATGGGAGTATATTGTATAAATGTTAACCCTTATGAGGTTTTGAATTATATCTTTATAATATCATTTGAGATTTGTAATAATCGTTTTAATAAGGGTGATTATGAATTGTTTAGAGAGACCAATAGATTAGAGGGAACCATCGCCAAAACTTTTCCGCACTTAGTTAGGTTTCGGTTTACGTCGCCCGCCCCGGTTGGGCCTCCGCGGGTTTGGGCGTGACAGCTGGACCGGGTATTGCCTCCACCACGGTCTAGCCCGGTTTACCCGGGCAACCCGAATGGGCAACCCGAATGGACACCCCTACCTCCCATGCTCAATATTTGCAATTAGAGAGACTTTTGAAAAAATTGCATATTTTGAATCCAGTCACTTTTAGTTGTTTTGAGTTTTGAATAAAGTTTTGTGTACATGGACATGTGGCATGTGTAATGCATATACTGAAAGTCCAAGAGGGGGTTGATTTGGACCTTTAATGAAAAATCGATAAGAGGAAAACCTAGGTAGGAGGAGTCTAAGAACTCATATGTTTGTAAATGAAATGAATGATAAATAAAGCAAGTAAATAGAAGGATGAGATGAGAGTTAGAGAGATTGCACCAGATTTTATAGTGGTTCGACCAACCTTTTCTACGTCCACTTCACCCAATGGTCTTCCTTGGGGTTCTACTACTTGTAAGACCTTTACAAGCTTTCCACCAAGCTTATGGGTGCTTGGCAACATTAGAATTTCTTCCAACCATTGTTGAATCTCTCACACAAAGTCTATTTCACAACTTGAAGTAGTTTTACAAAGTTAAGCTCACAAATAAAGAGAATAAACTTGATAAAATATTATCCCAGTAATCCCTTAGCTCCCCTTAAGTCTTGTGCAAGTTTGCTGCATCTCTTCTTTTATAGCTGAGCTCCAAGCCCTCCAAATAGTCTTCCAACGATTATTTTCTCCTTCTCCAATGGCTCTTTAACGGCTACATTTCTGACTGGTGGTCGACCTTCAATCTCTCACGGTCGACCTTCAATCCTCCCGCGGTTGATCCACGGATGCATCCGTCAGTCTTCATGGTCGATCCACGGATGCATCCGCCAGTCTTCACGGTGGTCCACGGATGCATCCGCCAGTCTTCACGGTCGACCGCCGCATCATTCGTGAGCATCTGTCATGAAAATGACACTCTAGGGTCGATGTACCGATCGACCACCGCTCTTCAAGTATGGTCCACAGTCGATCCGTCGATCGACCGCCACATCATCCGCGAGCACAAAAACTTATAGATATGAAATTTAAAGCTTCCTTTTTAAGGGATATTAACATTCAAACTATGTTTTATCATCATACTTAATTTAACATCATCAAAATAATATTAGGACTAACAATCTCCCCCTTTTTTATGATGGCAACTATTTTAATTGTGATGATAAAACCTCAATAGCTCCCCTTAATCTATGCATCCATTTAAACACATAAAATATGTTCTAAAGTGAAATCCATTGATGCAAACACACAAGAAGAAGTATTTCAGATATAATTCAAAGATTTCGATTTTAAAATCAAAAGTTCACCAAATAGCTTGAAAATCATCACATAACCACACTTCTCCCCCTTTGACATCATCAAAAAGAAATAGTAGAGGGGGGGATCACATAAAACCATTAAAAAAATCATTAAGAGAACCATTTGAAAGTTTTAAAATCAAAAAGACTTTCTTAAACATGATACTAAGTAGAGATTAAAAGTCATTTGAAGATGAAAAGTATTCAATTCTTCACAAAAACAAGTTATCAATAAAGACTTTCTTAAACCATTTGAAGTTAAACATAAAATAACTTTATAAAATGGAATAACAAGTTATAACTAAGGGAACAAAGTTGAAGTATACCTCTATTTCTTTTGATAGCAATTTATTATCCACCTTCAAAATACCTTTAGCCTCCACCTGTAAATTTCATTTTCTTTATCTCCGAATGCAGTTAAAGAAAGGTTTGAAATTTCTTTTTTATCTTCTTCGAAGGTGGAGCTCAAGTCATTTTCTTCCCGAGTAATCTCCTTGGCCTTCTTCTTTTTCTTTAAAGATTTCTTGAGTTTTGGACAATCGGGCATATAGTGTCCATGTTTCCTACACTCATAGCAAATAATTTTATTTAAGTAAGAAGATGAGTTTCTTTTTTCACCTTTTGGGTTGTTCTTTCCTTGATGCTTGATGATTCATTGAATTCTTCTTGTGATCTTTTCCATCTCCTTATCATCATCTTCATTGCTTGAATCGGATGATTCCTTGTATGAGGACTTGAAAACAATGGTTTTCTTTTTCTTCCTTTCTTCATCATTGCTCCTCTCCATGTTCATCTCATAGGTCATGAGAGAACCCATGAGATCATCAAGTGACAGTTTTGATAAATCTTTCGCTTCTTCGATTGTCGTTACTTTGGGATGCCATGTCTTTAGACACCTAAGAATCTTTCTCACAATCTCGTCATTAGTATAGACTTTACCAAGAGAGTTAAGAACATTAATAATATTGATAAAGCGAGTAAACATTGCACTTATATTCTCATCATCCTTCATAGAAAATAACTCATAATCAGTAACAAGCATGCTAATCTTAGACTCCTTAACTCGGCTTGTTCCCTCATAAGTAACCTCAAGTTTTTCCTATATTTCCTTAGCTGATTTACATGCTGAAATTCTATTGAACTCATTTGGGCTAAGGGCACAAAATAGAAAGTTTTTAGCCTTGGCATTGACTTGAAGTTTCCAAAAATCAGTAGGGATATATTCATTCTTTATTTTTTGGACTTCTTTTCCCTCGATAAACCTCATAGGAATAAAATTTCCATCTTCTATCACCATCCATGCTTCATAATCCATGGATTGTATAAAGATCTCCATCCTAGTCTTCCAATACATATAATTTGATCCATTGAAGTAGGGTGGTCTATCGGTGGATTGTCCATGTCACACCCCGATCCAGAAAACCCATCCAGATCGAGGCGTGAGCCACCTAAACCTGTTTACATCATCAATTGGCGCATAAATATATAACTGCTATGAATTTAAACAATATAATCCTCAACTTAATAAAAATTTCGATAGCATCCCCTTTATAATTATAGCACAAGAAACATGTACAATTTACAATTTCAACTTATACAATAGCACAACCGCAAATTACTAATTATTACATTTCTCAAATGTCTACATTAAAGAATATTACATTTCTCAAATACAACTGAAATAATGATCATACAATTATGTCCTCGAATACATCAGTTTGTACATCATTGATTAAGTGATGTGCTGTCGCAGGCACTCAAAAATAAATCAAGTACTCGTTAAAATAAATGTAGTAGTGCGAGTACGAGTCGATCCCACGAAGAGTGTTTAGCCTAGTTTTGTGCTCAGTGAACAAAGATGGGGGGTTTTAAACGTGAGGAAAAACAATAAAGAAATAATCTAAAGCGAAGAAACAAGTTGAATCAAGAGAACAAACCTTGGTCTGAGTCAACATCCACCATCGGAATCCAACAACTGATCATAGATGCAAGTATCAATCAATTTATACCATGAATATTCACCGTCCGAATGAAATCCGAATCTCTCCTCAATCATAGTTAATTAGAAACAAGCGATCTAATCAACCCTAACTACTGGACAACCTAAGACAAGCGCTGTAGATTTAATCTAGTCGCAGCGTTAAGAATAGGGAGATCGATGAAGCTAAACAACACAAGCACAAGCGGTTGCATTTAATCTAGTTGAATATTCTTCCTAAGATCTAACAAGATCTGATCAGCAGTAAATTATTAGATTCTAGTTGCTTCGTAGATTAGAGGGATCAAACAATTCCGGATTTGATATCAAACCTAGCAGTAGATCACCATGAATAATAAACTAGTAGGCCTCCTAGCAATTAGACAAGGTAATCATGAAGATTTAATCTCAGAAGAACATCCAATACTCATGTATAAACTGAACAATAAAAATAAATTAGATCTCACAGTTTCATTGATTCCGAGGTTTCAGTCTCCTCGACCAAGGATCAAGATTTAGCCACGCAGGGCCATCAATAACAATCCTCCAAAAGATTTCATAAAGCAAAAGAAAACCTAGAAAAAAATATAAAGGAGGAGAAAGAGTAGCCAAAAGTGTCCAAGAATCCCCCCTCAAACCCTAGAAAGAGTCCTATTTATAGCCTCAAGTGTATCCACCCTCGGATTAGATCACAATCGTTGATTTTCTTTACTGGGAAAGTCCGATCGATCCTTCTCGGGGTGCTGGATCGATCGGATGCGTTAAAATCCACCTTCTCTGGGTATTTTTGAGTCCGATCGATCGAACTTTAGGTGTCCGATCGATTTGGCTCATAAAAATCTACAATTTCTGACATTTCCCTAGTCCGATCGATCCAACTCTAGGAGTCGGATCGATCTGGCTCAATAGAAGGGATGGTTCGATCGATCGGACCATGTTCAGCCAAAAAATACATGTTCTGTCACGATTCTGCATGGTCCGATCGATCCTACCTGGGGAGTCGGATCGCTCGGACTGTTCAGCTTATTCACTGCTCCGCCATCCAGACTGCGCCATCGGTACTAAAATTACCGTAACTTCCTCTAGGAAACTCGGAATCACGAATCGTAAAATTCTCCAGAAACTAGACTTCAAGAGCTTTCCAACCATGTATGGCACATTCTCTGGTTCTTCATGAGCAGGTACAGATAAATCTTTAAAGTTGATCCATGCACTCTTTTCAGCTTCTTTTCGACTTAAGGACTTCAATTGCATCCTAAATCAAAATATAAGAATAATGAGTGTATTTAGGAACTAAATAAGCACAGGAGACTAAGTATTAAGGGATAAAAATATAACATTATGCATTCTCATCATTAAGACTGTAAATTATCTGAAGAAGAACTCCTCGAAGCTCCAAGTCCTCGATCACCTCAAAATATCGCGCCATCTTCTAGAATAACACCCGAAAGCAGGAACTAGGCATTGTGTCGCATAACATCAAGTGAGAACAGACCTTGGCAACAGGGGAGGGAAAAGCAAAGCTTGCATCAACAAACCAGACAAGCATGGCATCGGAACCATGAAAAACATCATAGAAGCACGGAAAAATATGGTAGCATGCACCTCGACGGAAAACAATAGAGGGAGGAAAAAAACTTCAACTAGAATTCAGGAACCCAAACAACATGCATCAATCCACGGAACCGCAAGAGGAAAACCAGGAAATCCAAGAACAAAGCATCAAGCCAGCCCTATTCTAGTCAAGAGATTAGATAAAACCCTACCTCTGGATCACGCGAAACCTCCTTCTCCGATCGTCCACGCCGTCGCCGTCGGTCCCCTCTAAGCACGACCGTCATCTCTCTCTCTCTGGCGTCGTCGCCAAGCTCCGTCTTCGTAGTCAATGGGAGGGACCCGACCGTCGCTTTCTCCTCCAACCGCGGCTGCCGTACCTAAATACACTCATTATTCTTATATTTTGATTTAGGATGCAATTGAAGTCCTTAAGTTCGGAAAGAAGCTGAAAAGAGTATATGGATCAACTTTAAAGATTAACCTGTACCTGCTCATAAAGAACCAGATGATGTTTCATATATGGTTGGAAAGCTCTTGAAGTCTCGTTTCTGTAGAATTTTACGATTCATGATTCCGAGTTTCCTAAAGAAAGTTACGGCAATTTTAGTACCGATAGCGCAGTCTGGATGGCAGAACAGTAAATACTCTGGAAAGTCCGATCGATCCGACACTTGAAGTAGGATCGATCCGACTATGCAGAAACCTGACAGAACGTATACTTTTCAGCTATACACAGTCCGATCGATCCCTCTATCCATCCTACGAAGTCCGATCGATCCGACACCTATAGTCCGATCGATCGGACTCGGGCGTAGCCAGAAATTGAAGATTTTGATGAGTAGAATCGATTCGACACCCATAGTGGGATCGATCCGACTTTCCCAGTGAAGAAATTCAATGGTATGGATCTAATCCGAGGATGGATACACTTAAGGCTATAAATAAGACACTTTCTAGGGTTTGAGGGGGGATTTTCTGGAGACTTTTGGCTGCTATTTTCTACTCTTTTATATTTTTCCTAGGTTTTCTCTTGCTTATTGGAATCTGTTGAGGATTGTTCTCGATGACCCTGCGTGGCTAAATCTTGATCCTTGGTCGAGGAAACTGAAACCTCGGAATCAATGAAACTGTGAGATCTTATCTATTTTTATTATTCAGTTTATACTTGAGTATTGGATGTTCTTCTGTGATTAAATATACATGATTGTCTTATTTAATTGCTAGGAGACCTGCTAGTTTATTATTCATGGCGATCTACTGTTAGGTTGGATATCAAATCCGTAATTGTCTGATCCCTCTAATCTGCGAAGCAACTGAGATCTGTTGATTTACTGCGTTTCACAGATTGTTAGATCTTAGGAAAAATATTCGACTAGATTAAATGCAACCGCTTGTGCTTGTGTTGTTTAGCTTCATTGATCTCCCTATTCTTAAGGCTGCTACTAGATTAAATCTACAGCGCGTGTCTTAGGTTGTTTAGTAGTTAGGGTTGATTAGATCGCTTGTTTCTAATTAACTATGATTGAGGAGAGATTCAAATTTAATTCGAACGGTGAATATTCATGATATGAATTGATTGATATTTGCATCTATGATCAGTTGTTGGATTCCGTTGGTGGATGTTGACTCAGACCAAGGTTTGTTCTCTTGATTTAATTTAATTCTTCGCTTTAGATTATTTCTTTACTGTTTTCCTCACATTTAAAACCCCCCATCTTTGTTCACTAAGCACAAAACTAGGCTAAACACTCTTCGTGGGATCGACTCGTACTCGCACTACTACATTTATCTTAAGGAGTATTGGTTTTATTTTTGAGTGTCCGCGACAGCACATCAAATTTTGGCGTCGTTGCCGGGGAGTGATGCTAGTTGATTTTTGTGCTTATAGTGATCTTTATTTTCATAAAAAAATCACAAGTATGAAACCCATGGGGGTGACTGAAGATCAAATCAAATTGAGAGCCTTCCCGTTTTCTTTGAAGGATTCGGCTAAGGATTGGCTTTATTATTTACCCTCTGGGAGTATTACCACATGGAACGAGATGAAGAGGTTGTTTTTGGAGAAGTATTTTCCTGCCTCAAGAGCGGTCAACATTAGAAAAGAGATCTGTGGTGTAAGGCAACATAACGGAGAATCTCTACATGAGTATTGGGAACGTTTCAAGAAACTCTGTGCAAGCTGTCCCCATCATCAAATTAGTGAGCAATTACTTATCCAATATTTTTATGAGGGCTTACTAACCAATGACAAGAGTATGATTGATGCCGCTAGTGGAGGAGCTTTGGTGAATAAAACTCCTGAAGCCGCGAGGAACTTGATTGCAAATATGGCGGCTAATTCTCAATAATTTAATATTAGACTTGATTTTTATTCAAAACATGTTAATGAGGTAAATATCTCATCCCTTGAACAACAGATTACGAGTCTAACTTCTCTTGTTCGTCAATTGGCTGTAGGTAATATGCAAACAACGAAGGTTTGTGGAATTTGTTCGGTGGCAGGACATCCAACTGATATGTGCCCAACTCTTCAAGAGGAGCCCAGTGAACAAGTAAATGTAGCATGGAGTTTCCCTGGACTACCGCAAAGGAAGTATGATCCATATTCAAACATGTATAATCCGGGATGGAGGGATCACCCTAATCTCAACTATGAGAATCCACAAGTAAATCAGCCCACAACTCAATTCCGTCCAAGTGCCCAGCAATACCAACAATATAGATCGCCATACCCCCCGAGACCACAACCAAACCCAACTTCTAATTCTGGTATGTCTTTAGAAGATATAGTTAAATCTCTTGCTACTAATACTTTGCAATTTTAACAAGGGACGAAGGCTAGTATCCAAGGTTTGGAACATCAGGTGGGTCAGATGGCTACTGCAATTAGCAAGCTAGAGGCACAAAGTTCGGGAAAATTACTCTCTCAAACGGTAATAAATCCAAGAGAAAATGCAAGTGCAATTATGTTGAGAAGTGGTAAAGAAGTTTAGAGCCCAGTAAAGGAAGTCCCTACATCGTCGGAGCAAGGAAAAGAGCAAAACATTGTTGTGGACAAAATCTTTCCCGATGACGACGACGTACCTAAGCGTAAGTTTCCACCTCTTTCTGATTATAAACCAGTGCCTCCTTTTCCTCAGGCTTTAACAGAATCAAGAAGATATTAGAAGAATTCAGATCTATATGAGACTTTTCGACGATGTGGGGTAAATATTCCATTCTTAGATGCTATTAAACAAGTACCTCATTATGCTAAATTCTTGAAAGAATTGTGTACAACTAAGAGAAAACAATAACTTAAAGGATATGAGAAGGTGAGAGTAGGTGAAAATGTTTCTGCAAATCTTCAAAGAAAAATTCCTATAAAGTGTAGAGATCCAGGTATGTTTACTATCTCATGTACAATTAGGAACACCAAATTTGAGAAGGCCATGTTAGATTTAGGAGCTTCTATTAATGTCATGCCATATTCTATATATGCTTCTTTAAAACTTGGACCTTTGAATGAAACTGGTGTTCTGATTCAATTGGCTGATAAGTCTAACGCCTATCCTAAAGGTTTAATTGAAGATATTCTTGTGCAAGTCAATGATTTAGTTTTCCCTGCTGATTTCTATGTGCTTGATATGGAGAATGATGATCATAGTACTCCTATTTTGTTGGGAAGACCATTCTTAAAGACATCCAATACTAAGATAGATATGCATAGTTGTACACTTACCATGGAATTTGATGGTAAAATTGTTAAGTTTGAAATATATGATGCTAAGAAATATCCTACTGATGATTGTCATGTTTATTCTATTGATGTGAGGGAATTGAAAGCTACAGTTGGAGATGCTTCGGGGGAGTGTCTACAGAAGGCAGATGAAGAAGTTGTCCAAACATGTCCAGTCGACCGCGAGGAAGATTCGGTCGACTCCCGAGAATACCAGGAGCATTTATTCGATGAATCTCCTCCGGCTGAAGTTGAAAGCATTCCTATTACATCGTGAGGTATATTTCCTGTGACTATTTCCTCTTCATTAGTGGTTAAAAAGGAGAAGACCTTAGTAGATATTTTCATATCTCGACGGATTTATTTTCGATCATGTGATCTTGACATCCTTGACAATCCGAACGACGACGTTATTAATAAGTCAATGGATGATTCGATTATATTTGAGCATAATGTTGACTACTTTCTTCCTGATCACCTGGATGACATGTATTTTTGTTTGAGAGATCGAGCTATCTTGTTTACTGGTGTTAGTATGGAAAAGGTAGTTCACAATGTTGAAATTTACCACTTGGGTTCATATGCTAAATTAACCTTGGTGGCACTATTGAGGTCAAATATTCAGATTATAGCACCCAGTGATTTTGCATCCCATCGTGCTATAGAACGTCCACCGAGGGCACGATTTAAAATTCTCTATATTGTATAGAGTGGTTTAGTTGACTTTATTTGCTTTATTGTGTGTTTGAGCGAGCTTGAGTTATTTTTAGGTTGTGTGCTTGCATGTTGCTTTTGCTTTTGTTTTTAGGTGATCGAGCATTCCCTATCATACCTGAAGAATTCGCCCAGCCATGGTGGTTATGAAATTAAAAGTTTGGCAACTTCGATACTATTCAAAAAGAAAAAGCATGAAGTCGAGCCAATGACAATAAACAAAGGCGCTGCTTGAGAGGCAACCCAAGGGGAGTTCGTTCCTTTCTCTTTTTATTTTCGCATTTTCATTGTAGTTATATTTACCTTTTCTTTGCATTCCACCTTACATTGGGGACAATGTCAGTTTCAAGTGTGGGGGAGGAGATCTAGGAGATCTAGGTTGCATATGCCATGAGCAAGAATTAAAGAAGCTTGACATATTCATAACATGATTGAATGAGTAATTTTGCGACTTAAAATTAATTAGTTGAGTTATTTTCTTTGAGATGGTAGTGACTAAATTAGTAGACAAAAGCTGGTGAGATTTTGAGCCTTTAGACTGACACGTTCATATCAGTTTCACTATTTTCTTTCATGAGAGATATTCTTCCATGGATTTGTTTATCTAGAACTTGCTTTGATTCTATTCGAGGTCACATTGACATATGCAGACATGAACATGATTAAGGCCATCTTTGTTATAAGCTACATAAGCCAAATAGCCTACCTTGCAATTAATTTTTCCTTTCGCTAAACACCTTTGAGCTTTATTGACTTCTTTGTTAACCCACATTACAAGCTTTAAACCTGAAAAATAATGCCGTTACCCAAGCTATAAAACTAGTGGAGCATTGATCATCATTATGACATGTATGGGTGCAAAAGTTCAAGTGTGGGGGTGTTTGGAATAGTGGTATGGCTATGATTGGTGAAGTGGAGTTTATTTTCATACTCAATTTGTGAGTATGTTGTTTCTGAAGAAAAAAAAGGAACAAAAAAAAGAGAAAACAAATCAGAAAAAGAAAAGAAGAAAAGAAAGTGAAGGAGGAAACTGTTTTTCATGTTACAAAATGTGTTTATAAATCCTCCTAATACTCCAAGAAAAGGGTATGTTTATGTATGATCTCTACAAAGGTGGAAGTTTTTACAAAAAGATTGTTCACTATTTCAGTTAAAAATTATTCCTATGAGCAATCTCTTTGCCAATGTGGTAATGTTATATGAGTTGAGTATGTTAAAGCTAAGTTGAGGAAGTTGTTGAATGGAGAGATTGGTTGTACATGTATTATTGATGCATTTTTGCTCCATTAGTTTCATTGGTTTTTGAGCTACATTCCCAAATATTTTCCACCTTAATCCTGGACCCCATTACAACCTTTTAAAGTCCTTATGATTTGTGTTATGCATGTGATTCTAGTGGTGGAGAATGAGAAGATATGCAAGCTTATGGTAGATCATTTTCATTGGAATGAATTTGAGTGAAATACATACCCTTCAAACACATGAGAGTTGAGTGTTAACTTCCGTGAGGGTCTACTTATTTAGTATGCTCCACATTCAAGTGAAAATGCTAACTGATTGACTTTCAAGTTGTCTAAAAATGTTTGTTCATTACGTGTTATGAGTTTTGTGAAGAGCTTGATTGTTCTTTGTTGATGGCGTTGCAACCTTGATATGTTGAGCAGAGTGAATTTTAGTTTTGCCCGAGGACGAGCAAAAGCTAAGTGTGGGGGAATTTGATGATGATGCATAATGTTATATTTTTATCCCTTAATACTTAGTTTCCTGTGCTTATTTGGTATCTAAATATACTCATTATTCTTATATTTTGATTTAGGATGCAATTGAAGTCCTTAAGTTCGAAAAGAAGCTGAAAAGAGTATATGGATCAACTTTAAAGATTAAACTATACCTGCTCATGAAGAACCATATGATGTGCCATACATGGTTGGAAAGCTCTTGAAGTCTAGTTTCTGGAGAATTTTACGGTTCGTGATTCCGAGTTTCCTAGAGAAAGTTACGGCAATTTTAGTACCGATGGCGCAGCCTGGATGGCAGAACAGTAAATACTCTGGAAAGTCCGATCGATCCGACACCTAAAGCAGGATCGATCAGACTATGCAGAAACCTGACAGAACGTATACTTTTCAGCTGTACACAGTCCGATCGATCCCTCTATCCATCCTAATAAGTCCGATCGATCCGACACATATAGTCCGATCGATCGGACTTGGGCGTAGCCAGAAATTGAAGATTTTGATGAGTAGGATCGATTCGACACCCATAGTGCGATCGATCCAACTTTCCTAGTGAAGAAATTCAACGGTTTGGATCTAATCCGAGGATGGATACACTTAAGGCTATAAATAGGACTCTTTCTAGGGTTTGAGGGGGGATTTTCTGGAGACTTTTGGCTGCTATTTTCTACTCTTTTATATTTTTCCTAGGTTTTCTCTTGCTTATTGGAATCTTTTGAGGATTGTTCTCGATGGCCCTGCGTGGCTAAATCTTGATCCTTGGTCGAGGAAACTGAAACCTCGGAATCAATGGAACTGTGAGATCTAATCTATTTTTATTGTTCAGTTTATACTTAAGTATTGGATTTCTTCTGTGATTAAATATTCATGATTGTCTTGTTTAATTGCTAGTCGACCTACTAGTTTATTCTTCATGGCGATCTACTGCTAGGTTGGATATCAAATTCGTAATTGTTTGATCCCTCTAATCTGCGAAGCAACTGAGATCTATTGATTTACTGCGTTTCAGAGATTGTTAGATCTTAGGAAGAATATTCGACTAGATTAAATGTAACCGCTTGTGCTTGTGTTGTTTAGCTTCATCGATCTCCCTATTCTTAAGGCTGCTACTAGATTAAATCTACAGCGCGTGTCTTAGGTTGTTTAGTAGTTAGGGTTGATTAGATCGCTTGTTTATAATTAACTATGATTGAGGAGAGATTCGAATTTAATTTGAACGGTGAATATTCATGGTATGAATTGATTGATATTTGCATCTATGATCAGTTGTTGGATTCCGATGGTGGATGTTGACTCAGACCAAGATTTATTCTCTTGATTTAATTCAATTCTTCGCTTTAGATTATTTCTTTACTGTTTTCCTTACGTTTAAAACCCCACATCTTTGTTAACTAAGCACAAAACTAGGCTAAACACTCTTCGTAGAATCGACTCGTACTCACACTACTACAGTTATCTTAAGGAGTATTGGTTTTATTTTTGAGTGCCTGCGACAGCACATCAAGGCCCCGCCGCCGTCGTCGATGTCCGCCTAGCTCTCCGTCGTGGTCACCGCAGCCAAGACCTCTGAGCTCGCCATCGACGCTGCCCTGTCTCTCTCGATCTCTCTCTCAAACGCGGCTGAAGCCCTAACGGGAGATGGGTTAAGTGGAGGCTTAAGTACTAATGGCTTAAGATTAGATCCTGGCCGTCCGATCGGCCAGATCTGATCCCATAAGCTCAAACCTTGATCTAATCAAGATCTTCCGGTTTAGGATTCCCCTGATGATCTAATCAATCACATACATCACCACATGGCCGTGCGTGTACAACGCGTGTGTGAAACTAACTCGGCCAAGGGTAATTTACTGAATTAACCCCAGAGTCGTAACGATCAAAAGAGTTCGCGAAGCAATGCCAACCGAGCCAAACCAACCGAACCAGACCCTCGACCGACGCGGTCGGACCAGGTTGGAGGTACGGGTCCTCACAGCCATCACCCTTAAAGGAATTTCGTCCCAAAATTTGACAAGAGTAGAGTCGAAAACAATAAATGAAAAATAAGCACACCTGCACAAGACAAGAATGTTAGTAGGCTCACAACCTGAGCGACCACCCACAAAGGGCACCAACGTCCGCAACACAAAAACCCGGGCACCAACGCCCGCAACGGGTGATACACTCCAGGGTAGGAACCACTTGGGACACTCTGCACCTGATCTATGCTGATCTTCTGAAGATTGGGTGATGATGTCTGAGTCGGTGGATGAAGCCTCTGCAAGCTATGGCCAATAAGCTGGAAATCAACATGGGATGCCGTACTATGCCTCAAACGGTTCGATGCCAATGCTGGACTATCAACTGCTGTAGCAAGCGAACTCCACAATGGAAGGTGATCTTGTCAGCTGATATCTGCATCAACAATACATGCTTCATCTGAGATCTGCATCATTCTCTTTGACCGTCTCTCTGTCCATAGGTGGGATACCGTGCTAATAGTCAACAAAGTGATCATGGGCTTCTGCAAACTGTACTAGCCTGCCTTTGAATCTGGAATCACGACCTGACATGATGAAAGCTGAAACATTATGCAGCATGTTCACCTCTCTGATATGAGACATGCTAGACTGCTATGCAGTATCCGTACTCATAGGCAATATATGTGATGATTTGGCCAATCAGGCTATAATGACCCAAATCATATAAAGTCCTCTCTGCATCCTCTATATGATGATGATGAAGTCCGTCATGCTATGATATCCACTCTGACACTGGAAAGGGTCGTAACAAGTCTGTTATCTATTGACATTCTGCCTCCACCTCCTGACAGGTGAGGTTATAAGGAACGAACTCTGCGTCTGACCTCTGCATTTGGTGCCAACTAAGTTGATGACGAAGTCCATGACATATCTCCGTGCCTCCTGGATGAACAGCAATAAGGAAGGAGTCGATCTCACGCATGTTGCCCTCGCACAGTTTTGAAACTGCTACTCGACCTCTGGAGCACAATCAACTGTCTGCTGATGCCGCCAGAAATCTCTGTAGGCTCGGTGTCGTCGTCGTTCCATGTCGTCATGAGTCTTTGTATGACCTGTAATAGTCTCTTTTCGGAACTGTCTGGTGACGTCTGGATTGGTGGGTAATGTCTTGACAACCTCTGTCGAGCAATCGAAAGACGGCACGAACGGTCGTACTACCCCTCGAATGGCACCGCATCGGTCTAGACTAAAATGCTGACAACCTCTGAGTGGTAAGGGGTGATGTCTGAACTGGATAACTGCCTCCACCCCCGCCAATGACAGGTTGTCACTGCCGTTAAAGTTGTTCTAATTTCTCTGGCCTATCTGTTCGAGGTAAGAACTACGACATTAGCCTAAATTGAAAGGTGATACATCCGAAAGGTCGAGATCTTTCTAGCAACTACCAGTTGCTATCACCCTTAAAGGTACTAATGTAGTGACTTTAAGACTAGAGCTCCGATCTTCTGGTCACTCTGGTCAAAGGTTCGCAGTCCTGGCGATACGTCTCTGAATTTCGAATACCGTCTTCGATATTTACCGTCACATATCTGCCTCGAGCTCAGCTACGTCAACTAATCTACCCGTCGTTGACACAATCCGTATCTGGTTGTAGCTGGTACGAAATCCGACCTACGAGAAGGTCGGCGAAACTCTGAGTTGACAAGCATCTCTTCGATGCACAACAACAGGTACGTACTCTTCGGAGAACGAAAGGCTCAGGGACGGTATGCTGATGTGACTACTGAAGTTGCTAAGATGGCGAAAACTGTTGTACGCGGTCCAGCTGCTCATGGATTGGAAGAGCGAACACACGTCCTCGACGGTCGCCTCTACCCCAAATACCGCCCGGCCTACTCGGCCCTGAGGTCTCTGCGACGCGCTCATTGAAGACATTGGTTGAATTACCCCGAACGAACCTCGAGTCCAAACTCGGCAATCCTGCGAAGGTGGAAAATCCTCGAAGCTCCTCAAAAGGACGGCTGCACCAACAACAATACGGGGGACACCTGCTCTCCCGAGCACCCTCAAAAACAAAGGGGGAGGAGATCACCATAGACTGGTGAACAACCCCAGCTCTCGACAACCAGAAGGTGCGCCAACCCGCGACCTTCAACGAGAGCAAAACAACACCGTCAGGTATACCCACAACACCTTCCCACGGCCAACAAACACAACTCGGTGTACGACCAACCAGCACAAACCGAGGAAGCCGTCGAACCCCAAAGTGTCCCACACGTAGGCGACGGACACCTAGAGGTCTCCAACCTCTAGCAAACGCCCCGACAAGAGCAACCAACCCAAGCTCTTGTCCCAAATCGATGGCTACTCCCAAAGCCACACCTGACTCCAGTCCCAAGCCAACAGAACTGCATGGGGACGAGTCACGAGAGGGAAACACCCAGCACCACAAGAAAACCACGAGCCGCAAGACACTCCGAAAGCTGAAGGCTAAAACTGAAAGCTGAAGTCTGGAAGAAGACGGCTCTGAAACGGGATGCTGTTGAAGCTGCTCTCTGCCAAGAGGTGCGTGGAACTCCGGTAAGACTGGTCGCTACCTCGTCTCCGGCAAGGCTCTATCTGGAATCTGAATTCCTGCGTCTGTCACAGGTACCTGCCCCAGCTGAGGCATCAACCCACTGCTCTGCTCCATGCCATGCGTCATGCCCGACTGCTCTGTGGTAAGCGTCTCGCGCCCCTCGCAACCAGCACCGTTGGCGAAAAGGCTCCCGGCGGCTAGCACTCAAGCACCTTGTGGGTTCCCTCTCAGTCTAGCGGTCCAGGCTACCTCTCAAAGTACTAGCACGACGTTGCTGCTGCCACGGCTGTCACTGATGCTCAAACCACCACCTTTGCCAACGGCTACCCTGCCGTTTCCCAGAAGTAGGAACGACAACCCGGAAACTCACCACGACCACCGACCAATAGTCCGGTGTCAACCCTCAAGTCATCTGCCTCAGTATCCGGTGTACAGTCCAGGGCGTCCCCCGCTGTCGCTCCAGCATACCGAGCCAGGTGATCCAACCAACCCGCGTGCTACCACACGGTGTGAGTACCAGGAACAGAAGAAGGTACTCTCAACTACACCACCCTCCAAGGGTAGGTGCCAGAGAACAATACGCGAACTGTTCTCAACACACAACCAACAGTGTCCCTGTCACGCCCCGCCCCGGGATATACCCACCCCGACCACGGGACGCGAGGAAAACCTGTTCTACACTAACACAACATAACCAACATGCTCCCAACCATCACAATCTAATCAATAATAAAATCATTACATTCATCCTGACATATAATCACAATTTAAACCAATATGCTCAAAGTCATATTCACCAACTCATTACAAGACAATCCAATAATTTATTACAACATTCGGGTTTCAATAACATGAATCAAATTAATAGTTAATCTCAATAATCCCAACATCAATACAAATTTCAAATGAATTAAATGGAAAAAGATAAATTGAAATCCATGATGAATCCTCCAATGACCTCAAGCTCGGGCGTCACCACCTGATGAACCTGCAAAAGTAGGGGTGAGCAAAAAGCCCAGTAGGCGACTATCTAACGCCACACAAGAAACTAACTAATAACCAACATAATTAAGCAATGTAATCTGGCACCTAAGTCTTAGCTCAAGGGAAGTCACAACCTAAGCCCAAGCTCGCAATCGACCCATCGCTCTCCATCACGGTCCGGGCGACTACCCTGCCAACCGTGGGCACAGCTCGCTCTCCACCACAGTCCGGGACATTACCCTGTCAACTGTGGGCACAGCTAGACTGGCGTCGACCAGCAGACATTAGGCTACCTCCCAATAGCCACTAAGACTAAGGTTCCAGAGGATCAAGCAATCCTCGATCAATAACAATTTTAATTTAATAATCATTCTCGTAACACCCCAATCGCTCACGGGGACCACATCCACCCGTAGCCTCCATCGCAAGTTCCTAGACCCGACCCCGGCCTAGACTCATCTAGAGCCGAGTTACTCGAAACCTCGGGTTGGTGACTTCCTCAATCACCCCAACCTATTCATGCAGTACACTCTTATACAAGACATTAATAAACGTTCAACAATCCGAGCAATACATAATAGCTGGCGTACCAAACATAACCATATTACCATAAACACATACAACCATGAGCTTCACGAGAGTTATCTTCATCCACATATAAATAAACAATTCCACATAGCATTAATGGCACAATAATAATTAGTCATATATCTGGCACATCACAGACAACCACAAGACAGCCACAAGCCTTCAACAAGGAAAATGATCAAACAAAAATCAAAATTCAATCAACAACCTGTTCAGTCACCTACACACTAATAGGAAATACTACAATTTGATCAAAATAGCAGAGCTGCCACCATGAGCATCACATGAGATATTTTATCTACACATCATCCACAATTTATGGCAATTATCATAGTTAGTTTCAGGTATGCATCGGGATAGTCCACCTACCTCAAATAACAGAGAAGATAAGCTAAAGCAACTCCCACAGGCACCAGCTCCAAGCAATTACACCTTAGCTTCCTCTATTGCCATCAAAGAATACATCCTATTCAATTACATAAATAACCCATAAGATGTACAAACATCCAAAATCGAGCCAAATGCACTGGTGTATTAAAGCTTCGATTGATTTAGCCATGAATCAGACGGAGAGGAAAATAAACCCACTGGTTGTGGATCACACCGGGAGCTAATGCACTTAAGGATACTAGTAGACAGGGAAGAACTCCTGACCAAGGACCCAACGAAGCCATTCAAGCAAAAAGTGATAATTGCATCCACAAACCTCATGCTAACCTCAAGCTTGCTCACGGAAATATGCAACTCAACAGCTTTCAAGGGTTAGGAAATAAAACAGAACCAGGGAGGACCAAAGTTCAATCTCAGCCAAAGCTACCACGACAAAGAAGCAAACCAACAAACGCCTTGCATGCATACTCAGAAGACAACCGATTTCAAAAGAAAAGATGGCAGCAAGCATCCAACCGACAAACCCAAGAAAAAAATAGAGCAGATGCAAAAAATGGCAAGTTAACTGCACTAAAATCCATCAAAAGCTATAGCTTCAAACAATGTCAGCGATGAGAAGGAAAGAACACCAACCATCAGAGCTACGAGATCCCCAATTCCCCAAACAAATCCAAAACCAACAAGAGCACACCCAACCCAGCAAACCAACTCGAAAACCAACTATATCAAACAGAGCATAGCCTTGAATCCCAACCATAACCATCAATCTACTCCACAGCAGCTAAGAGAATATGAAGGCAAACCGAGACAAGGGAGACCAACAGAGCATGTCATGGCATAGTATCGGAACCCATCAAAACCAGAGAAGAGATCTCACCAGAAAACGCATCGACAACCACAAGAACAGGGGAGAGAACTAGACCTAAAAGAATCAAACATCTCACAACAATCCGATCAAAAACATAACCCAATCATCCATAGATCCACACCAACAAATCGATCAAATGAAACCCCAAACAAAACGATCAAGGGACGCCCGTCGGGGAAGAACACGACAAGGAGATGGAAGAACACGGCCAGGGAGAAAGAAAAAAATAGAGGAAGGGGAATGTTGGCCAACCTTCCGATGGCGAAGCGTCCCCTCCCTCCCTTATGAAGTAGCATTTGCATAAAAGTCCCCAATTTGCATATGGGTCCTCACAGTCCCTAATGGCCCCGACAAGCGCCACTACGCATCGCTTCCTGAGAAGGTAAGAAGACAAAGACTTCCACCGCAAGCGATACTCCAGGATGTCCAAAACATCCGGGATCCGGGACACCCCCTTCAATCAGTCCTCTATTGTCGAAAGATCTCCAACATCGTCTCTTAACCATAGCAGGTTCACCTCTCGAGATTTCGAAAGTACAAAAACGACACACGTCCTATTCCCTACTCACGCATCTCTAGCACGGGGGGAGATACACTGTCAGGCGATGGAACGGACAGCGTCGGTGTGCGTGCACACCTCCCCTTGAGGCATCATGACACAGCCGAAAACCAAAACACAACAGCAAACAACCTAACTAATGCACATCACACGCATTCGCAAGCAGCCATCCAAGGATGTTCTAAACCTAGAACTATCCCATTCCACACTCAAAATCTCAACCGCAAGCCTAATCCTATCCCTGAGATCTACAGCCTGCTCTGATACCAAACTGTCACACCCCGACCCAGAAAACCCATCCAGATCGAGGCGTGAGCCACCTAAACCTGTTTACATCATCAATTGGGGCACAAATATATAACTGCTATGAATTTAAATAATGTAATCCTCAATTTCATAAAAATTTCGACAGCATCCCCTTTATAATTATAGCACAAGAAACCTGTACAATTTACAATTTTAACTTATACAATGGCACAACCGCAAATTACTAATTATTATATTTCTCAAATGTCTACATGAAAGAATATTATATTTCTCAAATACAACTGAATTAATGATCATACAATTATGTCCTCGAATACATCAGTTTGTACATCATTGATTAAGACTGTAAATTTTCTGAAGAAGAACTCCTTAAAGCTCCAAGTCCTCGATCACCTCGAAATATCACGCCATCTTCTAGAAGAACACCTGAAAGGAGGAACTAGGCATTGTGTCGCATAACATCAAGTGAGAACAGAGCATGGCAGCAGGGGAGGGAAAAGCAAAGCTTTCATCAACAAACCAGACAAGCATGACATCGGAAGCCATGAAAAACATCAGAGAAGCACGGAAAAATATGGTAGCATGCACCTCGACGAAAAACAACAGAGGGAGGAAAAAAACTTCAACTAGAATTCAGGAACCCAAACAGCATGCATCAATCCACGGAACCGCAAGAGGAAAACCAGGAAATCCAAGAACAAAGCATCAAGCCAGCCCTATTGTAGTCTAGTAGAGCCTAATCAAGAGATTAGATCAAACCCTACTTCTGGATCACGCGAAACCTCCTTCTTCGATCGTCGACGCCGTCACCGTCGGTCCCCTCTAAGCACGGCCGTCATCTCTCTCTCTGGCGTCGTCGCCAAGCTCCGTCTTCGCAGTCGACGGGAGGGACCCGACCGTCGCTTTCTCCTCCAACCGCGGCTGTCGTATCTAGGATCTCTGCCCATCGCCGCTTCGCCCAGTCACCAGGCTCGTCGTCGCTGAAGAAGAAGGCCTCGCCGCCGTCGTCGATGTCCGCCTAGCTCTCCGTCATGGTCACCGCAGCCAAGACCTCCGAGCTCGCCATCGACGCTGCCCTCTCTCTCTCTCTCTCTCTCTCGATCTCTCTCTCTCAAACTCGGCTGAAGCCCTAACGGGAGATGGGTTAAGTGGAGGCTTAAGTACTAATGGCTTAAGATTAGATCCTGGCCGTCCAATCGGCCAGATCTGATCCCATAAGCTCAAACCTTGATCTAATCAAGATCTTCCGGTCTAGGATTCCCCTGATGATCTAATCAAGTACATACATCACCACATGCCTGTGTGTGCACAACGCGTGTGTGAAACCAACTCCGCCAAGGGTAATTTACTGAATTAACCCCGGAGTCGCAACGATCGAAAGAGATCGCGAAGCAAGGCCAACCGAGCCAAACCAACCGAACCAGACCCTCTACCGACGCGGTCGAACCAGGTTGGAGGTACGGGTCCTCATAGTCCAACTATATTTTGCATATCGATTTAAAATCCTTTAAGGGTTGTTACACCACTAAAATAGAGACGAGACTCTGATACCAATTGAAAGTCCAAGAGGGGGTTGATTTGGACCTTTAATGAAAAATTGATAAGAGGAAAACCTAGGTAGGAGGAGTCTAAGAACTCATTGATTACGCCCAAAAAGATATCACAGCGGTCGTAGTAGTAAAGCCTAAGAGGGTGGTCATATCCACAGAGAGACAGTCGATGCATGGATCGACCGTTAATGAATGATGGATAATGCATGGATCGACCGTGGACCATATTTATTCTTTTAAATAATAGTTTGAATATTGGCTTGGATGGAATATGTTTTTGAACTGTTCAGGTCGACAGACGATGCATAGATCGACTGCGAAACTTGAGGATAAAGTTTGAAGAATGAAGGTCAATCCAACTATCGACCCTGGATGCTTTATTTCCTCATAGAGAAGTACGGTCAATGTGGTGGTTTATGCATAGATCGATCGTGAAGAAGGAAGGCTTGTTTTTGAACGTGATGACTGAAACGACGGTTGATGCGTGAATCGACAGCCAGTGTGCGCAGAGTTAAAAATAGTACCGTTGGGAAATTACAGGGAGCCGTTGAAGGCTATTTTTGGACGGGTTGAAGGTCTAGTATAAGCAACTTTGAGATGTAAACTTACCCTTTACCTATTGCTATTATTTGTGAAGATTTGGGCAAATTTAATCTTCATTTTTATTACCACTTGAAAGCTTCGATCTTTGTAAACCTTCTTCAATTATGAAGAAGAACTTCATGAGAGATCCTGAAATTGCTTGGAGTCGATTGCAAAGTTACTAAATACCCAGAAACTTAGAGGAACGCTTATAAGGGTTTTGCAAGTAGCGGAGCTTTAAGGAGAACCATGAGCGAAGTGGACGTAAAGCAAGAGTTGGGTCGAACCACTATAAAACTCAGTGCAATCCTTCTAACTCTCCTCTCATCCTATCCTTACTTGTTTTATTAGCTCTTCATTTCATTTGCAAGCATACAAGTTATAGACTCCTCCTAACAAGGTTTTCATCTATCGCATTACCGAAAAGACTCCAATTCACCCCCCATCTTGGACTTTCAATTGGTATCAGAGCCTGATCTCTATTTGGAGGTTTAACAAGCCTAAAGGATCCAAAATTCAATATAGAAATCATGGAAGGTCAAGCCACCAATAGTTCACCCTACTTGAATGGATAAAATTATATATATTGGAAGACAAAAATGGAGATATTCATCCAATCGAATGACAATGAAGCATGGATGGTGATCGAGGATGGTTCCTTCATCCCCATGATGACTCATGAGGGTAAACAAGTTCTTAAAGTTAAGAGTGAATAAAGCTCAATCGATTTAAGAAACTTGCAAACAAATGCCAATGCCAAAAGTTTTCTGTTTTGTGTCCTTAGCCCTAGTGAATTCAATAGAGTCTCGACATGCAAATTGGCAAAAGAAATATGAAATAAACTTGAAGTTACTTATAATGGAACATGTCATGCCCCGCCCTGAGATATACCAATCTCGACCACATGATGTGAGGGAAACTGTTCAACCCAAATATAACATGTACAAACTATTCCTTGGACACCCAACCACTTTCTCAATTAAAACCATTATTTACTCAACATGTATCCATAAGAGGGAATCGATTCAATTCAATGTGAATTAAATTAGTTAAAAATAATACAATAATTAATTACAATTCCCCGGATTCAAATACATAACTTGAATTGAAATAATCCCAATAGATTCAATATCCCTACAATCTTCAATTGAAATTAAATAAACACAATAAAATGGAAATAAGTCTAAATCCTCCAATATCCTCAAGCTTGGGCGTCGCCACCTGATAGACCTGTAGAAGAAGATGGGTCTGCAAACACAACCTGAGTAGGGGTGCCTAAAAACATAGTAGGTGACTAACTAATGGCACACAAGAAACTAATTAATATAAATAAACAATATAATCTTACACCCAAGTTTTAGCTCAAGGGAAGTCCTAACCTAAGCCCAAGCTCGCAATCGACCCATCGCTCTCCAGCATGGTCCGGGAGACTACCCTGCCAACCGTGGGCTTAGTTGAACTGATGTCGACTGACAAACATTAGGCTGCCTCCCAATAGCCACTAAGACTTAGGTTCCAGATTTCCAATCATTACTCGAAGCAATAACAACCTTATAACTATTCTCATAGAAGCCTCGACTGATCACGGGGACCCACATCCACCCATAACCTTGATCACAGGCATCTAGACCCAACCCCGGCCTAGACTCATCTAGATCTGAGCTATTCGAGAATCTTGGATCGGTGATTTACTCAATCTCCACAACCAATCCATGTTATGCATTCAAATCCAAGATTTTATATGAACATAATAAGGCATTAGTCTACTTGCACCACTCAACCCAAAACAACATAGCATGTGAACCAGACATAATCATTTTATAACAACATATAACTACAACCCATAGGCATCAAAAGAATATATTTATCTACATGACATTCATGCATTATGGTAGTTCACTTACCTCAAAGATGATAGAAAGACAATAAGCTCCCCAAAAGCCACCAGGTCCAAGTCCACACAAGACTACAACCTCTCAGATACCTCTGCTACTCTACAAGAAGACATCCTAATAGTTAAGAGAATACTAGCTCGCAACACCAAGTGAAGTCAGCTCTACTAAAGCAAAACCCATAGAAGCTGCCAACAGAAAAAAAACAAGCAAGGGAAGGGAAGCATGAATTGATTACTCATACTAAACCAAAATCAAAAGGGTATGCACAATTGCTGTAAGGCTAGGTAACTGTGAGGATCTGTACCTTTATATCTGGTTCGACCGCGTAGGTCAGGCCCGCAGGTTCGGTTGAGTTTGTTTCATGTCGAGCGCGATCGGGTGATCGCATTGCAATCTTAAGACCCCAAGGGCAATTTGGTAAATTATGCATTGTCGGTCGGTTTCACACATGCATGGTGCACACACTACCCCTCTATTTTTTTGATGTTGTACATGTTTGCTTGAACCCTAGGCTGGCTTGGGGTCGAAGGACTCGAGCCTGGGTGTGAGGGCTTGCCCTTTTGGGGCAGCTATCAGCCCTGGACGATCGATCGGCTATGAGGGCGAGCAATCAGCCATGTAGCATGTCGGTTTGGACCCCAGTACTAGCAGTGTCATCGACCCTACCCTCAGCAGCAGCAACAACAGCAGCCCAGGCAGGGAGGCCCACTTCCTATCACAGTCAGGCCTCAAGGGCAGACACCTATGGGAGGAGGCTAGAGTCAGCAGTTTGTCCCTCTCGTGTGTTACGAGTGCCATGTCACACCCCGACCCAGAAAATTCATCCAGATTAGGGCGTGAGCCACCTAAACTTGCTTACATTGTCAATTGGCGCAACATGTGAGGACCTGTTCTTCTAACATGGCTCGACCTCGTAGGTCAAGGGCCGTTTCCTATTGGTTTGGTTCCGCGTCGAGTACGATCAGTTGATCGTATGGCGGTTTTTGATCACAGGGGCAATTTGGTAAAATTTCTCCCCGGCGATCGGTTTTGCACCCGCGTTGCACACACTACCTTAGATTGATGTATGTGATTGATTAGGACCTTAAGGGTGCTTCCGATCGGAAAATCGGAGCTCGATCCGGAGAGATCGAATCGGACGGCCGAGATCGGTCTTGATCTCTATAAATAGCCCTTTCTTTTCTCTCTCTTCTCTTTCTTTTCTCTTCTGTCCTTGGCTGCCGACTGAAGCTTGGTCTACGGCTTTTCGGCGCGGATCCGCGTGGATCGGAGGCGAGGGATTCATAGATCGCTTGCTTGTTGCTACATGTAGGTGTTTCTACACAATTCTGGTGAATTGGTAACCCTAGGATCACTTTTATTTGATTTGTTGCTATTGTGTTTGTTGGAATACTTTTCTTTTCTGTATTCTAGTTCCTTGCTATGTTTAGAAGCTAGCCATGATTTCATTTCTGTATTCTTTCGGAGGGATTCAATATTTTTGTCGGTTTTTCGACGAGGTTGGACTCAGATATGATATTTCATGATTTGAGTTTGGTTTTTAATGCATGAATGAATTCTCCACCATCAAGCCCACCTTCCTGCAAAGTTTGAATGGATTCCATCACCGTTTAATAGATCAAATCCCACAAATTGAATTTTCATCAGTTTTGTCGGCTTTCGGGAGATCTGTTTGATTTCCGGGGATTTGATTATCTGAAGTTTGTTTTCTTAGTGTAATTAGATTCCCTACTTCCAATTGCACACCTCAGTCAAGTTTGGTTTGATTTCGATATGTTTTGATAGATCGAATCCAATCATTATTCATATATGTTGTCGGTGCAAGAAGGATCGAATCAAGATCGATCTTCTTGTTTCCACGTCGGTTTCTGACTTTGAAGGATCGATCGATCTCTTCCTTTGATAGAGGGAGCACATAAGGAAGATCGATCTTCATGGTATGAAGATCGATCTCTTCTTTCCCAGATAGAACCTTGTTTTGGGAAGGAATGGTCTTCATGGCATGAAGATCGATCTCTTCTTTCCCAGGCAGAGGACTCCCTTAAAGAAGATCGATCTTCCCTTGGGTGAAGATCGTTCTCTTCCTTAAGGCAGAGAACACTCATATAGAAGATCAATCTTCTTGGGTAAGAAGATCGATCTCTTATATGCTGTTTGATACTATTGATTCAGTTTTCGACAGTTTCGATTTCTTTTCAACCCGGTTTTCTCGTGTGGCTTTCCCAATTGTGGTTAATGATTATTATAATATTTTAATCGGGATTTCGATGGGTTTATCTCAGATTAGACCGTTATTTATGTTTCGGATCGGTTTACCGATTTCTACCGATTTTCAAGCAGTTTCTCGTTAAAGCATGCTATACCTATATAGATATAGTTTGTGATTGCTTATCACTTTATGGGTAACCGGGAGGGTGATGACTTCCGTGAATGTTTTGTAAATGGGCTGAAGGTGTGCCCTGCATGCTTAGTATAGATTTACTGCTTTGATTAATAGCCCCGCTGATAGCCGGCGTGTGTCGGGGGCATAACCCGTTGTACTGGTAGATTATATATCTTGTTGTATGGTTTGGCCCGGGTTGTATCCCCTTGTAGCAAATTTTGGTTGTTGGCTGTGGACGCCGTTGTAATGCCGAAATTGGCTCTGTTACTTGTGGGCCAGTTACCCATGGGTAACTGTGGAACCTTAATCTGTCAGGTGTTGGGGTGTACTGAAGGCTATTGTATATCTACTTTATCATTGCTTTGTTAGTTAGATCTTCATTACTTTAGACCCTTGCTATGCTCACCCTTTGGCTAGCTTCAAGCTATGCCCAGCCCTGCATAATTGATGTCAGCTTGTTGCATGCTTATATCTCTTTATTTGTGCCTGAGCATTGCATGCATCTTGTTTGCATTAGAGCATAAGGTTAGGGTGTGGGTGAATAGGGTCTTCGCCGATCCGAGGCTTTCGGGTAGCTAGGATCTAACTCTAGGACCATGGCTAGGTAGCAAGGACTATGGCGTGATTATAATGCTAAATCTCTGTATTCTTGAGGATGGGTCTAGTTGGCTACTATCTGTTGTTTGAGGTGTAGAGGTTGCCCAGAGTTCTAGTCTCATGCTCAATATCCGTGTTAAGGAAAGTTACGTGCCACTTTGTGTCCTACGCCCTGTTCTTTCAGCGCTAGGGCGCTTGGTTGTTGTGAGGGACAACTGTTAACAGTGGAGGTCACATGCCGTGTGCCCTGGGGTAGGCGGTGGACGTAACGTGAGTTTCCCTTAGAGATGAGACAGAACCCGGGATTTTGTAGTTTTCCCTTTTTCCTGTGAGACGAAGAGTAGAGTAGAACTCTACTGAGCTTTGTTGGTCACTCCTACCCGGGTTGCGTTTGCAGGTGCAGGCGTCGGCTCTTCCTCAGTAGTTCCAGCTGGATCAGGTCTTGGCGGCGCGTTGACTTCCGGAGGCGTTTGAGGTCGAAGAGGGACAAATGTACATTTTTTGGCAGCTTTTGGTTTATAGTTAACTTTGAGGATGATGTACTTAACGTTTAATATATTAAATCTTGTTTCCTTTTTTAATTGAGTTTTATTCCGCAATATAATATTTAGTTTCACCTTCATGCCCTTGGAAGTCTTTAAGTTCAAATTAATTCTGCTTTGTGTATTATCGCGACGTATCGGATGTAAATAGTGTAGGTTTCCCTCACGTCCCGATCCGGATGGATTTTCTAGGTCGGGGCATGACACAACAAGTATATATCTGCTACAAGTTTGACAATTTAATCCTGAGGGCAGAAATGTAAATTTTACAACTAATCTAACTATTACAAGCCCAAATTAAACATTTAAAGAAAACATCCATTCTCATTAACTGAAATTTAGAGTTATACAATTTGTCCTCAAAATAAGTAATAAAAGATCAGAAGTACAAGTTCCCACTACAGAGTGACATCAAAATAAATACAAATAATGAAAAAGAAGCCCTCAATTCTACCAACAACCTCAAGGTCAGCTCAAAGTGGAAGCGCCTCTAAAAGCTGATCTGCCCGTAGGTACTGCAGCGAAAAGAGCGACGCTTGCACTTGCAAAACACAACCCAGGTAGGGTGAGCATTAAGCCCAGTAGGGTTCTACTTTACGACACACTCAATGAAAGGTAAACTGCAACTGTATCAACTTCCATCAAGTCTAGATTATGCGATGAAGCTAACCCTAGCCTCGTCGATTACTGCTCCTTTCCAGGTCCCACCCTCACCCAACAACAACAAGGGGAAACAACACGACTGCGGGCTCCTGTCCAGGTTCCACCCTGCCCAGTCTCAATACCACCATCCCTCGTGGGGATATAAGTCAGGGATATTGACATCCATATCTAGCACTTGAAGCGAAAGTCGACACGACCTCTATACCTCAATATCACAGTTCAGATGAACATATCTATATAGTAACCTCAATCAACGCAAGATCATAACAACCCAATCTCGCCCTAGTCCTTCTACCCATTCCTCAGTCCTAAAGGTAGATCCGAACTACCCGAGTCATCGGATCGGTGATTGAGCCTATCGCCTACACCTAGCCTCAATGCTTCTAATGCATACAACATGCATGAGCCTATTCAAGCAACTAGACCTAGGTGTCTCTACATGCCAAATCATTAAACAATAGTCCAACATGCTGAGGCAACATGATAACGAGCTAAAAAAGAGAATAATTAAACATACATAGCCACCAATGAACATCAAGAGACAATAATTAAACATACATAAACTATCAACATACATCACGAGACAATACTTATTTGATCATACCTAACATCATTCAACCATCGAAACCATGCATAATATCATTCCACACACACAGGACACACCTTTGGTCCATTTAATCTAAACATTACCAAGGGGCATTACTCCATTGGTTAACCCATCAATAGAATAGAAACGGGTACACCGCCGACCCTAGGCATAACTACACTATACATTCCCGCGGGTCATCACCCCCCTCGATTAACCACAAAAAAATATAATTAATTGGTGTTTACACCAAATATGTGAAACTTGTTGATCGGTATACCACCATCATTAGATTTAATGCATGAACACCATTTTACGTCAGTTATGATCAGTTATGTTTGGTTATGCATTTCTGATGATTTTTTTTTACCCCTATGATAATCGGTACGCTACCATAATCGCCCACCTCGCCACCGACACCCTCCACTACAACCCCTCTGACCTATCTAGCTGGATCAACTCCCCCCCTCTCCTCCCCTTCCCTCCTTTGCCACCGGTGACCGCGACCACAGTCCTGGACTTCATCATGACCCATCACCTTCTCCGCCTCTAGCATCATCTGTGGCTCCTCCCCTCCGCTCCATCTTCTTTCCAACCTCTCCGAGGTCACCCTTCACCGACGCCGTCCTTCCGACCATTGGAGACCTCATTCGAGCTCGACCATCACCGAGATCCATCGCCTCCTCCACTGCGGAAGCTACCCCTACCGCTCCTCTCCACCCCGCTCCTTGTCGACCCCATCCAAGCTATTTCCCTTGTTGTCCGTCGCCTCATGGAGCCCCGTCGACCACATCTCTGATCTACTCTCATCCCTCTCGCCAACGATGCTGCCATCAACCAACGCCAAGCTCCGCCAGCTTTCGTCACTGCCGATCATGCCCTTGGTCAACTGGCTCTTCATTCCGTCGCCGTCGAAGCTTAACTACAACCCCAGTGAAGCCTTAGCTCCGACGGAACCCCCATAAATTCTCAATCCGGCCACCGCCATCCTCCCTCTCCTTCTCCATTGAAGCCATGGCCTATACCTTTAAGCACTACCGCCGCCAACCTCTCCGGATGCACCTTCTCCATCGTCGATCTCCTTGATCCGCTCCGGTAGATGAAATCCCCATGCTTCTACAACCTCTCCTCCATCTCCTCCGATGTCCTATCGGCCTTCCTTGACAGCGATCAAGCTCCTGCAAGGCTTCGAACACCAGATTTGACTTGTATTCTTCTCCATACATGTGAGGACCCGTCCCTCTACTCCTGTGGCTCGTCGTGGATCGCAAGGGCAATTTAGTAAATTGCGCCTTGTCGGCTAGTTTCACACCCACGTGTGCACACACTGACCATGTTTGTGGTAATATTTGGTTAGAATGGTTAGTGGGACCCGGGATCGAAAGATCCGGGCTTGGGCTTGAGTTCTTATCCAAGTCTAGCTTTTTGGACAAATCGGATCGATCTTCTCTAGCTAAGAGATCGATCTTCTTGTGCCAGAAAGTCAAGCTGAGTTCGTCATGAGAGATCGATCTTTTTTGAGAAGAGATTGATCCCTCATAGGTCGGTTCGTCCGCCTATAAAGCGGACTCGGCGGATTTCCTTGAATCCTTTTGAAATTCGTGGATCTGGAGCTCAAATCTGCCGATTTTGAAGGAGTTTAAGGAAGATCCAAGGCCTAGCAGCTTAGATTGAAGCTGCTATTGTATAGGTAGGGATCCTACCTACATATTTTTGGGGTTTTGGAAGTTTTTCCGATTTGATTATGTTCTTTTGCTTAGATATGTAGATATACATGTTGGTTTTCCATGATTTCACTGGTTTTGGACTCGTGGTCCCTTGATCTACCAGATCCCAGAGTTTTAGGGGGTTTGGTAGCGTTTTCAGGCGGTATTTCTCGCCGTCCGGTCGCCGGAGAACCCATTCGAATCGATCTCCTTTGAGGAGAGATTGATCCCTCTGGGTTGGTCATGCTGCGCTCGATGAAGGATCGATCCTCTGCTTGGAGAAGATCGATCCTGGGTCTTGGGTAGCATGGTTACCCTGCGTCGCGAGGAGGATCGATCTTCCTGGGAGGAAGGATCAAACTTCTTTAGCTCGACAGTGAGGGAAGGCTCACTGTTACTTAAAAGACCTTTAGTAGCAGTGAGGATTTTTCATGGCTTTTGTCCGCGGGGCTTGGTATGCCGGTTTTCCTTACCGCTTTATACATTGTACATATGTTTAAGCATGTTAGCCCTATAATAGGTGCAGTGATGAACCGGGGGAGTGATGACTCCCAGGATGTTTAGAATAAACGGGCGGGTAGGCCTACAGCTTTCCTTAGCCTTGCATGCCGGCGTGCGCCGAGGGCTTATTCCGTGATATCTGTGAGCTGTTGTTTGCGGGGTTGCTTCCCAATGCAGGTGCCGTGCTGGACTGCTGACAATTGGTGGTGGTACCACTGTAGCAGCTCCTAGACCTTTCTTACATGTTCACCACCCCCGACCGACAGGGTGCCGTGCCCAGACCTTGTTATTTATATCATCACATACTGTTGCATGCTTGCATTGTGTTGTGCATTAGTTGCATCTGTGTAGGGCGTTGGCGATGGGTTGTTCGCCGATCCGGGGCTTTCGGGTAGGAGAGGACGGCGGTGCTTAGTCTTCGGATCTGGCCGGAGGAGAGTCACGGCGGTGAGGGGTCCTTGGATATGATGGTGGATGGTGATGGAGACGTCGGGTGTGGTGGTGCTGAGTAGGGGGGGGGGGGTCGTCAGTTCTTATGAGGGTTGGAGCCCATGGAGGATCCTGACGAGGCCACGGTGGTTGGGGGGGTCTAGAGGAGGAAGGATGAGAGAAGCTGGGGACAACGTCGGTTCTTGATGAGTACATGAAAGTACACTCTGAACAGTCTTATAATCATCTCAATTGCTAGATTGTCACTCTTAATCAACCTCTTTAGTACTATTTTTATATTTATATGTTTCTTCATATAGTTGTTTGGAAAATGCAGGAAATTGGAGCTAAAACAAGATGAAAAGATTACATGGGTCAACTTCAAATATTAAATTGTACCTATTCATGAAGAACCAGATGATATGTCATACATGATTGGAAAGCTCTTCAAGTCTAATTTCTAGAAAATTTTATGGTTCGTGATTCTGAGTTTCCTAGAAGAAGTTACGGTATTTTTAGTACCAATGGCGTAGTTTGAATGACAAAAGAGAAAATACGTAGGAAAGATGATCGATCTTTTTCTCCTATAATGATCGATCATTTATTCACCCAGAGATGATAGAGAGCCATGTTTAAAAGGATCGATCTTCTTCCCCTATAATGATCGATCATTTATTCACGAGGATATGACAGAGATATATGTTTACTCAGATCGATCTTTTCCCTTGAAATGATCGATCATCTTCGCAATTGAGAAAATTGGGAAAATCGACGATGCAATTGATCGATCATTTGCTTTCAAATGATTGATCATGCTCGGGGTGTGACACTTCTATGGGATGAAATGATCGATCATCTTCCCTTATGATGATCGATCATTATACGGCGGCTGAGCAAAATCAAGGGTGCAGATCTATTCTGAGTGGGAATCTTTTTGAGGCTATAAATAGGCAACTTAGGGCTATTCAAAGAGAGCTTTTTTGAGGACTTCTTGGAGCTTTTTGAAGACTTTTCTGGAGGAGGAAGGAGATCAATCCACCATCCATGGACGAGTAATCTTCGGGCATGACGGATGGATGACTATGCAAGGACGAGGGTTTCTTTCTCTATCATTGGTTCATGTTTTAATATTCAATGTTTAAACTCTATATATGTATTGGATCTTCATAGATGGTTATGTGGTTGAACATTATTATAAATCCAGTCATGCTTTTTTTATGATATTGTTATCCCATAGTTATCTCTCTTCATTCTCCTATCTAGTCTCGTGAAATCTTTGCTATGCATTGCGCGTAGTGACAGCTGGTATTGTGTATTCTTAGGCATCTAGTAAGACAAGGTTAGGGCTTCGTCCCATGAAACTTTTGTCGCACGTTGTCTGTAGTGATAGCCGGTATCGTGTATTCTTAGGTTCTGATAGGACGGAGTTAGGGTTACAACGAGAAGAACCAAAAATAGTGTTGCGCCCCGACCCATGAAAGTCCAACAGGACCGGGGACGGGAACCGAAACCCAACCAATTGCGGAAAAATATAGCGAGGGTTCCCTCTAACCTATTGGTCTCCCTAAGCAATTCATTAAGCACTCTCAATTAACAATTCTAATATCAACAGAAACTTCAAACTCAAAGATTACAATTCCCAGAGTACAAGTCTACAAAACCTCGAAGATGAGAAATTAGTTACAAACATTTATACACTCCCGTAAGAGACTAACTAAACAAATTTCTGAAGGCAGAAGATCACCATTCCTCAAACTCCGCCAGGCGCCGCCGCACAGCTGACCAACTGCCCGGTAGGGGCCACCGAAGAGGATCTAACGCCTGCACCTACAAAACGCAGCCCAAGTAGGAGTGAGCAACTAAGCTCAGCATGGAAACACAACAGTGTCACCATCTAGCAAGGTCTGGGTGTACACAGGGGTCCCATAACCCTACTGCATGTTCCCGAGGACTCCTGTCCAGGTCCCATCCTCAGGAAGATAGGAAACCAACACTGTCGTCTCACCAGCAGAAAACCGACACTGCTAGACGGGAACCAACACCGTTGAGTAGGCACACCCTCTACTCAACGGACATGAGAACCAGACATCGGCTGCACCTCAGAACCCGGCTCGAGGCCGACACGACCTCTAAAACATCATCGATCAATAGGTGTTCAAGTCATCTAGGCCTATCATCGAAATCGACTGAACACCACCATTCAAACCTGGACCAAGCTACCCAACCCCGGTCCTAAGGCTAAATCCAAGCTTCCAAGCCTCGGGACGGCGATACCATAGATCACCCACGCCCTAACCTTATGCAGCTAATGCACAACCAGTTGCATGCTATGAACACACGTAGGAAAGCAGATAAGCATGCAACATATGTGATGATTAATTTAACAAGGTCTGGGCTCGACACCTTGCCGGCCCCGGGGTGGTGAACAAATAATACAAGCCAAGAGACTGCTGCAGTTGTGACCCCACCAACTACAACCAGTCCACAAAAAGACAGCATACTATGTTACGAGCCAAATCAGAGCTAAACCCGATCCAAGCCCAAGCATGGGTGGACCCACGTTGGGACCCACGTCCATAGCCAAGCCAGCCTAAGCTGGTTACTTCTTTAGTTAGTTCTTACTTGCTTTCCTAGTTGATTTCCTAGTTTGAGTCCAGATTATGCTTTGCATTATTAGTTCCTATTTTGAGTCCAGGTTGTTAGGAAGTTTGAGTTATGATTGAGTCTTAGTAGGAAAGGTTGTTTACTTGCTGATTTCAGCAAGGTATTTCTCTAGTTGGAGTAGGACTCTCTTGAGACCTCTATAAAAGGACCTCCCTAGCTTGTATTAGTTTTATGCATTGAAGAATAAAATTAGTAGTTAAAGTAGGATATCTTAGGAGTAGCCAAAACTTAATATTCCACCATCACCAGCCCTTCCCACGTTTCTCTCTCTACCGTTGGCCTTCTCCACCAGTCAGCCACCACCAACCACCGCCGTCGTCCGCCGCTATCAGCCACCTCTCACGTCTCCATCCCCGACGTCCTCCTTGACCGCTGCCCCTCTTCTTCCACCTTCCTTGGCTTGGATCTCCAAGAGTAACCAGCCAACCCTAAGAGGATCTGCAAGGTATCCTCTTCTCTTCCGTCTCCCTCCTCCAGTCTTCATCTTCCTCGTCGAATACCTAGGGTCCTCCTCCTAAAACCCTAAATGTATCTCTTGACCTAGCCATAGATTTGGCTAAGGAGAGACTGAGACAAGGAAAGAGACCAGGTACCCGTACCTACGAGAAGGCTCGGCGTAACAACTTGGTACCAGAGCTCCATTCCGTCGGCTGTGCTGCCCAAAGCCTTCCAAAAGCTGCGCTGATGGCAGGAGATACCACCGTAAGTGCTTCCATGGAGCGGGACCTTTCCGTAACCAGAGAAGAGATCGACGGTATCAAGGGATCGCTGCTGTCCCTTCAGACTTCGCAGCATGAGACGCAAGCCTTGATCCTCGGGATCTCGGAGAGGATGGCGTTCATGGCCTTGCAGATGCAGAGACAGAGTCCAGGAACGGCGGGAGAGCAAGGTAACCCTAACTCTAATCCTAACCAGCCTCCTACCACAACTCCTAGTCCCCCTAGGACTCCTCATGAACCGGTCCCCATCCAGGAAGGATTCGGCCCTAGTCCCAACTACATCTTGGTTGGACCAGGTCCTACCCCTCCCACCCAACCGGCTCAACCAGCCCACACCACACCCCTGGCCGGCCCCACCACCTTCCCACCACCACCTGGCTCCACTATCCTTCCACCTCCACCACATCAGCCTCTATAGCCAACCTATCACCCCCTCCATACCAGCAGCCTGCGCCCCCTCTATATGTCCCCTACAACCCAGCTCCTGCACCACCCCATTACTACCCTCCTCACACCCCACCTGCATATGAACAACCCCATGAGCCAATCCGTGAGCAACCCTTTGCTGCCCGAATTCCCCGCATGGACTTCCCCCGCTATGATGGAGCTACAGATCCTACTCACTGGATTCTCAAGGCGGAGCAGTTCTTCTCTTACCACCCTATCCATGAACGAGAGAAGGTCCGTTACGCCGCCTATCACTTCGATGGAGATGCCCAAACATGGTACCAGCTGTCTAAGGATACGGATGAGTGCGCAACATGGCATACCTTCCAGCATGCCTTGCACTTGCGCTATGGACCAACGACCTACGAGGACCCCATCGGCGAACTCACTCAGATTCAGCAAGATGACTCAGTCCGAGACTACCAGATTCGGTTCGACCGAGGTCTAGGTCGTGTTCCACACTTGGCTCGGGATGTTGTACTGAGTCTCTTCATCAGCGGACTGAAGCCGGCCATCAGGTATGGCGTTCAGCTCGCTAGACCAGCCACCATAGCCGAGGCCATCAGCTACACCAAGACTCATGAGGGAAGCAGTACGCGATCCGGCATGCCACGGCAAGGACGACACCTGCACCTACCCGTCCAGCCCCTGCTAGCCAAGCCGCGCCCGCAAACTGGAGTTTGAGTGAGACTAGGACTCCTAATCCTACTCAAACTAGGACTCCTGGTCAGACTCAAACTATAGTCCGACCTCAACGGAGACAGCTATCCCTAGCTGAACTGCAACTACGAAGAGCACAAGGACTTTGCTTCCAATGTGACGAGCCCTATACACCGGGGCACCGCTGTAAGCAGCTGTTGAGCATTGAGATCATCAATGAGGAACCAGCCAGGGAAACCGAACCTAGACATCCGACCCCACCTGAAGATGAGTCAGGAGAAGATGATGTCACGGCTGAACCCGAACCCTACATCACCTTCCATGCTATGGTCGGGACCCCTACACCGCAGACCATTCGAGTGAGAGGATTCATAAACTCTGTTCCGATCATCTTACTCATTGATTCAGGGAGCACCCACAACTTCTTGGCGGACCATCTTGCAGAGAAGCTTGGTCTTACGCCCAGGACTGACACCGGATTCCATGTGACCGTGGCTAGTGGTGAACGCCTAGAGTCTCCAGGACGGTGTCCCAGGGTAGGCATCCATCTCCAGGGAGCTCTAGTCCATGTAGACTTCTTCCTCTTACCTCTACAGGGTTGTGATGCAGTCCTAGGTGCACAATGGTTATTGACCCTAGGAGACATCCAGATGAACCTCAAGGAACTTAAGGTGAGATTCCATCTCGGCGAGGAGCAGATCGAGTTACAAGGGATAAAGGTACCATCACCCTCCAGGATCTACTCAGAAGCCGCAACCCTACATAGCATCTGTAGGGGAGATCAGGGATGGCTCTGCATGTTGAAAAGCAGCCTGAACTCAGATCGTACAGAAGGCTCAACCGGGATCACCCTTGGAGGGAAATCTGAAGGGGACGTTCCCCTTGACCCTGCTCTGGCCGCGCTCTTGGAGCAATACACCGACCTCTTCGCTGAGCCAACCGGACTTCTTCCTGGCAGTGAGCATGACCATCACATACCATTGAAGTAAGGAGAAGGTCTTGTGAATGTACGGCCCTACAGGTACCCCCAATACCAGAAGACAGAGATAAAACAACAGGTGGTTGCCCTACTCAGGAATGGGGTCATACATACTTCATCCAGCCCCTACTCCTCACCGGTCCTACTAGTCAAGAAGCAGGATGGATCATGGCACATGTGCATCGATTACCGAGCTCTCAACAAAGCAACCATCAAAGATAAGTTCCCTATTCCCGTGATTGACGAGTTGCTGGATGAACTTCACAACGCAGCCATCTTCTCCAAGCTGGATCTTCGTTCCGGGTATCACTAGATCCAGATGTACCTGCCGGATGTTGAAAAGACCGCCTTCCGTACACACCATGGCCACTATGAGTTCCTCGTCATGCCGTTCGGGCTGACCAACACCCCCTCTACTTTCTAGGCATTGATGAACTCCATCTTTGAGCCCTTGCTCCGCAGGTTTGTCCTAGTCTTCTTCGATGATATACTAATCTACAGCCGGAGTACGCAGGAACATCTGGGTCACTTGTCCACCGTCTTCACCATCCTAACAGAGCATAAACTTCTCTTAAGGAAGGACAAGTGTCAATTCGGTAGGCGTCAAGTTCGCTACTTAGGCCATGTCGTCTCCCCGGCGTGGCCATGGATGCTAACAAGATCGCTGCCATGAGGAGTTGGCCGTCCCCTCTTACTGTCAAGGAGCTGCGCGGATTTCTTGGACTTACCGGCTACTATCGGAAGTTCGTACATCACTACGGAACCATTGCCAGACCATTGACGCAGCTGCTAAAGAAGGGTAACTTCCAATGGAACCTCGAGGCGAAACAACCTTTCCAGCAACTCAAGGAAGTCATGATGACCGGCCCTGTCCTAGCCTTGCCCGACTTCACCAAGCCCTTCATTGTATAGTGTGATGCCTCATCCTACGGCATTGGTGCAGTCCTCATGCAAGAGAAGAAGCCCATTGCCTACTTCAGCCAGGCGTTACCTCCTAGAGAACAAGGCAGATCAACATATGAGAAGGAGATGAGGGCATTAGCATTAGCTGTCCAGAAGTGGAGACCCTACTTGCTTGGTTCCAAGTTCATCGTTCGAACCGATCATAAAAGTCTCAAACACTTTTGGGAACAGACTGTGTCGACCTAAGCACAACAGAAATGGCTTGTAAAACTGCTGGGCTATGACTTTGACATTGAGTACAAGAAGGGTTCGGAAAATTCGGTTGCGGATGCCCTGTCCCGAGCACCACCACTTAGCCTTGAGGTCAAGGCTCGTTCAGAAGGGGAAGGGGATGTTACGAGCCAAATCAGAGCGAAGCCCGATCCAAGCCCAACCATGGGCGGACCCACGTTGGGACCCACGTCCATCGCCAAGCCAGCCTAAGCTAGTTACTTCTTTAGTTAGTTCTACTTGCTTTCCTAGTTGATTTCCTAGTTTGAGTCCAGATTATGCTTTGCTTTATTAGTTCCTATTTTGAGTCCAGGTTGTTAGGAAGTTTGAGTTATGATTGAGTCTTAGTAGGAAAGGTTGTTTACTTGCTGATTTCAGCAAGGTAGTTCTCTGGTTGGAGTAGGACTCTCTTGAGTCCTCTATAAAAGGACCTCCCTAGCTTGTATTAGTTTTATGCATTGAAGAATAAAGTTAGTAGCTAAAGTAGGATATCTTAGGAGTAGCCATAACTTAATATTCCACCATCACCAACCCTTCCAACGTTTCTCTCTCTACCGCTGGCCTTCTCCACCAGTCAGCCACCACCAACCACCGCCGTCGTCCGCCGCTATCAGCCACCTCTCACGTCTCCATCCCCGGCGTCCTCCTTGGCCGCTGCCCCTCTTCTTCCACCTTCCTTGGCTTGGATCTCCAAGACTAACCAACCAACCCCAAGAGGATCTGCAAGGTATCCTCTTCTCTTCCGTCTCCCTCCTCCAGTCTTCATCTTCCTCGTCGAATACCTAGGGTCCTCCTCCTAAAACCCTAAAGGTATCTCTCGACCTAGCCATAGATTTGACTGAGGAACTGAGACCAGGAAAGAGACCAGGTACCCGTGCCTACGAGAAGGCTCGGCATAACATACTATGGGAAGCAACCCCGACAAACAAGACTAATAGTACAACATGCTATCTACACATCCCGCGAGTTGTCACTCTCCCAGTTCACCATTACCGCTCATTATGGGGCTAACATGCTCAAGGGTATGTACCAGGTATAAAGTAGTAAAGAAAAACCGCATAACTGAAGCCATGCGGGTAAAAACCATTGAAAACACCTCCCTGTCACACAAAGGATCGATCATCTCCAGGGGTAATGATCGATCACCCTCGTGATGGGAAGGTTCAGTCCCTGTCAAGCCACAAGGGATCGATCTTCCCTCCAGGAAGATCGATCACCAAGCCAAAGGATCGATCCTCCATCCAGGAAGATCGATCACTTTCGTGACCAAGGACCTCGTCCATGCCGCGCAGCAAAAGATCGATCTTCTTCCATTAGAAGATCGATCATGCACGGGCCATGCATGACGCCCCAAGAATGATCGATCCTTCCTAAAAAAGGATCGATCCTGTTGGGTTCTCCGACGACCGATCGGCGAGAAATACCATCGAAAAACTCTACCAAATCCTACAAAACCTTGGGGTCTAGTAGTACGAAGAACCACGAATCCAAAACCGGTACTTATACTAAAAAAACAATGAGCATGCAAAGAGTTCTACTCAAATCAAACACAAACAAGCTCAAATTCACCAAAAACCGGAAAAATAGTAGGTAGGATCCCTACCTCGACTAGAGCAGCTTCAATCCCAGATGCTAAGCCAAAGATCGCCCCTCAATCTCTTCCAAATCCAACCAGATCTGAGCTAAGGAACGACAGATTTCAAAAGAGATTCAAGAAGGGGTTTGCCTCCGTTTTATAGACGGACGAACCACCTTATGAATGATCGATCATTTCCTCAAGAGATGATCGATCACCCATGACGAACCACCTTACTTCCTGACACTAAATGATTGATCCTTCCAGTGAGGAATGATCGATCTTCACTAAATGATCGATCCTTCCAGCAAGGGATGATCGATCATTTAGGTGCAGAAAGCTAAACTTGGGCAAGAACACAAGCCCAAGCCCGGATCTTTAGATCCCGGGTCCACCTAAACGTTCTAACATTATCACAAACACGGTCAGTGTGTGCACACGCGGGTGTGAACAATCTGACAAACTACAATTTACCAAATTGCCCTCGTGGTCCAAGAAAGAATGCGATCCACTGGATCGCGCGCTCGACGCGAAACAAGCAAACGAGCCATGGACCCGATCCAGCCGATCGACCCAGGAGTAGAGGGTCAGGTCCTCACATCCTAATACTGTAATGCTCTAGTATTACTTTTCTTTATCTTTGATGATTTTCATTAAATCTTGCGCCATGTTTTTAGTAGCATTGTTGAGATCTAAATTCTTAACTTAGAACTACTTCATAATGTTTATTAGATTAATGATTTTATCCTCTATTGTGATTGTGCAGCCTTATTGTTCTTTGATTAAGTGAATTAGAGTAACCAGCTGTCTAGTATAGGATCTATTTGTCAAATCTGTTCCTTAGTTGATTTTAAGCTTGAGTAGGCTTAAAATGCTGATACGTTGGCAATCCTTTAGAGGGTGAGGGACACCTCATGGCTGCTGGGACAGCTCACCCCTTAGTGGTAGTTACAAGCCTTACTGGCTTAGGTGAGGACCCCCACGTTTGGGGAGTCACCTTTTGGACTTTGGAGTCCTTCTTCCTCTCGTTTGAGGGGAGGTTTGCAGAAAAAAACAGAGTGGATAGCAGCAGGAAGAGGGAAGTGAAGAGAGGAAGCTGCAGAGAGAAAAAAGAGAGGTAAAAGACCACTTCAAAAAGGAATTGAAGGGGGAGACAAGTCTATGTGAGTAATGGGATTCTCGAAATGATCTCTCTGTTTTGATTTAGTATAGGAGATTCTTCTTATATATATATATATATATATATATATATATATATATATATGGCTGCATTTTTTAAATTTCTGCAAGTATTGCTATTCCTTTAGTGTTGAGTTAGATGTTATGGATATGTTTTGATTTCCTAAAGTGTTATAGACATCATTTGCTACCCTTGGAAGTCCTATATCAGGGGACTTAAATATCTGGTTCAGTTGCAATGAGGGTAGACGTCCCTTTACAGCTTCCTTAAGCTGTTCTGTTCACAGCTTCTTTAAAGCTGTTTTGATTCATCATGAGAATGAATTCTGTACAGATTATGTATGTTTATAATTACGGGTTACTCTGTTTAACTGAAGAGTGAGCACATTCTATCTAGTTAAACTTATCGTGAAGTGTGCTATTGTTTTGATTCAGTTTAGTTTTTATTAATGTTATGAGTGATGCCCAGGGTGAGGTTCAATTTCAGCATTCTTTTACTCACTAGGCTGTTTAGCTCATCCCATTTTTTCATTATATATTTCAGGAGGTGAAGTTTAACTTACGATTCCAACACCTTGGCATCATCTTTTATACGAGGAAGATTGGATTTCTTTTTGTGCAAGGATGTTGTTTGTAGCTCAGTGCTTGCTATGTATAGAAGTTTTAAGACTGTAGATTGTGTATTGCATGGGTTTGTAGGAGAGGGGAGGTCTTATATTAACTCTTTTGTGTAACTGAAAATTTGGGGGTGCTATTATACTGTTAATCTGTGAGTTAGAGTGTTTTGGACCCCTATGGATCAGTAGTTTCTGCTGTTTTATTTAATCATGTACCACTTAAACTCTTAGTTTCTTTAAGTTCTTATTGATATTACTACAGCTTCAAAATCGATCTCTGAGAGAAAGATGTCTTTTAGCTCTCTCTCTTAATCGGAACTTGGATTTTAGTCCCCATTCTATATCCCTGACCTCCGACCTCTTCTAGACACATGTTAGCAAATCCACAATTAAATTGAAGCCAAATTCGAATTGTTTTGTCCAGAATTCGGTTCTACTTTCTGTACTGCGCCGTCGGTAGTAAGAACGTGATAACTTTCTCTAGAAAACTCGAAACCATGAACGGAAAAATTCTCCAGAAACTAGACTCCAAGGGCTTCCCAACCATGTGTGTTACTTCTTCTGGTTCAACCTGAGTATGTATAGTTTTACCTGCAAACTTGACCCTTCTGCTCTGGCAGTTCGTCTGACCTCTTTTTGTTGTGGTTTCGTTGGGGTTGTGGCAGAGTTCTGTTGGGGTTGTGACAAATACCCTTAAAGGAAATCTCGTCCCGAGATTCAATAAAGGTAGGGCTCAGAAATAGAAAAAGAAGCTACACTAGAAGACAAGACAAAGGCTACCTCGAGAAGAAAACAAATGCGGATAATACTGCCGCATGCGCGCCTCGCGCTCCCAGGTCATTGATGAGTCACTAAATATTCATACTTAAACCCCTTAATTTACATTTGTTAGTCCGAGAGTGTTTGTATTTTATAGTTTGTTAGTTGATTTCAGGTTTAATGAAGATTCAAGTTAGAAAATACAGAAAAAGACTAATATGTGGAAATTACGCCGCTCCACTGTCAGTTTGAAAAGAATTCGTCAAATTCACCAGATAAATTCAAAATTCCTGAAATTTGGAGAACCTCTAGGAGACATCAAGATGAACAACTTTCATGTTGAAAACTTTGCGAGATTCCTGTGAGATTAATACCAGTTTTGAAGACTATGAAGATAAACAGATGTTGGGAAACTGGTCTGTCGACGTTCAGGAGAATATTCGTCAAATATTTCAGATAAGTCCAAATAATGTCAAATCTTCAGGTTAGGACAGAAGACTTCCTAATATGCATCTTTTATGTTGAGCATATTTCCAAATTTAGGCTTGATTGGATCCAGTTGCGACCAGAATATAACAACCACGAATTAAACTAAGGAATCCGAGTTGTAGTAGGAGTTCAACTTAGCCATAACCCTAATTTTGGGAATACACCTATAAGAAGGTGTTTGCTGGCCGAAAATTGAAGGTCCCCATTGAGAGAAAATTGAGGATTAGGGTTTCTAAAGACGGTGGAGATGCGACGTGGATCCTTGGAGTTCTTCATCGAATCTATGGCTTCTATCACAAAGATGAGTGGCTAATTTATGTACTTAATGATCTCATGAAGCTTTAGTAGATCTTTCTTGTATTTTTCTAGTTGAATCTTGTATTTTTATAATAGACATGATCTTATTGATTTGGTTTTAATGATAAAAGAGTTGAGGGAGCAGAGTTCCTTGACGTATATTTAATCCCACTTGATTTCGGTGATTGATAGTAGAGATCTATAAGATGGTTTTTATGTGGTTTGTGAATAACCGATGAGATATTTTATGCTTAGTGACGAAAGCTTGTGCTAAGGTTACCCCGAAGATAATCTATGCTAATCGAAGATAAAATATACCTTTGGAAAACACTCTCATTCTTTTAGGGATTCATTTAAGCTTAAGAAGCTGTGAATCTATAATGTCTAGATAAGAAAACAATAGGATAATTAGAGAATACAAGAAATGAAACTAAAGTGGATTAAGTAATCCCTAGGTTTTCTCTCATTAATATATTTCAATCTTTTTACATCGCTTTCTTAACTAGTTTTAACTAATAAGTTTCTAAAACCCAAATCAATTCTTTTCACTTTAGGTTTAGAGTTCCGAGATTTAATTCTGGATTCTCCTTCGTAATCAAAGTTTTTCCTGTGGCTCGATCCCGTATTTCATCACTATTCTACCCCATTGTTTGGTATTTTGAATAAGGGTTTATAAATTCTATTTTTGATTGAGTTTGTATCTGATTTAACGACGCGTTTGGAAGCCATCATTCATCTCCTCGACGCCTCTGTGCCTCCATAGTACCTTGACATATCCTAATACACATGTTCACTTCCACATGTTGAGGGGTTGATATTAGATTCTAAGCATAATACTAGGATAGATTTGCAATTCTATGGCATGACACAGAAAATACATGAACACATGCAATTATCTGAGTATGCGGAACAAAAGAAAAAAAAAGAAGGATTTTCAACTTAGTAACCGGACAGTGTGCCTAGCCAGCGTGGTGTTCGCGTAAAACGGTTGAATATCCTAAAAAAAAAGAAGAAAAAAATGGATTTTCAACTTAGTAACCGGGCAGTGTGCCTAACCAACATGGTGTTCGTGTAAAACAGTTGAAATTCCTGCAGAAAAAAATGATGAAAAGGAAAAAAAAACAGAGATTGCTATGTGATAAGTGGAAGATATGTGCTTGGATAGGATTGTGATCTTGAATAGTTGAAGTGCTTAGATATAATTGATGCTCTGAAGCAAGTGGAACCCCAACCACACACAGGAGTGTTAAAGTTGTTTTTAATCATGATTAAATATGTTGAAGTGTTGGAAATATATTATTACATGTTTTGATTTACTATGTTTTTATGTGAATATGAGTTGAAGGGTATATTTATGGATATTATTTCTGTTTCATGCATTAGAGTTGATGAATATCACAATTGATTTCTAATGATATATTCAAGGGAATGTATAGATGTTTGTGGGTGTCATCCCTGAAAACCCTCAGGAGACTATAACTCCTCCACTGGGGTAACCCAGGGGTTTAAAGGCTTGTTGCACATGCTTAGTGCAATCGTGATACGTACGAAAGTGGCTAGTTAGATTTATTGCTTTCTTTTTATATTTTCTTTGCTCGAGTACTAGCAAAGTGTAAGTTGGGGGGTGCGATGAGTCACTAAATATTCATAATTAAACCCCTTAATTTAGAGTGTTTATATTTGATAGTTTGTTAGTTAATTTCAGGTTTAATGAAGATTCAAGTTAGAAAGTACAGAAAAGGCTTAATATGCTGAAATACACTCCTTAGTCGACTGTTAGCATAATATTCACCAGAAATTATTCTTTTGTCCAAATATTCTGAAATTTGGAGGACTTATAGAAGACTTCAAGAGGAACAACTTTCATGTTGGACACATTACGAGATTCCTGATGGCGTGATAGCAGATTTGAAGAATACATCAAGATACATAAGCTGGAAGACTGGTCCTTCGACGCTCAGGAGAATATTCGCCAAATATTCCAGATAAGTCCAAATAATGTCAAATCTTCGGGAAAGGACAGAAGACTTCCTAATCTATATCTTTTATGTTGAGCACATTTCGCGATCGGAAGAGGCTGTCAGATTTAAACTAGGAAATCCGAATTGCATTAGAGGTCCAACTCAACCCAAAAAACCCTAATTCCGGGAATACACCTATAAGAAGGTGTTTGCTGGCCAAAAATTAAAGGTCCCCATAGAGAGAAAAGAGAGAACTAGGGTTTGGAGGATTCTATGGAGAAGATGGAGCTACAACGTGGATCCCTATCGTTCTTCATCGAATCTAAGGCTTCCATCACAAAGATGAGTAGCTAATTCTGTACTTAGGGATCTCATGAAGCTTTAGTAGATCTTATTTGTATTTTCTAGTTTGATTCTTGTTATCTTTTCAAAGACATGATCCTATGAATATGATTTTATTTTATAAAGAGTTGAGGGAACAGAGTTCCTTGACGTATTTTGAGTCCTACTTGATTGCTGTGCTTGATGGTAGAGATTCGTAGGATGATTTTTATGTTGCTTTTGTGGATGCCTTTGAGATAATCTATGCTAGATGAAGATAGGTTGTACTCAGATTAAGTTCGAAGACAATCTATACTAAGTTTGGATAGGTTATGCCTTAGGGAAGCAATAACATTATTTTAGGGATCCATGTAAGCTTAAGATGCTGTGAATCCATAATGTCGAGATAAGAAAACAAGAGGATAACTGGAGAATACAGGAAGTGAAACTAAAGTGGATTGAATAATCCCTAGGTTTTCTCTCATTGATCTATTTCAATTTCGTTAATTGCTTTCTTAATTAGTTTTATTAATCAGTTCCTAAAACCCCAAATCAATCCTTCTTCGCTTTAGGACTAGAGTGTTGAGAGTTAATTCTGATGTTTCTTTGTTAGTCAAAGTTTTCCCTGAGGACCGACCCCGTATTTCACCATTATTCTATCTTATTAATTTAGTGTTGAAAGAAAGGTTTATAAATTTATAAATTGCGTTTTGCATACGTTTTAACGACGACGTTTGTGAGCGATCAGTAGCCCAGTCACGAAGTCCATGATGTGCTCCCACTTCCACTCAGCTAGTGGAAGGGGCTGAAGTAACCCTGGAGTTCGCTGGTGCTCTGGATTGACCTTCTGACAGGTAAGGCAGCGCGATACGAACCTCGTCACTGCTCTCTTCATCTCGCACCAGTAGAACTGCCGCAGGTCCTGGTACATCTTGGTGCCCCCGGGATGAACTGTAAAATGAGAGTGATGAAGCTCTCGTAGGGCATTGTCTCGTAGAACTTGATCTGTCGGAACCGCTACTCTGCCTTTGAATCGTAGCCCTCCATCTGACGATACGGTCCAATCCCCGTCTCCGCCCTCCGTACCTGTAGATGTGCCCAACTCCTCAAGCTTTGCGACTCTGCGCTGCGCCTCTATCACTCTGGCTAGGACTGCTGGCATACTCTGCACCGTGTAGAGGAAGCTGCTAGATCCCTGATCCTTAAACTCGAGCCGTAACTGGCCCACTGTCTCCAATGCCTGCCACTGCCGCACTGATAACCCTGCCACTGCTGCTATGGTGTCTCTCACCTTTCTGCTCAGCGCGTCTACTATGACGTTTGCCTTATCAGGATGGTGATGCAACTCGAAGTTGTAGTCCTCCAGTAGCTCCATCCAGCGTCGCTGCCTCAGGTTAAGGTCACGTTGGGTGAAAACGTGCGTCAAACTCCTATGGTCCGTGAAGACAGAGAACTTCTCACCGTAGAGGTAATGCCCCATGTCTTCAGGACGAAGACCACTGCTGCTAGCTCCAAGTCATGGGTCGGGTAGTTCCTCTCGTGGATCTTCAACAGACGAGAACCATAGACAACTACGTGTCCCTCCTGCATGAGGACACAACCCAAACCCTCACCTCTGGCGTCGCAATAGACACTGTAACCCACGCCTCGATCGGGGACGATCAGCACCAGCGCACTGGTCAACCTCGTCCTCAGCTCTACAAAGGCTAGCTCACAAGCATCGTCCCACACAAAAGGGACGGCCTTCTGTGTCAGTCTGATCATCGGTCCGGCAACTCTAGAGAAGTCCCGCACGAACCGTCTGTAGTATCCCGCCAGGCCTAGGAAACTACGGACCTCAAACACTATCCTCGGTCTCTGCCACTGTACCACTGCCTCTATCTTGGTTGGGTCGACTGAGATACCTGCTACCGACACCACGTGCCCAAGGAATCCCACATGTGTGAGCCAGAACTCGCTCTTGGAGGCCTTGGCATATAACCGATGCTCCCGAAGTAGCTGCAACAACCCTCACTATATTTTCCGTAGTTGGTTGGGTTCCGATTCACGTCCCTGGCCCTGTTGGGCTTTCGCGGGTTGAGGCGCGACACATAGAAAGAGACATTTATATTTTATTAGATTCATAATTCCATATCTTCCAGTCGAGGTGATTGGGATGTGAATCCCTCGATTGAGTTTTGCATGAACCATTAATAAGAGAAGAACCCAGGTCCGAGTGAAGGATTCTTGAAGCCTAGCCTCATCCAAATTCTGATTTCTTTCGTTAACTTTTTTTTACCATTAAATCTTCGATCTAATTTTCTTAACTTTTACACTTTTGATTGTTTTCGATACATTGTTATATCTGTTTCTGAATCCTTTCTACTTTTTTCCCTGTGGGATCGACCTCTCTTATGCTGTACTGTACCGCGAACGCTGTGCGAGACACATTTGAGCAACATAAAAATTTGACGCCTTTGCCGGGGAAACGGTTCAGAGAAGCGCCTGAATCATCAATGGCACGATTGACAACATCAAGATGGTAACTTCGTTCTCTTCTTTATTTTTATTTTTTGTTTCTTTCTTTTATTTTGCTTACTTTCTTTAGTTTGCACCTTTTGGGATAGTGTGTTTGCCTGTTTATGACTCAGTATAGAGACAAATTAGACAGATTTGCTAGACGTCTCGAGAGTGATTTTGATACCTCTGATAGTGATACATACATTGCTGATCTTTTTGACACACAGTCACAGACTTCACATCATTCTTTAACTATGGATGAGCACGAGAAATAGCAAGTTCCTAGGAGTTTGCAAGATGATCTGCATCCCACATGCACTGCTACGCCTTCATGCATCATGTTTCCACCTAATGCAACACATGTAGACTTTAAACATGGCATGATTCAGTTGCTTCCTACCTTTCACGGGTTGGAAAATGAAAATCCATACGTGCATATTAGGGAGTTTGAAGAAGTAGTAGCGACCTTTCATGGCCAACCAGACGCACTAGACATGATCCGACTTAAGTTCTTCCCGTTCTCACTGAAAGATAGAGCGAAGAGTTGGTTATATTCCTTGAGATCATGATCGGTAGGATCTTGGGCTGAAATGATACATATGTTTTTCAATAAGTACTTTCCACAATACAATACCAATGCACTTAAAAGACAGATCTCGACTTTCGCATAGAAGGATAGTGAGACTCTGTATCATGCATGAGAACAGTTTAAAGACATGTTGAATTTATGTCCTCACCACATATATGAGAGTTGGCGTCTTGTTAGTTATTTTTACGATGGATTAACTGTTAGAGAATGGCAATTTGTTGAAATGATGTGCAATGGTGAATTTTTGCAAAAAGATCCTGATGCAGTTATTGAGTATTTGACAGAGCTTGCTGAGAAAGCTCATACATGGACTGGGCTGAGCGCAGCAGATAGTACCAGTAGAGCCAGACCATTATCGCAACAACAGGGTGGAGGAATATATCAGTTGCGCGAGGAAGATGCACTCAAGGCTAAAGTGGAGAGCATGACAAGGGAGCTGGAGCTACTAAAGACCAAAGATATGATGGCTGCCCGGACCTCTCCATAGAGCGAACCTCCAAAGCCAGCTGGGACTTGTGTGATCTGGCAGGGCGTGGATCACCAGATTGATGATTGCCCTACCTATGCTGAGATGAGGGGCATGTTCAATGAACATTGCAACGCCGTGGGCGCATTCAGGAGGCCGTACTCTCACTATTCAGAGACGTATAATCCAGGGTGGCGAAAGCATCCAAACTTCAGCTGGAAATCGAACGCTCCTCAAAGCAACGAGCATCATTAACCACCACCCAATAAGCCTTTTTCTAACCCTCCTTATAATGCATTTGGTTTTCCTAGACCTACATTTACTGATAGTTTACAATAACTGAAATCTATGATTGTGCAGGAATCCAAGGAAAGAAAGAAGGATATTTAAGAGATTTATAGCCAGATCACGAAGCTGATCAACTCATTGAGCATGCACAAACGAGGGAAGTTCCCAACTCAACACCAACATACGCAGGCATCCCTACCTCTGGATCGTGCAAGAGCTCCTCCTCCTTCGATCGTCAACGTCGTCGGTTTCCTCTGGTCCCAGCCATCCTCTCTCTCTCTCCTCCCCCCTCTCTGGTTCCTACCGTGAGCGTCACCACCATGCTGGTCGAGATCCTTCTTCGGCCACATCGTAGCCGAGCTCACCGCCGCCTCGCTCCTCTCCAGGCACGGTCGCCTCCAGCGGCCTCTCCTCTCTCTCTCTCTCCTCCCCTCTCTTTGGTTGCGGTCGCCGCTCTCTCCCTCTCCTTCGAAACGGGGTCGAGGTCGGTGCCCTAACGAGAGAAGGGAATAAAAGGGTTTTATATATGATCACGTAATCGTGGGTCTTGCCGTTTGATTAGCCTGAGCTAATCACAGCCACTTTCATCCCGATCCGTGCGATCTAACTCAAGTCCTCCGATCTAAAGTATTGTTAATGGTCTAATCATGCACATACATCATTCCAAGGCCGTGTGTGTGCTACGTGGGTGTAAAACCGACCGCCAAGGTGCAATTTACCAAATTGCTCTTTGGGTTGCAGCGATAAACCTGATCGTGAAACAAAGCCAACCGAGCCAAACCAACCAAACCAGATCCTTGCCCTATGCGCTCGACGCGGAAGTTGGCAAGGACCAGGAGTCGGGCGAGGCAGAAGTCACGATAGAGGACGAGGCGGTCCCAGAGGAGGAGTCTACGCACTTTCAGACCGTGAGTACCCCGACAGAGTTCAGCCACCCTTCCAGCCTTACTACCAGCCACCTTACCTATTGGCAGTACCAACCCCATAGACCCCAGTCAACCCCCCAGTTCTCAGAGGTATCTTCCAGCTTTTCAGTTCATTTGTAGATGTGCTGATAGATTCTGTACCATCGCATTCCTTTGTAGCTAGTCAGTGTGTAAGGCTAGAGACAGAACCACTTGGGGTTGCACAACACATAGACACACTAGTCGGTGGAGGGGCTCGTGTTAAGCAAATTTGTCGGTCTTGCGAGTTGGAGGTTGGGGGCCTCCGTGTTCTTCTAGACCATCGGGTGCTAGACATGGTTGGGTTTGACGTGATTCTCGGTATGGATTGGCTGACATCATACCGAGCCGTCATCGACTGTGGCCATCATAGGGTAATTGCTTGGACACCTAATGACATTTGGTTTGTTTTGTTGGGGGATCACCAGTCGCCCGATTCCCTTCCTTGTTATTGTTTTCCCAAGCGCGAGGGCCAGCTGTCAGCTTTACTGGAGCATCTTTTCTTGTTCATTGTAGAGGGTAGTCAAGAAACCAGTTTACCTGGTGTAGTTTGTGAGTTTGAAGATGTATTTCCATATGAGCTACTAGGTCTTCCACTTACCAGTGTTGTTGACTTTGAGAAAGATCTCGTACCAGTTACCGGGCCGATTTCATTGCCAGTGTTTAGGATGGCACCAACAGAGTAGCGAGAGTCAAGGACTCAGCTGGGCGAGCTGGTTGGGCGAGGCTTCATTCGTCCTAGCACGTCACCTTGGGGAGCTCCTGTGTTATTTGCGAAGAAGAAGGATGGTGTACTTCAGCTTTGCATTGACTACATGAAGCTGAATAGCGTGACTGTTGAGAACAAGTATCCTATGCCTAGGATCGATGACTTGTTCGATCAGTTCTGAGGTTTTTCGGTCTTTTCGAAGATCGACCTCCGTATAGGGTATCACCAGCTAAGGATTCGGGATTGTGATATTCTAAAGACAGCTTTTCGTATGAGGTACAAGCGGTATGAGTTCACAGTGATGTCATTCGGTCTGACAAACGCACCAGTAGCCTTCATGGATCTGATGCAGAGGGTCTTCCAACCTTATCTGGATCAGTTCGTTGTGGTGTTCGTCGACGACATCCTGATCTACTCACGCACTGAGGAGGATCATGAGCAGCATATGAGGACAGTGTTGTAGTTATTGAGAGAGCATAGGCTGTACACCAAGGCTTCCAAATGCGAGTTCTGTCTCCCATAAGTGAAGTTTTTGGGGTATGTTGTGTCAGCGGTGGGCATTTCAGTTGATCCAGTCAAGATCGAGGCGGTGCTACAATGGCAGAGGCTGAAGACTGTGTTTGAGGTCCACAGTTTCCGTGGCTTAACGGGATACTACAAGAGGTTTGTCATGGACTTCTTTAGAGTTGCAGGGTTGTTGACTAGATTGACTCAGAAGGCGGTTCCTTTTGTTTGGGATGATGCTTGCGAGCATGCGTTCGCAGAGTTGAGGACCAGACTGATGAGTGCACCGATTCTGATAGTTTCAGAGCGAGTCGTCAGCTACAGCGTGTATTGCGACACCAGTGGAGAAGTCTAGGCTGCCTGCTAATGCAGGAGGGCCATGTGGTGGCCTATGGTTCCAGACAGTTGAAGACCCAAGAGAGGACCTACCCCACCCATGAGAGGACCTACCCCGCCCATGATTTAGAGTTGGCAACGGTTGTCTTTGCTCTGAAGACATGGCGGCACTACCTCTACGACGAGTGGTTCTTGGTGTACTCAGATAACAAGAGCTTGAGGCATATTTACACCCAGCGTGACCTCAACTTAAGGCAGCGCCGATGGATGGAGCTACTAGAGGATTACGACTTCCAGTTGCATTACCATCCTGGTAAAGCAAATATTGCAGCAGACGCTCTGAGTAGACATGCGAGAGACAGTAGAGTAACTTTGGCCGCGTTGTCAGCTCGACAGTGGCAGATGATAGAGACAGTTGGTCAGTTCGGGCTCGACTTCGAGGACCATACTTCAGACGGCTTCCTTTTTGTTGTTCGCAAGATTCCTATTCTTCTGACGAGGGTGGTAGAGGCAAAGAGCAGAGACCCGGAGCTCTTGGATATCCATGCTGTGATTGGCACCGAGCACGTGATTGAGGGCTGGAAAGTTTCAGTAGACGGCGATCTACACTTCAGCGGTAGTGTTGCAGTTCCAGCGGACCCAGTGCCGAGAGAGGATGTCCTTCGCGAGTTCCATCACTCTAGGTTCGGAGTTCATCCCGGGAGCACCAAAATGTACCGCGGGGAAATGATGTGATTTGGGTCATTGTCGATCGATTGACCAAATCGGCTCATTTCCTCCCCATGAGGACTATAGATGCCTTATCGAGGCTGATCTAGAGGTACATCAACGAGGTGGTCAGACTGCACGGCATCCCAGTGTTGATAGTGTCAGATAAAGCTCCCAGGTTAACCGACAGGTTTTGGAGCAGCTTCCAAGATTCTTTGGGGACAACGTTGATATTCAGCACAATGTTCCATCCTCATACGAATGGACAGTCAGAGCGAACGATCCAGATCTTGGAGGACATGCTAAGAGCATGTGTGTTAGATGCTGGAGGTACTTGGGAGCAGCACGTGACGCTAGTTGAGTTTGCCTATAACAATAGCTTTCAGGACAGTTTGGGTTTCACACCTTCCGAGACGTTGTACAGTAGCATGTCGATCACTGGTGTGTTGGACAGAGGTTGGCGAGGCGTCACTTACCGGTCCAGACATCATCAGGCAGTCGACAGAGCGGCTGACTCAGATCAGACAGAGATTACTGACGGCACAGAGCAGACAGAAGAGTTACACAGACCAGAGGTGATGACCGTTAGAATTCACAGTCGGCGATCGAGTGTTGCTGAAGGTGTCCTCGGGCAGAGGATTAGTCAGATTTGGCCGCAATGGCAAGCTAGCACCAAGGTTCACGAGCCCTTTCGAGATCATCAGATGTTTTGGAGAGGTCACCTACCAGTTGGCTCTACCCCCACACATGGCAGCAGTTCACCCCACTTTCTACGTGTCAATGATAAGTATGTTCCAGACCCGTCGCATATGATTAGACTTGATGACGTCGTGATTGAGGTGGATGCTACATATACAGAGCATCCAGTGCAGATTGTAGATATGAGAGATCAAGTGCTGAGGGGCAAGGTGATACCTTTGGTGTTAGTTCGTTGGGTACACCGAGGAGTTGAGGACCTGACTTGGAAGCGAGAGGATTGAATGTATCGGGAGTACCACGGGTTGTTCCTTTCAGTAGGTAGAAATCTAGTTGTGGGTGTTGGTGCCCCTAGCTTGTAGCTTTGTTTGTGCAAGTAGGCCTAGTGTGTTCTTTCTTTTTCCCGGCCCTATTCTTATTGAATTTTGGGATGAAATTCTTTTAAGGATGTTAGGCTGTGAGAACCCATTCATCTAACCAGGCTAGACCGTGTAGGTCGGGGGCCGTGCCCTGTTGGCCTGTTTCCGCATCGAGCATGATATGTTTGATTGCATTGTTGATTTTAAACCCCAAGGGCAATTTGGTCAATTCCACCTTGGCGTTCGGTTTTACACCCATGTTGTGCACACACAGCCCTATGAATGATAAATGTGCTTGTTAGAACCTTAGGCGGATTTGGGATCGAAAGATCCGAGCTCGGGTACGAAAGCTTGTCGTTAGGACAACCGATGGCCCTAAAGCGATCGCTCGTACCAAAGAGCAACCGATCGGACTCTATGCCGGCACCGACGTTGAGCTGGCAGGTACGGAACCGACCTAGTCCGATCGATCACAGCTTTATCCGATCGATCGGACAAGACGGGTATACATACCCGCCAGCTCCTCTGATTCTCCTCTTTTCTTCTTCTCTCCACTGTTCCTTGGATTTCTTGAGGAAAGCTTGTTGCAGAGGCTAGGAGGTGTGGACAACTAGTAGGGGAGTTGATCCAGACCTTCTCTACACGGATTAATCAAGGATTAATCGTGGATTAGCGTAGAATGGTAGGATTCTTCACTTAAGCTTTGTTTTAAGTGTTCTAAGTTAATTGAATACGTGATTCTTTGATTAATCTATGCTATATGATGCTTCTAGGTATGCTTATTGTGAGGACCCGTTCCTCTAACCTAGCTCGACCACGTGGGTCGAGGGCTATTTCCTGTTAATTTAGTTTCGCGTCGGGTGCGATCCGGTTGATCGTATTGCTCTTGTGACCCCAGGGGCAATTTGGTAAATTGCACTGGTGGTCGATTTCACACCCGCGTAACGCACACACGGCCTTGATTGATGTATGTGAATGATTAGGACCTTAAGGGTGCCTCCGATCGAAAAAGATCGAATCGGACGGCTGCGATCAGATCAAGATCTCTATAAATACCCTGACTTTCTCTCTCTTTTTTCCTTGCTCTTTCTTTCTTCTCATGTCGTTATCTCTCCATCTCTCTCTCCTACCGGCTGAGATAGGGCTTTGAGTCGCTATCTTCGAGGAGCGGATCTTGGCGATCGAGCTTGGGGAATACGTGGAGGAGCTGCCGTACTTGATCAAGTAGGTGTTTCTACCCCGACCGTATGATTGTGTTCACTTAGGATAGGTTTATTGTGATTTTGATGTAGGTATCCATGGTAGAATGTTGTGTAAGTTAATACGTTGGTGTTATGGTTTGCTTAGACCATCTCTACCAGTTGGTTTCGTATTTTATCGGACGATTCTCATTTTATCGCCGGTTTGTTGGTTTTTGGCCGTTTGGACCTAGATTTGAGTTTTAACCGTCAAAATCTTGTTTCCTTCATACCAATAGCTTCCTCATCATTTATTACGCATGCTTGCAAGCTTTGATAGATCAAATCCAAGAAATTGGATTTCTGGCACTGTTTGTAGGAACTGTGCACTAGGGTTGACGATCGACCGTCGGATCAACCGTCAGATGTTGGCACGCTTGATTTTGGTCTCACGGTCGACCGTCGGATCGACCGTCACATCGACCGTGAGGCTCTGTCTCATTTTGGGTCTCTCGGGGTCGATGTTCCGAGCGACCGTGGGTCCTTACCCTTTTCTCCACTTTACCTCACGGTCGACCGTCGCATCGACCGTGAGGCTTTGTCTCCTTTTTGGCTTCCTAGGGTCGATGTCCCAATCGACCGTGGCCCTTAAGCTTTTCCCAGTTTTTGCTCTCACAGATCGACTGCGCATCGACCGTGGTCTCGCGGTCGACCGTCGGATCGACCGTCCCATTGACCGTGAGCCCCTGAACAGTGTTTTCTGGCTTCTTTTGATTGGCGTTTCATTCATGATAGATACTCAATCATGTTAGGAAGCATGCACGTGGTTACCACGGGGTTTTCAATTGATTTCGATTGAGATTGGGAATTGGATCGCGTGTTTACCCCTTTGTGGCGGATTTATGGGTTGATTTGCATTTAAATACCTTGTTGGATGGTAAACTTAAATGCTTATTGTTGCTTAACTGTTAGCTAGCTATGAGTGCTAGTTGACGTTGTATTGTGGAACCTTGGCCCGTTGCCGGCGTGTGCCGAGGGCTATTGTATAACTGTCGAACTCATAATTGTTGTTGTGGCATATAGAGACATCTAGGTTAGATGTTTGCATAGGCCATGCACTGTATGCATTAGAGGCATATCAGGTTAGGCGGGACGATGGGTTGATCGCCGATCCGAGGCTCTCGGGTAGCTCGGATCTAGCCTTAGGACCGTGGCTGGGTAGTAAGGTTTAGGACGTGATTGTATCATTCGAATCTTCTTGTTCTCGAGGATATGATGTAGTTGGCTATGATTATATTGTTATTGAGGTTTAGAGGTCGTGTTGTCTCCCCAATGTCAAGGCTAAGGATGGATGTCGATGCATTCCCGATGTAGGTCCCCAAGGCATGGGAATCCTGCTTGGGTAAGGGTGATCCTGCATGTTACTATTCCATGGCCTCATGGTAACTTGTTCAGGAGAGAGGTTTCATGGCAGGGGCCCTTGGGACATCGATAGGGGTTGTGGGACCCCGTGGCATTCCTTAGACTTGAGCGGAGAGACATCACAGTTGTTGTTTTCCTCCCTTCAGTGTGCCGTAGAGTAGAATCCTACTGAGCTTGTCGCTCACTCCTACCCGGGCTGCGTTTGCAGGTTCAGGCACCAGTTCTTCTTCAGTAGAGCCGGCTGGATCAGCTTTTGACCGCGCGATGACTTCCAGAGGTGCTTGAGGTTACTGTGGGACAACAATTGTACTTTTGATAGATTATGTATATTATAGACATCCTTCGAGGATTTTTGGGTTAAATGTATAATTGTTTTCCTTGGAGAAGTTTTGATAAGAATTTGTACCGGATGTCTAAATAGTATAACTTGATGTTTCTTTTAATTGAATTACAGCTTTACCCTTGGAAGTTAAACTGTTTAAATTATGTTTGTTTTCAGCTTTGTATCGCGCCAGATTGGATGTGAATAGTAATAGGAACCCTCACACCTCGGCCTGTATGAGTTTTCTGGGTCGGGGTGTGATGCTTATTATCTAATTGATGTTTAATTGGATTTTTTGTGGGATTTAATCCGGATTTAAGTTAGTTTTCTTTGATTTATTTCTGGATTTTTGTTTTAATTAGAACAACTATATTTGAGCTTGATTATAGAGGTTCATGTGTATGATCTTAGTTGGTTTTTAACATCAAAGTTGTAGCTCTCTGAGTCTTCTTTCAATTACAACTTATTTTACATTTTTCATATTTATGTACGATTTTTAGTTAATTAAATGGCCGGACTGTGCAGAACTGGGAAGTGAGTTTAATTGGAGAACTTAAGTGGAATTTCGTTAGCTAATTTATTTTCTTTTTGGATATGATGATCTCAGTGAGCTTTGGGTTTGATCTTCATATTTTTGTTTTAATCCGAGAAATTTTCAAAGGGATTTTGAGTCGTTTATCAAATCTGATTTGAAACCAAAATTATAGGTTTTTGTCGATTTATTTTCACCCGTTTGATTCAATTTTTGGATATGTAATTCTGGGTTTGTCAATGAGTAGGCATATCGATGTTCACGGAAAATGGATGTTTAGATTGGAAGTTAGGATATTTTGAAATTAGTAGTATTGTTAGTTTCAATTCGATAATTCGTGCTTTTCAAAATTGTATCATATATTTGTTATTATATATGTGTAGAGGTCGTTTTAGGTTCCAGTCTCATCTAAGTAAGGGAAGCTACGTATCACCCTGTGTCCTACACCCTATTGTTTCAGCGCTGGAGTGCTTGGTTTGTGAGGGACGACTGTTGACAGTGGAGGTCAACAGAGTGCGTGACCTGGGGTAGGCGGTATACGTAACGTGAGATTTTCCCTAGAGATGAGGTGAAACCTGGGACTTTTTTGTTCTGTTTCCTTTCAGTGTGACGTAGAATAGAATCATGCTGAGCTTATCACTCAATCCTACCCGGGCTGTGTTTTCCAGATGCAGGTGTCAGCTCTTCTTCCGTAGCACTAGCTGGACAAGCTCTAGGTGGCGCGTCGACCTTTGAAGGTGTTTGAGGACTTGGGGCTTAGTTTTCCTGTTAAAAATATATAAATTTATAATTTCCTTTTATAAGGATTTTTGAGATAGTTATACATATGCTTTGAGGATCAATTTTGTATCAGGATTTTTGTACATATTTAATGTATAATGATTTTCAGTAAAATATTAGAAAATTACAGTTTTGACCCCAAATCAACTGTTTAATTAAGATATATTATTTTGTTATAAATGCGCCACAGATGGATTGAATAGATTTGAAACCCTCACACCACGGACCAGATGGGTATCTGGGTCGGGGTGTGACATAGTGGCACTCGAACTTTCGTCGACACCACGTCGTGCCGCATGGATCTCGCCCGGGCGCACGACCGCCTGACCCGTGTCATGACGCGTCAAGTCTTGATCTTGTCCCGGTCCTTCATGCCATCTTCTTGCCTTTTCGCGCCATCTTCCAAATCCACCACACCAAGTTGGTGATGATGCGTGCCACTCAATGTCATGACATGTTTGGCTTGCTATTTTGAGGCCTCCTAGTCTCTCATGACCCCGGGGCGTGAACCCTGCGACATGATTGGGCCCTTGGCCGTGCCACCTCCGGATGCCGCGCGCCAAGACCTGTGTCATGGGCTCAAGGCCCGAAGGTAGGGAGTGGGGCAAGAGAGAGAAAGTGAGAGTGCATGAGAGAGAGTGGGGTAGGAGAGAGAAAAGAGAGTATGAGAGAGGGGCAAGAGAGAGAAGGGGGGAGAGATTAAGGCAAGGAAGTCATGTGGTGGCATGGCGCACATCGGTTCATCTATGCCACATAACATACATCAATTAATGTCACATTATATATACAAATCGAGCTATATATGGAGTGGGTTTATGGTAGACGGTCCACAATAAATTTAATATCAAACAACACCCACCCTCCCCCACCAACATGAATTCGGTTAGTTCTAACGCCCCACCCCCCCACCCGGTTAGGGCCTTGAGCCCAAGACACGAGACTTGGCTTGAGTCATCCGGAAGTGGTGCGTCCAATGGCCCAATCATGACGTGGGGTTGGTGTCGGTGCCCCGGGGTCATGAGAGACTAGGAGGTCTCAAGATAGCAAGCAATAAGTCCCTCGCAAGCACACAACCAACTTCCCTAGCAATGGCGTGATGAATCTTGAAGACAGCGCGTCGAATTTCGAACATGGCACGGCGGCCCGGGCCAAGGCGAAGCACGACGCACCATGAGAAGATTCAAGCGAGCGTGACGTGCACCAAGGCAACCCTTGAGGCCACGCGCGGGCGACCAAGTCAGAGTCAGACTAGGACTCGGAATACCCGGCGCGACGCGGTTTGCCAATTGGAGCAAACCATATGTGCAAAAGTCCTAATTCCAGTTGGACTAGACTTCTGGAAGAGCTTGACGTGGCAAAAACAATTGATGGCGCGGGGAAAGTGTTGGTTGCGTGGGAGTTCTAGTAGGACTAGGACTCGACGTGCCCGGCGGTAAGTGGTTGGCCGTTCCCACCAATCTGAGTGTCCAAGTGTTCTAATTCCACTTCGCTTAGGTTTTTGGCAAGAGATGACATGGTGAATAAGGAAGATGGCATAGGAGATATGGTAGTTGACTCGTGAAAATAGGAAGGAGCCCTATTTCGAGTCAAGGTGCGGGCGGACTTAGGCAAGAGCTATCTTTGGCAAGTCGTAACTCATGTAAGAGCCCAAGTAAGCTAGGGAATTTTGTAATTGGTTGATTGCATGATGAGATAAGCATGAAGCCTAGGACTTGGAGTTGGACTAGGAACGTGACTTGTTGGAGCAAGTCATGGACTCTCCTCTATATAAGGAGTAGGCCGGCTAGATGTTGGGGCATCTAAACCTATGGGAGAGCTCACGGATTGAGCATCTGAGAGAGGAATTGGGTGATTCTTCTAGGGTTTTGGGTTGAGAGCTTCTTATATTCAGAGTGATTGTACTCCAAGGGGTTGGGGGTGAGAGAAGAGTGCTCTTGTAACCATTGTTCAATAAAGGAGTTGTGATCTCATCCCTTACACAAAATTCATGTGTGCTTGTGATTGTGCAAGGAAAAGAGGAGGGCTGGTCAAGAGGCAGTTGGGCTGCCAGGTGGAGTGCACAGGCGATGCACAGACAACGAGTAGATGACAAGCGAGCGGAGCACAAGCGGCGATGTGTGGGGCTCAACGTGGGGGTCTCTTGGCGCCATCACTAGGCAAAAAGTAAGGCGAAAATTTAACCCCCTTACAACCTTGTGACACCCCCCCGTCAGGGACTGGAGATCATGACATGACCATGGGATAAGGGATCTTGAAGATGGCGCGGTGAAAGTTGAAAATGGCACGGCGGTCCTAGCCAAAGCAGAACTTGGCGCGCCATGAAGGGATCCTATCGAACGAGACGCGCGGCGAGGCAACCAGGGAGGTTCACAAGCAATATGCGCCAGCCAAAGGAGCTTGGCGCATGGCATGACACAGCACGATGCGATGTGACATGGCAAGACGTGACACATTTCGAAGATAAAATGATGGCCCGAGCCAAAAATGTGAGGACATGTCCCTCCTTTCCTGGGTCGACCGCCTGGGTCGGGCCCGTGGCTCGTTGTGGACTGCAAGGGCAATATGCGCCAGCCAAATTGCGCTTTGTTGGTTTGTTTCACACCCGCGTGTGCACACACTGACCTTGTTTGTGTTAGTGCTTGATTAGAATGGTTAGGTGGACCCGGGATCGGAAGATCCCAGCTCGGGCGCGCTGAAGCTTGCTTTTGAGCAGCTTACGGCCCTTGAGCGATCGATCGGACTCGTGAGTGAGTCGGTGGGTTTTTGACCCGTTCGGATCGATCCAAACATTTTGGATCGATCCAGCCTATCTTGGATCGATCCATTTTGTCCTTGGATCGATCCGGGTACTGCGCAGGGCAGTTGAGCTTGCAGCAGAGCAGTTGAGCTTCCGTCGTCCTCCATTGTCAGGAGAAGAGAGGACCCCTCCTCTCCTTTTCCCCACCTTCCCCGACCTTCCCCGACCTTCCCCTTCTTTCTCCTTCTCTTCTTCCTTCTCTTCTTCTTCTTCCTTCTTTCTTTCTTCTTCCCGCAAGCTCTGCTTGCTCTGTTTCCTTCCGGGGCAGCCACCTTGCTCTTCGTCGTTCTCCCTCCTCCGACCACCATTTTGGGAGCTTGAAGGCTCGTTGGAATCGTGGCGACGTGAGGACGATCACTGACGTGGGTTGGAGCTTGGTTAGCAGCTGGTTAGCGGGGAATCAGCCGAGGATTAGCGCAGTTCAGTAGGTTTTTTCTACCTACGTGAGTGTTTAATGGGTTTCGTTAAATCTAGCCGTTAGATCTTGATGAAATTGAGTTGTTGGATGCATCTTGTCTATTAGAATTATTGATATAAGTTTCATGATCTTTGGTTGAGATTTGAGTAGGATTTATGCATGATTAATCTCGGATTTTCTGGTTTTCTGCTGTTCTTGAAGATTAGCCGGCTTGCGGCAAGTTTTCCGGCTTGTACGTGTATGATCTAGGCTTTTGATAAACATAAGAGTTGTAGATCTCTTCGTTTGCTTTCCATTCCAGTTTATTTCATGTTTTTCCAATTGTTCTACGAATTGTGGTGATTTTTCTCGTGGCCTGCGACGAGGCTGATCTGAAGCTGCTATTAAGGTTTGGATCGATCCACATGTTACGGATCGATCCCAAGCTGACTGATGGCGTTTTTTTTTTTCAAGTTTTGATTAGCTGTTTTAATTAATGTTTTTTCGTTAATCCAACAGTTGGATGATCATGGATTTTGAATATGTTGATCCCGGCATGTAGATCTACTGGTATTAAAGTTGGATTTTGAATCCGACGTCGTTTGGACGTCGGATCGATGGGGTCAACTAGCTGCTTGTAGAGAACTTTTGGGTGTTTTGAGTATAATATTATAAGCTCGGATTATAATAATATATTTTACTTTTCATCGAAGTTTTCGGGGTTGCTTCCCGTTGTAGGAGTCCGCGGTTGACGGTCATGGTACCGTCATAATGCCGGGACCCGCTGCGGATCTGCTGGTAGCGGTTGGTAGTACCGCAGCAGCGATCCTGTTGGACTTGTATGCTGCCTTGACATACTGTTGCATGCCTTTTTCCTCTTACTTGTGTATGTTCATAGCATGCATTCTCTGTTGTGCATTAGTTGTATGGTTAGGGCGTGGGTGATTTGTGGATCGCCGTCCCGAGGCTGGAAGCTCGGATTTAGCCCTAGGACCGGGGTTGGGTAGGTTGGTCCAGGTTCGAATTGTGGTGTCCATTCAAACTTGATGATAGGCTTAGATGACTGGTACACATGTTGCTTGGTGATTATGGAGGTCGTGTCGGCCTTGAGTCAGATGCTGAGGTGTAGCCGGTGTCCCACTGTGCTGACCCTGGGGTAGAGGAGTTGCCTACTCAGCGGTGCCTTTTTCCCGCCTGCAGTGTCGCTCCCTGCAGTTGTGCGTCGCCAGTGTTGTTCCTGCTACTGAGTGCCGTCCCTGGGCCTTAGGGACACGCGGTGGAGTTATGGGACCCCTGTATATACCCAGGCCTTATTTGAAGGCGACACTCTTAAGCTCCCCTTCCTTCTGTGTGACGTAGTGTAGAACCCTACTGAGCTTTATTCTCACTCCTACCCGAGCTGCGTTTTGCAGGTGCAGGCGCTAGCTCTTCTTCAGTAGCCCCTACCGGGCAGGTGTTTGGTGGCACGGCGGCGTCTGGCGGGGTCTGAGGATCGGTGATTATCTTTCTACATCTTTTGTTATAGTTAGTCTCCTACGGGAGTATGATGTATAAACTGTTGTAACCCCTTTGAGGTTTTGGAATCTTTTTATATATTATATCTGTTGAGGTTTTAAATTTGTTGTAATATTCAGGGGTGCTTATGATTTGTTTAGTGAAATCTGTAAGTTGGGGGGGACTCCTCGCCTTTATTTCCGCATTTAGTTAGGTTTCGGTTCGCGTCGTCCGGCCCGGTTGGGCTTTCGCGGGTCGGGGCGCGACAGCTTGGTATCAGAGGATAGGTTGTAGATCCCAGGGTTAGGATCAGGATACGATTGAGATTGAGCATGGAATAGGTTAGTTCTATGTCTAGAACATCCGTGCATGCTCCTTGTGATGTGTTATGCTTTTTTTTTCGCTTCCTGTTTGAACTGCTTGTTTTGCGGTTTCTGATGAGTGAACTCTCGTTTGTCATTGGTGATTGCGCAGATGGCGGGAGCTCGAGATCGGCCTTTGGTTGTCGGTCGGGGTGGGGCACGACCTGGTCCGCCCGCCCGACCGAGCGGGGAGGTTCCCGCTAGGGTGGTACGAGCTCGACGGACAGGGCCATCGCCAGCGACGGTTTCTTTTTGCACCGGAGGAGACTCTTCTCGCCGAGGAGAGGGTTCTCGCTCCGGTCGACGGGCGGGCCGCAGCAGCAGTCATGATGGACTTCCAGCGGCTGAACCCGCCTAGGTTCAGCGGTGAGACTAGAGATCCGACCACGGCAGACGGCTGGCTTCGAGGAGTCACGCGCGTTCTCGACGCTCTCTTCGTCGAGGATGACCGGATCCGGGTCACCCTCGCGGCGTTCCAGTTCGACGGAGATGCTCTTGACTGGTGGTGCACCGCCCAACACACTAGTGACGGAGAGGAGCCGACGTGGGAGGAGTTTAGAGCGTTGTTCTTGGACGCGTACTTCTCGGAGAGTACGCGTGAGGCTCTGTCTCGCGAGTACCAGTCCCTTCTGCAGGGTACTCGCTCTGTGCAGCAGTATGCCACCCGGTTCACGCACTTGGTCCGTTTTGCGGGGGCAGTGGCAGCAGATCCAGTAGCCAGAGCTCGGCAGTTTGAGTGGGGCCTTCGTCCAGAGATCAGGCGCCAGACGTGTTCTCATCATTTCCAGACGGACTCGGCAGTTTTGAACTGCGCCTTAGTGGTGGAGGCGCAGTTACAGGACGAGAGGTACCGGGCAGTTCCACCGGTATCCTCTATCAGTACACCACAGCAGCGACCCCAGAGCAGAGGTGGGTTCGGCGGAGGGCACCAGCGGCGTAAGCGACGCTTTCAGCAGCGGACGCAGCGCCCACAGCAGTTCCATGCGCAGTTTCCGAGTCCGCCAGGCCAGTTTCTCCTGACGGCCAGGCCGTCTGGGCAGGCTCCGTCAGGGGGAGGCCAGGGTCAGCAGCCTGGTGGCGTGTCAGCCACTTGTTTCGAGTGCGGGCAGCCGGGACACTTCCGCAAGGACTGTCCCATGCGAGGAGCGCGGGGCGCTATGCCGCATGGAAGTAGAGGCGGGGGGTCCGGTGCCTGGTAGGGGAGCGGTTGTGGGCGCAGATCAGGGGATGGACCGAGCCGCTCCAGAGGTGGAGGCGGCCAGCGAGGGCGTGTGTTTTCCCTTCCGGAGCGTGAGCAGCCGGACACCGTTCAATTGTACCAGCCGCCAGCGCAGTACCAGCAGTATGGACTGGTTGGCAGCATACGGAGCTATCATCGACTGTGGTCGCCGGAGGGTGGTCGCTTGGACACCCGACGGGACACAGTTTGTGCTGTTAGGGGATCAATTCTCAGCCGATTCCTTTGCTTGCGGTGTGGGGAGGCGTGGCAGCGAGCTTTCAGCCTTGCTGGCCAGCCTGTCCCTGTTTGGGTCAGACGGAGTGCAGCAGAGCAGTTTCCCCAGGATCGTGTGCGACTACACCGACGTGTTTCCCGAGGTGTTGCCGGGGCTTCCACCGTCCAGAGAGGTCGACTTTGAGATCGACCTGGTACCGGGTACCGCACCGATCTCTCTCCCAGCGTTCAGGATGGCACCAGCAGAGCAGAGTGAGTTGAGTACCCAGCTAGACGAGCTTACCAGCAGAGGCTTCATCCGTCCCAGCATGTCTCCCTGGGGGGCGCCAGTGTTGTTCGCAAAGAAGAAGGATGGTACCCTTTGACTTTGCATCGACTACAGGCGGCTCAACAGGGTGACGGTGAAGAACAGGTATCCGATACCAAGGATCGACGACTTGTTTGACCAGCTGCGAGGATCTTCAGTGTTCTCGAAGATCGACCTCTGCACCGGCTACCACCAGTTGAGGGTTCGGGATTGCGACATCCCGAAGACGGCTTTTCGGACTCGGTACGGCTTGTACGAGTTTGTGATGATGCCGTTTGGGCTGATGAAAGCACCAGCAGCGTTCATGGATCTCATGCAGAGGATCTTCCGGCCTTTCCTAGACCAGTTTGTGGTGGTGTTCGTCGACGACATTCTGATCTACTCTCAATCAGAGGCGGAGCACGAGCGACACTTGGCGACAATGTTGCAGCTACTTCGGGAGCATCGGCTATATGCCAAGGCTTCCAAGTGTGAGTTCTGGCTCCCACAGGTGGGATTCCTTGGGCATGTGGTGTCGGCAGCAGGGATCTCAGTTGACCCGGCCAAGGTCGAGGCAGTGGTACAGTGGCAGAGACCGAGGACAGTGTTTGAGGTTCGCAGTTTCCTAGGCATGGCAGGGTAGTACAGACGGTTCGTGCGGGACTTCTCCAGAGTTGTCGGACCGATGACCAGACTGACACAGAAGGCCGTCCCGTTCGTGTGGGATGATGCTTGTGAGCGAGCTTTCGTGGAGCCGAGGACGAGGTTGACCAGTGCGCCGGTGCTGATCGTCCCCGAGCGAGGTGTTGGCTACAGTGTCTACTGCGAAGCCAGCGGTGAGGGTTTGGGGTGTGTCCTCATGCAGGAGGGCCATGTAGTTTCCTATGGTTCTCGTCAGCTGAAGAACCATGAGAGGCACTACCTGACCCATGACTTGGAGCTAGCAGCGGTGGTCTTCGCCTTGAAGACCTGGCGGCATTACCTCTATGGTGAGAAGTTCTCAGTCTTCTCGGACCATAAGAGCTTGAGGCACGTTTTCACCCAACATGACCTCAACATGAGGCAGCGACGCTGGATGGAGCTACTGGAGGACTACGACTTTGCTTTGCATTACCATCCTAGTAAGGCAAACGTCGTAGCAGACGCGCTGAGCAGACAGGTGAGAGACACCAGAGCAGCAGTTGCAGGGTTGTCAGCGCAGCGGTGGCAGGCTCTAGAGACAGCGGGCCAGTTGGGGCTCGAGTTTGAGGATCAGGGATCCAGTAGTTTTCTCTACGCAGTGCAGAGTATGCCAACAGTCTTAGGTAGAGTGTTAGAGGCACAACACAGTGACCCAGAGCTCGAGGAGGTATGCACATCGACGGGCACGGAGGGCAAAGATGGGGACTAGACAGTATCGTCAGATGGAGGGCTACGGTTCAGAGGCAGAGTAGCGGTTCCAGCAAATCCAGCTCTACGAGACGACGCCCTACGAGAGTTCCACCACTCTCGTTTTGCAGTTCATCCCGGCGGCACCAAGATGTACCAGGATCTTCGATGACAGTTCTGGTATCGTGGGATGAAGAGGGCAGTGACGGAGTTCGTATCGCGCTGCCTTACCTATCAGAAGGTCAACGCAGAGCACTAGCGGACTCCGGGGTTACTTCAGCCGCTTCCACTTGCTGAGTGGAAGTGGGAGCACATCACGATGGACTTCGTGACCGGGCTACCGAGATCTCCGAGGGGGAATGACGCGATTTGGGTCATCGTTGATCGATTGACCAAATCGGCGCACTTCCTGCCTATGCGGACGACAGACTCGACGGACAAGTTGGGCAGCTTGTACGTCAGAGAGGTGGTCAGACTACACGGAGTTCCAGTTTCTATAGTGTCAGATCGTGACCCCAGGTTTACCAGCAGGTTCTGGCGAGACTTTCAGGAGGCAGTTGGCACACACCTGACTTTCAGTACGGCATTTCATCCGTAGACAGACGGGCAGTCAGATCGGACGATCCAGATCTTAGAGGACATGCTGAGAGCATGTGTCCTCGACGCCGGAGGTAGCTGGGAGGAGCACATCCCCTTGGTGGAGTTCGCCTACAACAACAGCTACCAGTCCAGTCTTGGAGTAGCACCTTTCGAGGCGTTGTACGGTAGGCTGTGTCATTCCCCAGTGTGCTGGACAGAGGTTGGAGAGGCTTCACTCACCGGTCCAGACCTGATCAGGCGGTCGTCAGAGAGGTTAGTGCAGATCAGGCAGAGACTTCTGACGGCTCAGAGCCGGCAGAAGAGTTATGCAGATCAGAGGTGACGACCGTTAGAGTTTGCATTTGGCGACAGGGTGTTCCTGCGAGCATCGCCTTACAGAGGATCCGTCAGGTTTGGCAGAGGTGGTAAGTTGGCGCCGAGGTTTGTCGGGCCGTCTGAGATCCTAGAGAGGATCGGCGAGGTAGCTTACCGCCTGGATCTTCCTCAGCACATGTCTGCTGTGCATCCGACGTTCCATGTGTCGATGCTGAGGAAGTATCACCCAGATCCGTCCCATGTCATCAGGGTGGATGACATCGAGCTTGAGGCAGACGCGACGTTCGTCGAGCAGCCAGTTCGAGTACTTGACCGGAGGGGTCAGGTCTTGCGGGGCAAGACGATTCCCTTGGTCAAGGTATTGTGGAGGCACAGAGGCACCGAGGAGATGACCTGGGAGCGCGAGACGCGCATGCAGCAGGAGTTTCCACAATTGTTTTCATCTCGAGGTACCTCTTGTCCTGTCTTTTAGTGTAACTGTTTTTCTGTTTCTGAGCCCTACCTTTATCGAATCACGGGACGAGATTTCCTATAAGGGTATTAGGATGTGAGGACCTGTCCCTCCTTTCCTGGGTCGACCGCCTGGGTCGGGCCCGTGGCTCGCTGTGGACCGCAAGGGCAATTTGGTAAATTGCGCCTTGTTGGTTTGTTTCACACCCGCGTGTGCACACACTGACTTTGTTTGTGTTAGTGTTTGATTAGAATGGTTAGGTGGACCCGGGATCAGAAGATCCTAGCTCGGGCGCGCTGAAGCTTGCTTTTGGGCAGCTTACGACCCTTGAGCGATCGATCGGACTCATGAGCGAGTCGGTGGGTTTTTGACCCGTTCGGATCGAACCAAACATTTTGGATCGATCCAGCCTATCTTGGATCGATCCATTTTGGGCTTGCATCGATCCGGGTACTGCGCAGGGCAGTTGAGCTTGCAGCAGAGCGGTTGAGCTTCCGTCGTCCTCCATTGTCAGGAGAAGAGAGGGCCTCTCCTCCCCTTTTCCCCACCTTCCCCGACCTTCCCCGACCTTCCCCTTCTTTCTCCTTCTCTTCTTCCTTCTCTTCTTCTTCTTCTTCCTTCTTTCTTTCTTCTTCCCGCAAGCTATGCTTGCTCTGTTTCCTTCCGGGGCAGCCACCTTGCTCTTCGTCGTTCTCCCTCCGACCACCATTTTGGGAGCTTGAAGGCTCGTTGGAATCGTGGCGATGTGAGGACGATCACTGACGTGGGTTGGAGCTTGGTTAGCAGCTGGTTAGCGGTGAATCAGCCGAGGATTAGCGCAGTTCAGTAGGTTTTTTCTACCTACGAGAGTGTTTAATGGGTTTCGTTAAATCTAGCCGTTAGATCTTGATGAAATTGCGTTGTTGGATGCATCTTGTCTATTAGAATTACTGATATAAGTTTCATGATCTTTGGTTGAGATTTGAGTAGGATTTATGCATGATTAATCTCGGATTTTCCGGTTTTCTAATGTTCTTGAAGAACAGCCGGCTTTCGGCGAGTTTTCCGGCTTATACGTGTATTATCTTGGCTTTTGATAAACATAAGAGTTGTAGATCTCTTCGTTAGCTTTCCATTCCAGTTTATTTCATATTTTTCCAATTTTTCTACGAGGTGTGGTGATTTCTCTCGTGGCCTGCGACGAGGTTGATCTGAAGCTGCTATGAAGCTTTGGATCGATCCACATGTTACGGATCGATCCCAAGCTGACTGATGGCGTTTTTTTTTTTGAAGTCTTGATTAGCTGTTTTGATTAATGTTTTCCCGTTAATCCAACCGTTGGATGATCATGGATTTTGGATATGTTGATGCCGGCATGTAGATCTACTGGTATCAAAGTTGGATCTTGAATCCGATGTCGTTTGGACGTCGGATCGACCGGGTCAACAAGCTGCTTGTAGAGAACTTTTTGGTGGTTTGAGTATAATATTATAAGCTCGGATTATAATAATATATTTTACTGTTCATCGAAGTTTTCGGGGTTGCTTCCCGTTGTAGGAGTCCGCGGTTGACGGTCATGGTACCGCTGTAATGCCGGGACCCGCTGCGTATCTGCTGGCAATGGTTGGTAGTACCGCTGCAGCGATCCTGTTGGACTTGTATGCTGCCTTGACATACTGTTGCTTGCCTTTTTCCTCTTGTTTGTGTATGTTCATAGCATGCATTCTCTGTTGTGCTTTAGTTGCATGGTTAGGGCGTGGGTGATTTGTGAATCGTCGTCCCGAGGCTGGAAGCTCGGATTTAGCCCTAGGACCGGGGTTGGGTAGGTTGGTCCAGGTTCGAATTGTGGTGTCCATTCAAACTTGATGATAGGCTTAGATGACTGGTACACATGTTGCTTGGTGATTATGGAGGTCGTGTCGGCCTTGAGTCAGATGCTGAGGTGTAGCCGGTGTCCCACTGTGCTGACCCTGGGGTAGAGGAGTTGCCTACTCAGCGGTGCCTTTTTCCCGCCTGCAGTGTCGCTCCCTGCAGTTGTGCGTCGCCAATGTTGTTCCTTCTACTGAGTGCCGTCCCTGGGCCTCAGGGACACGCGGTGGGGTTATGGGACCCCTGTATATACCCAGGTCTTATTTGAAGGCGACACTCTTACGTTCCCCTTCCTTCTGTGTGACGTAGTGTAGAACCCTACTGAGCTTTATGCTCACTCCTACCCGAGCTGCGTTTTGCAGGTGCAGGCGCCAGCTCTTCTTCAGTAGCCCCTACCGGGCAGGTGTTTGGTGGCACGGCGGCGTCTGGCGGGGTCTGAGGATCGGTGATTATCTTTCTACATCTTTTGTTATAGTTAGTCTCCTACGGGAGTATGATGTATAAACTGTTGTAACCCCTTTGAGGTTTTGGAATCTTTTTATATATTATATCTGTTGAGGTTTTAAATTTGTTGTAATATTCAGGGGTGCTTATGATTTGTTTAGTGAAATCTGTAAGTTGGGGGGGGACCCCTCGCCTTTATTTCCGCATTTAGTTAGGTTCCGGTTTGCGTCGCCCGGCCCGGTTGGGCTTTCGGGGGTCGGGGCGCGACAAAAAAGAAGTACGACGCGCCTTCTGATGAAGCAAGTGAGTGTGACACGCGCCAAGGCAACTCAGGAGGGCGCGTCGGGCAAGTGCTCGTGTGGCACGCATGATGGCACGTAGAGTGCGCGGGCAACATGGCCAGGCGGCCAAGTCCGAGTCGGACTAGGACCCGGAATGCCCGGCACGACGCGGTTGGGCAGCTGGAGCAAACCAGCCGTGCAAAAGTCCTAATTTCGGTTGGACTGGGATCCTGGAAGGACTTGATGTGGCAAAGGAAGGTTTTGGTGCGGGGAAAGTGCTAGCTGCTCGGGAGTTCTAGTTGGACTAGGACTCGACTCGCTCGGCGGAAGGCAGTTAGGCCATGGAGGCCAAACTGAGCGTGCAAGTGTCCTAATTCCACTTGGCTTAGGTCTCCAATATAGGGATGACATGGTAAATATGGAATATGGCATAGAGAAATTTATACTTGGCTCACGGAAATAGGAAGGAGTCCTATTTCGAGCTAAAGTGCAACAGATTTAGGAAAAAACCATCTTTGGTAAGTCTGAACTCATGTAAGAATCCAAGTATGCTATGGAGCTTTGTAATTGGCTGATTGCATGATGAGATAAGCATGAAGCCTAGGACATTGAGTTGGATTAGGGAACTTGACTTGTTGGAGCAAGTCATTGACTCTCCTCTATTTAAGGAGAAGGTCGGCTAGGTGGGGCATCTAGAGAGACCTGTGGGGAGCTCACGTGTCGTGACCTGACCCGCGAAAGCCCAACTGAGCAGGGTGACGCGAACTGGAACCTAACGAACTACGAAAAATTTGGTGAGGGTTCCCTCTGACGTATTGGTCTCCCTAAGATATTCATCAAACCACCCTCAATTAACAAAAAAATACAAATTTATAAACCTCAAGTTGAAGATTACAATCCCAAATAAAATATACAAAACCTCGAAGAGGGGAAGATCAAGTACAACATAAATATACTCCTGTAGGAGGCTAACTAAAAAAGTTCTGGGAAGACAAATCACCACTCCTCAGACTCTAGCAGGACCTGGGTGTACACAGGTGCCCCATAACCCCACTGGGTGTCCCTGAGGTCCACGATCATGGTCTTCTAGAAGAACTGGTCACATGATGGGTCACACTCAGTAAGTAGGAACACAACACTGCTGACTCACAAGCAGGTAACCGGCATTGTTGGTAGGAAATGGCACCGCTGAGTAGGTACACCATCTACTCAAGAGTCATCACAACTGGACACCGACAACACCTCAGAACCCGCTTAGAGGTCGACATGACCTCTACAATCATCAAGCAATAGGTGGACGAGTCATCTAGGCCTATCATCGAAATCGACTGTACACCACCATTCAAACCTGGTCCAAGCTACCCGACCCCGGTCCTAGGACTAAATCCGAGCTTCCAAGTCTTGGGACGGCGACCCACAGATCGCCCACGCCCTAACCTTATGCAACTAATGCGCAACCATAAATGCATGCAATGAACGTGCGCGTATAAGACAGATAAGCATGCCGCATATGTGATGATAACAAAGCAAGGTTTGGGCTCGGCACCCTATCGGCCCGGGGTGGTGAACAGGTATTTAAGGTCAAGAACTGCTGCAGTGGTATCACCACCAACTGCCAGCCAGTTCACCAGCAACCTGCATCGGGAAGCAACCCCGCAAACAACAGCTAACAAACCACACAGAAAATCCCTCGGCGCACGCGCGGCATACAAGGCTAAGGAAAGTTGCAGGGCTACCCACCCACTTATTCTAAACATTCCAGGAGTCATCACTCTCTTGGTTCACCATTACCCTTCATTATATGGCTAACATGCTTAAGAATATGTACCAATTTATAAAGCGATAAAGAAAACCACATATGTGAAGCCCCGCAGGCAAAAACCCTTGAAAACGCCCCTCAGCCACTAAGAGATTGATCTCTCTCCCAGAGAAGATCAATCTTCTTAGTGTTTTGGGGAAAACTCGTCCCTGTCAAGCTACAAGGATCGATCCTCCCTCCAGGAAGATCGATCACCAAACCAAAGGATCGATCATCCCTTCAGGAAGATCGATCACCTTCGTGACCAAGGACTCACCCATGCCAGCCAAGGAACTTGATCGATCATCTCCAACCAGACGATCGATCCTTCACGGGCTAGGCATGACCAACCCAGGGAGATCGATCATTCCTCCAGAATGATCGATCCTGATGGGTTCTCCGGTCACCGGACGGCGAGAAATACCACCAGAAAACTCTACCAAATCCCGCAAAACCTTGGGATCTGGTAGTACGAAGGACCACGAGTCCAAAACCTGTAAGCATGCTAAAAACCATCAAACATGCAGCAAGATCTAAGCAAAACAAATCACAAACAACTCAAACTTGAGCAGCTTCAATCCCAGCTGCCAAGCCAACGATCGCCTTCAATCTCTTCCAAATCCCGTAGCTCTAAGCTCAAGAACGCAGATTTCAAAAAGATTGAAAGAAGAAAGTCGCGTCCGTTTTTTGATCATTCCTGGAGGAATGATCGATCCTTCGTGATGATCGCAACTCTCTGGCATCAATGATCGATCCTTCCATGAGGGAAGATCGACTCATGGAAGGATCGATCATCACTAAATGATCGATCGATCATCTAGGTGCAGAAAGCTAGACTTGGGCTAGAACACAAGCCCAAGCCCGGAGATACCGGGTCCACCTAACCGTTCTAATCAAACATTTACGCAAACATGATCAGTGTGTGCATCCGCGAGTGTGAAACAAATCAACAAGGTGTAATTTATCTAATTGCCCTTGCGGTCCACAACAAGCCACGGGCTCGACCAAGCCGGTTGGCCCAGGAGTAGAGGTGCAGGTCCTCACATCACGGATTGAGCATATGAGAGTTGAGTTTTAGAGTCGTCGTCTACAACGGATTGTGAGGCGAGATTCTAGGGTTTTGGATTAAGACCTTCTTGTATTGAGAGTGGTTGTACTCCAAAAGGTTGGGGGCGAGAGAAAAGTGCTATTGTAATCATTAGTCAATAATTGAGTTAGAATCTCATCCCTTACCCAAATTGGCGTGTGTCTTGTGTGTGTGCAAGGCAAAAAGGAGGGCTGGTCAAGAGGCAGTTGGGCTACCAAACGGAGTGCATAGACGACGCGTAGATGATGAGCGAGCGAAGCACAAGCGGCATGTGAGCGCGCGGCGGTGGTGTGTGGCCTCGACGAGGGGTCTTTTGGTGCCATCACTGGGCAAAGGTAAGACTAAAATTTATCCTCCTTACAGTCCCATGATAACCCCCACCCCCCTGTCAGGGCCTTGAGTCCTGACACGGGTCATGACCTTGGCCATGGCGCGGTGCGGCACACCAATTCATGGGAAGCATGGAAACACCATGATCGCACGAGCAAAAGTCGCTGATGGAGGCTAGACGACATTTCCCCAAAGATGGCACGATGGATTCCGAGCATGGCGTGGTGGACCGGGCCAAGAAGGAAGACAGCGCGCCAGGATGCGGTGCGGCGTGAGCCCAGCAGAGCAAGACGCGCGCGGGAGCAAGTCAGGCGAGCGGGGCGCGCACCAAGCAGCCAAGATAGGCACGCGGGTCGAGCACATGCAGCGCGTGCGCGACGCGCTCAGGATGCCCAGTCCTAGTCGGACTAGGACTTGGCTTGCCTAGGCTGATGCGATAAGTGCTAGAGAGCAAGCCATGCGGGCTAATCACTTAATTCCACTTGGGATGGAAGCTCCAAGTCGGACTAGGAGGTAGCGTGCCAGGCGGAGCGGATAGGCATTGGAGGACGATCCAGCCGAGTAAATTCAAATGTCTCACGTGCATTCAACTTGGAATAGGTGATGACACGGGGAATACGAAGTTTGGCACAGGGAAAGTTGCTATTGGCGCGGACGAATAGGAAGGAGTCCTATTTTGAGTCAAGTTGTGGTCATGGTTATCCTAAGCAAGGCAAACTCAAGATAGAGTCCAGCTATGTTTGGAAACGTAGTGTTAGGCTTATCCTTAGCCTAGATAAGGATGTAAGTCAGGACTTTAAGTAGGACTTCTTAGGTGTGGCTTGTTGGAGCAAGCCAAGGACTATTCCTCTATGTAAGGAGTAGGGCGGCCAAGGTGTCGGAGCATCTAGGCTTTGGCTAGGGTTTGGCAGGTTCCATCTTGAGAGATCTTTGTACCTTGGGAGGGAGAGAGAGTTGTGAGGGATTCTCTTGTAAAGATTGTTGGATCAATAAAGGAAGAGGGTCATCCCCTTGCCATAAATCGTAGGTCCTTCATCCTTGGTGTGCTATTGTGCAAGAAGGAGAAGAAGACGCGGAGAAGGCTGGTCAAGGAAGGACTTTGCTGCACCAAGCATCTTTAAAACGTGGGTTTTGAAGTGGGCAAGGAGTGCCCAACGCGTGGAACAAGGAGCGGAGGGTTCTTGGCACCGGCATCGGGTAACTCTAAACTTGTGAAAAATTTATCCGCTGCGTAACCCGTTGACAATTTGGCCTCAGAGCTAGGTTTTTACCAACTTGAGAACGTGATCAATGGCGTCGGAGCTCCGTGATCTCGTTACTCGACTCGAGGGCTATCTTGGCGAAGCCCCGGCAGAAGAGATTCTACCTCTTCATGCGCGCATGGCAGCAATGGAGGAGGAAAATTTCAATCTCAAGAACTCCTCTGACGTGATGAGAGCCGAGCTAGAAGGACGGGTGGCGTCTTCTGAGCGTGGCTTGAACCGGATCCAGATTCTCTTGGAGGAGTTCGTGGACCAGATGAACAGCGAGCTGGTCGTCATCAAGCGGGCCGTGTCAAGGTCCAATTCTCGTGAGGGCACGGGCAAATTCAAAGTGCCCAAGCCGATGTCCTTTGGAGGCGTGCGGAACGCAAAGGAACTCGAGAACTTCCTGTGGGACCTTGAGCAATATTTCGAGGCTGCCCACATCCTTGAAGGCGACAAGGTGTCAGTTACTGCGATGTACCTGTCCGGCGATACAAAACTCTGGTGGCGCACTAGATTGGATGATGATGCAACCACCGGCCACCCCAAGATTGCTACTTGGGACGACTTCTACAAGGAGCTGAAGGATCAATTCCTCTCCAACAACACGGCGTGGGTCGCGAGGGAGGCTCTGAAGAACCTGAAGCATACGGGACTACTCAGAGACTACGTGAAGGCGTTCAGTAGCCTCATGCTGGACATTAAGGATATGTCCGAGTCTGACAAGTTGTTTAACTTTTTGTCAGGTCTTCAGGGATGGGCACAGTTGGAGTTGAGGAGACAAGGAGTGAAAGACCTCCCCTCAGCCATGGCCGTGGCGGATGCCTTATTGAACTTCTGTCAGCCCAAGCCGGTGGAGAGCAACAACAACCGGCCCCCAAAAGCTAAGGACAAGCCAAAGTCCAAGCGAGAAAAAGCTTAGGGGAAGAGGCAGCCGCAGAAGAAAGGCAAGGCTAAGTTATAGGAGCCGGCCAAGTCTCCTATGGGTCTCGAGATTGCCCTAAAAGAGAGAAGCTCAACGCATTGGTTGGGGAAGAAGATGGAGATTCAGATTCTCCAACAAGGGTCAACCGACTACAACTCCTCAACACGTTGCGGGCTACGCCTACAACCGACCTCATGCATGTCCAGATCAACCTTCAAGGAGTGAAGATGATGGCCATGCTCGACACCGGCGCTACCCACAACTTCTTAGCCCAACATGCGGCAGAGCATCTCAAAACCAAGATCACCACTAGTTCCAATCGCATCAAGGCGGTCAATTCTGATGCAAAGCCAGTCACGGGCGTCGCGACGGCTACGACGGTGGAGATCGGTCCATGGAAGGCGTCCGTGGATTTCTTGGTGGTGCCATTGGATGACTTCGACGTCATCTTGGGCAACGAGTTCTTTCGGAGCAGCAAGGCAATGGTGATGCCTTACCTCAATGGTATGTTGCTGCCCGACGAGCGGAGTCCTCACTTTGTAAGGGATGCGGTACCAGCGAAGCATGGAGCGAAAGCTGGGCTACTGTCAGCCATACAACTGAAGGACGGCGTGCGGAAAGGTAAGCCAACCTTCCTGGTGACATTGGCTGAGGTGCAGCCGAACCAATGGGCGAGCAGCAGTTTCGCCAGCCAAAGCAGTGAGGCGAGCGATAGCAGTATCGCCAGCCAAAGCAGTGAGGCGAGCGATAACAGTTTCGCGCGCGATTGTAGAGACGATGCAGGAAGCAGTGGCACGCGGCAGATCCAGAGCACCAGGCCCGCAACAAGGGTGCAGCCAGCCCAGGACATGCCAAGATCAGGTAAGCAGAATATGTGCAGTGTGTCTGTAGAGCCAGAGTCCGCATCAACCAACGTGCCAGCGACAGTTCTCGACGTGCTGCAAGAGTATAGCGACGTCATGCCACCGCAACTGCCCAAGCAGTTGCCTCTCCGCCACGCGATCGACCACCGCATCGAGCTGTTGCCCGGCCCCCGCGCACCAGCCCAAGCACCATACCGCATGGCACCATCCGAGCTCGCGGAGCTCAAGAAGCAACTAGAGGAGTTGCTCGAGTCAGGACTCATCCGCCCCTCTACTTCTCCTTATGGCGCACCGGTCTTGTTCCAAAGGAAGCAAGACGGCACATTGAGGATGTGCATCGACTACCGCACCCTGAACAAGCTGACCGTGCGGGACAAATATCCAGTTCCGTTGATGCAGATCCTCTTCGATCGCTTGTCCAAGGCCCAGGTATTCTCTAAACTAGATTTGAGATCTGGTTATTGGCAGGTGCGCATCGCGGAAGGAGACGAGGCCAAGACCGCGTGCGTGACGCGGTACGGCGCATATGAGTTCCTGGTCATGCCATTCGGTCTGACTAATGCCCCAACCATTTTTTGTCATCTGATGAACGATGTGCTCTACGACTTCCTCGATCGGTTCATGGGCGTCTATCTTGATGACATAGTGGTGTACAGTGACTCCCTGGAGGCCCATGTGGAGCACCTGAGCAAGATCCTACAGAGGCTACGAGAGCACTCTCTCTATGTCAAAAGAGAGAAGTGTGAGTTCGCGGTCAAGGAGGTCTCGTTCTTAGGGCACAAGATCAGGAGCGGCACAGTGAGGATGAATCCTCGAAAGATCGAAGCAATTTTGGATTGGTCGGCGCCAACACCCTTGACTGACTTACTAAAGAAAGATCAAGTTTGGTGTTGGACAGGGCAATGCGCGGAGGCCTTTCAAAAGCTGAAGGAGGCCATCGCAAGCGAGCCAGTTCTTAGGCTCCCAGACTTCTCTCTCCCCTTCGAAGTCCACACCGACGCATCTGATCGAGCTCTTGGCGGGGTGCTGGTCCAGGAGGGACACCCAGTGGCTTTTGAAAATTGCAAACTCAACGATGCAGAGACGCGCTATTCATCACATGAGAAGGAGATGGTGGTCGTGGTGCACTGTCTTCGCACCTGGTGGGTGTACCTCCTCGGCACCAAGTTCATGGGAAGACGGACAATGTTGCCAACACCTATTTCCAGACACAGAAGAAGCTCTCTCCTAAGCAAGCTAGATGGCAGGAGTTCGACTTCGAGTGGCAGCACAAACCTGGGTGGCACAACCAGGTCATGGATTCCTTGAGCCGGCAACAAGTGATGGGCTATGTTGCAGCCCTAATCCAGGTGGAGGAGGGTTGGTTCGAGAAGATCAAGGCCCAGGCGAAGGACGACTCCGAGTACCAAAAGCTTGTGAAGGAGGTCCAAGACGAGACCGTGCGACGGTTCTGGCTCAAGGATGGCTTGCTGCGAGCAAAGGGTGGGCAGCTCTATGTTCCCAAGGGAGGAATCCGGGTCTCCCTGATCAAAGAGACCCACGATTCTAGATGGGCAGGTCATCCAGGACGGGAGCGGACTTTCGCTCTACTTGGCCGAAGTTACTATTGGCCAAAGATGGAGGAGGACATCGAGCTTCATGTGAGGACTTGTCTAGTGTGCCAACTAGACAAGACGGAGCGGAGGAAGCAAGCAGGACTTCTTCAACCACTCCCTATTCCGGAAGGTATTATGCAATCCCTCTCTTTGGATTTCATTATAGGTCTTCCGAAGGTGGATGGAAAATCAACGATCCTTATGGTGGTGGATCGCTTCTCCAAATATGGCATCTTCATCCTAGCGACCAAGGGCTGCCCCTCGGAGGTCACGGCGGATCTCGTCTTCAGGAACGTGGTCAAGCACTTCGGGTTCCCACGTGACATCGTAAGCGACAGGGACGGGCGGTTCACTGGGCGGTTCTGGACCCATCTGTTCAAGATCATGGGGTCTCAACTTAAGTTCTCGACGGCAAACCACCCACAGACTGACGGCCAGACAGAGCGGATCAATGCTTTGTTGGAGGAGTACTTGCGGCACTACATGACTGCGAGCCAACGGAATTGGCTCGAGTTTCTTGACGTGGCACAGTTCTCCTACAACTTGCAGAGATCATCGGCGACAGGGAAGAGTCCCTTCGAGCTCGTGCTAGGCCAACAACCGTTGGCTCCCCTTGACCTTGCGGCACACGGAGGAGAAGGAAGCCCGGTGGCTTCCAGGTTTGCGAAAGATCAACAGGAGATGATCGAGGCAGCTCAAGACAGCTTGAGGAAGGCCCAGAAGAGGATGAAGAAATATGCAGATTAAGGCAGGAGGCCTTTGGAGTTTCAGGTAGGTGATCGAGTCCTTTTGAAACTAACCCCGCAGATTTTGAAGCAATTCAGTCGAAAGACAACGCACAAGGGATTGGTGCCACGGTATGTGATGTGCTGTCGCATACACTCAAAAATAAAACCAATACTCTTTAAGATAAATATAGTAGTGCGAGTACGAGTCGATCCCACGAAGAGCGTCTAATATAAGTTTTGTGCTATGTGAACAAAGATGGGGGAGGGGGGAGGGGGGGTTTGAGTAGAGCGAACACAATAAAGAAACAATCTAAAGCGGATAATCGAATTGAATCAGGAGAACAAACCTTCGTCTGAGTCAACATCCACCATCGGAATCCAACAACTAATCATTGATGCAAGTATCAATCAATTCATACCATGAATATTCACCGTTCGAATGAAATTCAAATCTCTCCTCAAGAGATTTAACTATATCTTCTAAAGACATACCAGAATTAGAAGTTGGGTTTGGTTGTTGTCTCGGGGGGTATGGCGGTCTATATTGTTGATATTGCTGGCCACTTGGACGGAATTGAGTTGTGGGTTGATTTAATTGTGGATTCCCATAGTTGAGATTGGGGCGATCCCTCCATCCCGGATTATACGTGTTTGAATAAGGATCATAATTCCTTTGCGGTAGTCCAGGGAAACTACCCGCTGCATTTACTTGTTCACTGGGCTCCACTTGAAGAGTTGGGCACATGTCGGTTGGATGTCATGTCACCGAACAAATCCCACAAACCTTCGCTGTTTGCATATTACCTATAGCCAATTGACGAACAAGAGAAGTTGGACTCGCAATCTGTTGTTCAAGGGATGAAACATTTACCTCATTAACATGTTTTGAATAAGAATCAATTCTAGTATTAAATTGTTGAGAATTAGCCGCCATATTTGCAATCAAGTTCCTCGCGGCTTCATGAGTTTTATCCACCAAAGCTCCTCCACTAGCGGCATCAATCATACTCCTGTCATTGATTAGTAAGCCCTCATAAAAATATTGGATAAGTAATTGCTCACTAATTTGATGATGGGGACAACTTGCACATAATTTCTTGAAACGTTCCCAATACTCGTGTAGAGACTCTCCGTTATGTTGCCTTACACCACATATCTCTTTCCGAATGTTGGCCGCTCTTGAAGCTGGGAAATATTTCTCCAAAAACAACCTCTTCATCTCATTCCATGTGGTAATACTCCCAGAGGATAAATAATAAAGCCAATCCTTAGCCGAATCTTTCAAAGAAAACGGGAATGCTCTCAATTTGATTTGATCTTCAGTCACCCCCATGGGTTTCATACTTGTGCACACAACATGAAGCTCTTTTAAATGCTTGTGAGGATCCTCACCTGAAAGTCCATGAAAAGTGAGTAAGAGATATATTAGTCCAGATTTCAATTCAAAAGTAGTAGCAACATCCAAAGTAGGGAATGTAATGCATAAGGGTTGTTGATTCAAATCTGGGGCTGCAAGTTCTTTCAAAGTTTGATTTCCGGCCATGACTTCTTCCTCTTCTAATTCAGAATCGCTAACAAATAAGTGGTCAAGAGTCAAATCGTTCTCCTCAATGTTTCTCTGAGCTTCCCTCCTTAACCTGTGTAAAGTTCTTTCTATCTCTGGATCGTACTGCAAATCACCTTAATTAAAAGATCGAGCTATACTCATAAACAATCAAGAAGATTCCGGTAAACCGAGAAAAACAAATCAAGAAAAATTATATAACTCCTTTTTTTTATGAAAGTAAAGATCACAATAAACACAAAAATCAACTAGAATCACTCCCCGGCAACGGTGCCAAAATTTGATGTGCTGTCACAGGCACTCAAAAATAAAACCAATACTCTTTATGAAAAAAGGTAGTAGTGCGAGTACGAGTCGATCCCACGAAGAGCGTCTAATATAAGTTTTGTGCTATGTGAACAAAGATGGGGAGGGTTTTGAGTAGAACGAACACAATAAAGAAAAAATCTAAAGCGGATAATCGAATTGAATCAGGAGAACAAACCTTGGTCTGAGTCAACATCCACCATCGGAATCCAACAACTGATCATTGATGCAAGTATCAATCAATTCATACCATGAATATTCACCGTTCGAATGAAATTCGAATCTCTCCTCAATCATAGTTAATTAGAAACAAGCGATCTAATCAACCCTAACTACTAAACAACCTAAAACAAGCGCTGTAGATTTAATCTAATAGCAGCCTTAAGAATAGAGAGATCGATGAAGCTAAACAACACAAGAACAAGCGGTTGCATTTAATCCAGTCGAAAATTCTTCCTAAGATCTATTAATCTCTAAAGCGCAGTAAATCAATAGATCTCAGTTGCTTCGCAGATTAGAGGGATCAAACAATTACGGATTTGATATCCAACCTAGCATTAGATCGTAATGAATAATAAACTAGTAGGCCTCCTAACAATTAGACAAGACAATCATGAAGATTTAATCTCAGAAGAACATTCAATACTCAAGTATAAACTGAACAATAAAAATAGATTAGATCTCACAGTTTCATTGATTCTGAGGTTTCAGTCTCCTCGACCAAGAATTAAGGTTTAACCACGCAAGGCCATCAAGAACAATCCAATCCTTTAAAGAAGAAAGAAGAACCCTAGAAATATCAAAGAAATAAAAAGGAGCAGCCAAAAACCTCTAGAATTCGCCCCCTTAATCCCTAAAAAGAACCCTATTTATAGCCCATAAGTTTCCCATCCTCGGATTTGATCTGAACCGTTGAATTTCTTCGCTGGGAAAGTAGGATCGATCCTTCTATGGGTGTCGGATCGATCCTTCGCATCGGAATCTTCAATTTCTGGCTACGCCCGAGTCGGATCGATCTTACCAGGGGTGTCGGATCGATCTTCTAAGTAGAATGGATAGTAGGATAGATCCTACTGTGTACAGCTGGAAAGTATGCGTTCTGTCAGGTTTCTGCATAGACGGATCGATCCTATTAGGGAGACGGATCGATCGGACTTTTCAGAGTATTTACTGTTCTGCCATCCAGACTGCGCCATCGGTACTAAAATTGCCGTAACTTCCTTTAGAAAACTCGGAATCACGAACCGTAAAATTTTCCAGAAACTAAACTTCAAGAGCTTTCCAATCATATGTGAAACATCATCTGGTTCTTCATGAGAAGGTACAGTTTAATCTTTAAAGTTGATCCATATACTCTTTTCAGCTTCTTTTCGTACTTAAGGACTTCAATTGCATCCTAAATCAAAATATAAGAATAATGAGTGTATTTAGGTACCAAATAAGCACAGGAGACTAAGTATTAAGGGATAAAAATATAACATTATGCATCATCATCAGTATGACGGACCATTCGAGGTCGTCAAGAGGGTAGGCCTCTCAGCCTACCAACTGATTCTCCCCGACCGGCTCAAGATTCACCCCACATTGCATGTTAGCTATTTGAAGCTGCACCATGCTGACCAGAGGATCCAATGAGGAACGTGGTGAAGAGAGCTCCACCGATGGTACGGGTCGAGTTCGAAAAAGAAGCAGAAGCCATTCTTGATCGGAGGCAAGAAGGGCAAGACAAGAGAAGCCGGCGTGTCTTCTACTTTGTTAAATGGAAGGGACTTCTAGATTCGGAGACATCATGGGAGCATGATGTCAACCTATGGCAGTTTGAAGAGTTGGTCCAGGACTACCTCAACACACATCCGACGAGGGCGTCAGGCTCCTCTGGTGGGGGAGGTTTGTCAGGGCCTTGAGTCCTGACACGGGCCATGGCGCACGTCAGCCGGAGTTGACACGGGCCATGACCTTGGCCATGGCGCGGTGCAGCACACCAAGTCATGGGCAGCATGGAAACACCATGATCGCACGAGCAAAAGTCCCTGATGGAGGCTAGACGACATTTCCCCAAAGATGGCACGATAGATTCCGAGCATGGCGCGGTGGACCGGACCAAGAAGGAAGACAGCGCGCCAGGACGCGGTGCGGCGCGAGCCCAGCAGAGCAAGACGCGTTTGGGAGCAAGTCAGGCGAGCGGGGGGCGCACCAAGGCAGCCAAGATAGGCGCGCGGGTCGAGCGTGCGTGCAGCTCGCGAGAGAGCGCGCGCAGCGCGTGCGCGACGCGCTCAGGATGCCCACTCCTAGTCGGACTAGGACTTGGCTTGCGTGGGCTGATGCGATAAGTGCTAGAGAGCAAGCCACGCGGGTTAATTACCTAATTCTACTTGGGATGGAAGCTCCAAGATGGATGACGCGGTCAAAAACGGGTTTGGCACGGAAGAATTTGAAGATGACGCGCGACTCCGAGTCGGACTAGGGGGCAGCGCGCCAGGCGGAGTGGATAGGCCTTGGAGGACGATCCAGCCGAGCAAATTCAAATGTCTCGCGTGCATTCAACTTGGAATTGGTGATGACACGGGGAATACGAAGTTTGGCACATGGAAAGTTGCTGTTGGCGCGGACGAATAGGAAGGAGTCCTATTTTGACTCAAGTTGTGATCATGGTTATCCTAAGCAAGGCAAACTCAAGATAGAGTCCAGCTATGTTTGGAAACGTAGTGTTAGGCTTATCCTTAGCCTAGATAAGGATGTAAGTCAGGACTTTGAGTAGGACTTCTTAGGTGTGGCTTGTTGGAGCAAGCCAAGGACTATTCCTCTATGTAAGGAGTAGGGCGGCCAAGGTGTTGGAGCATCTAGGCTTTGGCAGGTTCCATCTTGAGAGATCTTTGTACCTTGGGAGGGAGAGAGAGTTGTGAGGGATTCTCTTGTAAAGATTGTTGGATCAATAAAGGAAGAGGGACATCCCCTTGCCATAAATCGTAAGTCCTTCATCCTTGGTGTGCTATTGTGCAAGAAGGAGAAGAAGACGGGGAGAAGGCTGGTCAAGGAAGGACTTTGCTGCACCAAGCATCTTCAAAACGTGGGTTTTGAAGTGGGCAAGGAGTGCCCAACGCGTGGAACAAGGAGCGGAGGGTTCTTGGCACCGGCATCGGGTAACTCTAAACTTATGAAAAATTTATCCGCTGCGTAATCGCTCCTGCATGAGGAGTTCGTCATCGCTACAGGAAGAGTTAGGAGTTCCACGTGCAAGATTTCTTGGTCGACATCGTGCAATATTTCTTGGTACAACCCTATGTTTTGGCACCGTACAGGATTAATACAAAACTCTTGAACTTGTTACTGATTTTGTTGCAGCTTGCTTTGGTTTATTCGGCCGACGTGAAATTGTGAATTGCAATTACTTCAAAGATGAGTCATTTGGTTGATATGAATTATACATGGTGTTTGATCTGCAGATGATCGTCGAACCTGAGCAGCGAGTTCCTGATTTTATGAAGGCAGGTGCAGTCATTGTTGTAAGCAATCTTCTACTATCCATGAATCATGCTCCTATGTAAGGCATGTTTCCTTCACAAGTAACAAGTCAAACTTTGAAGGGTTCTTTTGCAAAAGAAAAAGATTTGTGCACATGCCACGTGGGCATGTACATTACACATGGTGGAATTAGTAGTGAGGTACCGATGGATTAGATAAAAAATTCGTTACCTCACTATCGATATATGATATTCATCGATAATGAGGTACCGATTGATTGATATAGTCCATCGGTACCTCACTATCAATGAACTAGATGAAAGATTCGGTACTTCACTACCGATATATGACATGTGTATTCCACATGCTATATATCGATAATAAAGTATCGATTGGTTGATCTAGTAGATCAGTATCTCACTATCGATGGACCAGATGGTTGAATCAATTCCTCACTACTGATTAAAACCCGTATGCAATGTACTGTAGCAAATACACAAATCAGTGCTCAATGTAAAAGAGTATCATGCACTTGACAAAAAAGTGTGGCGTATTTAGACTTGCACATTCGAGCCCTGCAATTACTTTCATTTTGAGACGCATCACAGTTCAATGTAAATTATAGTAGATCTTATCACATTCTTATCAACAATGAAGTCAAGAAGTATAATCCGTTTATTTGCACTATAGAAAGAGTATCATACAACTAGTCCAAATAAACTTGTCCCAAGTATTGGGAGTTTTAGCAGCATAATGATCACATATGATCTATCCTTTTAAGACCAGATGGGAACTTCTCCATCACTAGTGTTTTCAAAACAGTAGATGAACTTGAAACTGCAAGGCTGATTTTTACACCACGATGCTTTTTAGCCGTCATCGAAATGAGAAACCGATTCTTGGATGGCCAAGGTAGGCACTAATTTTTCTGTGATTTGAGTTCCTGCACTCTCTCCTCGGTGATCCTCAGGGCTTCTCCATAAATGCTTATCAGCTGAAAAAGAGAATTCAGATGAACAACACATGTAGAAGGTGCATGATGAGGACTAATCATTTGACTGAGTTAATTGAATCCATTGGCCCGAAGAAGAATGGCAAGTTAAAAATTAGAATCTAAGAAGCAGCAAAGAGAAGGAAAGCAGTGTACCACCGAAGCCTGTCGATGATAATTGACATCTTACCTCATCAACTTCTTCTGGAGATATGATAAACGGAGGCGACATCATTATGCTATCCCCAGCAACCCGAACTAACATCCCTCGCTTCTCACACTCTGCCCCAAATATAGCCCCGACCCCTGCAGAGGATAGTGAGCTCTTATGAACTTCAGTTTGTCCCATAAATGGTAATTGTCATTTTAAACAGAAATGTATTTACGAAACCAGATACAGCTGCAAAGTTGACTATTATCTGTTTCCTTTTCTTTTAACTTAATGGTCTAGTTAAATATAACTTGCTTAACAAAGTTCCTTACCCCACTCAGAAGGGAACAGGTCATTAGGTGATTTGTTATCTGTAAACTCAGTTCCGAGAATTAATCCCAATCCACGTATCTGCATGCGGCAATGTTAGATACATGAATAGTAGTGCCTTGTTGGACATATGAGGGTTTGAAACCATGACAACTGAACCAGGAATGGGTAGTTAAAAGCACCTCCCCAATAATTGGACTATCAGAGAAGGCTTTGATACCAGCTTGAAAGCGAGGAGATATAGCCTGAACCTGCTCGACTATGTTTCTTTCCCTGATAAAGGCATGAGTGAAAAACTGAAGTTTCCAAAAGCATCATAGCAAGTAACAAATCATATATGAAATAATAGGCACAAAGGAAGATTGTGTACTTATAAATCTTAACTGCTTCTAAAGCAACTGCACATGACACCGGATGCCCTGAGTACGTAAATCCATGAGAAAATGAACCTGAAGGCCACGATATTGCCCATGATATGTTAGTCCATTTACAGGCAAAGGGAAGTCCGTCAAATTTCAATAACAAAGCACAAAGCTAACCAAGTTTGTTGCTTTGAGAATGTATGACTTCTGAAACTTCAGGGCTGACAAGTATCGCACCAATGGGAATGTATGCAGATGAAAGAGCCTATAAAACAAGTAGAAGCAAGATGAGCCCATGTTTAAAAACAAGTCATGGGCTTTTTCTTACTCACTTTCGCCACGGATACAAGGTCAGGCTGGATATTGAACATGTCACATCCAAACATTGTCCCTAGCCTTCCAAATGCAGTAATGACCTACAAAAAAAGATAAAACTCCTATTGGTCCGGAATCTGTTTTGGAAGCGTCTTAATAGAGAGTAGGAGCGGTTTATTCCCCTGATGAGAGAAGTGTAGGCACCTCATCCGCAATGAAAAGAATATCATATTTCTTTACAACAGCTTGGATCTGTAGTCATTAAATAGGCAAAGAAAACAACTTAGAAGTGCTGCAACCTCACTCACTTAATGCCCACAAATTATAATAAAAGCAAAAAACTTCTAACATAAGAAATCTATGGCTATATAATTGCAAAAAATAGAAACAAGGAAGTAAAAGTAAATTGACTTTCCAATCAGTAATAGGATGTGGTTCGCAGGATTTCTTTGTTGTAAGCAGTGCCAAATGATATGATATATCTTGTCTACATCACAGAATTGATTTGTTTTGCTAGTATACTTTTTCTAAGCATAAGGTAACTTGATTTTCATCGTTCTCCCTGCAGCCAGAAGCTTTAACTTGAACATTCAAATAAATTATCTCATGTCTACATGCATAAGCATATTCCACTCATGTGCCCGCATGCATGAATACAAAGATGAAGAGATGAAATATAGAACTGAATAAGATGGGAATGTTCACCTTCTCGAAATAGGTTTTTGGCGGAGGGATAACACCTCCAGCACCCATGACAGGCTCAGCAATGAATGCCGCAATCTGGAACATCCAACATACATCAATAGCAATAATCACCTTCTGACAGCTAAATCTTCAGCTATTAAGGCAAGTTACATGGAGAAAGAGTTACAGTGTCTGGGCCCTCCTTGAGAATAAGGTCTTCTAAGTTTTTGGCTTGCCTGCTTGAGAACTCCTCCTCCGTCTCACCTGGAACTCATTTTAATTATTCTTTCAACGAGAACCGATGAATGTTTTCGGTAAACATTAAGAGATTACCTGGAAGATGGAAGCGCCAGTAGTGTGGACAATCTGTGTGCAGGACAAATGGCGCAGGCAGATCAAACTTTTGATGTAGGGCAGGGAGTCTGACAAGAACACAATCTTAGAAATCAGAAGTAAACCATAAAAAGGATGAAGGGAGAAAAAAATGCTACCAACTTCTAACAACTAAAAGCTGATCCTTAGAAGGTTGCAACTATATCCAAAGCTCAAGCTGACCAAATAAAGCAAATAATGCCAATATACTTACCCAGAAAGACTAGCAGATATCAATGTCGATCCATGGTACCTGAAAACTCGCAAAAAGTAAGAGGAGTTGCTTGAGAATATTCACTTCAGACAGGACGGAACTGAGGTACTTGCACAGAAAAGAATCTATGAGATATAACAAAATTGGAAAAGAACTCACGATTTCATTCTCGCAATGAATTTCTTCTTATTTGGCCTTCCCAATGCATTGTTGTAATACCACACCAGTTTAACCTACATGTACATAACTTGGTGTCGGTTCAAGAAAGAAACAGGATTTCTGACTAGAATTCACTTGCATAGGTTCTAAAAAGGACAGTCCAAGAACTTCAAGTATGGCTGATAAATTCCTCAAGGAAAGAAAGCGGAAGTGGTGGCACAAAGTAGGTCGGTAAGTATGGCGAAGTGAGAAATAGAATAAGCTCACATCAGAGAGAGCGAGGAAGGGGAGTGCGAAAGTGCAAAAGTGAACGGGGAAGGGGAGTGCGCTGGAGGCCGGCAGGGGTGCCGGCCTCTGAGAGCCCTGGAGCGATCTTCCAGCGTCTCTCCACGGAATGTCGCTGGAACCCGGCGCTCGAGAGGAGGCTGAGAGAACTTGAGAAAGCTTGGGAGACTCCCAATCAAGGAAGGAACATTGAGGGGACCACAGCTTCTGTGGCCCAAGATAGAATGGGAGCAACTGAGGGGAACCCAAGGCTTTCCTATGCTGGAGCCATTGGGGACTTTAGGAGACACTCCCTAGTCTCTAAAGAGGAGGTGGAAGCCATTGCACAGAGATCATCCGAGAAAGCAATTTTCCACCTATCTGAAGTCCAGGAATGCGAAAAGATATGGGAATTTGCTCTGTTCGGCCGCTTCGTCGGAGGGAGGATGGAGATTGAGTTCCTCCGGAGGAAACTCAAGATACTTTGGAAGACTGCAGCCCCCTTCTCAGTGGCTGCCATGTCTCATGGGGTGTATCTGTTAAACTTTAACTCTTTGGAGGATATGACCAAAGTACTCACTGGTAGCCCATGGTCGGTCGCCGGACACATGCTATCCCTCATTAGGTGGCGCCCATGCTTCAAGCCATCACCGGACTGTTTTGATAAGGCACCAGTCTGGATACGCCTTCCTAATGTACCATCAGAGCACCAAAATAGGAAGTCCTTGATCTATATTTCCTCCTTCGCTGGAACCCCACTGGTGGTTGACCTCTCTGCAGACCCAGTGGAGAAGTGCAGATTTGTTAGGGTGTGTGTTGAGGTCAACTTGAATGAAGCAGTTAGATCTGGCATCAATGTGAACGTAGTAAATGAAGGGGTCATTACTCGTTCATTCTATCAACCATTCCATTATGAAAGAGTTATCATATGTGAATCATGTGGACGTATCGGCCATACCAGAGGTGTGTGTCGTTTCCCACCGGTTTTCTTGCAAGAGGGAGCTCCCGTCGCTGCACAGGTACCCATGGATCAGTCATCGGCCATGAAGCACGCGGTGTGCTCCGATCCTTCGTTTACTCAGCTGACGGGAGGTATTTAAGCTAACACCACATAGGCCTCTTTCCAGACGCTGAGAGCACCACCGCCTAATCCGGCAAACCCCGATGACCACGGCGGATGGATGGTGGTGGCTCGACCACAACGACGGCAAAAACTTGACGTCATGAAACAACAGAATGTACAAAGAGGTCCTATCTGGAGGGTGATTGAGAAAGGGAAAAGCCTGGCCACAAGCATACCTCAACCTACTGAAGCGACAGGCCGCGGATTGCTTCCTCTGCCAAAAGATCTGCGATCTTTCTCTACTCCTTCCTCCTCTGCAAGGCCACTCTCTCCCAACCACTCTTTCCGCCGCCCCCTTCCTTCTCCTAGGGAACCGGGTTCTCCCCCTTGCCTTACCAAGCAGCTGGGCTCACCAACCACACACCCTCCCCTGGTATCACTCCAACCTCCACCCTCTTCACACCCTTTGCCCGGTGGATCTATTTCCTCCCTCTGTAATCCATCCCCTTTTCCCCTTTTAACCCATCAAACCGGTCACCCTCACCTACCCAGTAAATCTAAACCGCCTTTAGAACCTTCCTTTAACTCTGTGCCATTGGATTTATCCATTCATACCTCCAATCCCATTTCTTCCCCACATACCTCTTTTAATCCCTTCACCTCAATAATACCAATTGAGCCCCCCCTAATCATTCTCCACCTCAACATCCTACTCTTGCCACTTCCCCTACCTTTGCCACGGGGGAGCCCCCATCCTCCTCTTCCTTTAGACCTCTTGACACTATGGAGAATCAACAGGTGGTCAACGAGTCAAACACATTTCTTGGGACTGATGCGTGCTCACACCTGGGCCCAGGGGACCTCCCACGCATACAGAAGCATGCAGAAGAAGCTTCCAACATGAGGACCCGGAGCCAGGCCCATGGACTTCTGATAGATAGCTCCTCTCTTCATCACCCCTCCTTACTTGGTATCTCTCCTGATATTATTGAAACCGGGGACCCTCTTTCTGCTCCAGTCATCCCTGCAAAGCTCATAGAGGAGATATCTGCTATAGCTGATGAGTGCATTAAAATTGGGCCCGCCTCTGAGGGGCCTCGAGAGATTATCCTGGTCCCTGTACCTCCCATGATCAAGTATCTAACCTCAGGGAGGAACATTCGAGGTTAGAGGCTACATTTATAGGTGCTCTCACCTCTGCAAAACCGATCTCATTGACATGCTCTTCCTCCTTACCTTCCTTACATGTTGAAGAAGTGGAAGTTGAAGATGGTTCTGATGCTGACGAGGATCTACCAGGGAGGACTTTCCCTGGATCACAACCTGCCCAATGTTAAAGATCCTCTGCTGGAACATCCGGGGAGCAGGCCTAGGCGTTCTCTCCTTCTCTGCCGGCGACTTTTCCAAGACGCTAACCTACAGTTCCTCTTTCTTATTGATGTTCTTTTGCAGGATGAACACCTTGCTGAGCTTCGTATTCGGCTGGGGAATCAACTTGGTATCTTCCTCCTTCCGGCGTTGGGCCGGAAAGGAGGTATTCTTGCGGTATGGCGGCTGAGGTATGGCTTGATAGCATGGCCGGCCCCTTCTCCTCAAGCCATCCATGGTCTTATCTCATCAAACTCGGAAGGTCGTTGGATTATTACTGTGGCGTATGCGGCTCGGAACGCCAGGGAGCGGCGGGCTTTGTGGCATACTACTTCCCTGTTGTCCTCTGTGGAGCTACCGCATCTAGTTGTGGGAGACCTGAATGTATCTATCTCGCCAGAGGAGAAGAAGGGGGGTAGTCCTTTCCAGTTCTCAAGGGGAGTTATGGATTTAATGGAGTTCTTGTTGAATAATGAGTTATATGACCTTGGATTTGTTGGTCAGACATTTACCTGGTGTAATCAGCAATATGGGGACGCTAGAATTCTCAAGAGACTTGACCGTGCCTTAGGGAATGAGCGGTGGCGTATGGCGTTTCCAACTATGGAAGTCAGACACCTCGCTCGAATTGCCTCAGATCATTGCCCTCTGGTGATCGCTGAGAAAGGAGATATACAGCATTCAGGGCCGGGTATCTTCAGACTGCGGAACCAATTCCTTTTGTCCCCAGCATTCTCCTCATTTGTGAAGTGGATTTGGGATTCTTCTGGGCGAGGAAATGCAAGTTTTGACCTTCAGGAGAGGCTGAAGTTTCTGAAGGTAGAGGTAAAGCGGTGGAGTAAGTCCGAAGAAGTTGGAGCAGCCACTCGAACTCGTCTCGTCTCGAGTAGTTTGGAGGAGTTGTATACTCAAGAGGATATGTATGGGATTCCAGTTGAGGATCAACAGTCCATGAGAGCAAGGGAGAATATGCTAGAGGCGTTGTTTTGCCAACAGGAGGTTGTACGGTCCCAGGCGTCGCGCTGCTCTTGGCTTCGTCACGGGGACTCTAATTCTGCTATCTTTCATAAGATGGTTAACCCAAGTTCTCACCGGTCTCCTATCCGACAGTTACTTATGGACGATGGATCTATCCTAGAGGATACTAAAGATATCGGTCGAGCATTCTCCTCCTTCTCGGATTTGTGGAAGGATGATGGGGAATATGAAGACCTATCTTGGCTGAGCTTGCCGGTGATTTCTGAAGAGTGGGCCGCTTCCCTCTCCGCAGATGTAACAGGTGACGAGGTTATGGATGCCATGAGGTCCCTTGGTGCTGATAGATGCGCAGGACCTGATGGATACTCGGCAGAGTTCTTTAAGATATATTGGCCGATTGTGGGGCAAGGAGTAACGGAAGTGATCTTGTGATTTTTCAGAACCTTATCAAAGCCAGCTGGGTGGAACTGCTAATTTGTGTCTTTGATTCCAAAGTGCAATATTCCAGAGAAGATCAAGGACTATAGACCGATTAGCCTGTGTAACACCCTATATAAGATTATCTCTACGATCTTGGCATGAAGGTTGACAGTAGTCCTTCCTGGAATTATAGGTGCTGAGCAGTCTGTATTTGTCCATGGGCGAAGCATTCATGATAATGTGGCTTTAGCACAAGAGTTGATGCATTCAATGGCTAAGGCAAACAGATGAGATCCGGGTATGGCTTTGAAGCTAGATATTCGCTCCGCCTATGATTCGGTCAGATGGAGGTATTTAGAGGATATCATGAAGACTATGGGTTTTCCAAGCAGATGGTGCTCATGGGTGATGGCTTGTACATCTACACCATCTTTCTCATTCATTGTCAATGGTCAAACCCACGGTCAGGTGTTCCCTCAAAGAGGAATCCGACAGGGGATCCCCTCTCGCCATTCTTATTTACTATTGTTCAGTGTGGGCTATCTGCAACATTGACACATTGCTCTCGAGGGCTAAAGGGTGTTCAGTTTCCAGGATCGTCTATTCATGTGTCGCATTTATTGCATGCGGACGATTGTCTGGTGTTCACTGATGTGTCTATTACTGAGGCCAGATCTGTGTGTAGAATCTTTAAATGGTATCACAGAATTTCTGGGCTTTCCCTTAATCCTGTGAAATCAAGTGTGCAATTCTCTGATTCTATTCCCCCGAGTAGAAGACAGTGGATCTACAGACAGTTAGGAATGCCTGAAGTTTCTGGAACTTGGAGATATCTTGGGTTGCCTATAAGTGGGGGGAAATTACATGCAACAGACTTCTCCTCTGTCATTGATGCGGTTGCAAATCGGATCTCTCGATGAGGTGGTGCGAAGTTGGTGTTTCCAGGAAAGGTAACTCTACTTCGTCATGTTTTACAGGCATTACCAGTCTATCTTATGTCCTCTACAGAGATACCAAAAGGAGTGCTCTGTAAGGTGACACGTCTGAGTCGATCCTTCCTGTGGGATGGGAGAAGGTCTGGTTCATCGGTTGTCAGATGGGATACTGTATGTGCTCAAACTGAAGATAGAGGTTTGGGGCTACGACATCTTCCAACTTGGCAGAGGGCCCTTCGGATGGTTAGGGCGGCGAAGTTATTTCCGTCCGAGCAGTCCCTTTGGAAACTGGTTGTGAAAGCCAAGTATAATTGGCGAGGGGTGCTCCCACTGAACACTCCTTGTAGAAATGCCTCCCCTTCTTGGCGTTCTATATGTAGGGCTGTCAAAGATCTATGTGACTATGTTCTGTGGTCTCCTGGGCGGCAAGTAAAGTATCTGTTATGCATGACTGGTGGATTATGGACTTATCGATGGATAGGAAACCAACCCTTGTCAACATCGAGAGGATTTTGGACAGGATGCTTGTGGGGAAATTGATCAACTCGGATGGGAGGTGGAGGAGACGCCTTATCAATAGCCTTTTCTCTCAGGAGATTGCAGACCAAATTTGTGTCTTGGATCTTTCTGCAGGTGATGATGCTTTGTGGTCCTTGGATAGTAGAGGTATGTTGTCCTCCAAATCTGCATATTTTAATATGTATTCGATACTGGTTCTTCCTTGCCTTCCTTCCCTTCTTTTCGCTGGGACAGTATTTGGCATGGCCCCTTTGGCCCGAGAATTAAAACCTTTCTCTGGCGGTTTATTCACAATAAAATCCCATCCTTGGAGGTGCTTGGGAGGTTTGGAGTGGATGGATCAACCAACTGCCCTAGGTGCTCAGAGGCAGTTGAGTCTGTCGATCACTTGTTTTTTGGATGTCCATACTCCGCTCAAGTTTGGCATCAGATGTTTTGGAGAGATACTCATGTTAGGCGCACTTCGACTTGGAGGTCATGGGAAAATATATTGCTGGCTTCTTCCTCGTCTCCAGAAGTTTGTGATCGTAAATCTAGAATTGGCTATGCTCTTTGGGAGATTTGGAAGAGTAGGAATCGATGGGTCTTTCATGGTGCTGATCCATCGCCATGGGAGGTTGCAAGATCGGCATCCTGGCATGCTAGGGAGTGGATCCTCAGATCCAAGGCAATTCATACAGGGAGTTTTGTTGGGGCGCCTAGACGAAGATTGCCTATGGTGAGGACGGACGCCGCGATAGGTTAGGACGGCCATGTGGGCTTTGGGCGGTTGGTCTGGATCTTGAAGGGGATGTTGCTTGGGTAGCGGCGGAGAGGGCCCTTCTCTTGCATTTTTGAAGCAGAACTTATGGCCTTGGTATGTGGGTTCAGAAGACTATGGGATCAGGGGATCAGGGGATCAGGCATGCCATCTTTGAACTGGACTCTCGGGATGTCGTTAGCTGCCTCAACGGCAGGAGGCGATGGCCGAACCATTTAGCGTCTATTACCCAAAAGGTTTGCTGGGAACCGGCAAAATTTAGGGGGATTGTTTTAGTTTATCTTCCCAGGACTTGTAATGGAATCGCTGATTCGTTAGCCAGAATGGGGAAGGATTTGACTAATCCGATATTCTGGGCTAAGGACTCAGGTACTCCGCCTCCTGTGGATATTACTACCTTCGTGTAGTTAGCTTGTCTTCCTCCCATGCTTGTAATCTTTTTACTGTGTTTGACAGCCTTTGGCTCAACTTGTCAAAAAAAAAAAAAGTAGGTTGGTAAGTGAAACTTCATTGGCTATGGGGGAATTAGTTTTGAGAAAAGTAGACATGTATCACCAAGATTATTACCAATTTATGGCTGGAAAGATGAAGTAAAGGCTGGGATATTGTGGAACCAGAATCCTTCCAGAGGCACTAGCTAGATGCAAATACTTAGAATACACCATAGCCCCTCATATACACTCTGACTATGAATGACTATATGGTACATGCGCATGCTCGATGTTACTTAAGCATACAAGTGGCACCGAATTGCCTTCTTCAGTAGGATTGTGAACAATGATTGCAGCTGTATCAGATATTTGGGCTACACCATCTCCTCTACTGCAGGTTAAAATGCAGTAAAGATTCACAGACTAAAAAATTGAGATCGCCCAATAAGTGATGCAAATCCCCAACAAGCCATTCTCAAAGGGCTTGTAATTCGTTCCAAACTTGATTATAGCAAGCACACACCTCAGAACTCTTAAAAATACTCCCAGTCTCGTCACTTAATCAATAACCCAAAAAAGAAATTCTTGTTGCATATTCCTCAAGCTCCGATCCTTCAAAGATTAAGATATTATTCCTGCTCAAGAGCATGATTTTTCACCTCAAGAAATTTGAAACTCCAGTTACTTTATGAATTCCATTCAATTATTCAAGCCTAATCGCATTTTAAGACGGATACAATGGATGCTGAGACTTTCTAGACTACAATTTGATTCCTATTAATCAAATCGCCTCAATGACCCGAAGAAAGGAAACCATACGACATTAAGTGTTGCTGTGGTTCGTGTCTTAGTTAACACATCAAAGAATTGACCATCTACTGAGTTTGTGTTGTCTTATAGGTTACAAAGCAAGCCGGGTGATACTTGGTCTCCATGGGTCGTCTTCCTGAGAGAACCATATTCCTTAAGTGCATTAATTATAAGATATTAGATTTATAATTACTTGTACACAATATCAAATTACCATCTACTGAGCTCATGTTATCTTCTAGGTCACAAAGCAAGTCGAGTAAGATCTCCATGGTTTGTCTTCTTGAGAAAACCATATTCTTCAAATACAGCAATTACGAGATATTATAAATTTGAAGCATCAAATGACCTTAGCAAGCTGGGTGTTGACATGCACAAAAGAAGAGACATCAACAAAAGGCATGACAAATGGAAGACGAATATGGATTGCGACTGAAAGAGTAATATATATCCACTAGCTTGCTCTCTAACATACTACCAGTATTCTTTTACTTTCCAACAGGGATAAAAGTTCAAAAACAATTTCATGATAACATTGTTAGATACACAAGCATCAAGCATGCCCTGATATGAATGAACCTTGAATCGAAGGGCAATTTTAGAAATCTATGAAACACAGTACTGAAGATGGTTATTTGTCACAAATGTAGCTAGAAAGAAATGTTGTTTATATATATGATTCCAACAGCCCTTGGCTACACTTTCTTCTTTTAGCCCCGACTTATATATGCTTTCACAGAATGGTTTGTGACAGCACCTGGTTCTTAACAAAGACATTTCGAGTAGAATCTCAGAAAAGGAATCAATTTCACAGCCTGGTGCAGGGTTGATGCTTGTTGGTAACCAGCTACGGAATAGAAGTCAACTTTAAGCCGCAAAAAGAAATTACAATCAACATAAGAAATAGATACTTTCTTCCTAATGAGTATCTGTACTCAATGGCAGTATGGGTTGTGGTCTCTTCAAGTAGCATCTACTGGGAACATCATACACCTGCCCTATACTTAGCAAGGTAGATGAGAAAGTAGCTTAATTACTCTGCAAAGGAGTTCCTAGTTTCCAATACTCTTAGAAACCACTGAACTACTACGATAGCCATAAATGAGGATACTCAATATTATCACAAAGAGGAGGAACAGACATAAGAAACATATCACTGGCTTTGGCATACTCAGCACAAACAACATGCTTTCTTTGAGGGAATTATGAGAACAATTGGATGAATAGAGTCAGTCTCAGGTTTGAGGTGTGTTGGTCTTATGCAGGCTAATGCAACGGAACGAAATACACTAATGGGGGAATGCTTAAAAGTTTAAACAGCTCTCTCTGATAGTAAAACAGACCTGAGTATCATTAGCCTCTGAACCACCATTGGTGAAGAAGACCTTTTCCATCTTTCGGGCGGTAAAAAGCTCAAGAAGTTCCTTTGCAAGATCCTGTAATAGAAACAATGCAGAATAATCTCCAAACACCATCTAAGAGTAAGATTCAAGAGATAGCAGCAAATGATGCATCAAGGAAAATAAAACTCGACAAAACAACTTTTGAGTGCAACAAAATAAATTCCCATCGCACATTAGGTCCACTTATTGTGTACTTCTAATTCATCGATAACAACCTTGGCCCAGTCATGAGAGAGCTACATACCGTCTCTCAGGGTCATGCTAAAAGATGGATAAGAAATCTATCTAATACCTGGACTCCTCTTTGACTTTGTAGTTTGTATGGATTGTTGTAAAATTCATAGAATAAGACAAGTATGCAGAATGGACAGCTAACTGCACTGCTAATTAACAGCAGAGAATTCACTTCTTAACAAAAAAAAATGTTGGAAAGCTGAAAACCTGACAAGAAAACAAGTATTACCTAAAAATATGGTCACTTTTAAGACTTATTGTTCGTGCAAAGTGCACTAACAGTGCAGGAACAGATCTACAGGAACTTAAGCACGAACACAACAGTCTACAGAAATGTAAAGGAAAATATAGCATATAACACCAGAATATACTTACCAAAGAGGGCTTCGTGGTACGGTTCCAAAATGAGTGGTAAAATGGTAATTTGTTTAGTTGTTTGGTGGCAGCTGCAACAAGCCGAGGCTCACTACCACCTGGAGAAATGTAATGTCACAAAATCCCATGGGGCAAGAGCTTGCGAAAAATTGAGAGTATACTTACCTCGAACAGTATTCCTTGGTTTGCTGGTTTAGGTTTAAAGGCTTGAGGCATACGGAAATATAGCAATGTTGTTTGGGACAATGCATTGTCCACGTGGAGATTCTAATCCCACTAGACCTTATTCATTTTCATTACATAATAAATAACTAAATGTTTGATTATCTCAAACTTCAATAGAACCTTATCCTAGATGTACTTTTAAACAACCAATTTCCATTCATTAATACTTTATTTAAGAGGTGAAAAACATATTGCCAATGGCATCATTGCAAGTAATATTAGCCTCAAGTTGGTCCTGTCCAGCTAGCTGCTTGCACAATTAGAACAGCCTGCCTGATTGCTTCACACATATCAGCTGACATAGTTGCTACTTTGAATCGACTAAAATTGGGGTATCTGGACTATCTCAAAGATATTGAGAGTCTCCACTGACCACAAAGTGCCAATGATTTACTGAGTGTTCCTTGAATTGAGGACTCTGAATGTATGCGGAAGAAAACCATTTGGAGCTATATAGGCAAGATTCAGGGCTCCATGTTTTAGTAATCAGTAGAATAAGTGAGAGTTTCTTAGCAAAGCTAAATTAGAGAAATTATTTATGTACTTGATTTCAGCTGCTAGCTATGAGCAAATTTGTTTATATAGCATCACGATCATCTTATTCTGCTTCTGCTTTTGTCGGCCATGATGTACCCAATATTGAATCGGTCATTCACCCAGCATTGCGAAGAGAGGAATGATGTAGTTAAGAATTTAGATCACGTATAGGCAGATATTTACTAGTGTAATACGCCAAAAATGCCTAATCTTCCTGCAATACCTCCTTAAGACTAAAGTTATGGGTTAATAAGTTAAAATACGTGCAAATTATACTCCTCTGATTAGCTTTGTACCCCCAATTACATAGGAAATATAAAAGAATAGATGAGATTATACTATGAAATAAAGCTTTTTATGGCAGACAATCACTTTTTTAATACCTAGAGCTGTGCACCATAATCCAGCAAGAGAATCAAGATACTTCTTCCCATTTATGTCATAGACATAACAACCCTGCAGTTGACCACATGATATAACAAAAGTACAGAGTTAGAAAAAGGTTTACCTCAACGTAGTTCAAAGTAATTGAAGCATGCAAGATTACTTCCACTTACTTAAGAATAGGCACAAAAATAAAAGCAAGCATGGAAAGCTTAGAACAAAGGGCCAGCCTGTCCTTGATCTTTATTGTCGAGCGAGTCTTAAATTTTCTGGTAATAAGTGGCCAATGATTTTCATCGCACTATCTTTTGGCAAGAAGTGGCCAATGATTGAGAAAAATGCAGATTTTTAGCAAGATTGTGTTTTAAGCCTTCTTCACCGCACATACTGTATGCGTCTGAGACATGCAGGATCTTAATGTCGTTATATTTGCTCTTCCTAAACAGATTATCCTAATGTATGGGAAAATTAGATGAATATTTCCAATTTCTGCAGCTTCAAGAATGACCCAGAGATGGCTCTCAAAACCCAATAGCTGGTGTTTCACTTTTTTTAACTTTAAGCCCTTTTATTCAGCCAGGATTTCCAGGCCACACCTTGCACAAATTTTATCTGCAATGGCATAAGGATCAAAAGCGCTCATAAAACATAATAAAATGTTTTTTCTAGCCTTCCCAATCCAGAATTGTGCTCTACTTTCATCTCATACAGATGGAAGCAAGTTTTGATGATTCTAAAGTGGTGAAATCCTGCCAGAAAGGAGTCAATTTCTACGAATTGAAGCAGTGCATGACTAATTGAGTCAAGTACATCTAGCCATGAAATACATCTAAGCAGAAACTAAATTCATCTGGTTCCAAGACCAATTCATCTTAGAATACCCAACAATGAAATACATAAACAGAAAAAAAAAAAAATAGCAACATATATTCTAGACAAAATTGATCAGTAAATAGATATGCACCATATGTGCTTGAATTTAAGTAGAAGTTTGCAAGTCTTGCATGTCGACGTCATTGATAAAGATTATCAGCATGACCATATCAAATTACCTCAGATTTGTCAATAACTAAAGGATGCGTATCAGTACTCTGCCACCCCGCGGTAAATGGCGCCAGCATTCCATGCCCCTTGAACCTGATAGGATCAAAACACACCCAAATAGAGGCTCAGAGCATTTTTTGCATGTATCGATCATTTCACAAACAAAAACATATTTTTCCATACCCTTTCTCCTCCGATTCACTCTGAAGAGATGGCTCCGAACTGCTCAACCTCACAAACGACTTATCATACAGAGTCAAATTCCCAAGCGAAGTCTCAGCCCCAACAACACGCCTTGCGAACGATCCAACCTATAGTGAATTCCAATATGTTTTGAAACGATCAAAACCTAGCATCCAGAATAGATCGAAATCGAGATTTCTTTCTAGGTTTCGGCATCAAAATGATTCGAAAAATCGCCCAGCAATGTAACTTCTCCACCCAAGATTCTCGTCGGGATAGAACGAATACCTGACGGGAAGCTTTGGATCGGAGAAGGCGAGTGATCATCATTTTTTCCGAGCACTATTTCCACTAGAGTCGATCGATCTAGAGACGGATAGAGGAAGAGAGACGTTATATATGGAAACAGTGAGAGCTGAGAGCCGTCCAGAAGCAGGAATGGATGATTAGCGTTTGTAATCCCACGTAAGTTTTGTCAATAACCACGTGACATTTTACGTCGACAGTTAGGCACTGATGGATCCATCTATTTCATCGTATTTTATTATTAATTTGATAAATAATATATTCAATTGATAATAAGATATTAATTGATTGATTTCCAACATTGATATTAAATTATTATAAATAAAATTAATTAAACGGTTTCCCATAACCGATTCGACATCTGTAATAGAAAGCCATATAGACAAATGAACGCTTTATCTAATTTACATATAAGTTCCTGCAAGGCCAATATTTTATTGCGTTACTATCTTTTAAAATATCCATTGGCTAGTTTATGCAAAATAATTTTGTTTCGTAGAAAAAATTACTTAAGGATAGTTGGCTTTTTAGTCCTCGGAATCATTCACGTCCTTTATGCTGGGAAAGTACAAAAATGATACATTTACAACACTTAGTTCCAAATTGTCTCCAACACGGTGAGACCCACCCACTTAACCCAGCCCCCAAAAAAAAAAATGAATTTTGGTGAACTCAGTTTGCTTTCCCTCCCCCGCCCACATTACATTTCACTACAGGGAGTGAGCGAGAGAGAAGCGAGCACAAACCCCAACCGACGAACACCAGCATCGGCGAACCTACCGGCGATCCACTTCTCCGGCATCCCTCTCCACCTCCGGTGACCGTCGCCGTCACCAACAACGCTCTGAATTAGACGACTTCCAGCGATCTCCTTTCGAAAACACTCAGAAGGTTGATCTCTCTCTCTCTCTCTCTCTCTCTCTCTCTCTCTCTCTCGTTCCATTCATAGAGATAGCCCCAATTGCAAACCCTAACTGTTTGAAAAAAACTAGGTGAGGCATTTTTTGCCACACTTCTCTAGTACCTGAAACTTCAAATTGTTTTTTCTGCCTATTAAGAATGATTTACTTCTCTAGTACCACACGCATTTTACCTTAGTTGTTTGTGTATTACATGTCCCATATAACTAATTATATTCTATTTGTTCTTGAACCAGTGGATGATGTTGCCGGAGTCTGTTTCGTCGACAATGCCTCCTCCTTTAGTTGAAGAAGAGGTATGGAATGGAGACAGCGATGACGAAGTAGAGGTGCGGAGTGGTCCTCCAAACGAAGAAGGTGATGAGCTAAATACTAATGAGAATGGGAAGGAGGCAAAAGAAAATTGTGAAAATATAGTTGAGAAACCGAAGGTGGGAATGACATTTGACACCTCAGACGAAGTTTATTTGTATTACTCAAGATATGCTAAACAAAAGGGGTTTGCTATAGTTAAAAGAACATCGAGAAAAGGAGTAGATGGAAAGTTGAAGGATGCGACTCTTTCATGCAATCGTGGGGGAAAGGCAAAGGTGAGAACAAGCAACCCAGTCAAACTAAGGCCACAATCAAGAATTGGTTGTCAAGCTCACATTACGACTGTTGTACTCTCGGATGGAAAGTGGGGATTAAGTCGGATTGTTTTGGACCACAATCACGAACAAAGCCCGGGAAAGGTGAGATTTTTCAAGAGCAATAGGGTGCTTGATTCAAACGCAAAAAAGAAGCTTGAAGTGAATGACTTAGCCGGGATCAACTTGCATAAGACTTATGATGCACTTCAAATTGAGGCCGGGGGACCTGGTGAGGTTCGATATCTTGAGAGGGATTGTAGAAATTATTTGGACAAGCTTCGGCGTTTGCAACTTCAAGAAGGAGATGCCGAAGCAATGCATAGTTATTTCATGAGAATGAAAGCTGACAATTCTGAGTTCTTCTTTGCAATGGATCTGAATGAAAAGGGTAGACTGAGGAATGTATTTTGGGCTGATGCAAGGAGTAGGGCAGCTTGCAAGGAGTTTGGTGATGCTGTGACATTTGACACAACTTACTTGGTAAACAAGTATGACATGCCTTTTGCTCCATTTGTAGGCGTGAATCATCATGGTAAGTCGATATTATTAGGATGTGGACTTATTTCTCATGAAGACACAAAGTCATTTGTGTGGTTATTCGAGACATGGAAAACATGCATGTAGGGTCGTGCTCCGAGCGCAATTCTTACCGATCAATGTCAGGCCATGAAGAATGCTATTGAAATTGTATTCCCAGATACCCGACATCGGTGGTGCATGTGGCATATAATGAAAAAAGTGCCAAAAAAGTTGAAAGGGTATGAGAAATATGAATCAATCAGTTGGTGTTTGCGCCATGCAGTTTATGAATCCTTATCAATTCAAGAATTTGAGGATGCTTGGAAAGAGTTCATCACAAAGTACGAGCTTCAAAGTAACAAATGGTTACAAGGGTTGTATATGGAGAGAAATCAGTGGGTGCGTGCATATTTGAAGGATGTATTTTGGGCGGGAATGTCATCCACTCAAAGAAGTGAGGGTGTGAATGCATATTTTGATGGATACATTCATTCCAAGACGACTTTAAAACAGTTTATAGAGCAATATGAAAATGCATTGGCAAACAAGGCGGAAAGCGAAAAACTGGATGATATGAGAAGTTGGAGCACTTACATCCCGTGTATTGATGAGGATGATGAGTTGGAGAAGCAATTTCAAAGTGTTTACACGCATGCCAAGGTTAAAGAGTTTCAAAAAGAATTGACCGGGAAAATGAGGTGTCATTCGTATAGAAAAGAAGGTGGTCAGATTATTTCTGAATATGAGGTAAAATAGTGGGTTACATTTGGAGAAGAAGACAACAAAACAAAGAAACAAGTGTCATTTACTGTCCATTTTAATGATGAAACCAATGAGGCACATTGTAATTGTGGATTGTTTGAGACTAGAGGAATGATGTGTAGACATCAATTGATTGTGTACGATGAAAGGGGAATTGACAAAGTGCCTGACAAGTATGTCTTGGAAAGCTGGAGCAAAAATGTGAAAAGGGTCTACACTAAAGTGAGGATCAAGTACGATAACTCGGCAAAGACAATTGAGGCCCAACGGCATGACAACATTTGCAAACTTTATGATGGTGTTGCGGATTTGGCGGAAATTTCTCAAGAAAAATATGAATTGGTGATGAGACGGGGACACTAGCTAAAACAAGAGTTGATTGATGCTTCGATTGTTTGTGAAAATAATGTGGCGCATGATACTCCTATTGATTCTTTGTCATTTGGAAATGGAGTTTTACCTTCAAAACAAAGCATGAACATACTTGATCCAGAAAACCAAAGAAGAAAAGGGAGACCACCGACTAAAAGGAAGCAAGGTTTTCTAGAAAAAGAAGTTAAGAAGAAAAGGGAAACAAAAAAGAAGACATTGTCCAATGGAAAAACCAAGGTATAAGTTCTTTTTGATTTGTTACTTACTAGTTAATGTAGACATATAGATATATTCGATGAATGCTTAGTAGTTTAGTTTATTTGCTAATTTCAGAAAGTTGAGGAGATTGTGGTTGACCATGTGGATGGGACACAAGAGAGTGTTGCAAATGTAAACGTAAGAATCTTTTTATTATTATTATTCTAATTTCCTATTTCATGTTAAAGTTATTGATAGTCCTTTATTTTTCTTGTTGGGCAGAGTTACCATAGCTCTTTTATGGGGCCACCAATGTGGCCAAACATGATGCCACATAATATGCGACCAAATATGATACAAGGTGGAAGCATCTTCTCACATTCTCCAAGTTTTGGCCCAACTGCATCGACCTTTAACCAATTGGTGAATTACTTTCCAAGTCAAGTTTGGGCAGGACAATCAAGTTTGTTGGAAAGTCAAGGGCAGGGCTGGGGAGGACAATCAAGTTTTTTAGAATAGTTGCTTGCTTTCAATGAATAATGATGAATTTGTATAGTTACTTTTGTTACTTATGACAATGATTTTGGTGCTAAATATGTGTGTAAAAGTGTAGAAAGCATGATTTTGGTTGCTGAAACTGAGTGTAAAAGTGCATAAAATAGGTTATTAGGTGCTGAAAATGCGTTTAAGTACTACTTCCGGAAAAATTTTGACAGCATCTCCCCTATTTTTTTGCGTAGCCCGACGTTTCAACGTCTCATTAGACAGTCAACAATAGCAGCAAACACAGTTCCTATATTAGATTCACGCCATGTCATGGTCAATCTACAACAACAAATACGTTAAAAGTCCAAACTTCATTACTTGAACAAGAACAAATTATGGAATTCATTACTTGAACAATAACATACATGAATCCAGGTTTTACATATGTCCAATAATCTAGCTCTATGTACAAACAATAGCAGCATAATTTCCTCCTCTTTCTCGTTGTCCTCATTCTCATCCTCATTATTCCCACCCCGGCTACTTTACTCCATCACATCGTCCTGCTGAATGGTGAAGCCCTCGAGTCCCACTGAAACTCTCTCACCTTCAATTTGCATTGGGCCATGCTGCACAAGGGACAAAGAAAAGAAAAATATCAAAAGGTAGGAAAAGAGAGAAATACTAGACTAGCAAGAAGAATTGAAAAAAAAAATAGCTCCAGAAAAGGCAAGAAAAGAGAGAAATAGCAGACATTGCTGCAATCAGTCAAGGAATTATGACTGTAGCATGTTTCTATCACAGACAACTACGGAAGTTCAACACATATTTCCTGCAACATGGTACATTGTTTTGTTGAAGACTGTAACTTTGTACTCAAGCTCCTAATTTGTTTATTTTTGTCCCTTCTTGGGTCTTCTTGTCTTTGTTATATGGAAATTAAATTTAACAAAAGATGCACCTTTTGGCCAAAGAGTCAAGGATATTGAGACCCTGTAAAATCCATATGATAGAGAAACTAATGTTGGATAATTAGACCTGGTTGTCATAAGGCTCCAGTTGATGCAATAACTCATATCCCTGCATGAAAAAAAATGTTTAAAATTAGAACAGCATAACTTGGCACAGTCAGATGAAGTCGGAGGACTTTGGTATTGCCTTAGTATCATATACCTGATTGAAGTAACGAAGATGAGCATCCATTGTCCTGTTTACAACCTCCACCAATTCAAAACTCTTTTTTCCTTCAACTTTAGCAAGAGCACCAACCTGAGTTTAGAAAAATCTAAATGCTAGAGACTAGGTATTTCCACATTATATTTATCTAAAACCTCATATAGATAGACGAATAATATAACAAAAATGTGGGGAAGACAAAAATACCAAATTAAAGCGAGTTTGCTCAAATGTCGATATTGCAATGTGAAGTTCCTGGAACAGCATAGAAGGTTCATCTTATAAGACATATCTGACCTTATTAATTGTTACAATTTATGGAATCAATCACTATAATGAATTAGAACAGAAAACAAGTGATGGTATCCATAGAAACTCTCATCAACATAATTATCTAACACACATATATACATAATCATGTGTGCAAATCGGCAGCAAACAATCAAAGTTCCAATCTCAATCTAAAACCTAACTTTTGAAACACAAATGTCTCCAAATATATGTAATCATACGTGAATCAGAAGTGTAGGGAGAGAGAAGACTTACCTAGGAGAGAGGAGCTGTGGGAGGGATGGAAGGAGTTGAATCTGAGCTCGCCATTTCGAGAGAGGAGAAATCGAGTTCTAAGGTTTTGTGGGGGCAATGTTTGATCTATTCTGTCTTCTGTTTCAGAGCGTGTTGGCGGTGGCGGCGGTCGCCGAAAGTGGAGAGGGACGCCGGAGATCTGGGTCGCCGGTGGGGTCCCCGGTGGCGGTGCGTGTTGGTGGTGGAGAGGGTGCCCTCTGTCTCTTTGGTCGAACGAAATGATGGTGGGGGGAGCCGATATGGTTTTCACCATAATTCAGTTTTTTTTTGTGCTGGTTAAGTGGGTGGGTCCCATCATGTTGGAGACAATTTGGAGCTAAGTGTTGTAAACGTATCATTTTGCGGGAAAGTAACTGTGAACAAACCAAATGTAAATGCATGGATTCATATTTTTATAGATTCACATCACGATGGGTATTATTATTTTTTTAAATCCATTTATCTTTCGATTTGTCAATGGACACTTTCGTGTTTGTTTACAAAACTGACTAAATTCATAAATTCGGAACCAAAATACCCCTTGTCAATTCTCTCTCATCATTTAATGCCATCTGACACAAGTATGAGAGAGAGAAATGAGAAAATTCCTTACTTATGCGAGGAATTTGTTAATGTCACATGACATATGTCTGTCAATTTTATTCTTCCATGAGTGAGAAATCATTGTCAATTTCAAGAAATCCTTGGTTATTAGTTAGGAATATTTAGTTATTAGTTATTACTTAGGAGATACCCTTCACATGTAGTACAAACAACAGAGTGTCGAGGTTCTCCCTCTCCTCCCGCCTCTCTCTCCTCGACCTCTCTCTCTCCTCCTGGCTCTCTCCACATGGTCATTTCTCTCCATCCACTCTCTCTCTCCTCCCGCCTCTCTCTCCTACCTCTCTCTCCCCGCCTCTCTCCTCTTGCCTCTCCCTCCTCTGTTTCTCCCCTTTCCTTTCTCTCCTCCCTCTTCCTCTGTTTCTCCCCTCTCCCTTTCTCTCCTCCCTCTGTTTCTCTCTCCTCCCTCTTCCTCCGGCACCTCGCCCGGTGCCCCCACCCCGTCTACAACGACACCCACGCCCCGCCGGGAGAGGAAGCGCCGGAAGGGGGGGACGGGTGGGAGGCATCGAGGTCGGAGCCTCTGAGCTCCTCCGAGCTCGATGCCGCCTCCGAGCTCGATGCCGCCTCCGAGCTCGAGGCAGGCACCTCCAAGCCAAAGAATCCTTCAGGAGACTCCCCGGCGGCGACAAGGGGGAGGTTGAGGTCCTGGAGCTAGTGTTGCGCCAGATCGGATCCCCACAGTAGACTCCACGCCTTCCATCAGGCAGAGCACCGCCTGTACCACCGCCTCGTGTTGGAGCTCGACATCGATCTAGTGGTGGGTATGGAGCTGGTGGCGGCAAGGAAGAAGGCATTGGAGGGGGTGAGCGAGGAGCTCAACGCGGTGGCGTCGCAGGCCCTGGGAGAGTGCCCGCGTGAGGATTGACGGCGGACGGGGTGACGTCCCCCGTTGAGGGAGGACGGGGCGAGCGAGCAGGGAACGTCGAGGCTGCCCGTTCGCTCGACGCTCGGCGGCAGCACGATCACCTCCTTGTCTCCAACGTCGACCAGCCCTCCAACATCGGCCGGCCCTACAACGTCGGCCGACCCTCCAACGTCACCATCTTTCTCTCTCGAACACCCTTCGACGCCCCTCGCCCCGCACGCTCCAGCGCCAACTTCACCTTCTTGAGCCCCACACGCTCTGGTAGTCGGAGGCAGCACCCACGACGGAGGGGGCGACGAACCTGAGGTCCAGGGCAAAGGAATCCTTCAGGAGACTCCCCACACGGCGACAGGGGGGAGGTTGAGGTCCTGGAGCTGGTGCTGTGCCGGATCGGATCCCCACAGATAGACTCCATGCCTTCCATCAGCCGAAGCTCCGCCTGTACCGCGCGCCTCGTGTTGGAGCTTGACATCGATCTAGTTGTGGGTATGGAGCAGGTGGCGGCAAGGAAGAAGGCATTGGAGGGGGTGAACGAGGAGCTCAATGCGGTGGCGTCGCTGGCCCTGGGAGAGCGCCCGCAAGAGGATTGACGGCGGACGGGGCGACGTCCCCCGTCGAGGGAGGACGGGGCGAGCGAGCAGCGAACGTCGAGGCTGCCCATTCGCTCGACGCTCGGGGGCAACACGATCACCTCCTCGTCCTCATGTTCTGATTTGGGTGGTGGCCGATGCACATGCCTACGTGGCATGTACGCAATCAGAACCCTTAAGCATGACATCAGCATGTTTTGTAAACATGCTGACATCCCATGCATGCCGCCCGCGTTCCTACGCTCCCATGCATGCCACCCTCGACGTCGAAGGTGCAGGGGATCGGGATCGAGATCGGAGGTGAGCGGGTGGCGGCGCATGGGAGAGTGCGGTTGGCATGGGAACCCATGGGTGGCGATGAGAGAGAGAGAGAGCGCGGGTGGCATGCGAGGGCGGCGCATGGGAAAGTGCCATTGGCGGCGCGCATGGGAACCCGTGGTTGGCTGCGCGCATGGGAGCCAGTGGGCGACGGCGCATAGATCACGTAGGTAGACGGGGCGACGTCGAGGGTGGACGGGGCGAGGGAGGGGGCGACATCGAGGGAGGACGGGGCGAGGGTGGACGGGGCGATGTCGAGGGTGGCATGCATGGGAGAGAGAGAGCGAAGGGCGGCAGAGAGAGAGTGCGAAGGAGAGAGAAAGATGGGTGGGGAGAGAGAGTGCGGAGGAGAGAGAAAGATGGTGGAGAGAGACCTAGTGTGCGGAGGAGAGCGAGGGAGAGAGAGAGTGCGGAGGAGAGAGAAAGATGGGTGGAGAGTCAGAGTGCGAGGAGAGAGAGAGAGAGCGAAGGGTGGGAGAGAGAGAGAGCAAAAGGCAGAAGACAGAGACAGAGCGAAGGGGGCGGAAGAGAGAGAGAGAGAGAGAGAGAGAGAGAGAGAGAGAGAGAGAGAGAGCGAAGGGCGGCAGAGAGAGAGAGTGGGGAGGAGAGAGAAAGATGGGTGGAGAGAGAGAGTGCGGAGGAGAGAGAAATATGGTGGAGAGAGAGTGTGTGAAGGAGAGCGAGGGAGAGAGAGAGAGAGTGCGGAGGAGAGAGAAAGATGGGTGGAGAGCCAGAGTGCGGAGTAGAGGGAGGAGAGAGAGAGTGCGGAGGAGAGAGAAAGATGGGTGGAGAGAGAGTGTGTGGAGGAGTGATACGAGGTCGAACCGAGCCATTCCAAGAAGGGTCCCACATCCTTGCTTGGATGGGCCCACGCCAAGGAGTTGGCTGCACCCAAGTCCCTTTGGGCGTTCTAAGCTCAGCCGGCCAAAGGAATCCTATTCCTAGCTGGTTTGCTTACTTAGTTGATTTCCTAGTTAGTAGTTATCTTGATTGAGTCAGTTTCCTAAATTGAGTTCAGTTTATGGTTTGCTTAAATCAGTTCCTATTATGAGTCCTTGTTATTAGGAAGTTGAGATAAGATTGAGTCTTATTAGGAAAGTCTGGTTACTTGCTGATTAAAGCAAGGTAGTATTCAGGTTGTAGTAGAACTCTCTTGAGGCCTCTATAAAAGGACCTCCATAGCTTGTAATTATGCATGGACGAATTTATGAGAGTTATTATTTAGTAGAGATAAATCCTAGGAGTAGAAGTAATATAGGAGTAGCTGTAACCTAGTTTCCTCATAATCTACCAGCCACTTTCATCTCCCTCTACAGCCGGTCCTCCTCCATCACCGGTCTCCTTCTCCGCTGCCGTCCACTCCTTCACCACCACCACCGCCGCTACCAAACACCTCCGCCGTCCAACCCCAAGTCCCCGGCGTCCCCTTGGCTGCCGTGCTTCCCTCCACCACGTTCTCCAAGGCTTGGATCTCCAAGAGAAGCCAACCAACCCTAGAGGAGCTGCAAGGTATCCCTCTTCTCATCCGTCTCCTCCTCTAGTCTTCGTCTTCCTCGTCGAATACCCAGGGTCCTTCTCCTAAAACCCTAAAGGTATCTCTCGACCTAGCCATAGATTTGGCTAAAGAGGATCTGAGATAAGGCAAGAGACCCGGTACGAAAGCCCTTGAAAAGGTGCATCGTATCAACTTGGTATCAGAGCTCTTTCCTCTTACCTGTGCCCTCCCGAATCCTTTCGAAGGAGTCCACATGGCAGGAAGAGTACCTGGCCAAAACCCTAGTTATACCGTGAATTGCTCAAACCCTACACGGATCACTGTTCATCCGACCAAACCTACTCCTATACCTGGTCGAATCCCTCTTCCACATCATCATCCCTTACCCACATCATCATCCCTACAGAACCCTAACCAACCTCCACCCTATGCAGCCTACAACCCAATGCTTCCACAACCCTATTATTGTTCACCTCACACCTTACCTGCCTATACACCGACCCATTATCCAAACCGTGAGCCCCTATACCCGGCCCATGCCCAGCCGCCATACCAGCAGCCTATGCCACCTCCCTACACACCGTACAACCCTAGTCTTCCTTACAATCCATCACCACCGTATCAGCCATTACCTACTCCCTACAACAAACCCAAACCTACAAACACCAATGGCTACTTGAGTACAACTTGGACTCCAAATCCTACTGGAACTAGGATTACAAATCCTACTCCAACTAGGAATTCGAGTCAAACTCATACGACTTGGACTCAAGATCCTACTGGAACTAGGATTGCAAATCCTACTCCAACTAGGAATCCTAGTCAAACTCGGAGTACGACTTACCCTACGGCTGAACAATGGAAGGAAGCTGTCCAGAGTTGGATCCCTTTGCCTTACCCTTCAGTAGAACAATGGGAAGCAATGATCCAACGATATTCTCCTACAAATCAGTCAAGCCCTACCAGAGTTCAGATTTCCAAAGAAAATCCCATTCTAGCTACAACTTGGATTTCAGAACCTAAACCTAGCTCTACTGGATTAGGACACCTCATACTCCCCCTACCCATGAGCTGCCCCATGACCCAAACCATGAACAACACCCGCTGCCCCCTTACCACACCACATCCCAGCCCAGTCAACATCCTGCCATCATCTCCTTCGTTATTTCCCTCATCCAAACCCTACCTTCCCACCTGCAATTCCTCTTTAGCAGCCAACCTCACCTTAGTTGAAGCCCTCCCCGCACCATGTAACCTCCTCCAAGGTCTTCCTCACTCCTACCCCAATCGCAAATCCCTCTCCTTCAACTCCGATAGCAACCCCCAAGGTAATCGTTGCCTACCTGTCCCTGATCCTACCATAACCTCCTTCCATGGCCCACTGAAGGATCTCTCAAGCCACCAAAGACCATCCCCCAAGCCTCCTGACCCTTCCCGTAGCCTTACCGAGGCTGACCCCAAACCCCCTCCAGATCCGCCACCTGGACCGAACCCCCATCCTCTCATCTCCTATTCTCCATGGGATCCAAACCCTGATGAACATCCCTCCCCGGCAACCAAGTTCAGTCACCTCTCAGTTGCCAGAGCACTTCAGCCATCTGATCAGATCAAATCAAATCACTACGGTTTGAACCTGATCAAACTCCGACTCCATCACCTACAATTGATCAAGTCAGATTGCAGCTTACAAGACTTGGTCAGATTCCATCCAAGCACAACCAGGTTTGGTTACACCAACCAGATCCGACCAAGCTCAGATCAGACCAGGCTAAGTCAGACTCAATTGGATGCAGCCAGAATCAATCCGGCTAGATCTGATTGCAGCCAGCCAAGCTCCATCAAGCTCAGTCAAACTGAACCTGATCAAGATCCAAAAAGTGCAGCAGAAGCGTGACCCAGCCGACTTCACTTCAGACTGGGCCAAAGCGAGCTTGACTCATTATCAAGCCAAGACCCTGCACATCCGACCAGGCCATGGAGATCAGATCCCGTCCTTTGGTCATGGTCGACACTACTCATGGGATGTGACGAGGATGATCCAGGAGAACCATTGAAGATCCCATGCTTGGGGCCAACTGAACCATCAGATCGTCCCCCGGATGCTCCGTCCTCGGCACGACTGTATTCAGCTGCCACATTGGGTCTACATCCACCTTGGAAGGACTCGATTCAAGTTGATCTAGTCTTTGACCCAGGAAGTCAGCTACTAAGGACACACCACCGCCGATCTATGGCCGTCCTTTACTTCAAGGAGTTCCAGCGACCCCCGGATAGGCCTAAGTTTCAGCTCCCTCCTTCTAGACCGGCAACATGGCTCTTTGATTCACCGATCCGGTTACCACCTGATCCACCATGGGTGCGACCAGGGTTCTCACCAGCTGCAAGGCCCCCTGATTCAATGGCCCAGTTACCATTAGATCCACCATGGGCCAGACCGGGATTCTCACCACCGAGTACAGAGCAATAGTTGCGGTCTAGCCACATCACTCCGGTTCGAGAAAGAAGAGCCCTCTTTCCTCATCACATTCAGGCCTTGAGGACAAGGCCAATTTCGAAGGGAGGAGGGATGATAGGAGGTCGAACCGAGCCATTCCAAGAAGGGTCCCACGTCCTTGCTTGGATGGGCCCACGCCAAGGAGTTGGCTACACCCAAGTCCCTTTGGGCGTTCTAAGCTCAGCCGGCCAAAGGAATCCTATTCCTAGCTGGTTTGCTTACTTAGTTGATTTCCTAGTTAGTAGTTATCTAGATTGAGTCAGTTTCCTAAATTGAGTTCAGTTTATGGTTTGTTTAAATCAGTTCCTATTAGGGCGTGTTTGGTTGGGCGGACTGGGCTTGAACTCAGTTTTTTGGACCGAGTCCAGCCCAGTTCCACTGTTTGGTTCGGTCGGAAGTCACTTTCGACCGGTTGAACCCAGTCCCGCACGTAGCTGAGACGAGTTCACAGCTAAAAGAGCTGAACTCGGATTTGCCGCCGCCAGTCCTCGCTCTCGCGAACTAAAACCCTCAGCTCGCGAACTAAAAACCCTCGAACTCCCTCGAGCCTCAGTTCGCTAGGGTTCTCCGCCGACTCTTCGCCCCCTTCCTCCAGGCGCGATCTCACCCTGGGAGCTCGCGTCTGCTTTCCTGTAGTCGCCGGCTGCTCTCTTTTCCCGTCTAGTCTCCTCTGATCCCCTCCGTCTCTTCGCCCCTTTCCTCCCGACGGAACAAGGTGGTTTTCCTCTCGATCGTGGGCAGATCTCACTCTCAGAAGCTATTTTCCCGGCGGATCGCACTCCATATGCTCCTTTTCTAGCAGATCTTGGGCAGATCACTCTCTGGTATGCTATTTCCCTTATTTATTTGGGGCTATGTTGTTTTTTTTTGGGATACGATGGGATCTGATGGGATCTAACCTTCTTTTTTTTGGTTTTCTCGAGCCCTAATCTGCTGGACGAGCGCTGGATCCCTGATCTGAAAGAGGAGGCTGTGGGTCTAGAAACCCTAACCCAGCATTCTCTGTTTTGGAAGATCCAACGCTTGAAGAACGCGTTCTGAGGTTGAAGGAACCACTCTCATCCACCCTGAGCAATCTCTGATCCCAGGTTACAACACTGCCCAGCTCTGTCCCTCATTCGTCGTGGTTTTCGAGCTTTTTCCTACCTCGATGTTTCATGAGAGATCTGAGGAAACACCTAATCCCCTAGATATTGGTTTACATGTGTGATCCCCCTGTTCTCAGTATAATCGATGTAGGTTTTCATGTCTGATCCCCTTATTGTTGGTTTACGACGATGATTTAGCGATTTGATTTTAGCGATTGAATGTCTGAATCTTCTGATCCCCATGTCTGATCCACATTTTAATTGATATTCTGTTCATATTTCCTCTGGATAATGGAGGATTGTGGCTTATTTTTGTTTTAATTGGTTTACGACATGGCGTAATCTTGTGTAGTATGTAAGTTTTTGCTTAGATTAGGCTTGGATAATGGAGGATTGTGGCTTGTTTCCATTTTAATTGATGTTCTTTTCAGATTTCTGTTGAAGTGATGAACTGTGATCCTCTCATCTGTTGAATCTTCTGATCCCCATGTGTGAATCTTCTAATCCCCATGTCTTTTCAGATTGCTGTCTGAATCTTCTGATCCCCATGTCTCATCTGTTGAAGTGATGAACTGTGATCATAGTTTCCTATTTGATTATAAGCTTGTTATATGTATGTATACTAGTATATACATTATAAGCTAGTTATAAGCTGGATTAGTTGATTGTATTCAAAAATTTTAGGCTGGTTATATGCCTCAGTATTCCTCAATATATGCCTGAGTATTGGAAAATAAATGGCTGGTTATATGCCTCAGTATTCGTAGAAGAATGCCACTAGTTTGTACATTATAAGCTTGATTATTTGATTGTTTTGGAATCTTATATATGTATGGTTATGTGGGTGGTTATAAGCTGGATTAGTTGATTGTAAGCTGGTTATAGTCTGGATTAGTTAATTGTAAGCTGGATTAGTTGATTGTAAGCTTGTTATAATCTGGATTAGTTGATTGTAAGCTGGTTATCTGTATGTATACTAGTATGTACAAGCTGGATTAGTTTAATGTATTGGAAAATAAATGTATGGTTATTGGCTGGTTATATGCCTCACTATTCCTACAAGAATGCAACTAGTATGTACATTCAAATAATCATATCTACCTTTGCCCATTAAATCAATAGTTTCTTGGAAAATTTGTTCAATGTTTTTAGGGTTATATGGCTGGTTATGGAAGTTTGTACAGCTTGATGTTTGCTTCTTTCTTAGCCGTGTTATCTTCATGTTTGCATGTTTAAGACATGCAATGATTTTTCATGCTATGTTCTATTTGCCATGGTATTTTTTATGCTATGTTTTATTATGCCATGGTATTTTTGCTACATGTCTATATGCGAGTGGAGATGTAGATGATTTTGGGTTGTTTATGCTTCTAGTTTGACATTTATTCTAGATGGCTAGTAACGAGGACGAGCATTTTGAGAGGATGAGGACATATGTCGCGGCCTTTGTTGTCGTTGTATCGGTGGTGCGACGGTACCTTGAATCGCGGAATAACATTTGTCTCATTCCGCGATTGCAACGTGAAGTACTACGGAGAGGCCACATGGATAGGATTATGAGACCAGGGGGGGATTACTGTGTAAGCTACATCCGTATGGATGTAGACGCACTGAAAGAGTTGACAAGGGTGATGAAACTCCGCCAACTTCTCCTGGATACTGACCATGTCACAGTTGAGGAACAATTATGTATCTTTCTCCATATCGTGGGCCACAACACGAAAAATCGTGTCATGTGCATGGAGTTTCTCTTGTCGGGTGAGACCATCAGCCGATACTTCCACATGGTATTGAAGGCTATACTGGCCCTGCGCGACACATATGTGCAACAGCCTGGCCCATCTACACATCCTGAAATTTTGTATAATAGTTCGTATTATCCCTACTTCAAGGTACTATCCAACCACCCCCAATTATGTATTTTTCAAACGCCCTTTCATGCCTTACCATGAAAACCTCGATTTTTCTCAATGTAGAATTGTATCGGCCTCATAGACGGGACTCACATAGATGCAAACGTCCCCGCTGACGTTGTACTTCGCTTCCGAGGTCGCAAGGGAGTTACACAGAATGTGTTAGCTGCCGCTACGCCTGACCTCCGTTTTACCTATGTCTTGGCCGGGTGGGAGGGGTCAGCCAATGACTACACCGTTTTGAAAGACGCTTTGACTCGACCTCCTCCGGGTGGCTTGAAAACCATCGAAGGTATAGTGACCAATCACAAATTTTGACTTGTTAGATTTTTTTAATTCATCGAGGTAACAATCGATTAAAACATTGTGACTTGTAGGTAAGTATTATCTCGTAGACGCCGGTTACCCAACCTCGCCCGGGTTCATAGCACCGTATCGGGGTGTGAGGTACCATCTCAATGAATTTACCGGTCGCCTGCCAGAAAATAAGAAGGAGCTCTTTAACCTACGCCATTCGTCGCTAAGATCCAGGATTGAGAGAACGTTTGGCTTGCTCAAGAACCGCTTCAAGATTCTTGCGTCGCATCCATTTTTCCCATTCAAGTTGTCCTTGCTCGTTGTATTTTGCATAATTTTATTATTGACAACTCCCCAAATGATCCGTTAATGATGGTTGAGACCGTTGATGAGGTCCCGCCAATTACGCAACCGCGTACTTGGCGACAGCAGCGCGCTGAGCAAGGTGTTTGGCTGGATTACCGCGATCAGATTGCGGAGCAAATGTGGCTTGACTTCGCACCTGTTCCTTAGGATTGAAATGTCATATTTGAATATGTTTCGACTTGGGATGTTATAAATTGCTACAATATGTCGTATGTATGTGTCATTATGCATGTTTTCATTACATATGCCTGTGGTTTAAATAACCGAATCGAAAGTTATCCTATGATGCATCGTGTTCGTTTTGTTTGTTGTGTTTATGAAATGCATAGCATGTTGTAATGTCTCCAGACATGGAGACTCCTTCTCAACCTGGCGATGGGTCACTACCACCGCATCGAGTGCCCAAGCCTAAACCCAAGGGCAAGGCCAAGGCCAGGGACAAGGGCAAGGAGACTGTCGATGATGAGGATGAGACGGTCTCGAGAGGGGGCACCCCGAACAAGAGGTGGACGGATGGGGATGAGTTCCATGTTCTCTCCTACCTCGCCGAGGTTGCTAAGCTCAAGCCCAAAGGAGACAAGTGGTTTAAGGCCCATCACTTCACGGCGGCGGCAAATTATGTGAATGAGCAACTTAATCCCAAGGGGGACTACGAGTACAAGCATGTCAATCATCACATGCAATGGTGCCGTAAGAAATATGGCATGATCAAGGCATTGCTGCTCTTGAGCGGGGCCGGTTGGGAGGAGAAAGATAAGATGTTAACTCTTCCCGCCGAGGTTGCCAAAGCTTATTGTGAGGTGCGTGTGCTCTGGGAACGGTCTCATAGATGTGTCAACATAGATGCTAACTTAGCTTATTTGAAACATAAATACATTACGTCATGTGTAGGTTCATCCCAGGGCTAAGAATCTTATCAACAAGCCGATCCCAAATTTCGACTTGATGCAACTTTGCTGTAACGAGGAGAGGGCTTCTGGAGAGTTTGCTCGGTCCACTCATGACGAAGCTGGTGCGAGTGAGCCGATCGTAGAGATCGACGATGGGGAGGATGTTACACCCCTTACTCCAGCCAGTGAGCCCGCCGCTAGTCCTGCGCCAATGTCCATGGGTGATAGCAACAACCCTATGGGCACCCAGGGGGGGAGCCTGCTGCTCGTAGGATGCCTCCTCCTAGGGCTGCAAGCAAGAGGCCAAGGGAATCAAGAGATGAGGCTTTTATAGCAGCCATTGGTAAGGTTGGTGATGCAATCCTATCAGGCCCGCGTTCATCGGCCGACAAGCTCTATGAAAAGGTTATGGAAGTGGATGGGTTCACGGACGATCAACTCCTCCATGTCTTCAACGTCCTCAATCATGATGATGTTGAGGCTAGAGGATTCCTAGTGAAGAGCTTGACTCATAGGAAGATATGGCTAACGGAGTACTTCGAGCGCCCCGATAGATATTGAACACGTCATATTTTGGTTTCTGATCCGTAGCAAACATTTTAGCTTTTGATATTTTGGATACATGCACTTGATGTTTTTTGGATTATGTGCATGCAAACACTAACACTACCACCACTAGCTGCGGCATTTGATGCTATGTATGTATGTGTTTTATGTATGATGTTTTTTGGATTATGTGTATATAAAATGCATAGTATGTTTAAAGTGTTTATGTGTTGGTTTACTTGTTGGTTTACTTGTTCACATGTCGATGGTCAATGGCCATCGTTGCAGGAATTGTATTAGTTTCATCCTAGGTTATGAGCTTCATGTTTTGTCGGGGAAATGATGATTTGGTACCTTTGTTTTCAAGTTATTTTTGAGTCATGATTTAATGGTTGTATGGGGAAATGATGATTCAAAGGCAACACATAGTATGTTTTGTTTTCGCTTTCTTGTGGGGAAATGATGAGGGCTCAGGGTGTTAGAGATGTGAAATGGCTTGGCGATTGGATGGCCAATTACAAGCAACCAATTGCCGCCATAGAAAGGACAATGATGACATTATTTCTGAGTCCTTTGTGAATTCTTCAAGATACGGGCAACACATAGTATGTTTTGTTTTCGCTTTCTTGTGGGGAAATGATGAGGGCTCAGGGTGTTAGAGATGTGAAATGGCTTGGCGATTGGATGGCCAATTACAAGCAACCAATTGCCGCCATAGAAAGGACAATGATGACATTATTTCTGAGTCCTTTGTGAATTCTTCAAGATACGGGCGACAAGTGTTGGAGGTCAGTAAAGTCCTTGTTCTTTTTTTCTTCGCCTAGCCTTCCTTGTATGCATTTCATTGCTGTAAACTGATGGGTGTGGATTTGTTAAAGTAGGTATGCAACATTGTGGAAGGACGAGGAGAATAGCGTAATCAAGGTGCACAAGGAAAATGACCTCTTAATGTGTTGATCATCAAGGTAAGTTTCCATCAGCTTGACATGTCATTTGCCACTACTGGTCAGTGAGATGCCAGTTTGGTGTGTTGATCTTAGTGGTGGCAAATGTCATTCAAGCTAATGGTGATATGCCAATTTTTTCTAATTGATCTTGTGGAGTACTTTCAAGTGCTTGTGTAAGCTTCCATTGTCATTCAAGCTAAGGTAAGTACTTTGATCTTCTTGTATTGGCTATTATTTTTTGCATATAACCTTCTAGTATTGGCTTTTGCATATAAACATGCTCTCATGAGTTATTACTATATTCTAAAAGGTGATTTTGTTTTGCTGGTTGCTGGATCACAATTAGAATGGTCGAAGTAACATACTCTCATGGGTTATTACTATATTCTAAAAGGTGGCTCTTCCTGTGGGGCCTAATTACTTGCTGATTAACTGCTATCTAGTCTGGGTACATTATTTTCGAAAATGCAACTTTTGTCAGATCCCAATCATGTGCTTGGTTACTTATTGCTTACATTTGCACAAGTCATGTTACCAACTCTGTGCAGGTAAACCAAGGACTGAAGATAGATGTGATTTAAGGAACATTGTTGCTTAAAACTGCAGTACTATGCATGTGTATATATAGATCTACTACAGCTATACAATTTTCGATGTGAACATTCAGTCTAGATAGAGCAACCAATTTGACAAGGATAGGTTTATGCCTCTTCTCGTTTGTTGTGATTTCTTTTAAACTTATTGTGGAAGCAGAGTTTGATTGATGAATAACACGTTTAGCTGTAGCATTTCCATTGCAGTATTTAAAGCTCAGACTTGTACATAAAAAATGCATCGATACATACACATATATCCAAATGCTAACTTTTACATTTTTGTGCAGTTTCATGCTAGTTCTTTTGTACCTTATTGTTGTGATCAAGTATAAGAATTGATTGCTATCTTCGTTCTTGTAGCATTGTGAATGGAGCCAACATGCATTGTGCAATATCTTCTTTTTTTCTATTCTCTACAGTTATGCGTTGTATTTTTACTTCTATCATCCATCTTGCAGTCATGTATTGGCATTTCCTAGCTGAATTATTTTTGAATTGGTAAAGTTAATGATTGGTCAGTTCTTATCAATTTTAGGGCGATGACAGTGATCTGGAATATGGCTTAAAGCAGAAGTTGTATAAGCATTGCCCCGCCACTCAGAAGCATTGCCCCTATGTAGTAATTCTATAATTTTTTGCAGCCGTCGATGATCAAGTTATGCATGACACTGAGAATTGATTGTTGGACAGGCTACATGTAATAAATCATTATATCTTAATATTGAGTCTTATTCACATGTAATTGTATCAATAGTTGGATGTATGTTGCATGTCAATGGCAGCATCCAATTGTATTTTTTTCACTCGTGTCAGTAGTTGGATGTACTATTGGTCTTGAGACCACTTGGAGTAATGTTCATAATTTTAGACTTGGAATTGGAATTGGAACCGTGCATTATATAAGTTTTAGTGAGTACTTGGTTTGGATTTGGTTGTTAATTTAAAAATATTCCACCTCATCAAGATCCCTTCATCCTCCGAGGAAATCTCCTAACAGTCTTGTGAACCTCCTCGTGATCAGAACAGTTGCCAAATGCCAAGGCCTCAGCCTCGAGTTGCGGTGGAGAGGGACGGGGCGGCGCTCGAGAGTGGAGAGGGAGGTGGGCTCGTGGACGAGGCGGGCGGTGCTCGAGGGTGGAGAGGGGTGGGGCGGTGCTCGAGGGTGGAGAGATCGTTGCGGTTGAGAATGAATAAGTCGCGATCGAGGGCGGTCGAGGGACTACGCATGATCCAACGGCTAGGATCGGCTTTCCTTGATCCAATGGCTAGGAAACGATTTCCCTGCACAGTGCTAGCGAGTTGGTTCTATCTAGATAATTCATATATATATATATATATTATATAATAATGCCCACTAAGTTCATCTCAAAACTTTATATTTATTCATGTCGTACTAATAACATGTTAATGGGTTATCTATACATGTTTACATGTTAACATGTTGATGATCAATTAATAGGTTAACGGGCAGTTCACAAGACCCTCAAAAATTAATGGGTCGGACCTGACCCGTTAACCTATTGACCCGACCCATTATACAACACTAGCAAGTACAAGTAAATTATGCTTAAAAACTATTATAATATTATAATTACATCATCTATAAATCTAACTCACCCAAAAACATGGGTGGTATACTCACCACCCCTAGTTGGGGGTGACCGTATCCCCAATCCAAGCACCAACCAAACATCAGAACTCAGAAAATCCTAGAACTCAGCCACCACTCCAACACCAACCAAACACCAGAACTCAGAAAATTCCAGAACTCAGCCTCCACTCCAGCACCAACCAAACAGCAAAAGTGTCAGAATTTACCAGAACTCAGCATCCACTCCAGCACCAACCAAACAGCAAAACTAGCAGCCCACTTCAAGAAAAGTCACTCCAGTGAACTCACTCCTAAAAAAGTCACTTCAGCCCAGCTCAGCCCTCAGCAACCAAACAGCCCCTAATGAGTCCTTGTTATTAGGAAGTTGAGATAAGATTGAGTCTTATTAGGAAAGTCTGGTTACTTGCTGATTAAAGCAAGGTAGTATTCAGGTTGTAGTAGAACTCTCTTGAGGCCTCTATAAAAGGACCCATAGCTTGTAATTATGCATGGACGAATATATGAGAGTTATTATTTAGTAGAGATAAATCCTAGGAGTAGAAGTAATATAGGAGTAGCTGTAACCTAGTATCCTCATAATCCACCAGCCACTTTCATCTCCCTCTACAGCCGGTCCTCCTCCATCACCGGTCTCCTTCTCCGCTGCCGTCCACTCCTTCACCACCACCATCGCCGCTACCAAACACCTCCGCCGTCCAACCCCAAGTCCCCGGCGTCCCCTTGGCTGCCGTGCTTCCCTCCACCACGTTCTCCAAGGCTTGGATCTCCAAGAGAAGCCAGCCAACCCTAGAGGAGCTGCAATGTATCCCTCTTCTCATCCGTCTCCTCCTCTAGTCTTCGTCTTCCTCGTCGAATACACAGGGTCCTTCTCCTAAAACCCTAAAGGTATCTCTCGACCTAGCCATAGATTTGGCTAAATAGGATCTGAGATAAGGCAAGAGACCCGGAACTAAAGCCCTTGAGAAGGTGCATCGTATCAAGGAGAGAGAAAGATGGGTGGAGAGAGAGAGTCGATGGAGAGAGAAGACCATGTGGAGAGAGAGAGAGTCGATGGAGAGACAGTGCGGAGGAGAGAGAAAGATGGGTGGAGAGAAATAGTCGATGGAGAGAGAAGACCAAGTGGGGAGAGAGTTGATGGAGAGAGAAAGATGGGTGCAGAGAGAGAGTCAATGGAGAGAGAAGATGTGTGGAGAGAGAGAGAGAGAGAGTCGATGGAGATAGAGATCAGCTGGAGAGTGAGCAACAGTCATATGAATTCCTTACTTATGCTAGGAATTCATAGGTTAAGTAAGGAATTCCTCGCATAAGTAAGGAATTCATAGGCTAAATAAGAGTAAAGAATTCATATGCTAACTAAGTAATTCCTTGCATAAGAAATGAATTCAATTCATAGGCTAAGTAAAAGTAAGGAATTCATAGGCTAAGTAAGGAATTCCTCGCACAAGTAAGGAATTCATATGACAGTTGCTCTCTCTCTCCACCTGATCTTCTCTCTCCTTCGACTCTCTCTCTCCACCCATCTTTCTCTCTCCATGGACTCTCTCTCTCTCTCCACCCATCTTTCTCTCTCCATGGACTCTCTCTCTCCACCTAATCTTTATCTCTCCATGGACTCTCTCTCTCTCCACCTGATCTTTATCTCTCCATGGACTCTCTCTCTCTCCTCGGGCCTCTCTCTCCTCGACCTCTCTCTCTCTTCCGTCCCCACTCTCTCTCCCACCTCTATCTCTCTTTCTCTCTTCCCTCCCCACTCTCTCTCCCACCTCCCACTCTCTCTCCCACCTCTATCTCTCTCTCTTCCATCCCCACTGTCTCTCCCACCTCTATCTCTCTCTCTCTTCCACCCCACTCTCTCTCCCACCTCTATCTCTCTCTCTCTTCGGACTCTCTCTCTCCTCCGCCCCTTCTCTCTTCGGACTCTCTCTCTCTTCCACCCCCTCGCTATTCCTCACTCTCTCTCTCTTCGGACTCTCTCTCTTCCGCCCCCTCATTGATCCCTCGCTCTTTCTCTCTTCGGACTCTCTCTCTTCCGCCCCCCACCTCGCTCTCTTTTCCACCCCCTCCCTCTCTCTCTCTCTCTCTCTCTCTCTCTCTCTCTCTCTCTTCGGACTCTCTCTCTCTTTCGCTTGCGTGTTCTTCCATGCGCCCCACCCACGCACACCCATGCATGTTGTGCATGCCGCCCGCATGAGCTCCTCGCCCAGGGCCTACGACGCCACCACGTTGAGCTCCTTGCTCACCCCCTCCAATGCCTTCTTTCTTGTTGCCACCAGCTCCATACCCACAACTAGATCGATGTCGAGGTCCAACACGAGGCGGCGGTACAGGCGGTGCTCCGGCTGATGGAAGGCCTGGAATCTATCTATGGGGATTCGATCCGACGCAGCACCAGCTCCAGGACCTCAACCTCCCCCCGTCGCCGCCGGGGAGTCTCCTGAAGGATTCCTTGGCCCTGGACCTCAGGCTCGTCGCCCCCTCCGTCGTGGCCGCCTCCGACTACCAGAGCATGTGGGGCTCGAGAAGGTGAAGTCGGCGCTGGAGCGTGCGGGGCGCGCGGGCGTCGGAGGGTGTTCGGGAGAGAAAGATGGCAATTTTGGAGGGTCGGCCGACGTGGGAGGGTCGGCCGACGTTGAAGACGAGGAGGTGATCGTGCTGCGCCGAGCGTCGAGCGAATGGGCAGCCTTGACGTTAGCTGCTCGCTCGCCCAGTCCTCCCTCGACGGGGGACGTCACCCCGTCTGGCGTCAATCCTCATGCGGGCGCTCTCCTAGGGCCTGCGACGCCACCGCGTTGAGCTCCTCGCTTACCCCCTCCAATGCCTTCTTCCTTGCCGCCACCAGCTCCATACCCACGACTAGATCGATGTCGAGGTCCAACACGAGGCGGCGGTACAGGCGGCGCTCCGGCTGATGGAAGGTGTGGAGTCTATCTGTGGGGATCCGATCCGGTGCAACACCAGCTCCAGAACCTCAACCTCCCCCCTGTCGCCGCCGGGGAATCTCCTGAAGGATTCCTTGGCTCGGAGGTGCCTGCCTCGAGCTCGGAGGCTCCGAGCTCGATGCCTCCCACCCATCCCCCCCTTCCAGCCCTTCCTCTCCCAGCGGGGCGTGGGGGTCGTTGTAGGCGGGGTGGGGGCGTCGGGCGAGGTGCCGGAGGAAGAGGGAGGAGAGAGAAACTGAGGGAGGAGAGAAAGGGAGATGGGAGAAACAGAGGAAGAGGGAGGAGAGAAAGGAGAGGGGAGAAACAGAGGAGAGAGAGAGGAGAGAGAGGCAGGAGGAGAGAGGCGGGAGAGAGAGAGAGAGAGAGGCTAGAGGAGAGAGAGGGAGAGAGTGGATGGAAAGAGAAGACCATGTGGAGAGAGCCAGAGGAGAGAGAGCCGACAGGAGAGAGAGAGAACCTCGAAACTCTGTTTTTTGTACTACAGGTGAAGGGTATCTCCTAAGTAATAACTAATAACTAAATATTCCTAACTAATAACCAAGGATTCCTTAAAATTGACAAGGGTTTCTCACTTATGGAAGAATAAAATTGACAGACATATGTCATGTGACATTAAGAAATTCCTCGCATAAGTAAGGAATTTTCTCATTTCTCTCTCTCATACTTGTGTCAGATGACATTAAATGATGAGAGAGAATTGGCAAGGGGTATTTGGTCCCGAATTTATGAATTTGACCTACTTTCTAAACAAACACGAAAGTGTCCATCGATTGACAAATCGAAAGACAAGTGGATTTAAAAAGAAAATAATACCCACAGTGGATGACCAAACGGTAAGTGTAATAAATGCATGTAAAAAAGAAAGGCGTATGTCTTTTGTAAGTATCTGGATGCCTTGGGATTTATTGCCTAAAACGCCCCCCTGGTCCTGCCTATTAGCAGACCGAGACCCCACCCCAAATGTTTTTGCAGATTTGGACCCTAAACCCACATAATTCCAAAATTGCCCTGCGATTCACCCCAGTATTAATGGCCATGGATGGCCATGCCACATGACGTGGCAAACGTGGCATGGCCATCCGATCGCCATCCCCACTATCCCATTTGAAATGACAGCATCATCATTACATGAGCCACTTGGCGTGTTTTCATTGGTCCACGTAAGATTTAAATAATAATAATAAAAAGAAAACGTCCCGTCGAGGGGAGAGGCTGTCACTCAGGTCCTCCTCATTCTCGCCAGTAGAAGTTTCTCCCCGCCAAAATCCTTGCCGGTACTTACACCTTCACCTGCTTCATCTCCTTCTCCCCTTCATCTACTTCACCTGCATCCTTGCATGACAGTCTTCTCCCTTGGAGATAGCAGTCTTCTCCCTTGGAGGAAGACATGGATGTGGAGATGAGAAGCATTAAGCTACATCTCCACTACAATGGACAGGCCGTTTGCAATGACGGACTGCCATACTATTACGGCGGGTCTTCCGATATCGAGGAGTTTTCATCCAACCTAACACTCGTCGAACTGAAGTCTCGCTTTTACTCGATTATTTAACCCCGCATATAAATATACCATGTGTAGGGTTCTTGGTAATACCAACAATGTTCGGCTTGACATGCACCTATTTTTTTACCTTTTTATATTTTGTGTGGTATTTAAGCATGCATAGAAAAATATACGCCGTTAAATGTACATGTACATGTCCTTATTTACTTGTAATTTTGAAGGTATAGATGTGGCCTGAAGTGAAAGTTTTCACAGGTACAGATTTCATTTCAACGAGTATTCTACATGTACCTGGACAGTTTCAACTGGTACATATTTCATTTCAACGGGTATTCTATATGTACCTGTTCAGTTTCCCCTGGTACAGATTTGAATTTAAGATATGTCAACAACTGCTTCTCATCGTCTCCGAGTGTATATAGCTGTGGATTCCCGCAAGTAAAAAATGAGTATTCCAAAATATATGTAATAAAAAATGAGTATAAATAATACACGTATAAAAAGACGAGTAACTATTTGAACTCCTATGAGAAACTGTTGAAATTACCGGTACAAAAATACCAGTATATATTTATACGCCGGGTTAAATACCAGTATATATTTATATGCCGGGTTAAATAATCGAGTAAAAAACTCCTCGATATTGAAAGACCCTCCGTAATAGTATAGCAGTCCGTCATTGCAAACGGCCTGCCCATTGTAGTGGAGATGCAGCTTAATGCTTCTCATCTCCACATCCATGTCTTTCTCCAAGAGAGAAGACTGTTATCTCCAAGGGAGAAGACTGTCATGCAAGGATGCAGGTGAAGTAGGTGAAGGAGAGAAGAAGATGACCATGGGAAGGAGATGAAGCAGGTGAAGGTGTAAGTACCGGCATGGATTTTAGCTGGGAGAAACTTCTACCGGCGGGAAGGAGGAGGAGGTGAGTGACAGCCTCTCCTCTCATCTCAACGGGATGTTTTTTTTTATTTAAATCTTACGTGGACCAATGAAAACACGCCAAGTGACTGATGTAATGATGATACTGTCATTTCAAATGGGATAGTGGGGATGACGATCGGATGGCCATGCCACGTCTGCCACGTCATGTGGCATGGCCATCCATGGTCATTAATATTGGGGTGAATTGGAGGGCAATTTTGGAATTATGTGGGTTTGGGGTCCGAATCTGTAAAACATTTTGGGGTGGGGTCTCGGTCTGCTAATAGGGATGACTGGGGGGCCTTTTAGGCGATAAACCCGGATGCCTTGTCCATATAAAGCACATTAGGTTGAGAAAAGAGATGACTAGCTGATAGTTGCTGACTCATTCCTCTTGCTCTCCCATTCTATTAATATCTCTATTTAATTTATATTCAAGTTCCAATTATTTATAACACGTTATCAGTACAAACCTCTAATCCTGAGATTAGAATTGGACTGATTGTGAGAGAGGTTTCCATTTTCTATTATGTATTGTCAAATCTACGTGAGTAGTTAAATCATTTCATATTGTTGTATTTTGCTGCTTATAATTATTAGCCTTGTTACGATACTATTGATTTAGCAAATGCTATTAGAAGTAGATTGAACATCCCCGAAGGGTGACTATGAGGTATAAAATCCTAGAATAATATTTATTGAATTAAGCTTCCATGAAGGATCAAGATAAGTAAGTTATCCATGAAGGATTAAGGTGAAATAGAATATTCTCACAAAGTAAAATTTCTCCTAAAAAGGATGGTTATGAAAATGCTCCTGAAATAAGGTTATGGATAAGTATCCCTAGAAGATCACTACAAAATCCACCATCCTAAAAGGATTGAGAAAATTCAATTCTCATAAAGATTGATATTCAATTAATCCTTGAAGGAGAGCAATTCGTCTTCTACTTGAAAAGTAAAATTCAAGTGCCTTTTGGTAGAAGGGACCGGTGAATTCATGGAGAGATATGAGAGCCAGTAGACCGTATCCTCTCAAAAGCTCATTTGTAATTACTCGCACTTACAGGGCCTAAATAAAAGTCCTTTTATTTCCTGTTATTATTAAAATCATTTTTATTTTCAAATTTATATTGTATAATGATTGAAGCACAACACATAAGAGGTTTATACTTGAAGTACAAATTATTATAGTGTTTGAAATATAAACTACTATGCTACCTGAAATACACAGTGAGATTTTTGTACTAGAAGCACAAATAGCTTTTGTACTAGAAGTACTAAGTTAAACTTGTTGCACGCTTAATGCATAAGTACTTAAAGCTGGAAGCTTTGATACGTGTAGTATCTATACATGAGCTTAAGTAAGTCATGGACGTACCAATGCATTGATTACCTCCAGAATGAATGGAGAAGATATATGTCTAGTAGACGGTACAACATCACATACCATTCTTAGAGAGAAGAAATATTTCTTACACTTGACATTAGCTAAGGCTAATGTAAACACAATATTAGGCACTTCAAATTTAATTAAAGGCTCAGGAAGAACCGTTGTGGTATTATCAAGAGATACAAAGCTCTATATTGAAGATGCCTCGTATTCAGCCAGATCCAGAAGAAATCTGCTTAGTTTGAAATACTTCGCTTGTAATGGATATCATATTGAAATTACAAATGAAGGTAATATAGAATACATCTCTAGTACTTCTGTTGTTTCAGACCATAAGTGCATACTAGAGAAATTCTCTGCTTTCTCATCTGATTTATACTATACGACTACGAAGTCGATAGAGTCACATGCAGTGACGCACTAGAAGTGCTACGACCCAAAACTTTTTATGCTCTGGCACGATTGTCTTGGTCAACGAGATCAACAATGATCCATCGAATTATTGAAAATTTGCATAAGCATTCATTAAAAAATAAGAAGATTCTTTCTACAAATGATCATGTGTGTACTGCCTACTCATTAGGAAAATTAGTCGTCAGACCATCTCCTTCAAAAGTTGCATTAGAGTCTCCTGACTTATTACAGTGAATTCATGGTGATATATGTGGACCTATCCACCCAGCGTGTGGGACAGTTCACTACTTTATGGTACTCATAGATACATCAATACGATGGTCACATGTGAGTCTTCTTTCTACTCACAATGTTGCATTTGTTCGACTTCTTGCACAAATTATTTGCTTGTGAACTCAATTTCTGGATTATCCTATTAAAACGATTCGTCAGGAAAATGCTGGGGAATTTACGTCCCAAACATTCAATAACTATTGCATGTCAATATTTGGATGTGTTGTATATCTGCCAAGTTCATCTCCACAACGAACTAAAATGAGACCTCAGCGTCATCTTGGAATATATGTTGGTTTTGATTCACCTTCTATCATAAGGTATCTTGAATCTTCTACAGGAGATATTTTTAAGACACATTTCGCAGATAGTCACTTTGATGAAACAGTTTTCCCTTCATTAGAGGGAGAAAAAGCAAAACCAGAGCCATATCATGAAATCACTTGAAATGTCTTGAATTTATTTCATTTTGATTCCCGAACGAATCAATGTGAACTTGAAGTTCACAAGATCATTCATTAGCAAGAAATTGCAAATCAATTGCCAGACGCATTCACCGACTCAAAAAAGTGACAAAGTAACATATACCATCCGCAAATACTCCAGCTCGAGTTGAGATTCATGTAGATTGTAGGACAGTCGACTAATGCAGCAGTAAATGACTCCCATATACGCTTAAAGCGTTGGAGACCTGTCGATTCAAAGGATAAAGTTCCCCAAAAGAGAAAAGCACAAATAGTTAATGCTCTTAAAGAGGCTAACAACGCTTTCGAAGAGGCTAATGGTGCTCCTGAAGAGATAATACCCACGGAACACTCCGAACTTACTAAAGATATTTATTCAGTTTAGATCCAGGTACTTGAAAATAATGAGATCTCAATAAGCTATGGAGACAGATGGGATACAAATAAAGTGGTTGTTGATAACGTATTTGTATATGCAGTTGCTCTTGACATTACCCAAACTAATGAAAACCTTGAACCAAAAACCGTTGAAGAGTGTCAACGTAGATTTAATTGGCCAAAATGGAAGGAAGCTATTCAAGTTGAATTAAACTCGCTAGAAAAATGAAATGTATTTGGACATGTAGTCTAGACACTATAAGTTGTTAAACTAGTGGGATACAAATGGGTATTTGTACGAAAGTGAAATGAGAAAGATGAAATTGTACAATATAAAACCCGGCTTGTAGCTCAAGGTTTCTTGCAGAAATATGGTATAGATTACAAGGAGATTTACTCAACTATAATGGATGCAATAACCTTTTGTTTCTTAATTAGGTTAGTAGTCTCAGAAGGATTGGATATGTATCGAATGGACGTACTCACAGCATATTGTATGGGTCACTGGATAGTGATATTTATAAAAAGTCCCTAAATGATTTAAAATACCTGAAGCAAATAAAGATAAATCCCGAGATTTGTACTCTAACAAACTTCAAAGATCCTTATATAAGTTGAAGCAATTTGGGCGAATGTGGTACAATCGGCTCAGGGAATATCTTCTGAAAGAATGATATGTGAACACCTTAGTTTCTCCATATGTTTTTCTCAAGAAAATCAGGGTTTCGATTTGCTATTATTACAGTATATGTTGATGACTTGAATTTAATTTGGACTCTAGAAGAGCTTATAAAGGCATCTGACTATTTAAAGAAGGAATTTGAAATGAAAGATCTTGGAAAGACGAGATTTTTTTTTGGCCTGTAGATTGAGCACTTTTTTTGTGGAATATTGGTTCACCAAGCAAATTACACTGAGAAGGTACTGAGACAATTTTACATGGATAAAACTCATACATTAAGTTCTCCACTGGTGGTTCGGTCTCTTGATGTGAAGAAACACCCTTTTCGTCCTCAAGAAGATGGTGAAGAACTTCTTGATCCTAAATTACCATATCTTAGTTCAATTAGAGCTCTCATGTATCTTTCAAATTGCACACGGCCTGATATTGCATTTGCAGTTAATGAATTCGCAAGATACAACTCTACACCAACACGAAGACACTTGAATGGGGTTAAGCACATAATGTGCTATTTTAGAGGAACTACAGATCTTGAACTATTTTTCTCAAATGGTTCGAGACCAGAGTTAGTTGGCTATGCAGATACTGGTTATCTTTCTGATCTACATAAAGCCAAGTCACAAACTGGATATATTTTCATGTATGATGACACTGGTATATCTTGGCAATTTATAAGGAAGACGCTAACTGCCACCTCTTCAAATCATGCTGAGATACTTACTGTTCATGAGGCAAGTTGAGTGTGTGTCTGGCTGAGGAGTATGATATAGCATATTCAAGATACTTGCCGATTATCTTTAATCAGAAAATACCCAACAATATTATAAGAATATAATGTTGTATGCATCATTCGAATTAGAGGTGGGTATATTAAAGGCGATAGAACGAAGCAGATATCCTCGAAATTCTTTTACACTCATGACCTCCAGAAGAGCGGTGATATTGATGTTCTAGACATACGTTCCAATGACAATTTAGTTGACTTATTCACAAAAGCACTACCTACAATGACATTCAGAGAGCTAGTGTATGACATTGGTATGCGCCATCTCAAAGATCTAATATGCTGAGCACTAGAAGCTTATCCTACGTCTTTATGAGGGAGAGTAATGATTTTAGAAGGTATTCATGTACTGTACTTGTTTTCCTTCGTTAAGGTTTTTTTCCACTGGGTTTTCCTTGGCAAGGTTTTAATGAAGTAGTCTTCCTAACCTAATACCATTCTAAATAGACAAAGAATTATGTACTCCTTTTCCTACGCTAAGGTTTTGTCCCACTGAATTTTTCTTAATAAAGGTTTTAATGAGGCATATTCTTTGGTGGTCATTCAAGGGGGGTGCTGTGAAAGTAAGTGTGAACAAACCAAATGTATGGATGCATACTTTTATGGGTTCACACTATAGTGGATGATCAAATGACAAGGGTAATAAATGTACGTAGAAAAAAGAGGTATATGTGTTTTGTAAGTATTTGAATGCCTTGCCTATATGGTTAATGGAATGATGCAAGAGAAGAGAGAGGACTACCTCATGGTTGGTGGCTCATTCCTCTTGCTCTCCTCCCTTCTATTATTTTCTCTATTTAATTTATGTTTAAGTTTCAATTATTTATAAAACTTTATTCCCTTTAATCCACCCTATATGAAAAAAAGGAACTTCAAGTGATTTCTTTCGTCGAAATTACCATAGTCACCCACAAATAGTTGAGCTTACAATAATCGCTCGATTGCACACTATTTATAGGAAAACAATCTTTCATGTGAGCAAAAATATGCCTACTTTATTAGTTAAAACCTTCAGAGCATGTGAGTTCAAATGCAAGAAATATTTTAATTTCTTTACTGTTCAATAGCATAGAAATATGATCATTGATAATTGGCAAAGAATTGTCGACATGAGGCTTTTTTTTAATTTGATATTCTTAATGGGTTTTCCTTGCAATTGAGTATGTATAAGTCGAGATAATTTTTGGTGGGAGCTTAAGACCACATCAATTCGTGCTACAAGTAGTGATTTGCATATTAGTGGTACTTCATGTTGTTTTTCACATATTACTGTCACTTTTGGTGTTTTTTGTATATTAGCGACACTTTTACTTGATTGTACTAAATCACCATTCACTTATGTGTAGCTGCTCACTTATGGCGCAACTTCATCCACTTGTTCTGTAGCTTTATTCACTTGTTGTGTAACTTCATTTACTTAGGGTTTGTTTGGATCCCACAAATCCGTGGGATCCACAGGACGGTAACCGCGCGGAACCCAAACTGCGGGATCCCGTTTGCGGGATCCACGCGTCCAGCGGATTCCGCGGATCTGCTGGGTGCCAAACGCACCCTTATTGCACAACTACTTATCTTGTTAATCACATTATAAATGAACTTACGTAACAAGTGAATGAAGTTGCACAACAAGGGTAATTTTGTCATGTCAAGTAAAACTGGCACTGATATGCAACTAATAGTCAAAGTGGCACCATGTTGCAAAAAATAACATGGAGTGGCATTAATATGTAAATTACTATGCTACAAGCTTTGTGAGGACCCATACCTCCAACCCGGTCCGACCGCGTAGGTCGAGGGTCTGGTTCAGTTGGTTTGGCTCAGTGGGAATTGATTCACGATCTCCTTTAATCGTTGCGACTCCGGAGGTAATTTGGTAAATTACCTTTGGCGGAGTTGGTTTCACACACGCGTTGTGCACATATGACCTTGTAATGATGTATGTGCTTGATTAGACCCTCAGGAGTACTCTAGATCGGAGGATCTGAGTTTGATCGCAAGGATCGAGATTTGAGCGGTTAGGATCAGATCTAGCAGATCGGAGGGCCATGATCTCATTCTTAAGCCAATCATATGAAACCCCCTTAAACCCTTCTCTCTCGTGAGAGCATCAGCCGCAATCCACGTCGAGGGAGAGAGAAGAGAGAGGCGACGACCTGATGAGTCACTAAATATTCATAATTAAACCCCTTAAATTACCTTTGTTAGGCCTACAGTAGTTGTATTTAATTGTTTGTTAGTTGATTTCAGATTTAATCATGACATGAGAAGAAATACAAGGAATTCAGTTAAAAAGATGAATTCATATGATAAAGACTGTTTCGTCGCCTGTCAGGAGAATATTCCCCAGAAATTCTTTATAAGTCCAAATATTCTGGAAATTTAGTACGTGATAGAAGACTTCAAAAACTATAATGTTCATGTTGGACATTTTGCGAGACTCCTGATGGCTTGATTCCAGTTTTGAAGAAGATCAAGATACATAGCTGCTGGAAAACTGGTCCGTCGATGTTCAAGAGAATATTCTCCAAATATTCCAGATAAATCCAAATAATGTCAAATCTTCGGGATAGGAGAGAAGACTTCCTAATCTACATCTTTCATGTTGAGCACATTTCCAAATTCCGGAAGGGTTGAACTCAGTCACGACCAGAAGAGGCTATTAGAGTTAAACCAGGAAATCCGAGTTGCACTAAAGGTCCAACTCAACGCAAAACCCTAATTCCGGGAATACACCTATAAGAAGGTGTTGGCTGATCGAATTTCTGATCTTCTTGACAATCTTTGGAGAGGAAATTAAGGAGAAGACGGCGAGGATGCGGATGGTGACAGCTTCGTATTACAAGCCGATGGCGTTCATCCAAAAGATGAGTTGCTAATTATTATACTTAGGATTATTCATGAAACCCTAGTGTAGTTTTCTATCTTCTTTGGTTTGAATCTTGTATTCTTCTCAAAACATGATCCTATGAATATGCTTTTCAATGTTAATAGAGTTGAGGGAACAGAGTTCCTTGACGTATTTTCAGTCCTACATGATTTCTGTGATTGATTGTAGAGATTTATAGGATGGTTTTCATGTGATTTATGGTTTGCTAGTGAGATAGGTTATGCTATGCTAGGATAGGTTGTGCCAAGGTCATTAGGAGTAGAATACAGTAAGGTAATTGTAGGATCAAAGACAACCTATACCAAGAAAGATAGGCTATGCTGTTAGGAACATAAATCTTATTTTAGGGATTCATGTGAGCTTGTAGCCATATGATCCATAATGTTGAGAGAAGAGAACAAGAGGATAACTAGAGAATATTGAAAACGAAACTAGGGCGGATTGAGTAATTCCTAAGTCACTTATCCATTAATTCAAATTGATCAACCTTTTATTTCTTTTCTTTATTAGTTTAGATAACTCTATTCTATCTTTGATTCTTTTCCTTAGTTTTAGGGTTTCGAGAATTGATTTCAGTTTCCAACGTTTTCCCTGTGGATCGACTCCCGACTTCACCGCTATTTCTACTTAGTAGTTTAGTGATTGAATAAGGATTATAAATTTAATATTTGATTGAGTTTGTAATGTTTTAACGACAACGTTTGTAAGCGATCACGACCCACGACCAGAGAGAGAGGTCAGCAATCGCGATCGCGATCGGCGACGTGCTCGACAACGGCAACCGCGGCCGGAGGAGTGTGAGGACCCGTTCCTCTAACCTGATCCGACCGCGTTGAGTCGAGGGTCTGGTTTTGTGGTTTGGCTCGGTTGGCCTTTCATCGCTGTTTTTGGACCCCAAGGGCAATTTGGTAAATTGCACCTTGGCGGTCGATTTCACACCGCATGGTGCACATATAGCCTTGATTGATGTATGTGATTGTTTAGATTCAGTAGGAGCGTTCGTGATCATCAGATCCGGACGAGATTGCGACTAGATCACAATTTGGAGTCAAATCGGATTCAGTCCGATTAGTTGACTCGGCTAGACCAGCTCAGCCACTTAAGTGGCTTAGTCTTCTCTCTGTCCTATTTTCCTTTTCTCTCTCTCTCCCTCTCTCTTTTTTTTCTTCTTTTTCTTTTCTTTCTTTTCCTCTTCCTTCCCTGCCTTCCCCGTGCCTGACCCCCTTCCCTTTCTCCCCCACGCCGGCTTCCTCTTTCTCCGGCCACCTTCCCCGGCGACCTGGAGGCGGCGGCGAGGGCCCCTCCTCCTTCTCCTTCTCCCCCTTTCTCTCTCTCGCGGCAGCCCTCTTCCTTCTCCGGTGACGGCTGCGGTTGTGGGAGGTGTCCGGCGGCTCTCCGATGAGCTAGAGACGACGATGGTGACATAGGACGGCGGATCACGGAGGATTAGCAAGGATTGAAGCTTGGATTTGCGTTTAAGGTAGGGTTTCTACCTTAATCTTTGGGTTAAGCTTAACTTAGGGTTTGATTGTTTGATCTGTTGTTTTCATTGTACTAATAAGTCCCTCCAAGCATGCTAAATTACTGATTGAAGTCTCTGGAGATTTGATTGAGATTTATTTGGGTTTTATGCATGTTTTTCCCGGATTTTATCAAAGCTCTATTTTTCTATGAGCTGAGTTGTTCTAGCTCAGATATTGGCTCGTATGTGTATGATCTTGTTTGATCATCAAGATGAAAGTTGTAGATCTTCGAATCTACTTTCAATTTCCGCTGATTTCATAATTTTTTGATTTCTGTATGATTTATGATGAATTTTTCCCTGATCTGCGACGAAACTGGACTTATGATAAAAGCTTGGGTTTTTTTGCCGAAAATGGAGTTTTTCTTTATCTATTTGCTTCGGTCTTCTCGTAGTAGATTGCTAGGGTTGTTAGATATCATGTATATGAATTCTAGGGTAATTATGAAGGATTTATGCCGAGTTTTAAGCATGTGTAGCTCTAGGTTTCAATTATGCAAATATTATCTTTTCTCGCAATTAATGTTAATGTTGTTAGATTTATGTATGTATTTAATTGCGTAGAATAAATGGGCCGACAGTATGCCATTTACTGCTTTGTGGTTGAACCAAGGGAGTCATGCCCCTTGGGATGTTTAGATAGAATTAAGGGTTGGGGTTGTACCCTACCATAGTCAATGTGTATTCGTGACGGTTGTGTGTTGTTTCATCGGGGTTGTATCCCCGTTGTACCTAATTGCGGTTGATGGTTGTAGATGCCATCGTAATGCCGAAATTTGAATTGAGATGTTGGTTTAAGGCATGCGTGTCGTTGTTGTGGTAGATAGATTTGTAGCTGCTTTAGACTCATTGCTATGTTTACCCTTTGGCAAGCTGTAGGCTACTTGATGTGCATGTAAGCATTGCATGCATTTGATTGCATTAGAAGCATCAGGCTAGGTGGTAGGCGATGGATTCGATCGTCGATCTGGGGTTCTCGGGCAGTCCGGATCTAGCCATAGGACCGGGGTTTGGGTAGTCGAGGATTAGGACGTGATTGTCATCAATGATTATGTTTGATATCATTCGAGGATTATTAAGTAGTCGGACTGGAATATTATGTTGATCCAGGTTTTAGAGGTCGTGTCGGCCTCGAGCCGAGTGTTGAGGTGTAGCCGGTGTCCGGTTCCTTGTCTCTTGGGTAGAGGGTGTGCCTACTCAGCGGTGTTGGTTGCCTGTCTAGCAATGTTGGTTTCCTGCTAGTGAGATGGCTGTGCTGGTTTCCTTCCTCGCTGAGGGTGACCCAGTATGTAACCAGTTCAGCTGGAAGACCATGACTGAGGCCTCCCTTCAGGAATACGCGGTGGGGTTATGGGGCCCCTGTGTACACCCAGCCTTTGCTTGAGAGCGACACTATTGTGTTCCCTCCTTCCTTGTGTGAGTCGTAGTGTAGTCTCTCTACTGAGCTTTGTTGCTCACACCTACCTGGGCTGCATCGGCGATGCAGGTCGATGCAGTTCCTTTTTTTTCAGGTAGTTGCGGCATGGAGGCGGTACTCCCCTTGATGGTGCGTGAGATCGAGGATATCATCAGTCTATCCTATTCATTAGATGTACAACTTTAAATGTATAAATTGTAATTTGAAGGAGAAATGTATTTGTATTCTAATTTAATGTAAAATTGATCAGAGATTGTTGTACTTAGAGGACTTGTACCATTATTGTATCATTTAAAGGTTAATTGAGTATTGTAGCAGTTAATCTGTATTATGATTTGATGATATGATAGTTTAAATTAATTGTGAATATTTTAATCGTGCACCAGGTTCAAAAGTGATATGTACAGGGGAGGCTCTCGTCTTTTTATTTTAGATTTAGGACCCTCACGCTCCGGCCTGGATGGGTTTTCTGGGTCGGGTCGTGACAAGGAGGATCTCGATCAGCAAGGCGGCGGAGCTCGCGACCGGAAGAGAGAGGGAGGACGGTTGTGAGCTACGGGACCGGCAGCAATGACATCGATGACTGGAGGAGGAGCTCTCGCACAATCCAGATGTAGGGATTCCTACCCTAACCCTCGGTTAGGCCTTTAAGGTTTGTGTGATGCATACCAGCCTAGGATTGGTGCTCTGTTGATCCCGTGGTTTCTCGATTGATGTTCTTCATCTTTCATTGCATTCCATTGTTTGGATTTATGGTTGATGTTGGTGCTTTATCCCCTCTCTCAATGCTATGCCATGGATTCCGATGATAGGCCGTGCTCTGTCTTTCTTCCCTATTCTTCCTCCTCATTCTTCCCTTTACTGTCATGCTTTGCTTTCGTAGCTAGTATATACCTTTGATGCTTGCTGAGTTGAGCTGTGGTTTCCTGCTTGTTCGGATTTTGTTGGGATTTGCTTCTCCTCCTTGGGTTTGATGGATTTCGACGAGAGTTTATCTCCTTCGTTTGGGTTTTGCTCATTGGTTTTGCTAGGTGCTTGATCGGAGTCCTCTGCCCTGTTTTTGGTTGCTGAATGCCGGAGCTCTGTGGTTGGGTAGAGGTGGGAGTAAGGCTAAGAGGTGGGGGTCTTCCCCTGTCCTTGGCTTGCAGGACCTTGAGGTCCCTCCCCAGCCATCTTCCAAGCTTGGGCCGACCTCGCGGTGTTGGCTTGGATCCTTCCCGGAGGTTTACCATATACTGTCAATCATCCGCTCGATCGGGGAAGCCGACGGCTGGGAGGTCAGCTGAGGTCGAGGCCTGGTTGTTGATTAGAGTGATTCTCAGACCCCTCTCCCTGTGACGCTCATTCGTTTGGGATGAGAGCTCTGCTTCCATGTTCTGTGGTTTTGGCTGAGTTTTGGTTTGAGCAGTAGTTGTGTTTTCCTCCGATGCTTAGCCTCCATGTTTTCCCTTCCTCTCCTCTATGATTAATTTAATGCCGGTATTAACTTGAAAACGTGGGTGATTGCCTGATCGTTCCAAGTTCTGGACTTCCGGCCAATTGGGCCAGGTGCCGACCGATCGGGAGCCAGGCAAAGGACCACATTACAACCAATTGTGGATTTTGCCATTTATGTCTGTCGAATTGGGCTGGTGTAATTGTTTGACTAGGATGTATGCACTTAAATCAGTTTTATGTCAACTTCTGTCATTGTCTCTATACTTTCTGCTAATCGATATTCATTAGTACCACTTGTCCTTCCTCTATTCAATGCTTGTAGTCTCATGTAGTGATGCCTATTACGTAATCTCATATCATGTTTTAGCCTAGGTCCGGTTGTGCGCCCGTTTATATTTTATTTGTCGGTTAACCAAGGGAGCGATGCCCCTTGGGAATGTTTAGATTTGAGTGGGCCGAGGGTGTGCCATGTGTGTTGAACGTGCTTGGTTTGGATACGTGAATGTCATGTGTGTGTTATGTTAGTTCTTTAACGCTAAATCTACTCTATAGCTATGTTATAACCTGTTGAACAATTGGGTGATGATTTGGCATGTAGAGACACCTAGGTTTAGTTGTTTGAATAGGCTCATGCATATTGTATTCATTAGAAGCACTAAGGCTAGGTGGTAGGCGATGGACTCGATCGCCGATCCGGGGTTCTCGGGTAGCCCGGATCTTGCCCTAGGATCGGGGTTTGGGTAGTCGAGGATTAGGATGTGATTGTCATCAATGATTATGTTTGATATCATTTGAGGTTATTGTTATAGTCGACTATATATTATATTATTGTATTTGAGGTGTACAGGTCGTGTCGGGTCTCCAAGGCCAAGTGCTAAGGATGGATGTCGATGCCCCTGACTTGTGTGTCCCTGTGAGACATGGTACGACTGGGCAAGGTGATACCTGGACAGAAGCCCGCAGTCTTTGTTTCCTCTCATTTGTTCTTGGGTGAGGGTGAGACCTGGACAGGAGCTCTCGGGAATCGACGGGGTTATGGGGCCCCTTGACATACCTTAGACTTAGGCGGAGAACGACACAATTACAGTTTCCCTTCCTTTCTGTGCGACGTAGAGTAGAACCCTACTGGGCATTGTTGCTCACCCTACCTGGGTTGCATCGGCGATGAAGGTTGATGCAGTTCCTGCTTTTAGGTGTTCTTCTAGAAAATGGCGTGATATTTCGAGGTGATCAAGGACTTGGAGCTTCAAGGAGTTCTTCTACAGTTCATTTATAGTTTTAATCAATGATATATAAATTGATGTATAATCTGATGTATCCAAGAACAGAATTATATGATTATTAATTCAGTTGTAATTGAGAGATGTTGTAATATTCTTTAATGTAAATGTTGAGGAAAGTAATGATGTTGAAATTGTAAAATTATAAAACATACAGGTTTCTTGTGCTATAATTATAAGGGAGATTCTGTCAAATTTTTATGAACTGGAGGATTAGATGGTTTAAATTCATAGCAGTTATATATTTGTGCGCCTATTGATGATGTAAACAGGTTTATGTGGCTCACGTCTTGATCTGGATGGGTTTTCTGGGTCGGGGTGTGACAAGCTCCACTCAAGTGAACTACACATTAGCTTTTAAAATTTTAGTCGGTTGAATTTCCCATCATCAATTATGTTTTAATTCCATGTAAGATTAAAGGGAAAATTACTTATTAGTACCCTATACTTTCATGAAAATAACGTTTAAGGTTATGTACTTCTAATTTGACCAATTTAGGCCCTACAATTACCTGCCGTTTGCAATCCAAGGCAATCCAGTGATGCCGTCCACATTACTCTCACGCATTGTCGCCCTTCGTCAGACCCTTTTGACGCCGTCCACCAAGGCAATGATTCTCACCATTTTAAACAACTTAGAGGCTAGGGTTTAGTCATTTCACGATATGTGGCTTTTTGAGAGCGACTTCGCCAACCGATCGGGAGGGATCTCTGGGCGATTGGTGTGGGGTTCACCATCCTATTCGCATCTAGGGCTTCCGCATGGCTACGGGGTGAGTAGATATTGCACACGTTTCTCGTGGCCCCATCTGTGTTTTTCGCCTTTGCTTGAGTGGTCTAGCTATGTTTTTTTAGACCACGGTGCTTGGCTTGATCGAGATGGTTTCTCGGATGTGTTTTTCTAGATCAGGATGCTTTCCCGTGGTCCCTGGATGTTGTTTTCTAGACCATGTTGTTGCTTTGTGGCCCTGGCTGTGGTTTTTAGGTCTTATTGTTGCCTTGTGGCCCATGTTACTACATTAAGTTGCTTGTCACCATAGCCGGTGTCTTTTTGTACATCAAGCTGTTTCATATGGTCATAACATGATGCATTACTTGCAGGATGGATGTTCCTACTAAACTATTTATTTAGCATTGAATTCATTCATGGGGGGAAGTTGTGCAAAGGTTCACAAAGCTTATATAAAGGGGGCTTGTGTAGTGTGTTCGATAACTGTGATTCTGATGAAATGAGTTTAATAGAATTGAAACACATGCTAACAGAGTCAAGTTGCAAGGATTTTGTTCGTTTATGGTACCAGGACCCTCTAAGTGATGATGGCAGAGATATGATATCACTGAAAACTGACAAGGATGTATATGACATGACATTGTATGCTCGTGAGATTGGATCCATCTCATGTTGAGCATGGCATTCCAGATGTGGATGATGTCCCATTGACTGAGGTCAATGAAGACCCTAGAGAAGTAGATGAGACTGATGTGGATAGATATGATCAGATGGAGAGTGAAAGTGAATCTGATGTGGCCTATGATCCAGATGTGAGTAGCAATGCTGAGGAAGATGACGAGGACAGGGAACATTACACCAGCATAAACATTGATGTAAATTACTTTGGTAGAGGCTTGGGGAAGGCTGAGGGTGCACAACAAATTGGTGAATTTCAAAATATTGAAGGTGAACACCAAAACTGTCACGCCCCGACCTGCGTGAGCCCAACCGGGCCGGGTGACGCGAAGCGGAACCTAACCTACTGCGGAAATTTTGGCGAGGTTTCCCTCTAATCGTAGTGGTTACCCTAACAATTCACAATCATCCTGTATTGTACAAATATTACAAACCCAAAGACTGAACTAGAATAGAAACATGTCCTAAAAACAGGGAAATTATACATTTATCACTCCCGTAGGAGACTATCTATAACAAAAGGTAAAAGCATAGATCGCCGCTCCTCAAGTACCGCCAGACGCCGCCACGTCACCAAACATTGGCCCGGTAGGGGCGACCGAAGAAGAGCTAGCGCCATCACCTGCAAAACGCATCCCGGGTAGGAGTGAGCACTAAGCTCAGCAGGGACACTACACTACGACACTCACAAGGGAGGGAACACAACAGTGCCGCCTCCAAGTTTACCCTAGGTGTATACAAGGGTCCCATAACCCTACCGAAAGTCCGTGAACGCAGGCCCAAAACACTGATCCATCTCACAGACGGATCGATCGCATTGGGTTCTCCGGTAAGTCGACGGCGAGAAATACCATCGGAAAACTCCACCAAATCCCACAAAACCTTGGGATCTAGTAGTATAAAGGATCACGAGTCCAAAACCGGCGGGATACTACAATCTAACAAGCATACAACAAGATCTAAGCATAAGAACACCAACAGCCAGAAAAACTTCCAAAAAACCCGAGATGAATGTAGGTAGGATCCCTACCTAAGCAATAGCAGCTTCAATCCCAGCTGCTAGGCCTTGGATCGTCCACAACCTCTTCGAAATCCAGGAATTCTCAGCTCAAGAACTCGGTTTTCCAAAGAGATTCAAGGAAGAAGGTTTCGTCTGTTTTATAGGCACACGAACCGACTTAGCAGGATCGATCCGTCCAAGGAGACCAATCGATCCAGCCAAGAGGACGATAGATCCAGCCAAGAGAACGATCGATCCAGCCAAGAGAACGATCGATCCAGCCCAAGAGACCGATCGATCCTTCTCCGAGTCCGATCAATCCGTCCCAAGAGACCGATCGATCCTTCGCAACGATCCATATTCCTGTCATTGAGCGATCGATCCTTCTACCAAGGAAGGATCGATCCCTCTTTCGCAGGAAGCTGGACTTGGGCTAAAACTTAAGCCCAAGCCCGGATCTTTCGATCCCAGGTCCCACTAACCATTCTAGCCAAACATTATCACAAACATGGTCAGTGTGAAACAAGCAGACAAGGCGCAATTTACAAAATTGCCCTTGCGGTCCACGACGAGCCACAGGAGTAGAGGGACGGGTCCTCACATCCTAATATCGTTAAAGGAAATCTCGTCCCGAGATTCGATAAAGGTAGAGCTCGGAAACAAAAGAAACAGCTACACTAGAAAACATGACAAAAGTTATCTCGAGAAGGGAACAAGTGCGGATACTCCTACCGCATGCGCGCCTCGCGCTCCTAGGTCATCTCCTTGACGCCTCTGTGCCTCCACAGTACCTTGACCAAGGGAATCGTCTTGCCCCGCAAGACCTGATCCCTCCGGTCAAGTACTCGAACCGGCTGCTCAACAAAGCTCGCGTCTGCCTCAAGCTCAATGTCATCCACCCTGATGACATGAGATGGGTCTGGATGATACTTCCTCAGCATCGACACGTGAAAGGTCGGGTGCACAACAGACATGTGCGGAGGAAGGTCCAAGCGGTAGGCTACCTCGCCGACCCTCTCTAAGATCTCAAACGGCCCGACGAACCTCGGAACCAACTTACCCCCGCTGCCAAACCTGACAGACCCTCTATACGGTGCTGCCCGTAGGAACACACTGTCGCCAACTGCGAACTCAAGCGGTCGTCACCTCTGATCGGCATAGCTCTTCTGCCGGCTCTGAGCCGTCAGAAGCCTCTGCCTGATCTGCACTAACCTCTTTGACGACCTCCTGACAATGTCTGGACACGGTCTACCGTACAACGCCTCGAAAGGTGCTACTCCAAGACTGGACTGGTAGCTGTTGTTGCAGGGGAACTCCACCAAGGGAATGTGCTCCTCCCAGCCGCCTCCTGCGTCGAGGACACATGCTCTCAGCATGTTCTCTAAGATCTGGATCGTCCGCTCTGACTGCCCGTCTGTCTGCGGATGAGACGCCGTACTAAAGGTAAGGAGTGTGCCAACTGCCTCCTGGAAGTCCCTCCAGAACCTGCTGGTGAACCTGGGGTAACGGTCTGACACGATAGAAACTGGAACCCCGTGTAGTCTGACTACCGCTCGGACGTACAAACCGCCCAACCTGTCAGTCGAGTCCGTCGTCCACATAGGCAGGAAGTGCGCCGATTTGGTCAATCGATCAACGATGCCCCAAATTGCGTCATTCCCCCTAGGAGATCTCGATAGCCCGGTCACAAAGTCCATCGTGATGTGCTCCCACTTCCACTCAGCTAGTGGAAGCGGCTGTAGTAACCTCGTAGTCCGCTGGTGCTCTACCTTAACCTTCTGACAGGTAAGGCAGCGCGATACGAACTCCGTCACTGCCCTCTTCATTCTGCGCCACCAGAACTATCACCGAAGATCTTGGTACATCTTGGTGTCGCCGGGATGAACTGCAAAGCGAGAGTGGTGGAACTCTCGTAGGACGTCGTCTCGAAGAACTGGATCTGCTGGAACCGCTAATCTGCCTCAGAACCGTAGCCCTCCATCTGGCGATACTATCCAGTCTCCGTCTGCGCCCTCTGTGCCGCTGCTATGCGTAACTCCTCGAGCTCTGGGTCACTGTGATGTGCCTCTAACACTCTGGCTAAGACCGCTGAGATACTCTGCACAACGTAGAGGAAGCTACTGGATCCCCGATCCTCAAACTAGAGAACCAACATGCCCGCCGTCTCTTGAGCCTGCCACTGCCGCGCTGACAACCCTGCAACTGCTGCTATGGTGTCTCTCACTTGTCTGCTCAGCATGTCTGCTACGATGTTTGCCTTACCAGGATGGTAATACAACTCGAAGTCGTAGTCCTCCAGTAGCTCCATCCAGCATCACTGCCTCAGGTTGAGGTCACGTTGGGTGAAAACGTGCCTCAAGCTCTTATGGTCCGAGAAGACAGAAAACTTCTCGCCATAGAGGTAGTGACGCCAGGTCTTCAGGGCGAAGACCACCGCTGCTAGCTCCAGGTCATGGGTCGGGTAGTTCCTCTCATGGTTCTTCAGTTGGCGAGAACAATAGGAAACTGTGTGGCCCTCCTGCATGAGGACACACCCCAAACCCTCACCGCTGGCGTCGCAGTAGACACTGTACCCAATGCCTCGCTTGGGGACGATCATCACCGGTGCACTGGTCAACCTGGTCCTCAGCTCCACGAAGGCTCGCTCACAAGCATCATCCCACACGATCGGGACGGCCTTCTGTGTCAGTCTGGTCAACGGCCCAGCGACTCTGGAGAAGTCCCGCACGAACCGCCTGTAGTACCCCGCCAAGCCCAAGAAACTGCGGCCGTCGAACACTGTCATCGGTCTCTGCCACTATACCACTGCCTCGACCTTGGCGGGGTCGACTGAGATCCCTGCTGCCGACACCACGTGTCCAAGGAACCCCACCTGTGCGAGCCAGAACTCGCACTTGGAAGCCTTGGCATAAAGCCGATGCTCCCGAAGTAGCTGCAACACTGTCGCCAAGTGTCGCTCGTGCTCCGCCTCTGACCGAGAGTAGATGAGAATGTCGTCGACGAACACCACCATGAACTCATCTAGGAAGGGCCGGAAGATCCTCTTCATGAGATCCATGAACGCTGCTGGTGCGTTCGTCAGCCCAAACGGCATCACCACGAACTCATACAGGCCGTAACGAGTCCGGAATGCCGTCTTCGGGATGTCGCAATCCCGAACCCTCAACTGGTGGTAGCCGGTGCGGGGGTCGATCTTCGAGAACACTGAAGATCCTCGCAGCTGGTAAAACATGTCGTCGATCCTAGGCATCGGGTACCTGTTCTTCACCGTCACCCTGTTGAGCCGCCTGTAGTCTATGCAAAGTCGAAGGGTACCATCCTTCTTCTTTGCGAACAACACTGGCGCCCTCCAGGGAGACATGCTGGGACAGATGAAGCCTCTGCTGGTAAGCTCATCTAGCTGGGTCCTCAACTCACTCTGCTCTGCTGGTGTCATCCTGAAAGCTGGGAGAGAGATCGGTGCGGTACCTGGTACTAGGTCGATCTCAAAATCAACCTCTCTGGGTGGTGGAAGTCCTGGCAACACCTCGAGAAACACGTCGGTGTAGTCGCACACGATCCTGGAAAAACTGCTCTGCTGCACTCCCTCAGAACCGGACAGGGACAGGCTGGCCAACAAGGCTGAGAGCTCGCTGCCACGCCTCCCTACACCACAAGCAAAGGAATCAGCGGAGAACCGATCCCCCAACAACACGAACCGTGTCCCGTCGGGTGTCCAAGCAACGACCCTTCGGCGACCACAGTCGATGACGACCCGGTATGCTGCCAACCAGTCCATACCGAGTAGCACGTCAAAGACGGTCATGTCTAGTACCCGCAGGTCTAGACAAACCCAGAGGCCTCCAACCTCCAACGAACGCGATCGGCAGACCCGGTCCACCCTGACTGCCCCGCCGATCGGTGAGTCTACAGACTGTGCCACCTCTAGCCGACTCGTCTCTAACCCTAGCGATGCCACATGATGGTCCAAGAGGGGGGTGAATTGGACTCTTTTCGAAAAACTAGATTGATGGAAAATTCAGATAGAAAAGGATCTAACAGCTAGAATGCTTGTAAACAAAATGAAACTTAACTATAATAGCATGCAAGCATTAACTGAAAGCAGGGTAAGAGAGATGACACCGATTTATAGTGGTTCGACCCAACTCTTGGTCTACGTCCACTTCTCTCAAGGCTCCCCTTGAGGTTCCACTACTTGCAAATCCCTTACAAGCTTTTCCTCCAAGCTTCCTGGTGCTTGGTGACCTTACAATCACAGCCACTTGTTGTTTGAACAACTCTCAAGATACTTCTTCACACTTGAAGAAGGTTTACAAAGGTTTTAGCTCAAGGAGAATAAGTAGAAATCTTTCCTAGAACTTGCTCAAATGATCTCAATAATAGTGATTAAAGTTTGGCAAGTTTACATGAAGAGACTACTTATAGATGGGCTTCAACCAGCTCAACAAGAAGCCCCAATGGCTCCCTGCAACTCTCCAACAGCTAGTTTTTTACTCTGCGCGCTCCTGACGGTCGATCCGTCCATCGTCCGTCACGTATAAAAAACTCAGCCTCTTTGGTCGACGGTCGATCCACGCATCGTCCGTCGCTCTCACGGTCGACCGTGACATCGACCGTCACATCGTCCGTGAGCCTCTGTTGAGAAAGTCGCTTCCCAGGGTCGATGCTCCGATCGACCGTCGCTCCTTGACTTTTCTTCATATATGCGCCACGGTCGACCACTGCATCGACCGTCGCATCGTCCGTGAGCCTCTGTCAAGAAAAACGCTTTCGACGGTCGATGCACCGATCGACCGTCGCGTCAATACTCAAATAGCCAAGTAAGAACCATTCATCACGGTCGATCCATGGATCGACCGTCCCATTCCCACGGTCGATCCTTGCATCGACCGTGAGTACAAAATAACTTGAATATTGAATTTAATATCTCCAATTAAAGGGGTAATAAATATTAAACATATATTTTATCATTTAATGTATATTGGCATCATCAAAACAAGGTTAGGATCAACAATCTCCCCCTTTTTGATGATGACAATCCGTTTAAATGTGATGATAAAATATTTTGACTCCCCCTTAATCAATGCATCCTTTTCTTCCAAAAAAATGTGTTCTAAAGTTAATTTTCAAGATGCACACAAGTCACATATCTTTCAAATGATATTAAAAGTTCCATTCAAGATATGTTGACATAATGGTTTGGATTTTAGCATGCTCACTTCTTTTCAATAATAACATTTATGCTTTCATGAAGTGATTTCATATTGAATATTGAGATTATAAAATTGTACTAATACATCAAGGCAATATCCAAACACATTTGCATTTCATTCAAAGGATCCCAACATTTCCATACAATATTTCCATTCAAAATCATTTGGAAAACTTTGAACTTACAAGACTTTCAATTCAAAACAAAGTTTTTCAAAATACAAAAGTAAGAAATGTAGGGCTTTCACATTCATCACACTCATCACACTTTTCTCCCCCTTTGGCATTATCAAAAAGAGGTAAGGAGGGTGGAGAATTAGGATCAATCACTAGAGGCTTGCTGAAGGAGTGCTAGGTGGAAATTCATTCTTGATGTAGGTGAAAATCTCATCAAGTTGCTGAGACATCTTGACTTGATCTCCGGTGATGTTTGCTTGGGAAGTCTTGATGTCATCGAGACTCACTTCCATTCTTCCCATCCTAGCGTCGAGATCATCAAGCCGTTGTGTCGTGGTGCGACGAACTCGGCTACTAGATGCTTCTCCTTGATGCTCTTCAAGCAAAGGCTCTCCCCCTATATTTTCTTCTCCATGCTCTTCTTGAGGCTCATCATCCTCATCGGCACTGAGCTGAGGCCAACCGAGGCCTAAAGCTCGTTTGGCGGCCTTCATCCTCTTGTAGGTGGATTTGTTGAAGGGTTGAGAAAGGGGTTTGCGTTCATCATCGGCTAGGTTTAGGGTGAGGGCTTTGAAAATGTTTGTTAGGAGCCCCCCAAAAGGAAGTGATTGCCTAGCATTTAGATTTAGCATTTCCTTGATAATTAGATAGCCTAGGTTAAGAGGTTTTCTCCTAACCATGCAAGAAAGAACATAGGCATGGATAGGTTTCAAATTATCATGATGGCCAAGCTTAGGAAATAGGTTTGTTCTTAGGAAGTGGGCAAGCTCCCTAAATTGTTGGTTGAGGCTATTTAGTTCTATAGGTATTTTCTCAACGTTTAGAGGCTTGAGGATAGCCTTTCTCCCTAGTTTATCATGATCAACTCTATTTAAATCCTCATGGGAAGTAAAGTAAATGCACTCTCCTGAATTAGGTGCATTAAGTAGCTCATTCAACCATTCTATGGTAATTTTGATTTCATTACCATAGACATAGCTAGTAATGGCTACATACCCCTCATCATCTATATCCTCACTCATATTGCAATAAAAATACCTAATCATTTCGGGATAGATGTATTGAGGCATCTCTAGGAATTTGTTCCATCCCATATCAGTGAAGAATTTTTCAACTACATGTTTTTTGTTTAAGAGCAATTGTAAAGCTCTACCCGAGACTACGAACTTGTCCTTAAAGTCAGGCCATGATTTATACCTCTCCATGTCTAGGAAGAAGTACTCGTCGTAGGAAGGGGTAGGTTGAGGATTGGATGAAGAACCTCCTTGAGCTCCTTTGGCTTTCTTTGCTCCGGATGGCTTCTTTGCGACTGCCTTTTTCCGTTTCCCAGGTGCAGTTGGTTCCTCAGGTGAAGGAGAACCAGCATTCTTGGTGCGAGCCATCGCCAGCTGGTTAGGGTTTTGAGTGGGAAGGAGGAGATCGGTTTGAGAAGGAGAGGAGGAGGAGTGGTGGCTGCGGGTGTTTTGAGAGGCTAGGGCACGGTCGAACCAGTGAGGAGAGAATGGTTTGATCGGGAGTTATAAGGAGAGATTTGAGTGGAAAAGATGAAAAAGCCCCGACATAAGTTGTCACACGGGCCGTAGCGGTCGACCGTAGGAACTTGGCGGTCGACCGTCGCAAGCATTGTGTTTAAAAAAAAAAAAAAATCGCACGGTCGATCCGAAGACTTGGCGGTCGACCGTCGCGCACATTTTGACGCACGGTCGATCCAACAAGGTTGGCGGTCGACCGTGGCACACAATGGGTGTAAAAGTTACATCCCACGGTCGATCCGAGGAACTTGGCGGTCGACCATCCCGTGCGAAGGTACGCACGGTCGACCGTCACGAAGGCTGGATCGACCGTCATTCCCGGAAAGTCAGTTTTGAAATTCAATTTAAAATCATTTTTAAATCAAAACATCACAAATCTTTGCAAGCACGTGTAACTAAATATTATAAGACAAAAATCACTCATTAATCATAATATTGACTTAATTTACCAAAATTTAGCATTCAAGTAGAATATGGTATGAAAAGCAGTTAAAGAGGTGACCATACCTTTTCCTTTTAGCTCCTTTATTTTGGACATCCATTTGACATCCCAAGCTCCCTTAGTAGATAGAGAATTCTGTCTTCACTCAAGGGCTTAGTTAGAATATCTGCAATTTGATGTTCGGTGCTAACAAACTCAAGTGCAATATCTCCTTTTTGTGCATGATCACGAAGGAAATGATGTCTAATTTCTATCTGCTTTGTTCTAGAATGCAAGATGGGATTTTTAGATAAATTTATTGCACTAGTGTTGTCACATCTAATGGGCATTTTACCTACATGTATTTCATAATCTTCCAATTGCATTTTCATCCAAAGCAATTGTGCACAACAACTACCCGCCGTAATGTATTCTGCTTCGGCGGTGGATAAAGCAACTGAATTTTGCTTCTTGGAGAACCAAGAAACAAGTGCATGACCAAGGAAGTGACATGTACCACTTGTGCTTTTTCTATCAAGTCTACATCCGGCAAAGTCCGCATCGGAGTAGCCAATTAGATCAAAAGATTATCTTCTAGGATACCACAAACCATAATTTTGGGTTCCTATTAGATATCTAAAGATCCTCTTGACCGCAACCAAATGAGATTCCTTAGGACAAGATTGATATCTAGCACAAAGGCAAACACTAAACATGATGTCCGGCCTACTAACGGTCAAATAGAGTAAAGAACCAATCATCCCTCTATAAAGTGTTTGTTCAACGGGTTTCCCATCTTCATCCTTGTCTAGCTTTAGTGTTGTACACATGGGGGTTTTATAAATTTTGGATTCTACAAAATCATATTTCTTGAGTAGGTCTCTAGTGTATTTAGCTTGATTAATAAAGATCCCTCCTCGAGTTTGCATGATTTGTAACCCAAGAAAATAATTGAGTTCACCCATTAAACTCTTCTCAAACTCACTTTGCATGCATGTGGAAAATTCTTCACAAAGTTTATTATTTGTAGAACCAAAAATGATATCATCAACATAAATTTGAACCAAGAGCAAGTCTTTGCCTTTTGATTTGGTAAACAATGTAGTATCAATTTTTCCTCTACAAAAATCATTATCCTTCAAGAATTTGCTAAGCCTTTCATACCAAGCTCTAGGAGCTTGTTTTAATCCATACAAGGCTTTAGTGAGTTTGAATACATGATCCCTCAATTTATAGTCTTCAAAACCGGGGGGTTGTTCAACATAGACTTCTTCTTTTAGTAAACCATTCAAGAAGGCACTTTTAACATCCATTTGATATAATTTGAAATCTTTGTAAGATGCAAAAGCTAGAAGTAGTCTTATTGCCTCAAGTCTAGCTACCGGTGCAAAGGTCTCATCAAAATCAATTCCTTCTTGTTGATTGAAACCTTTTGCAACTAGTCTAGCTTTATTTCTTGTAATTGTTCCCGATTCATCCATTTTGTTTCTAAAAACCCATTTAGTACCTATAACGGGATGATCATGAGGTCTAGGTACCAAATTCCAAACTTCATTTCTTTCAAATTGATTCAACTCTTCTTGCATTGCTAGGATCCAATGATCATCCTCTAGTGCTTCCTCTATCGTTTTAGGCTCAATTTGAGATAGGAAGGCTAGATTAGCACAAGTATTTAATGAAGATCTAGTTTGGATTCCTCTTGATGGTTCACCAATTATTAATTCCTTTGGGTGCGAAGATGCATACTTCCAATCCTTTGGCAACTCATGATGTTGATCACTAGGTATAATCTCAAGGGATTCCTCAAATCTAACATTCAATTCTCCAACATCATTTTGGGTTTCATCCAATAAGTCTTTTGATTTTTCATTTTGGTTTTCCTCATCAATACCATTATCAATTCTACTAGGAATTAAAATCATTTCATCAAATGTCACATGCATTGATTCTTCAACCACCAAAGTCCTTTTATTTAAGACTCAATAGCTTTTACTTCTCCCCGAATATCCAAGAAAGACTCCTTCATCGGATCTAGCATCAAATTTTCCAAGAGTATCCTTGCCATTGTTCAAGATAAAACATTTGCAACCAAAAGCTCTAAAGTACCCAATATTTGGAATTCTTCCTTTCCAAAGCTCATAAGGGGTTTTCTTCAAAATGGGTCTCAAGGTTACTCTATTTATCACATGGCAAGAAGTATTGATTGCTTCGGCCCAAAAATACTTAGGAAGATTATTTTCACATAATAAAGTTCTAGCCATGTCTTGTAGGGTTCTATTTTTCGTTTCAACAGCACCATTTTGTTGAGGGGTTCTAGGTGAAGAGAAGTTATGGGAAATCCCGTTATCATTACAAAACTTTTCTAGAAGGGAATTCTTGAATTCTCCTCCATTATCACTTCTAATGCATGTAATGAGAATACCTTTCTCATTTTGGACTCTTCTACAAAATTTGGTGAATTCCTCAAATACTTCATCTTTGTGTGCAAGGAAAATCACCCATGTGAATCTAGTGTAGTCATCTACTAAGACAAATCCATATGAGCTACAACCTAAGCTAGTTGGTTTAGTAGGGCCAAAAAGGTCCATATGAATGAGTTCTAGTGCTCTTGTGGTAGAAACTACATCTTTAGACTTGAAAGAGGATTTTACTTGTTTTCCTCTTTGACATGCATCACAAATTTTGTCTTTCTCAAATTTGATCTTGGGAAGTCCAAGAACAAGGTCTTTTCGAGAAAGTTTGGATATTAAATCCATGTGAGCATGCCCAAGCCTTCTATGCCAAAACCAAGAATTTTCATTTAAAGCACTAAGACATAGATCATCATGGCAAACAAGATCATTAAGATAAAATGTGTATACATTACCATCACGATGTCCTACTAGCAAGATTTTATCACTAAGAGCATTCTTAACATAGCATTTTGAATCTTCAAAAATAACTTTGTTACCTCTATCACATAATTGACTAATGCTAAGTAAGTTATGTTTCAAACCTTCAACTAAGAGAACATTTTCAATAATAATGGAAGAGGTTTTACCAATATTGCTAATGCCAATAATTTTTCCTTTTCCATTAGGGATGGCAAAATTAACCGCCCCGCTGGATAACCGACTCGATCCGCACCGATGGGGACGGATATGGTATAGATTTTTTACCCGTGGATACGGGTATGGTTTACAAATTTAAAATCCGCGCGGGTACGGGGCGGATTATGGTATTGGGTAATATCCACCCCGCCCCGCCACTAAATGTTGGTTTGGTGGATTTTAGAGAGTCTATTTTTGTAATAATACTCTAATAAAGACTAATTGTTGATGACTGTTTGGTGGATCTAGATTTTAGAGACCGAATGTTGATGATAGTTTGGTGGATTTAGATTTAGATTTTAGAGGCTTAATGCTAATTGAATGATTTTTTTTAGGTTTTGCGGATAACCGCGGGTTGCGGGTAATATCCGCGTACCCGCGGGGATGGTTATGGTCCGCGATCCCCATTATCTGCGCGAGGACGGGGCGGTGCGGGTATGGGCGGAGGAGTGCGGGGACGGGTATGGTATTTCCAATATCCGCCCGATCCGCCCCGTTGCCATCGCTATTTTCCATTATCTCCAAAAGTCACCATTCCTCCATCTTTAGGTTGAAGGGTTGAGAACATGCTCCTTTCACCCGTCATATGTCTTGAGCATCCACTATCAAGGTACCATCTTTTAGCCTTTGAGTTGGTCTTGATCTTGGATCTCATGCAATCCTACAAATAGGAGATCAAACCTTGATTTTTGGTACCCAAATCTTTTTGGGTCCATTTGGATTAGTACTATGCATAAGAGAAGAAGAATATCTAGGTGACCAGATTTTCTTAGCATTAGCATTCTTCATGAGATAGCAACTAGGTGCAATGTGACCTACTTTGCAACAATAATGACATGTAGGCCCTTGTGTTACCTTAGGAGGATGAGAAGAAACTTTAACAAAGTTAGTCTTCTTTTGGTTGTTCACCTTCCTAGGGTTGTAGCCAATTCCTTCCTTGTTCAAGGAGTTCCTTTGGCTATCAAGGATCTCATCTAGTTTATCTCTACTCTTCACAAATTTGACTATAGTGATTTTTAGGTCATTAACCTCTAGAGTGAGATCTCTCTTGGATTTCCTCAAGAAGATAAGTTCTCTTTGCATATCATAATTTGTATTCTTCAATATGGTGAGCTCATATTGAGTGTCCTTGAGTTCATCCTCAAGTGTGTCATTTGTGTCACAAGACTTGTTCTCTAGCATGCATTTGTTTTCTTTTTCTAGAGTCCCAATCCTATGCATGGCATCTACTTTCTCTTCTTCTACTTTCTTCAAGTCCTTACAATTAGCATAGTATTTCTTTTTCAGTAATTTGAAATCATTAGCTAACGCATGGTAAGCATCAAGAAGTTCTTCAAATGCAAGTTCATCCTCTACCTCATTTTCTTCTTCTTCCTCATCTCCATGTGCCATTAGGCATATGTTGGCTACCTCTTGTTCTTCTTCATCGGATGAAGTCTCAACATCGCTTTCTCCCCAAGTAGCCACCATTGCCTTCCTTCTATTGAACTCCTTCTTTGAAGGCTTCTTGAGTTGAGGGCAATCGAACTTGATGTGTCCGGGCTTCCTACACTCATAACATATTATTTCATTTGAGTTAGAAGAAGTGGGATTATACCTTTCACCTTTGACGAATTTCTTCTTGAAGAATTTCTTTCCTCCTTAGCGTTTGAAGATCTTTTGTATTCTCCTTGATATCATCGCCAACTCCTCATCGTCATCTCCATCGCTTGAATCGGATGAGTCTTTGCTAGATGATTTGAAGGCAACCGTTTTCTTCTTTTTGTCTCCCTCTTCGTTGCTCCTCTTCAAGTTCATCTCATAGGTCATGAGGGAACCCATGAGCTCATCTAGTGACAATTTGGATAGATCCTTGGCTTCTTCTATCGCTGTCACTTTGGGATCCCACGACTTAGGTAGACACCTAAGGATCTTCCTCACAATCTTATCATTAGCATAAATTCTTCCAAGAGATTCAAGCATATTTAATATGTTATTAAAGTGTGTAAACATCTTACTAATAGTCTCATCATTCTTCATGCAAAATAATTCATACTCATGTACTAGCATACTTATCTTTGACTCTTTAACCCGGCTAGTTCCCTCATATGTAACCTCAAGCTTATCCCATATCTCCTTTGCTGATTTGCATGTGGAGACCCTATTGAATTCACTAAGGCTAAGGGCACAAAATAGAAAGCTTTTGGCCTTGGCATTAATTTGAAGGTTTTTAAGGTCAATTGGGGTGTAGTCACTCTTTGTCTTTGGGACATCTTTCCCATCAACAATTTTGGTCGGGACATAAGGTCCATCCTCAATTACTAGCCATGCCTCATAATCCATTGATTGCACAAAGATTTCCATCTTTGTTTTCCAATAATTGTAATTTGAGCCATTGAAGTAGGGTGGCCTATTGGTAGCTTGTCCCTCTAGGTTTTCCATCTCTAGTTAGGATCCTCTAAGGGTTGTTACACCACTAAATTAGAGACCTTGCTCTGATACCAATTGATGGTCCAAGAGGGGGGGGTGAATTGGACTCTTTTCGAAAAACTAGATTGATGGAAAATTCAGATAGAAAAGGATCTAACAGCTAGAATGCTTGTAAACAAAATGAAACTTAACTATAATAGCATTCAAGCATTAACTGAAAGAAGGGTAAGAGAGATGACATCGATTTATAGTGGTTCGACCCAACTCTTGGTCTACGTCCACTTCTCTCAAGGCTCCCTTTGAGGTTCCACTACTTGCAAATCCCTTACAAGCTTTTCCTCCAAGCTTCCTGGTACTTGGTGGCCTTACAATCACAGCCACTTGCTGTTTGAACAACTCTCAATATACTTCTTCACACTTGAAGAAGGTTTACAAAGGTTTTAGCTCAAGGAGAATAAGTAGAAATCTTTCCTAGAACTTACTCAAATGATCTCAATAATAGTGATTAAAGTTTGGCAAGTTTACATGAAGAGACTACTTATAGATGGGCTTTAACCAGCTCAACAAGAAGCCCCAACGGCTCCCTGCAACTCTCCAACGGCTAGTTTTTTACTCTGCGCGCTCCTGGCGGTCGATCCGTCCATCGTCCGTCACGTATAAAAAACTTAGCCTCTTTGGTCGACGGTCGATCCACGCATCGTCCGTCGCTCTCACGGTCGACCGTGACATCGACCGTCACATCGTCCGTGAGCCTCTGTTGAGAATGTCGCTTCCCAGGGTCGATGCTCCGATCGACCGTCGCTCCTTGACTTTTCTTCATATATGCGCCACGGTCGACCGCCGTATCGACCGTCGCATCGTCCGTGAGCCTCTGTCAAGAAAAACGCTTCGGACGGTCGATGCACCGATCGACCGTCGCGTCTCCACTTTCTTCATTGATGCACCACGGTCGACCGCCACATCGACCGTCGCATCGTCCGTGAGCCTCTGTCAAGAAAAACGCTTCCGACGGTCGATGCACCGATCGACCGTCGCGTCAATACTCATATAGCCAAGTAAGAACCATTCATCACGATCGATCCATGGATCGACCGTCCCATTCCCACGGTCGATCCTTGCATCGACCGTGAGTACAAAATAACTTGAATATTGAATTTAATATCTCCAATTAAAGGGGTAATAAATATTAAACATATATTTTATCATTTAATGTATATTGGCATCATCAAAACAAGGTTAGGATCAACACCACACACATGCTAGCAATGTAGGAGTGAGACGCCCTTGAATCTATCAGCACATCTACTAAGGAACTAGAAAGCTGAAAGATACCTCTGAGGATGGATGGCTCCGCCGTGACCCGCTGGTACTGCTGCGGCTGCTAGCACTGTAACGGCTGCTGATACTGCGGTGGCGGCTGATACAGCTGAACGACGTCCTGCCGCTCACGAACTGGGAGGGCAAACACCTGCCCCGCTGGCCGCCTCTGCCTCTGGGACGCCCCGGCCAGCGTCCACCCCCGCTCCCCTGCCAGGCACAGGACCCTCCGCCTCTACTGCCTTGCGGCATAGCGCTCTACGCTCCTCGCGAAGTGCAGTCTCTACGGTAGTGCCCCGGCTACCCGCACAGGAAGCAAGTGGGTGTCGCGCCGCCAGGCTACCGTCCCTGGTCTCCCCCTGACGAACCCTGCCCAGATGGCCCGGCCGTCAGTAGAAACGGGGCTGGTGGGCTCGGTAGTGGCTGCTGGTACTGCGGTGCACGCTGCGGGCGCTGCTGAAAGGGTCGCTGACGCCACGGCTGCCCCCTACCGAACCCCCCTCTGCCCTGGGGTGGCTGCTGCGTACTGGTGAGGGGTGCCGGTGGAACTGCCCGGCACCGGTCATCCTGCAACTGAGCCTCTACTGACAAGGTGCAGTTCAGGATCGCTGAGTACGACTGGAAGCAGTGTAAGCTCGTCTGCCGCCGGATCTCTGGCCGAAGTCCCCACTCTAACTGACGCACCCTAGCTGTCTGCTCTGCTGCAACTGACCCTGCAAACTGAACAAGGTGCGTGAACCTGGAGGCGTACTGCTGAACTGAGCGCGTACCCTGCAAGAGGGACTGGTACTCGCGGGTCAGGGCGTCACGTGCACTCGCTGTAAAGTGCACGTCCAAGAACGTCGCCCTGAACTCCTCCCACAGTGGCACCTCTCCGTCACTGGTGTGCTGGGCGGTGCGCCACCAGTCACGAGCGTCTCCATTGAACTGGAACGCTACGAGGGTGACCCGCACCCGGTCATCCTCGACGAAGAGAGCCTCCAGGACGCGCGAGACTCCGTCGAGCCAGTCGTCCACTGCGGTCGGATCACCAGACGTACTGCTGAACCTGGGCGGGTTCAGCCGCTGGAAAACCATCGTGATAGCCACCGAGGCCCGCCCATCGACAGGAGCAGGGGCCCCCTCCTCGGCGAGGAAGACCTCTGCATGCTCGACCGAAACCGCCACTGGTGATGGTACAGTCCGTCTAGCCCGGACCACCCTGACAGGAACAGTCCTGTCCGGTCGGGCGGGTCGACCAGGTCGTGCCCCACCCCGACCGGCAACCGGAGGTCGGCCGCGAGATCCCGACATCTGCACGATCACCAACAGCAACGAGCTTTCACTCGTCAGAATGACAAAACAAACAACACAACATAAAGCGAAAAAGCATAACACATCACAAGGAGAGCATGCACGGATGTTCTAGTGATAGAACTAACCCATTCCACGCTCAATCTCAACCGAACCTGATCCTAACACCCTGAGATCTACAGCCTATGCTCTGATACCAAGTTGTCGCGCCCCGACTCGCGTAGGGCCAATCGGGGGGGCGACGCGAAGCGGAACCTAACCTACTGCGGAAATTTTGGCGAGGTTTCCCTCTAATCGTAGTGATTACCCTAATAATTCACAATCATCCTGTATTATACAAATATTAAAAACCCAAAGACTGAATTAGAATAGATAAATGTCCTCAAAACAGGGAAATTATATATTTATCACTCCCGTAGGAGACTATCTATAACAAAAGGTAAAAGCATAGATCGCCGCTCCTCAAGTACCGCCAGACGCCGCCACGTCACCAAACACTGGCCCGGTAGAGGCGACCGAAGAAGAGCTAGCGCCAGCACCTGCAAAACGCAGCCCGGGTAGGAGTGAGCACTAAGCTCAGCAGGGACACTACACTACGACACTCACAAGGGAGGGAACACAACAGTGCCACCTCCAAGTTTACCCTAGGTGTATACAAGGGTGTATACAAGGGTCCCATAATCCTACCGGAAGTCCGTGAACGCAGACCCAAAACACTGCATACTCTCAACAGGACACAGAACACTGTTTCGCGGGCCAAGACACCACTGGACAGGCACTCCTCCTCCCAAGAGTTTAAGAACACCGGACTCCGGCTACACTTCGGATACAACTTGGAGTCGACACGACCTCTAAATATCGAACAGCTAGTATTCAGGTCACCTAACCCTATCATCGAAAACGACTGAATACTACAAATCAAGTCCTAGACCAAACTACCCGTAACGGTCCTAAAGCTAGATCCGGACTACCCGAAAGCCCCAGATCGGCGATCAACCCATCGCCAGCGCCCTACACAGATGCAACTAATGTACAACACAATGCGTGATATGAACATGCGCAGGATAATACATGTAAGCATACAACAGTATGTGATGTATAAATAACAAGGTCTGGGCACGGCACCCTGCCGACCCGGGGTGGTGAACAAGTAAAATAAGGTCTAGGAGCTGCTGCAGTGGTACTACCACCAACTGCCAGCAGTCCACCACAACACCTGCACCAGGAAGCAGCCCCGCAAATAACAGCTCACAAATAACACAGATAAAGCTCTCGGCGCACGCCGGCATGCAAGGCTAAGGAAAGCTGTAGGGCTACCCGCCCGTTTATTCTAAACACCGCGGGAATCATCACTCCCCCGGTTCACCACTGCCCTATTAAAGGGCTAACATGCTTAAACATATGTACCAGTTATTAAGACGGTAAAGAAAACCGTCATACAAAGCCCCGAGGGCAAAATAAAAAGGGAATTTCTCTCTCTACCGTAGACGGATCGATCCCTCCCTCAAGGGAGGATCGATCCCTCTAATGACAGAGAGCAAACTCTCCATATCGCGCCGAGTCCGATTGTTCCATCGTCCCAGGACGATCGATCCGACTCGCGATAGGGAACGTCCCATGCTACCCAAGGCACGGGGATCGATCGTCCTCACCCGAGACCGATCGATCCTGCTCAGGTCAGCATGACCAACAAGGAGGGATCGATCCATCTCACAGACGAATCGATCGCGTTGGGTTCTCCGGTAAGCCGACGGCGAGAAATACCGTCGGAAAACTCCACCAAATCCCACAAAACCTTGGGATCTAGTAGTACGAAGGATCACGAGTCCAAAACCGGCGGGAATACTACAATCTAACAAGTATACAACAAGATCTAAGCATAAGAACACCAACAGCCGAAAAAACTTCCAAAAAACCCGAGATGAATGTAGGTAGGATCCCTACCTAAGCAATAATAGCTTCAATCCCAGCTGCTAGGCCTTGGATCGTTCACAACCTCTTCGAAATCCAGGAATTCTCAGCTCATGAACTCAGTTTTCCAAAGAGATTCAAGGAAGAAGGTTTCGTCTGTTTTATAGGCAAACAAACCGACTTAGCAGGATCGATCCATCTCCAGCCAAGAGGACGATCGATCCAGCCAAGAGAACGATCGATCCTTCTCCGAGTCCGATCGATCCGTCCCAAGAGACCGATCGATCCTTCTCAACGATCCAGATTCCTGTCATTGAGCGATCGATCTTTCTAGCAAGGAAGGATCGATCCCTCTTTCGCAGGAAGCTGGACTTGGGCTAAAACTTAAGCCCAAGCCCGGATCTTTCGATCCCGGGTCCCACTAACCATTCTAGCCAAACATTACCACAAACATGGTCAGTATGTGCACACGCGAGTGTGAAACAAGCCGACAAGGCGCAATTTACCAAATTACCCTTGCGGTCCATGACGAGCCACAGGAGTGGAGGGACGGGTCCTCACAAAAATAGTTGGGGGGCACCAAGGGAAGGAGATGAAGTATGTGAGAAGTCTGACTACTTACCTAGTGATGAACTCAGTACTCCTGAAGGTTCATCAGATGAGGGGAAGGAGAAGGACAAATATTCAATATTTAGAGAGGCTACTGACAAGGTTGGGGATATCCAACCGAAGCTTGGCATGAAATTCCCAAGTGCACTAGTGTTCAAGGATTAAATAAAAGATTATGGAGCAAAAAATGGATATGGTGTAAGGTTCTAGAAGAATGCCTACAATAGAGTTACAACAGTATGCAAGGATGGCTGCCCTTGGAGGGTACATGCTTCCTCAATGCTTGGAGAAGATACATTCCAGATTAAAACTCTTGACAACATACACACTTGCAGCAGAGGATACCATAACAAGCTTGTGACATGCACTTGTCTGGCCAAGAAATACAAGGATGCCTTCAAGATTGACCCAACAATGAAAATAAGTTGTTTCATCCAGTTGGTTAAGAGGGAATACTTTGTAGAGATCATCCCTATGGTTGCTTGGAGAGTTAGGAACAAGGCCAAAGAGGAGAATGAGGGAGATTTTGCAGAGTACAGCAGGATCAGTCACTACTGTTATGAACTTATGAGGAGCAACCCAGGCAGTACATGCACGGTGATGGTGGATAGGAAAGGAAATGGCAACTATTCAGTTTTTCAGAGAGTCTACATCTGCCTTCAAGCATGAAAACAAGGATTTGTAGTTGGCTGTAGGCCTGTCATAGGGTTGGATGGGTGTCATCTCAAGGGTCCATGTGGAGGGCAATTATTGGCCACCATTGGTAAAGATGGCAATGACCAAATGTTTCCTATTTGCTGGGCAGTTGTTGAAGTTGAGAATAACGATATGTGGTTCTGGTTCCTTGAGCTGCTAATTAGTGACATTGGATTTGTCCAACAACATCATTGGACCTTCATTACAGATCAACATAAGGTATGAAAATAATGCTACATTGTTAGTGGTTTAATCTTGTGTACTTTTCACGTGTACTTTTCAATTATTGTGTACTTTTCACGTTTCATCACATTGCACATATTTAATAAAAACACTGATGGTTGGTGGTTGTTAATAATAGTTAATTAGTGGTGATTAGTGTTTCAGCCCATTGGTGATTGCTAGTATTTTAATCTCTTAACACTGTTGATTATTGACATTGCACATATTTTATTATTGCCATGCTTCTGACTCCACTTGTTGAGAAATGTTCAACTATATGATTTAATGTTTGTGCAGGGGTTTGTTCCTGCACTTGCTGAGCTTATGCCTATTGCAGAACATAGATTTTGTGTGAGGCATTTATATGCCAATTTCAAAAAAGTGCACACAGGTTTACAGTTGAAAGAATTGATGTGGGTTGCAGCAAAGGCCACCACCTAGCCTTACTTTGAGATAGTGATGAATGAGATTAAGGCCCTAGACATTGAAGCCTACAATTGGCTTGATAAAATGCCAACTCAGTGGTGGTGCAGGCATGCCTTTAGTTATTACCTAAAATGTGATTTACTAGTCAACAATGTTTCTGAGTGTTTCATTTTCATTTATCTTAGATGCTAGACACAAACCTTTCATCTGAATGCTTGAAGAGATCATAATTAAATTGATGACTAGGCTGAGAATTAAAAGAGACAAAATGTTAGCATCTGAGAAGGATATTTGTCCTAGAATCCAACAGAAGTTGGATAATGAGAAGTTACAAACTAGGACTTGGCTTAACCAATATGCTGGTGCAAGGAAGTTTGAGGTTCATTGTATGGAAGATAGATTTACTGTTGACTTGGATGGACACACATGCAGCTGTAGAAAATGGGACTTGACAGGGATACCTTGTACTCATGTAATATCATCTATTTGGTATCTTAGAGAAAATGCGGAGGACTATGTAGATGACTTTTATAGGAAGGAGAAGTACATGCTTGCATATGACTAGTATATAAACCCTATCAATGGAGCCAAACTTTGGGAGAGGACAGGAGGTGAACCAATCAAGCCTCCCAAGTTCAGAAAATTGCCAGGAAGGCCCAAGAAGCTTCAAAGGAGGGAACCTGATGAACTTGCAAATGCTAGGAGAGTGAAAAGGAAGAACACATCCCTCTGGTGCTCAAATTGCATGGAATGGGGTCATAACAGAAGAATATGTAAAAAGCCACAAGTTGCTAGGCCCCCCAAGAAGACTAAAGCCACAAGTGTTGAGCTGCATCAACTGCCAGGAGACACCAGCAACTGCCAGGAGACTGTTCATTGTCCTTCTAACATACCAAATGTCAACACAGTAGGAGAGCCTATGGGAAGCTCAGTTGCTCATGCTAGAGGCAGAGGAAGAGGAAGGGGTAGGGGGGGGGGGGGGGACTAGGAAGGAGCAGAGTAGCAAACATAGTAGGAGAGCCTGTGGGAAGCTCAGTTTCTCAGGCTAGAGGTAGAGGAAGAGGAAGAGGAAGAGAAAGGGGTAGGGGGGGACTGGGAAGGAGGAGAAGAGAAAACATAGCAGGTGGGCCTGTAGGGAACCCGATTTTTGGAGACCCTCAGGTTAGATTTTTTTGGTTAATTCCCTTCGTTGTGTCCTTCTGACATACATGCTTTCCATACTCATCTTTAGTTTCTTGTAGTGCCAGCCAAGTCAAACAATAAATAATGACATAGGGAGAGGGAATGCAGGGGTTGAACTCTCCCAGGTAAGTAATCAGGTGTTAAGGCCATATAATCTGTTGTTTGCTTCTTCTTTTTCATAATTTGACTCATATGTACTCATTGCATTTCTTGTAGAACCATCCAAGTCAAATCAGTGTGCATATGTCAGGACAAAGTCACACAAGTCATGCCAGTAGACAGCCAAGGCATGGTGGCCCAACTGGAAGACTAATTACGGATTCAATGGAAAATCCTGTCAGGCCACAATAAAAAGCACCAAATTCTGCTAGCACACAACCTGCTGGTGGTATTGTCAGATGGATGCCCTGAGATGGGTCTAAAACTGATTTTTTTGTGATTAGATGGGTCTAAAACACTTGGATTTTTTTGTCAATCAGGTGGTATTGTCATATGGATTCCCTTAGATGGGTCTAAAACTGAATTTTTTTGTATTAAATGGGTCTAAAACTCTTGGAATTTTTTTTGCCAATCTGGTTGTAGTAAATATAAAGCACCTTTTTTGAGTTTGTAATTGCATGCAATCAACAATGTTTGATCAAGTACACTTTTGAACCTGTGTTACCGGGAACCTAATATAAAACCTGTTTTACTAGGAACCTAATATAAAACAGAGCACCATTTTGAGTGGATACAGAGCACCAAAGCTCAGTTTTGTATTGTGTATTTATGTGAGCATTGTATGTACTCTATCAGCTACAAGTTCTTAGCAAGGTTAGTGTTCACATGGTTTGTATTGATTGACCATCTATACATAATTAAGGTTCCATTCAGAAAATGTACAACACAGATATGATCAATTGTTCTAGATCACTCTTACATACAAGTAGAAATTACACTTCAAATGGGGCCAAGCTCACTGTTACATGAGTGAGTACAACAAATAACAAAACAACTGTTAGCCACAAGAACATTTCCCTAATTTTCATCCTCTTCATCATGACATCCAGCTTCTTCACCTCCATGTTACACGCTTCAAGTTCAGTTAGATGTTCGGCCTCTTTTGCTTTGCATTTTTCCATTTCAGCCTCCATTCTCTGATTATTTGCCCTGAAATCCTCAATCACTGCCTCCATTTCCAGATTACTTGCTTTGAGAGCATTGATCACCTTTTTCCTACGTTCACAAATCTCAGGATCATACAATTCGAAGAAATTGCATCACCCCTAATCTTGCATAACCATTAACCATTAACCAATGCTCCAAACACAAAAGCATAAAAAAGAAACTCAATACTAATCTACTTCTAAACAGCTTACACTATAGTTGACACAACCATAAAATCTTCTTCCAGGATTTTTTTTTGTCCAAGAAGTTTGCAACCTAGCTCTCATGCCGCAGTAGCAGGTATGAGAATTGGAGGAGGTACAGGAGTTGCAGGATGAGGAGGAACCACTTGATGCCATTCTATGGTGAATAAACAGGGACAATAGAATCACTGTCAGTTAACAATGCAGTAGAAACATGGACAATAGAATCACAAACATAGTTAAGATCCTCGAACCTAGCTATTACAGTAGAATCACGAGTCTCCTTGTAGCGGGATGGAAGCCCTGGAAGCTCGAGAGCTTGCTTGGTTGGATTTGTGCCCAAATGGGATCGAAACCACAATACACTCACCCAGTAGCCAGGCGGAAGCCCTAGTCGCGAATAGGATGGTGACCCCACACCAATCGGCCGGGGATCCCTCCGATCGGCCGGTGAAGTCGCTCTCAAAAAGCCCCAGATTGTGAAATGACTAAACCCTAGCCTCTACGTTGTTTAAAATGGCGAGAATAACGGCCTTGGTGGACGGTGTCGAAAGGGTCTGACAGAGGGCGACAACACGTGAGAGTAATGTGGACGGCATCACTGGATTGCCTTGGATTACTGATACGAGTCGATTTGACTCGACCAACTGGACCCGTGCCCAGAAGAGGACCCAAACGGGCATAGCCTCTTTCCTAGTTTGACTTGGATAACCCTAGTTCAAATTGGAGTTATTTAATTAGGATTTATTATTAGTCTTTTATATTTAATTAAAACGTAGTTGATATTTGATTTTTATGAATTAATTAAGAGTCCTATTTGAGTTAGGAAGCTATTATTAGAAGTTGAGTTTGAGTATGGAAGCCTTATTACTTGCTAATTAAGCAAAGGGGTTTTCTAGTTAGATTAGTACTCAGTCGTCGAGGCCTCGATAAAAGGACCTCAGTAGCTAGGAATCCATAATCCATGAATAATGATGAGTTGAGTCGATGAATAAAGTAGAGAGTAATTTAGGAGTAGATTCTCATAGAGTAATTATCATGGCTCCGCCCTCATCGATATTACATTCACCTACATCTTCTCTCTCCCCGCCACTATCTCTCTCCTCCACGTCAGCACGCCCTCGCCTAGTTACCTGCCACGTCAGCATCTCCTTCCTCTTCCCTTCTCTCCCGTGCTGCAACCTTAGCCTCCGGCCGACCATCCCCTCGGCAACCCGACCTCCGTTCCCATCGCCATCAACCTGTGTCCTACCCCGATCTCACCCCCAAACCACTCTAAAACCCTCACCGACCTCCTTAGACCCAATCCCAACCTTCCTCGACCACTCCGGAGTCTCGCTGTCGTCCCTGACACCGATCCCCTCTAACCCACCACCGACGGTACCCTAGATCCCGTCAATCTGAAATCCTTCCAGCCGATCCGCTTCATTGGATCGAATCTCTGTCCTCCCACGACCCCACAACCAAGATCCCGACCCCCGGCAACATCTCCTCGCTGGCAATCCTCAGTCGTCGGATCTTCCCTGCCACCCTTGACCAACTCAAGCCATATTTAACCGGTTCAGCCAAGCCACTTAACCCAATCCAAGCCAGATTCAATTCCTTGAGCCAATCAACCAATCAGACTTGACCCAGTCAAGTTCTATCCCAATCAGGCTCAGCTCGATCTGAACTAGGTCAAGCCGGACTTGATCCAGCTAGCCAGATTGAGCCAATCAAGTCCGATCAGACTCAATTCCGATTAATTGGGGTAGTAGAGACCCGATACGAGAGGATTGCGAGTAGATTGCTCGTATCAACTTGGTATCAGAGCTCCGCTCCTCCGACTGTGTGGCCTAGAACCTTCCGGAAACTTTGCCACCATGTACGAAGTACCCCGGGAGAGCTGGGAACATCAAATCAAAACTCTGCAGGGCGAGGTGAACCTCTGTTTAACTTGGATGGAGCGCGATAGCAGAAAGTTGGAGAAGATCTCCAATATGTGGTCAACGATAAGTCATACAAGTCCTACTATAGATATCATTCAAAGATTATGTTAAATAAATAATTTCCCTTTTTAAAATTTTGGCATATATATATAAATCAACAGTCTGTGATCTTTAGTGAATTAGTAGGAATTTCAAATCTTGCCCCAGATCAATTGTTAAGTTTTTAGATGTTTTATATTAATATAATGCGCTACATATGGATTGAGTAGATTTGGAACTCTCACGCCCCGAACCAGATGGGTTTTCTGGATCGGAGCGTGACATTGATCTCCAGTGAGGAGCGGGGACGAGGGAGAGAAAGACCAGAGCAAAGGAAAAAGGAGAGAGAGAGTGGAGAAAGAGATGGAAGGGGTAGTTACGTGTAGCAGGAGATGCATAACACGTGGTTGTTTGTACTGACGGTAGTCACGTGCGTGTCACGTGACCAGTTTACCGTCAGCCCATATAATGTCGTTAGGGGGATTTGACCACTTTGCTCTAATATTATAACTTAATGGTATCGAATTGAAAATCCAAAACCTTGTTGTATCAAATTACATTTTTGGAAAAATGCATTATTACATAAAAGCAAAAATTCCATTTATAATTAAGAAACTTTTGGGGGTTCAAAAGTAACAGCCCCAAAAAAATATCAAGAATTTAAAGCACTGCTTCCTAAACTTCTAATCTGTTTGCCAAATGCTGGAAAACTAGATCGATAAGAACTCATCATCTAATGTCTAAACTCGTGGATAGATAAATCATTAAACCCCATTTGCATGGCATATATTGATACTTGTTAATCAAGTAAGAAGGAAAGAAAACAAAAGAAAGCCTATTGTTTCCTGGCTTCCTTCTCAGCCTTCCTTCTCGCTCTCCTCTCCCTGGAGCTCGCCGACGACCTGAAGCCGCCGCCGTTTTCCGGCTCAGACTTATCCAGCTCTCTGAAAGATTTCTGGAAACAGAAAGTTCAAACAAAATTGTGTACCTAAATCATTAAGGAAGTATCAAGCAGTCATGGGAGAGATAGACTTAACTGAGAGAGCAACAATAGTATTAGTACCTCTCGCATCTCGGCGAAGCTCACCGAGTAGAACGTAACGGCGGCAGCCGCCACGATTGCCAACACCGGAGCTACGAACTGAGAGGCTGCTTCCATTGCTTATTGGCTTCTTTGGTTAAATGGTACGGAGACTAGGGTGAAGGGACGGATGATGGCATTGGCCCCCTCAAACCAATCATCTGCCCAACCTTATCTAGTTATCTGCACTCCTGAACCCAACAGCTGTTTGCTAACTAATGGAGTGTATCAACGGGTCAGGTTTGAGTCGGATTCTATGGAAAACCAAGTTCGGTCTGTGACCGATAAATCTAACCAGATCAGAAACATTAACTTGGCAGTGCAGCATGCTTGAATTCTAACACGTTTAGTGCACTGATTATTGTCTTAGATTTTAGTTTAAATTTGCACATCCTTGTGTGAAGATCATTCACATGGAAGCTCATCTACTCTCCCACTATTTTATTCTCGTGGCCTGTGATTGGTATGGGCCCGTTTGGCTTGCCGGAATGGGAGCGAATGGGGGTGAATTCGACGGATCCCGGAATCCGCGGATTCCGGATTCCCGGATCTCGGCGTTTGACTCGCCGGCGGATTCCGAAAAACGGAATCCGCCCAAAGACGGATTCCGAAATCGGCGTCCGTTCATCGCGAGCGGACGCCGCCCTATGTGAATAAGCTATTTGGGGATAAGGGGTTATCTCCACACTTATTCATAAATATAAAAAATAATCAATACTAATTTATCCCCATTTAATTTAGCGATAATTGGTGTTTACATCAATTTTGTGAAATTTGTTGATGGGTACACCCATGTCATTAGATTTAAAGTATAAGCACCAATTTACATCAGTTATGGTTGTTATGGATGGTTATATATATTTTTATGACCTTTCTAACCCTGTGACGTCACTGGTTATTAACGTGGCCACGATACAGCTGTATTCGTGGTTGGGGGGTTATAGTTGATTCCTCTTTTTAGTAGCCAAAGCAGTTTCGAAGCGTCGATCAAGGCATCCGAAGTGTGTTCTTGGCATCGTCTCTTTCTCGTGTCCTTTGGGAAACCTAGTTAGCGACAATCTCCATTGTTCGTTTGTTCTGTCGTCGTCTTGTATTGGAGGTTAGTGGGTTAGTAATGTTTGATGTATCTCTTTATCCTTCTCTCGCTTTCTCTGTTGTGTCTCACCTTACTCCTGCGATCCCTTGTTTGCATTCTCTGTTCATGAAATTATCACTAGCGTTGTCGAGGTCTTGGTGCTGACTGTTATGTTCATAGCAAACTTGGTGTTTTATGTTTGTTTAGTCATTGCATCATATCGTTTCTCCTGTTTTTCATTATTTGTTAATTTATTGGGAAGTGATTCCTTTGTTCGTGAATCCATTATAGAATTGTTTGTAAACCCTTTTATTTGTAGACATCTAAACCTACTATGAGAGTTTATGATCTTAGAGATACATGGTATGTTCAAAATTCTCTTTTCTCTGTTTGCATTATTCTCTTTTCTCTGTTCTCTTTTCTCTTTTCTCTTTTCAAAATTCTCTTTTCTCTGTTTGCACTATGCTGAGTATGATGTGTTTGTAGATCATCTTATTCTGTAGACAGCTAAACTTATCTTGAGAGTGTATGTACGATCTTATATACATGTTACATTCAAAATTCTCTTTTCTCTGTTTGCACTTTTCTCTTTTCTCTTTTTATTCTTTGTTGATGTTTCACCTAGTTTAATTACGTTATGTTGAGTATGATTGTTTGTAGATCATCTTATTCTATAAACAGCTAAACTTATCTCGAGAGTTTAAGTGTATGATCTTATATACATGGTACGTTCAAAATTCTCTTTTCTCTGTTTGCACTATTCTCTTTTCTCTTTTTTGTTCATGTTTCTAATTACATTATGTTTCGTATGCTGTGTTAGTGGACAGGAATAATAATGGGTGATGGTTTGGTGCTGCTTTGCAAGTATGCTGTCGAGACTGCCATTTGGAGAGTACGAAGAGGTTGTTCTTACGACGGGTTTGTGAGGTATCTTTGCGGGAAATGACCTAATCTATCAAGGGACAATATACAAATGTATTATTCAATTCCTCGGCATTCGAGATGCATCCTTGCTTCAGATGAAGACTTAGAGGGTATGGTTTTCGTAGAATGCTCGTTATGTATTGAACGTATTGAAGTCGATGTTTTGGATAGTAATGGTATGAGAAATGGTGGTCCAATCGATGAGGGAAGTTCATATTCAGGTGATTTTACTGATGATGTGGATTGTGATCTTCTACCTAGTTTTTGTCATCATGAGAAGAAGACATTGATGATTGCATGGTGGGATCAAGCTATCTCCGAAGTTGGGCAAAAATTTGAAGGTGGTGTGAATGAGTTTCGATTATGTTTGCAAAAGTATACTATAGAGTCTGGCTATGACTTTAAATTTGTGAGGAATCAATCTACATGAGTCACAGCTGTGTGCTTTAAGAAGGATGATATTGGTTGTGCTTGGATGGTTCATGCCACTCGTGAACCTATTAACAGCTGGTTTTATGTCAGAAAGTTCATTAATGTACATAATTGTGGTTCTGCTTCTCGTACTGTGAAGCATAAGCGGATGAACTCTAATTTGGTTGCTAGTTTGATCATAGATAATGTCACGCCCTGCCCCAATTAAATACAATTTATCCCAAAATTACTGAAAATTTCGGCATGACCCTTGGGCACGGGGACGTGAGATCACTATTACAACCTGTCAGTCACTGATAAAACATAATTTACAACATCTAATCACAACTATTAGGGACACATTCGCCCACCTACATTCATTCATCTCATTCATTTCATTCATTCATGTTTCATGTACATAGGATTTGTAAACATCAAAATACAGGATATGACAACCCAAATTTCGAATATACAACCTTTTTTCAAATTCCAACATATACATGCTTTTTCATACATAATAAGAGCAAAATACAAAATGACTCCTCTGCACAGTACATGATCTCCATAGGATGCAGTAGTCTCGGGCCTACCTGCACCAAAAACCAAAAACCCAAACAATGAGCTCAAAAGCCCAGTAGGAGTTACCTCATATTAGGATTGATGTGTTGTTGTGTTAATGCTATGTTGTGCATGCTTTTCTCTTGTGATGGTTGTATGATATGCTATGATATGATGTTTTCTTGTATTGTATGAATATATGATAATTGTTATTTGCTTTATTGCTGTATTCTTTGTCTTGTGCATACATGATAGGATTGGGGTTATGGTTGGGTCTAGTCAGGTCCTGTAGCTAGACTAGTCAGAGTCTAGGGAGTCTAGGGACTAAGTTGATGACTTGATCTGATTAAAGATCTGATTTGATTGAATATCTGATTTGAGGATTTGATCTGATTGAGGATCTGGCTTGAGGATTTGATCTGATTGAGGATTTGATCTGATTGAGGATGTGTTGCCTATACTAGTGTACTGAGCCCTGTATAGAGTCTATAGGGGTCTGGGCGAGCGTTGACGGCCAGACGCATAAACCTAGACTAGCCAGACCATACTAGGATCAGTAAACTAGAATAGGATGTTGTACCTATACTAGTATACTGGGGCTGGGTATAGAGTCTATAGGGGTATGGGCGAGCATTGACGGCCGGACGCGGCGACTGTGAGTGTAGACTTACCCATACTAGCCAGACCATACTTTGGCAGTATACTAGGATAGGTGGGTGTACACCAGTGTCCTAAAGTGTGTCAGGTGACTCCTACTGGGCTTTTGAGCTCATTGTTTGGGTTTTTGGTTTTTGGTGCAGGTAGGCCCGAGACTACTGCATCCTATGGAGATCATGTACTGTGCAGAGGAGTCATTTTGTATTTTGCTCTTATTATGTATGAAAAAGCATGTATATGTTGGAATTTGAAAAAAGGTTGTATATTCGAAATTTGGGTTGTCATATCCTGTATTTTGATGTTTACAAATCCTATGTACATGAAACAAGAATGAATGAAATGAATGAGATGAATGAATGTAGGTGGGCGAATGTGTCCCTAATAGTTGTGATTCGATGTTGTAAATTATGTTTTATTAGTGATTGACAGGTTGTAATAGTGATCTCACGTCCCCGTGCCCAAGGGTCTTTCCGAAATTTTCAGTAATTTTGGGATAAATTGTATTTAATTGGGGCGGGGGCGTGACAGATAAGGTACGTGGTAAGGCGAAAATAAGTCCTATTGATGTTGTGCGTCAGTTTCACCCTGATTATGGTCTATCTATATCCTATGATCATGCATGGTACGGTGTTGAGAAGGCAAAGAAGGGGTTTTTGGTGATCAAAATGAATCATTTGGAGATTTATCTTGGTATGTTCAGGCAGCCACTTCTGATAATCCTGGATCTCATTTTGTGCTTGATGTTGATGAGCATACAGGTCGTTTTAGGAGGTTGTTTGTTTCATTCAAAGCATGCATTGATGGCTTCAATTATTGTCGGCCATTATTATTTCTTGATGGCATTCATTTGAAGGCAAAGTTCAAAGGGCAATTGTTGGCTGCAACAGGCAAGGATGGTAATAGAGGTAGGAGTATATCCTTTTAAATCCTTTTATTTGTTGACATCTAAACTTAATATGAGAGTGTATGATCTGATAAAGATGGTACGGTCAAAATTTTCTTTTCTCTGTTTGCTATTTTCTCTTTTCTCTTTTCTCTTTTCTCTTCTCTCTTTTCTCTTTTCTCTTTTCTCTTTTCTCTTTTCTCTTCTCTATTTTGTATTCATGTTTCACCTAGTGTAATTACATAATGTTGAGTATGATTTGTCTGTTGATCATCTTATTTGTAGTCATCTAAACTTACTATGAGAGTGTATGCATCTGATAAATATGGTACGCTCAAAATTGTCTTTTCTATGTTTGCACTTGTCTCTTTTCACTTTTCACTTTTCTCTTTTCCCTTTTTCATTTTTTTTAATGTTTCATGTAGTGTAATTACATTATGCTGGATATGCTGTGTTTTTAGATCATCTTATTTTGTAGACATGTAATCTTATTATTAGAGTGGATGATCTTATATACATGGTATGTTCAAAAAACTTTTTTTTCTCTGTTTGCACTATCCTGTTCATAATCTTATATACATGGCAGGAGTATCTAGTGTGTTAGCTGTCACATCTCGAAATTCCATTTTTTGATTACAATTGATAGTTTTCTGTTTACTATTTTCTCTTTTATGTTTTATGTTCTCTTTTTTCAAATCATACAAGAAACTGATTGTTTCAATTAATGTTGTAGGTTTGTATCCGCTTGTATTTGGAATTGTTGATTCTGATAATGAAGAGAATTGGTTGTGGTTCTTGGAGTGTGTCAAGGCAATCTTATCTCCGGATCGTGTTATTACATTTATTTCGGATAGGAATTTTGGCCTTTTAAATGCTATGCTTATTGTTTTTCCAAGGTATCATCATGCTTATTGCTTCTTTCATTTGAAGAATAATTTGAGGGATGCTTTCAGCCGTAAACGTTGCAGTAAAAACTTCAAGGATAAAATGCTACACAAATTTGCCAAATGTGCATATGCTCCTACTATTGAACTCTATGAGACAAAGGTTGCTGAATTCTTGACAGAGGGCGGGCACGTTGCGCAGAGGTTCTTGAATAACCTTCCAAAGGAGAGATGGGCAAACGCATTTATCAAGGGGAAACGATATGGCGAGATGAGCTCCGCTGCTGCAGAATCTTTTAATTCATGGATCATTGACGAAAGGCATCTTCCTATCACCAATATGGTTGACTTGATAAGGCTCAAACTGATGCAACAATTGGCAGGTGTGTATAATTGTGTTATTTTTTTTGTTATAAGTTTCAGTGAATATTTGGTGTTAATGTCATCATGTTTGTACTTGTAGATAGGAGGGCAGCATGTAAGAAATGGAATTCCGTGACATGTTCGAAAATTGATCAGAGGATTAATGCATCTATTGATGAAGCAAGGTCTTGGTTTGTCAAGAATTCCACTGCTACGCTGTTTGAAGTTGAATCAATCCCTTCTGTTTCAGTTGATTTGAGAAGGCAGATGTACTCATGTTATCAATGGCAGTTGAATGGGCTGCCATGTTCCCATGATGTTGCTTGTATACTTTACACTGGAGGAGATCTTAATTCATATGTGGATGTCTATTTGCAATCATCGACATACGCAATATCTTATTCATTTCCAATATACCCTATTCCAACATTAGACAAGCCAGTGAATGCATCTAAGGATGAAGCCATACTTCCTCCATTATCTAGAAGGCCTCTAGGCAGGCCAAGGAAGAAAAGGATCAAATCTAAGGGTGAGTCTGTCAGGAGCATTAGATGTACGCGGTGTGGTTGCGAAGGGCATCATAATAGAAGAACTTGTACTGAAGCACTGGATGGAAGATTTGATTTGATTGTGCAATTGGAATTGTAGAACCTCTTGAATTTGTTGTTTAATAAAATCACGAGTATTGTTGTTGTTGAAGCAAAGTTTGATGTACTTGATGGCTAGGATTTGATGAAAAATTTCATTGATTAACAAATATTCTTACGTTTTTCCTTTCTCTCTATTCAAGATAGAAAAGAAAAAAGAGAAAAGTGCACATAGAGAAAAGAGAATTTTGAATGTATGATGTATATATGATCATACACTTTCTTTTCTCGTTTATCTCTTCTTTGTTCTCTTTTCAAAATTCTCTATTCAAAATTCTCTTTTCTCTTTTCTCTCTTCTCTTTTATCTTTTCTCTCTTCTATCTTCTCTCTTCTATCTTCTCTTTTCTCTTTTCTCTTTTCTCTTTCCTCTTTTCTCTTTTCTCTTTGCAAAATTCTCTTTTCAAAATTCTCAATTCTCTCTTCTCTCATCTATCTTCTCTTTTCGCTTTTCGCTTTTCAAAATTCTCTTTTCTCTCTTCTCTCTTCTCTTTCTCTTTTCTCTTTTATCTTTTCTCTTTTCAAAATTCTCTCTTCTCTCTTCTCTTTTCCCTCTTCTATTTTCTCTCTTCTTTAATCTCTTTTCAAAATTCTATCTTCTCTTTTCTCTTTTTCTCTTTTCTCTTTAGTATTTCCTTTCCGCACGTATTGCATATATTTTGTCTGAGCTTCATCAAATGACCTTATCATGTACAAATTTACAACATGGTACATCAAATTCAATACACATACACTCTGATTAAGTTTCGTATATTTATGAACATTTTCATTTCAACTCAAATATTAGATTACAATTTGTGTTCGTAACTTCAAGTACAAGTTTCAACATGACAATGTGTCAGTGACATGGTACAAAGCCTTCAATTAACTCTGCTTTGAACCGCCTGATGTCCTGTGCGCTAATTTCCTTGTCTATTGGTTGGTGTAGTGCCAGCTGCCTCATGTAGTAGCGAATATACACTCCGCAGTCAGTCCTGCTTGTTTTGGAAATTATGGAGTTAGCAATAACTTCAAAATGCATTGGTTGGTGGTTAAAAATGCAACTATGTTGCATATTTGATACTCACGTATATTCACCCTGTTAGGGGATATCCTTAACGCTTATAATCGGACGTTCAAAATCTTGAGTGGAGAAGGCAGGGTCAATTGGTCAATCGTAAGCGTTTTCAATGAAATGCTTCTGCATTTACGGGTGTATTAGTAAACGTTGGGTCAAAAGTACATTCATCGTAGGTATTTCATATATGGAATGTAAATTTTGAGTATTGAGCATTCTGACTTACCAGTTGGATTGCATCCCTTAGGTAATCGTCTTGATGTCCATCTCTGGGCTGCAATGAGTTGTAGAAATACCAAATACCATCTCATATATCTAACATGAGTAGTGTCCAATGGTCTGACTGCATTCCTTGTACCCCTTTGTTTGAACATATTAGGAACAAGACTTATTTTTCATCTGCACTAGCATCTCTGCATTCTTTGGCTATGTGCTTCATGTACTGATCATTACTACTTTGTAATGCCAAGGTCTGCATAATGACATTATAGTCAATACTGTTGGCACGTTAAAAAGAAAATGTCAAATGGACTGAAGTTTTTGTACCCAGACATAGCTATGCATGAAGGAGCTCTTGTGATCGAATTCTTTGGGATAGTATGGAAGTGTATCCATCGATCACCTGTTCATTGGAATTGAAGTTAGCATTCAATAGACTTTTTCCATGGATCAAATATTCAATGATAACAAACCATACAAAAATTTAATTGTTGTGGCACTTACGGTGCCTGGTATGTACCCATCATTCATTATGGAAAGTATGCATTCCACCATTACAATGTTGTTTGGCTTTACATTGTCTCGCCATATGGTTGCACTGCATGGGGAAATAATGTTAGTTAGTAACATTTTCGAATAAGAAACCATCAATTCATATGCAATTGAGTATGTTTACTTTGTGCCTTCATTCATCATCATCGTTTTGATTTGGTTGTATGCGGCATCATTCAAGTACTGACTACATTTATATGATTTCTTCAATTTCAACCTTTGTTTTTTTGGCCTTTTTTGAGTATTGTAAGTGTATTTGGGATCTTTGTTCTTCTTCCGCTTCTTTACTTTAATGTTCTTCACCATAGAAGTCTCTGTTTTTTGCATTGCCCTTTCCTTTTCAATCTGTTTTAATGTGTCTTCAAGTATGTCTTGGCTTTCCTTCTCACGTGAGGCCAATTCATCCTCTAATGTCTTAATTCGAGCTTCAAGATCTGTGATCTTTGCGGACTTTTCTCGTCCTTCAGATCTAATGAGTAGATTGTTTTTTCCTGAGCTCATTAATCTTAGATTTCTTGACAGAAATTTCTTGGTTTGCAACCCACAAATTATTTTATGTTGCCTTCAATTTTGCATCTTTTTCAATGATAAATCTTGTCAGTTGGTCAATTTTTCTGATGTATGGGTCGAATTCTGTCTTGATATGCTGAGCAATCTGTGTATCATCACATGTTTCTCTCACCTCCTCCCTATTTTTGATCACTATTGTCATTGCAATCCTTTCTTTCTCAACATTCATTACTTTTCTTGCCAGTTCAAAATTTCTGACCCTCGCTGACTCTCTCTCAATGAATATTGTTTGCAGTTTTTCTCTCAACTGATCATTTTCAGCATGGAATTTGCTCATGCTTTCATTTTCTAAGTCTATTCGTGGATGCTGTGATGCTTGTTCATCAATGGTTTCCTGGTTGACCTACATTCAAGTTATCGGAGTATTAGAAACCATTGTCATACTTTGGATTGAGAATAAATGGTGCAAATAAGATAAAAGAGAAAAGAGAAAAGAGAAAAGAGAAAATAGAAAAGAGAAAAGAGAATATAGGAAAGAGAAAAGAGAATTCAAAAAAGAGAAGAGAGAATATAGAAAAGAGATAAGAGTATATATGACAGAAGAGAGAATAGAGAAAAGAGAAGAGAGAATTTTGAAAAGAGAAGAGAGAAAAGAAAGAAGAGGATAAAAGAGATAAGAGATAAATGGTTGTTAACACTTACATCTTTTTCTATGTCCTGATGATGTGACCTAGTGGTGCTTGGTTCTTGATCTATGTTATCATCATCATCATCATTATCTGAAGTTTTTGAAGTGTGGACATTGTCTTTGCCATCATCATTATCCTCTCCATATTGCTCCTCTTTTCCTCTGTTATCTTGATGATTGTCACCAACTTCACTGTCTTCACCTTCTTCTTTATAATGCACATCATCTACCTCATCTTGATTATCTTCCCCCTCAGCTTCTCCATATTCATTTTCTTCTTCTCTATTTTCAAATAAGCTTCTATATTACCTTGTCTCATTAATTGTGCATTGCAATTCTTTTGACCTGAACTGTTAAGAGGAAAGAGAAAAGTGAAAAGTGAATTGTTAAGGAGAGTGAGCATTGACAGAGCCTTGACTATGTAGACCGAATTATAAATATTAACATTCTATTTTCAATGTATTTATAACTCACTGTAAAGGAAAAATTTGGATGTCCTCACCTGGGACGTAGGTATTCTATCTGGCACAATATTTTGCCTTCGTTATTCAAGTCCCATTTTATACACCTTGGCACTTTATGTTCTGTACTGTTTGGCTGTACCATTGTGTTGTGTTCACAAAACCAGTACTGCACAAAGAAGGAACAAGATGAGTACATAAATTGAAAGCTATTCTTAACTTTATACTCTCTTACTAGCATAAACTAATGGGTTGGGTTAGCATACCAGATTGAGAACTGTGCAGCCAATTACTTTAGGGGGATTGTTGGCATTCTTTTTCAAAGACTCAATCAGTGTATGAAGAATCAATTCAATCCAATCATATTTCTTCATGTCATTGAGGTCATCAACAAATTCAATGAACCCCCATGCTACTTTTTGACCCGTTGTACTGAAGAACAATGAGCCAAACAATATTAGGCAGAGGAGCCTAACACAATCCTCCTTTGTTGTTCTTGATTTCGCACTGATAAGGTCAACAACTCTCATACTCAACATGCTAATTGTGATGTCTTTCATCTTTGGAAAGACTCTGTCCATGAATGTTGATTTCTTTCTCTTTCCCTTTGGGATCTTTATTTTTTCCTTTCCATTTTCGATCCCAAATATGTATTGGACATCTGATTTGTATAGCTCACAATATTTTTTTCCAATATTAACTTTCATGTGTCCCTGTTGAACCTTTCAATCAATTTGGTGAGGTCCCCATCATGTTTTCTACATGCAGTCTTCGTAATCTTGTTATCGTGTATTGCCATGAACATTGTGTAGAATGGGGTCTTCTGCATTACTTCAATGTGCTCTTCGGTGATATCATCGTGGATTTTTGCATTACACTTGTGATTGTGGCAAGAGTGGACCTGTATTGCTCAGTTTTCTGCAAAGAAGTGATTAATGAACTTTAATGAAGAAGAGAAAAGAGAATAGTCATGAACATTAATGAAGATTAATCGAAATTAGAAAAGATAATAATGCAATACAACAGTGAAAGAGAGAAAAGGGAATAATGCAATCCAATCGTGTAGAATATTGAAGTAGATCACCAAAAAAGAGAAGAGAGAAAAGAGAAAAGAGAAAGAGAAATAGAAAAGTGAAAAGGGAAAATTCTCCCTTCTCTTTTCTCTCTACTCTCTTCTCTCTTCTCTTTTCTTAGTTCTTTTTTCTCTTTTCTCTTTTCTCCCTTCTATGTTCTCTTTTCAAAATTATCTTTTCTCTTTTTTCTTTTCTCTCTACTCTCTTCTCTCTTCTCTTTTCTTAGTTCTCTTTTCTCTTTTCTCTCTTCTATGTTCTCTTTTCTTAGTTCTCTTTTCTCTTTTCTCTCTTCTATGTTCTCTTTTCAAAATTCTCTTTTCTCTTTTCTCTATTCTCTTTTTCTCTCTTCTCACTTTTATGTTCTCTTTTCAAAATTCTCTTCTCAAAATTCTTTGTTCTCTTTTCTCTCTTCTCTCTTCTCTCTTCTCTTTTCTCTTTTCTCTTTTCTCTTATCTCTTATCTCTTTTCTGTGTTTCTCTCATCTATCTTCTCTTTTCTCACTTCTCTGTTCTCTTTTCAAAATTCTCTTCTCAAAATTCTCTCTTCTCTCTTCTCTCTTCTCTTTTATCTCATCTATCTTCTCTTTTCTCTTTTCTCTCTTCTCTCTTTTCTTTCTCTTTTCTCTTTTCGCTTTTCTCTATTCTCTTTACATTCACTCATTATTCTCTTTTATGGTTTTTGGGCTTTTTTACATACTCAATTGCAATCCATTCGTGAACTTTATGAAAATGGAGAAAAGAGAATAGGCATGAACATTAATCCGAAATGAGAAAGAGAATAATGCAATACATTCGACAACATCAGTGAAAGACAACACAGGAAATGCAATACATAAGAGAAAAGAGAATCCTTAAAACACCAAACCCATCGGGAATATCAGTGATAAAGGGAAAACATAACACTCATGAACACCAAACCCTATTAGTTGAGTTTTCTACTTGTTCAAAGACAAAGGCACAATCCATTCATTGAAATTAGTGAAAAAGAGAAATGAGTATAGGGCAATAAGCCACCACAATCGAAATATACCTTATCTTTGGCCATTTCCGCTTCTGATTCGAGACGATTCGTGTGAAAATCATGGGATGTAGGCTCTAGGGCTTCGTCGGTAGTCGATCTCTCCTCTTTTTTTTTGAAACCAGAGTAGTTCACCCGAGTTGCCACGAAATCTTCTTCGAAGATTTTGGGAAATAGGTAGTTTTTTATTTGGAATCTTCGCCCTAAATGTTCTCCTTGGAAGTTGAATTTTTGAATGCGGCCGTCGTTGGAGAAGGTTGATTTTATCCTGAGAACTTGAATTTTTTATTGCAGCCGTCGATAGTGCGGGGTTTTTAGATGTCGGTTACAAAGGGGTATATGTGTCTTTTACAATCTAAAATGTGTTAAGGTCCCAAATCTTATGCTTAGTGTTTTTTTAACATGATAAGTTCAATATATGGTGCTGGAGCCTCTTCCCCCTTTAATTTATCACTAGCACTTTACTTTTTCCTATCCTTATCAGTTAACCCAATTTTTCCTATCCCAAAATCCCTTAAAACCCTTAACCCGGAATAAGCTATCCTCACACCAAACAGAAGCTTAACAAACATGGAATAAAGGATGAGAGAAAAGTGAGAATAAAGTAGTAATGATTAGTTTAAATAAGAAAAAAATGAAGTGATAGTAGTAGATAGAATGGTAATAAATGGATAATGATTATTTAGAATAAAAAAAAAATATTTGATGATAAATATGAGAATAAGGGGATACTTATTCCCATATCAAACGTGGGCATAGACTAGAGTCAGTTCAAACTCGGTTCCCCGGTCCTATGCAGAAATACGGCTCAACTAACCGATGTTTACCACACACATATGGCTATTTATCGTGTCAGGGAATTATCAGCACGTGATACTTGCCAACCGGCGAGGAAAATTCTTATGCTCCAAGTGCATTAAGCTTCTTTATTTGACCAGTCACTAGTCGGGCATGCTGCACTTGAACCAGAAAAATTTGTAACAATTAAGGCGTAAGCGCCCTCTGTGTCATTGTATATCCATCAGTTTTCCACTAAAACCACATACCAGCAGCAAAAAGAAAGAAATGGCAAATCTCCCTCTGCCTCTTCCCACCCACCTCTTCTGCAGCAAATCATCCCTTAGAATATCAGCATCCTCCAATGGTTCTCTCCTCTTCTCTCTTTCCTGTCTTTCTATTGGAAACAACCATCAAAAGCCCCCCTAGATAGACTTAATTCTCCAATATTATTGTCTAGAGATGGCTTAGGAATTCCTTTGTTTCTTGCTTGGTTATGATGCAGGGGTTCCCTTTTCCAACCCCAAATCAGGTGGTCCTCTGATTCTTGAAGTCCCTCTGGATAAGATCCGGCGGCCGCTCATGCGAACCAGAGCCAACGATCCGGAGAAGGTTCAGCTGCTCATGGAGAGCATTAGCCAGATTGGGTTACAAGAACCTGTGAGCTTCTTTCTCTGTGCAAATGTTGGGATTATGAAATCTTAACAAAACTCTAAATTTGAGATGATTTTTTTTTTCCTTCTCATTTCACTCAATTGCTGGTATGTATTTAATAAGATTGTGTGAAGATAGTTTGTAATAGGGCCTGGTAGGAATTGCTTTTGAATCTCAGGTAGGAGTTTATGAGTAGAGCTAGTAAGAAATCTGATCATCTGGCTTCAATTTTCAAAAGTGATAAGAATTGTACAAAAACAATGATAGTATCCAAACAGGAGCATTATGAAAAGAATGCCTGCAACTTATGTTTCATGTCTCATTTTCTATGGGAAGGAAGATTATATTTTCTGGTAAATAGAGTCTTCTATGGCTGAATGTGAGATAAATATATGCCCATCTGTTGTAATGTTTCTGTTCTATTTTTTTTATGAGTGCTAATTTGTGCCCATGCTGACGTGGCATGTGTATTACACATGCCACGATCGGTAGTCAAAATACCGACTCTTTCATCTATCCCATCGGTAGTGAGCTACCTATAGGATAGATGAACCCACTACCGATACATTCAATCGGTAGCCAAGTACCGATTCTTTCATCTATAGCTATCGATAGGATAGATGAAGATATCGGTAGTGGGATACCGATACATTCAATCGGTAGCCAAGTATGTCACCTATCGGTAGGCAAGTACCGATTCTTTCATCTATCCGATATAGATGAAAGAATCGGTACTTGCCTACCGATAGATGGCATGTGCATTACACATGCCACCTGTCCTTGTGCACGAATCTTTATTCTTTATTTATACATGTGGACTCATACTTTCTGGATCATTATGCTTTGATGTGCAGATAGATGTCTTGGAGGTGGATGGAATTTACTACGGTATGTTGAGTTGAACTCCACATAAAAGAATGTAGAATTCATGCGATGATCCTGTTGGAACAAACATCTTTTACAATTGTAGCTATCATCCAGTTTTTCCACTGAGGATGTCCTCTCTCTGCAGGGTTTTCCGGATGTCACCGTTTCGAGGCTCATCAGCGCCTTGGCCTGCCAACAATCCGTTGCAAAATCCGGCGAGGTACAAAGGAAACTCTGAGGTAGGTTAAGTGCATCTGAAGCTATGTTCTGTGAATAAGCTGTTGATGTCCTTCTACTAGATTTATGTTGATGGTGTCCTTTCTTTTACATCAGGCATCATCTGAGATGAATGAAGGTTAAATCTTCAACTGGCCAATGACCAGGCTGTACTGATATTGTGATCTTTTTTGGCCTTAATTCACAAGTAAATGTGTGAGCCTATGTTACTATGTAGACAGGGATATGTTTGTAGCATTTGTAAACTACATTGCTGAGAATTAATTGCATACAAAGTCTAAGTATTTAAAAAACATGGTCTGACATGATTTTTGCAAAACATCAGCATGTGTGTATCCAAGATCCGGTCAATGAAACTAGAATTTCTGGATGATGTATCTTTGTTTTGTTTTTTGGATTAATTGAGCCCGAGGGCAAAGTGAACCCTGTCAGGGGTTAGGAACAATAGTTTGCTGAAAGACCGGGGAAATACCCCTTAGTTTCTTCTGTGTCATCAAACTCAAACCAGAGCTGAAGCGCTTCACGTGCTAACCAATCCGCATGTGAGTTCTCTTCGCATGGAATATAGGCGATGCGAAAGTCTGTGAGATTTCGGCTTAGCCGTCATATATCTTGCACCACGTCCCTTCAGCCTTCCACTAGTGGCAATCTCCCCTTTATCATGTGAACTACTTGAAGCGAGTCGTTTTAAACAAGCTCCTGCTTGAAGCCTTGTTCTACTGCGTTAGTGACCGCTACAAGAATAGCGTTGAGCTCTCCAAGTAGGATAGAATCAGTTTTGTGAGAGCTGCTCTCGGACAAAAGGATGAGCTCATCTTCATCAATGCACGCAACACTGATTCCAGCCGTGCTGGAAAGTTGATCAAAGGAGGCGTCAGTTTGAAACCTAATGCCCTGTTCTTCCATTGTAGTTGCTCTTTGTCTTCGGAGTTTTGCTATCCCAATGCGTTCTCTAGATTGCCACTTGATAACATGAGCAATCTCCCGAAATAGGATGAATTGAGACGGTATTTTGTAAATACATAATTCTCTTGAATATCTCTATAAGTGAGTAAGGAGATTGTTCGTGTGATCTCCTTAGATTTCCGAGGCTGACAGAGCAAGTTAAGGTAATTGTCCATGGTGAAATTGCAGCTATTGATGTTGGTGCCAACCAGTGCTCTGTTCCACACATCGTGAGTGAATCTGCATTGAAATAGTAAATGTTCTATTAATTCATCTATGATGTTGCAATGGGGGCAGAGATGATCAGAGATTAGGTAGAGAGCCCATAGCACCAATTTAGTTGGCAGCTTTCCGTGGAGAAGCTTCCAAAGGAACATTCTAGCTCGTGGTCCTGCTGGAGCTCTCCAAGCACTTCTCCAGAGCTCGAACTGCTTTCCAGCACGTCATTTTCCATCCATATGTTCAAGCATCTAATAAGCAGATGCAGCGGTGATCATGCCATTCTTGGCCCATGTCCATCTGGGCATACACACATAGTGTGAGGAGGCAGCGGGGTAGAGAGGAAGCGATGTATCATGCTTGGGTGAAAGAGGGAGGTGAGCTTGTGCAAGTCCCAATTCCCATCATCGGTGAGCAATTCTTGAATTCTCATCCGGAGCATTCTGTCATCAGTCTTCACCAAGCAAGGGTAAGAAATTAGTGGGCCGTCCCCTGTCCACCAATCGTGAAGAACGTTTGCACGACAAGCCGCATTGGGTTCCCATCACAGGTTCCTACGAAGGGTGTTCACGGCTTTACAAGTGAAACTCCAGAGGCAAGAGATAGGAGAAGAGCCTCTGAGGAGGGGAAGATCTCCAACGAATTTGTATTTGGCACGGCAGATGGTGGTCTAAATGCTCTCCTGTATCAAGGAATCTAGCTGCACGCTTCATCCTCAAGGCCATGTGCCATATTTTCAAATCTTTGAAGCCAAGGCCAGCTTCCATTTTGTGCTGGCACACGATGTCCCAGGCTATGTTCAAGAGTGCACCTTTCCTTCCCTGCTAGAGTAATCCACAAGCAAGACCATAAATCTTGTGAAGGAAAGTGATCAGAGTAGGGATGAAAGACATAACAAACACTAGCATGGCTTGCAGCACGGACTGAACTAGCACTGCTCTCCCCCTCGCCGCCTTGACTGGACATCTCCAGCTCACCATATTGGGTAATGAAGGAGGGACCTTTGAAGCCTAGGTCGATTAGATCATATTGGGTAATGAAGGATAAGAATTCAGTAACAGAGGTGGTGTACATGAATCCTTGCCCTCCTCTCTTCTCTTATGAGTTTGCCAATACGTTGAAATCTCCAATCATGAGGTGAGGCCACCCCAAGTTGTTGAGCTTCGTCAACGTCTCCCAAAGGACTCTATGATCCCTTCCTCTACATGCAGTGTAAACAACGGATACAAAGCATTGTCCAAGTCTTTTGGTGGTGATGATGTCATGAATTGCTTGATCCGTGAAATGCTCGAACGAAACCTTGCCAACATAAGCTTTCCATACTGCCAGTATGCCACCATGATGTCCTTGTGAGGGAAGAAGCAAGGTACGCCATTGCACTCCGAGGCGACGGGAGATGAGTTTCATGTCAGCATCTACTACTATTGTTTCTAGGAGGAATAAGAAATCTAGGTTGTGCTTTCTGAGCATGTGGTAGCAAGCGCTCATTGCTCTTATTGGTCCCAACCCATGACAATTCCAAGCGAGGATCTTCATCGAGTACCTCCAAGGTTGAGGGGTTGCTCGTCCCATGTAGCATCATGCTTACACCGTTTGGCTTAGCTCTCAACCGGGTAGAGGGGTGTGTCCATTTCTCTCTCCGTGGGATAAAGCCTAGGGGGTTGGTCGTTCATCAGCTGCCTCCATGTCCTGCCTAGAGAGGTCTTCATCGTCCTCCGCCATCTGGTAGTTGTCCTCTGCCATTTGAACAAGACCGTCACTATGCAGAGCTTGCTTGAGAGACGAGAGGCCATCTTGATGTGCTTCTTCCATTGCGTCATCGTTAAGATCTTGATGCTCAATTGTCTCAAGATTCATTGAGTCAAAGGTCTTATAGCCGCGGGGGATGACCAGAGGTCCGGGGCGATTGCCTCTGTTTCATTCCTGTGCATACCACCCCACCTCTTGCAAAGTTAACGTCGCCAGCTCGTCGCCATCGAGGTCATCCATTGTTTTGGCGATCGGGCTGAATCTATTAGAGGTGAGCCATCGTCTGGTGCTAGGAACTGTGACTTCGGCCCATGTCTTAGCGGGCTTAATAGGCTAAAGCCCAGTTTCATTAACTTTATAAGGGGTCGAGTTAACCCTAGCCTTAGATGTCTCCTCACGGGCGCCGCTATCATCCATCCAAGCCCTCGTGTGATCGCCACCATCAACAACAACTTTCTTTGTCTCAATCCATTTTCCACCATTACTTGTGTCCATGGCTTTTACCGAGTTGGGTCTGCATCTGTGTCCATCGAGCTGCTTTGGTGTTATGTCAGGGTTTGTCATCGTCCTTTGTAGAGTTGGCTGCTGAGGTTGCGCGTGTGTCCATACATCATTTTCCCTGAGCTCACTGCCTTTGCGCGACTGTGTCGTCGGTGTTGGAGGTTTTGGAATCGCCCATTTCTTCACCCATCATTGGCGGTTTTGTACGGTGTGCCACACACCATGTATTTTCTCAATTTCTGATCTTCTTGGGTTGTCCTCCTCAATGTTCATTTGCTCGATTGAGTTGTGCACCTCACGGTTGTGGAATAGTGTTTGATCCCCTTCATTTGCTTGCTCTTTTCCTTTGGGACTTGCTGCGCTTCGATGTTTGGGTGTCATCTTCTCCGGACATGCGCTCTCTCGGTGATAAAGGAGGCCACAACTATGACAAATCTCGATGTTTTCAAAGACAAAAGGTTGTAGGAAGTAATCCTGCTCTCCTCCTATGCCCTCTCGTGGCTGATAGGTGCCAATACATGCCGGGATCGTGAGATCAGCCTCAACGTAGACGCGAGCATATTTGCAGTGGTCTATATATTTGGTGACGATATCAATGGCAAAAGGGACTCCGACGTCAGCTACAATGTTAAAGATGGCCTCTCTATCAAAGAACTCCGATGACAAATCTAGTATGCGAATTCAGCTCCGTGCCTTTGTGAATGTTGATGTGGTTGGGCGGAAACAGTTCCTCCATCGGATGAGGGATAATGTTAGGCCATCTACCATCCATGGCCCTCATGTGAGGATGCGGAGCATGTCTTGTGAGGACCCATTCCTCCAATCCGGTCCGACCGCGTTAGGTCGAGGGTCTGGCCCGTTTGGCCTTGTTTTGCAATCGGGTTGACTGCGAAGACTCCAAGGACAATTTGGTAAATTACGCATTTGCAGTTGGTTTCACACCCACGTTGTACACACACGGCCCCCTTATTTGTTATTTGTGCTTATTAGAACCTTAGGTGAACTTGGGATCGAAAGATCTGAGTTCGGACGCGCGGAAGCTGTCTTTAGGACAGCTGCCATCCCAAACCGATCGATCGCTCCAGGGAGCGATCGGTCGGATTCGAGGTCGGCACGGCCTCCGACGTGTCCGGATAAGGACGCGAACTGACCTAGTCCGATCGATCGCTCAGGGAGCGACCGAACCGACCTATCCCGATGGATCGCTCAGGGAGCGACCGAACCGATCTATCCCGATGGATCGCTCGGGGAGCGACCGATCGGACTCGGGCCTATAAGTAGCCCGCGAACCGCCTCTGTTTTACTTTTTTCTTCTCCTCCTCCTTCTCTCCACTGAGGCTAGGGTTTCGTGGCTAATGGCGTTCCAGCAGCTTGGAGAGGTCGGCAACAAGGGGAGGAGCAGATCCTTACCTCTCTTGCACGGATTAATCATGGATTAGCGTAGAAAGGTAGGATTCTATGTTTATGATAGTTTTGGTGTTCCTGGTTGATTTTAATTGTTTGTTTTTCAAGTCAACTATGCTAGATGGTTACCCTAGGGATGATTAATAACGGTCTGGAGTTTCAATGGATTTGGTTTGGATTTAAGTTGGATTTAAGCATGTTTTTCATCAATTGATTTCCAGATTTTCTGTTCTAGCATAACAGTGGTGTTCTAGCTTGTTTTCCAAGCTGTACGTTCATGATCTCAGTTTCGGCTCTACATTGACGTGGTAGACCTCTGAGTTATCTTTCATTTCCAATCGAGTTCATGATTTTTGGAGCTACGTAGAATTTCGGGTGAATTAAATGATATGTCTATGCTGAAACAGGGCAGTTGGTTTAAATTGAGGATTTAAGTGGTTTTTCGTTATTTAATTGGGCTGGTTTTTCGAGAGGATGATCTTGATGATCTTTGGAAAAGATCTGCAAATTTTGGTTTTTATCCAATATATTTTCAATAGGATTTTGATTAGTTTGTTAAATCTAAGATTTTATCGAAATTGTAGGTTTTGATCTATTTTCGTTTATCCGATTGATCTAATTTTCAGATATGTGATTCGGGGTATGCTATTGAGTGGAAATATCAAGTTTCATGTCAATCGTACGGCTAGATTGAAAGATATGATTTTCCGAGTTTGTGATATAATTGGTTTGATTTCTGTAAATTGATTATTTTAATCATATTCTGGATATATATTATTTTAAGCCCGTGCGTGGTTTGTTGTTGAACCAGGAGAGTTGCGCCTCCCCTGGGATGTGTTGAGTAAATGGATCTTAAGTACGACCTCAACTTTGGATAAAATATTATTATATTGCTGTCATAGCTGCTTGATAGTTTAGCTGGGGCTGTATCCCATTTGTAGGCCTAAGTGCCTATTTTATTCCGCTTTATTCTAGACCGATGCTATGTATACCCTTCGCAAGATGTAGGCTACGCCCGGACTTGTGTTTTATCTGATATTCTGTTGCATGCTTACACTTATGTTTGTGCATGAGCATAGCATGCACATGATTGCATTAGATGCATAAAGGATAGCACATGAGCGATGGGTTGATCGCCTATCCGAGGCTTCAGACAGCTCGGATCTAGCCTTAGGACCGATGTTGGGTAGCAAGGTCTAGGATTTAATCTGTTATAACTATCTGATGATTTGAGGTTACTGTCTAGTTGGTTGCAATTATGCTTGATCGATGTTTAGAGGTCGTTTTAGGTTCCAGACTCAGTCTCAGTTCCATTGTTAGGGGGAGTGACGTATCGCCGTGTGTTCTACCCATGTTGTTTCAGCGCTGGAGTCGCTTGGTTGAGAGGGACGAGTGATGACAGTGCAGAGGTCATCAGGGTGCGTGCCCTGAGGTAGACGGCGTACATGATGTGAGGTTCCCCTAGAGATGAGCTGGAGGCTGGGACTTTACTGTTCCCTTCCTTTGTGAGTGTCGTAGAATAGAATTCTGCTGAGTTTATTGCTCACTCCTACCCGGACTGCGTTTTGCAGGTGCATGTGTTCACTCTTCTTCCGTAGATCCGAACTGTACAGGCACATTGTGGCACGTCGACTTATGGAGGTGTTCGAGGACTTGGGGTTTATTCAATCTTGTTGGATTATTTAAATGTATAATTTCATTGTGTAAGGATTTTGAGGATTAAATATATTGTATCAAAATCTTAAATTTTATTTGACCCCTGATTCAATTGTTAATTAGTTGTCTTATTTTATTGTGATCGCGCCTTTGATGGATTGAATAAATTAGGAAACCTCACGCCCCGGACCGGATGGATTTTCTGGGTCGGGGTGTGACATGTCTTCTTTATAGTCGAATTTGAAGGCGAAGACCCCTCTCGCCATGTCTGTGACCAAGAAGGGGGTGTCAGTCCACCATAGCCCAGCCAGCCTTCGTCGGAGGAACTCTATGCTGACTCTTCCTCCACCAAACCACACGAATAAGGTATGGCTCCATTTGCTCCTAAGGCGATAAAGAAGGGCCGGTGACCTTGCGGTCTTCCCAAAGTGAAACTTCTCGGTGCCGTTTAATTCGATTGCTTCGGCAAGCTAAGAACCGCTCATCATCTCCGAGGAGCTGAACACTGCAGCAGTGATGCCGATGCACGCGTCGGCTGGTTGAGGCTCCGCTGCCCTAGGAACTGGCAGTGCGCTGATGCGCTCAAGGTCCGGTGGTATGGGTTCTCTCACTCCCATTTTTCCTCTTTTTAGTGCATGTATCTTTGTATTCTAGCCAAAAGGGGATCACCACACGGCTTCATATGAAATTTTCATGTACAATGTAAACATACATTAGATCAACGCAGTCTGAAAAGAAAAAAATCAATTTTTCAAGGCTGAAACACCGCAACATATATCGAGCTCAAGAAAAGGATTACAATTGGGATTCATGAAAAGGCTGCTTGGTAATGGATTTGATAAAGCCAGATCAACAACGGAAACTCTAAAATTTCAGTCAGAATCCGACGGCCGATCTGATCAACTAAAGAGATCAAGCTGGTTCTTTTTCAACAAAGTAAGAGACATTGAGCGCTGATTTGTGTATATGGCCTAAACCATGAATATTACTCACGCAGTCCAAACGGTAGTAGGATACCGATCAATTGATTAATCAATCGGTACCTCACTACTGATCAGATCGGTAGTGAGATACCAATTGGTTGATCTAATCCATCGGTATCTCATTACCGATGAAATAGTTTAATCAATCAGTACCTCCCTAGCGATTAGATGCCATATGCATTACACAAATCACGTGGCCATGCACCCAACTTTAATATGGATCCTTTTAACAATAAGTTGACCAGAAACCTGAACCTAGATACTAATGAAACATAAAGACAAGTGACAACTAAACTTGTGAGAAAGTCCAAGATGAACTCATCCAGACCACAATCAAGAGGCTGTGAAATCCCAGTATAATCACATAGAAGCTCAATTAGTTCCATATACTACCAAAAGTATGTGGTAATACCACATTGGAGGAGCCTCCAGTTTAACGGTAGAGCAGAAGCAGGAGCTTGCAGTAATTGTCATGATATTGAAATGCAACCTTTCAGTGATGCATTCGAAGACCAATGCCTGATCATGCTAAACTCTGCGAGTTCAATAAAACTGTTCTGCGGAAAAGTAGAAAATATGTGACACTTTGCAATAAAACAGGAGAGAATCAGAGCTGTTGGCTAATACTTCTGTAAAATGCTAAATCCGGCTAGTCATCTGAAAACATCACTCCCGAATTCTCGCACTTGGTGGCGGACATACCCAGTTGCATTAGCTAGTAGCACAGCGTCCATGACGCGTAGCACAGACCCCTTCCCCCATTATTTTGGAGGTTCCCAACCCTTAGCTCGCTGCTATGCTATCTTGCGTACTAGCAACAGTAAGGATATTGGCATCAACTGCTTTAAGCTTTTCATTCCAAAAATCATCTTAAATTAGTAATACACAATGACCCATCACCATGCTGATGCATTTCTCTACCTTCATTTGTGTACAAAGATATTGTTCTATTTGTACAGTAAAGGACCAGATCTTGACACAGCAAACCTTGGCAGAGGACTTAGCCCTTGGCCTCTCGAACTTGAACCCTCTGCAAACTTCACTTTCCTGTTCGCACTGTAGTCTATAGGTCCAGAAAGTCTAGTGCTATGTTGCTTTTCAGAATTCTCATCTGGCCGCTGTGATGCACCATAGGGACCAGAATCACCACGGTTCTGTCTGACAGCAGGTGATGTGTGTGCAAGAGAAATGAGGGGTGATTGCCTTGGAGACGGTGCGAGTAGTTCTGCTACCATGGTTGGTGAATTTGCATAATGCTGTCGATAAATTGAACGGTGAATGGCATAAGGTACATGGACTTCGAGGGTGCTTCTGGGCAGGTAGGGGGACATCTCACAGAGCTGGTCTAAGAATATCAGCTTTGGTATAACATGCATCCTGCAAAAGAGGCCCAAAGCAGGAACAGAACTGAATAAGATATTAACTAAATGCTCAAAGCCAATCTTCTAGGTCTAACTTGTATAAGAGAAAAAAAATGCTCAAAGCCAAGAGCAAAAGCTATAAACACTAGGAGACTCAAAGTTTGATTGCTTGCTACAATCCCATCATTAGATGATAGTTTAGGCACTAGGCTTGTAACATTTCTATGGTGGTTTTCTACTGGAAACCACAGAAGCTCAAACAAAAAATACAACCAACTGCTGAAGGGTTACTAAGACAGCTTAAATAACATATTGCTCCTAAAAAGATTCACTTTCCACAGACTGCAAGACCTCTTGAAGAAGCTTAGAAAGCAAGAAAAGAACAAGCTTCAAGTGAGAATTTAAATTGTGCATCCAAGTGCCGATAAAGGTAGAGAGCATATAATACTTCTTTCACCTGTCTCGAAAACAAACAAGAGGAAATTTTCATTTGGGTGAAGAATTCTGCATAAAGATGAAGGCTTCCAAAAAGCTAAAGATAAGGGGACCATCCTAATTAACAGTCATCACTTGAGAAGGACATCTTTGCACCAGTGCTACTCACCCTACTCAGCATCTCCCAGACAGTCCTACGACCCCGAACCGAGCGTGCACCATACACCCCTGAGAAAATAACTTGAGGACCACCATTAATCGTGACCAACCCATGGATGGCTTGAGACATACCATGCATGAAGCTGACGTGCCCCAGCGATTGCCTCCAAACCACCAGGATCCCTCCTCTTCGCCCCTCAGCTGGGATGAGGGAAGTTCCCCAACGCCATCCCAGTCACTGGCCAATAGCCGGCAACCCATCCCCTAAAACCAAAACATCAATGATGAAAAACACGTCCGGTGCCAGTTCTCGAATTACACCACCGCATATATCGATAACTCTAGCTAGACCCACCCCTAGGGGTGAGCAGAACCGAACCGAACCGAATTAGTTCGGTCCATTCGGTTTGATTTTTTCGGTTTTTCGGTTCGGTTTTGGCATGTATAAAAAGTTCGGGTTTCGGTTCGGGTTCGGTTCTTAAAAAAAAGTTCGGTTCGGTTCGGGTCAGAACCGAAGTTTTCATACATGTCTTAGCCTATGAACCTATGGTCTAAAAAGTTCGGTTCGGTTCCTAAAAGTTCGGTTCCTAAAAGTTCGGTTCGGTTCGATTCCTTCATAAGTTCGGTTCGGTTCTCTAAAAACAGAACCGAAAAAAATTCGGTTCTTCGGACCGAGAACCGAACCGAGAACCGAATGCTCACCCCTACCCACCCCCCTACAATTCCAAGCAAAGGTCTTCAGCATGGGTTACTCCGAATTGGCCCAGCTCCAAGGCTGCCATTAGCACCGGGATTCTCACCGTAGGACGATGGCTCTCCCCCTATGTCTCTGGCTGGACCGCCCTCAACCGCCCGCTTCAACAATAGCAAAGAGGAGTTATGCCTCAACAGCAACTCCCCCGAGTCCTCGTGCGTGGCACTGTTTTGAAGGTTACTGTTTTTACCAAAGTCCGAGATCTGTTGGGCACCACTAGAGCCAGCACCCGGGCCAAGCCGCACCTACTCTAACTGGTCCGCCCGGGCCACTTTAAGATTTCCAGTCTCACCCAAGTGAAACGGTTGAGCCCCCTCAAAACCAGGAGGCACCGAACAAGAGCTTCGAGAGGCTTCTTCCAAGGTGTGGTCCAACTCACCCACAGCTGTGCCTAATAAATGCTCCTTCCCTCGAGCGTTTCCTTTTTCCATAACCAGCAAAACCCCTTTGCCATTCTCCTTTTCCCCAAGCGATCTCGCCCCCAAAATAGGCACCGGCGTCACTATCGTCATCAAAGCCTCACTGCCGCTCGCCAGGCCACGCCGACCAGGTGGAACAAAACCATTTGCTTGGCTACCTTTCCGGGCGTCCTTCACGTTGGCCGACCTCCCTCGAATTTTACACCAGACCTTCTTGCCTCGGGACCTACGCCTGCCTCGTTCCACCCGGATCCAGCCACCATCTTCCGTCGCCGGAGCCAGCGACTGAAAGCGACGGCGGACATGGTCGGGGTATGGAGGCCGGATTCCTCCCTCCTCTTCTCTCAGTGTCTCCACCAGCTGCATCGCAGAACGCCGTGCAGTGCCGAGGTCAGTCCCCTGCACTTCCTTACCTGTTCCCGACCCCACGCCACCCAGCTCCACATTAAAGCCGCAAGCAGAGCTTGTGTGACCCAGTCTCCTACACTTATGGCACAGCACCACCCCTTCATAAGTGAAAACTTGGAAGAAGGTTGTTCCCTCCTTGCAAACCTCCACCCCTTCCTTAAGAGGTTCATCAGCCCTAACTTCCACACACACTCTTGTGTGCTCGCATCTAGCCGCCAGAGTCGTGGGAAGTTCCACCTTCAATGGAGTCCCCACCTTAGCTGCCAACTTCAACAAAGCCCCTTCTTCGAGCATCTCCAGCGGCAGGTCTTGGAACTTAATCCTGACTAGAATCTTGTTGAACATGCCCTCGAGGGGCGGAGGTTGGATTCCCACTTAATCAAAGATAGTAGCCTTCCCTCCACAGACCAAGGACCACTGGCTTCGATAAAATTCCGGTCCTCAGCATTACTGAATTTGAAAACAAAAATGCCTTGAGTTTCAGCAACCTGGTAAGGCGCAGAGGTTTTCCACATCCTCGCCAATCTATCCCTCAGCAGAGAGATGGGGACCTTCTTCCCAGTGAACTCCCCAGAAGAGTGTTGTGCCACTCTCCGTTGAGTTTATCTGACTCCTCTGGCCCAAAGACCACCCTATCTTTGCCCGGATAACCCAGCACATCGACTTCAATGCGATTATTGCTCCGTATGAGAAGAGGGGTGGACGGCCGTTTGCTATGTCCTCTTCGTCGAGGGAGTTTCTGGAGTTCATTGCTACCAATGCCCTAGTAGATGTGGGGTTCGTGGGAAGTACCTTTATTTGGTGTAATGGGCTGACAGGCCATCGCCGGATCTCTGAGAGGCTTGATCGGGTTCTCTGTAGTGGTTCAGCTGGTGATTTTTTTGCCCGAATGGAGGTGAGACATTTAAGTAGGCAGGGTTCGGACCACTGCCCACTGGTCTTGACAATGGGCGTGCAGCCACAGGTGGGTGGTGCTGGACTGTTTCGTCTACAACAACACTGGTTTGATGAGGAGCGTTTCAAGGCCTTGGTGAGGAGGACTTGGGGGAGGAACTTGCATGGGTCACTGCAGTACAACTGGGCGACCATGATCAAGCTCATCAAGATAGCAGTTAAACATTGGAATACCAGGGAGCATTGTGATCCGTTCAGGCGAGGCTCCCGTTTGGAGGAAGCAATTCTGAAAATGTATTTAAAAGAGGAACACCTAGGGCTTACACTGGTGGAAGAAGGGGTGCTCTGGTCCCTTGAAAAACAACACGCAGCTGTCATCACCCTACAGGAAAGGGCTGTAGCCCAGCGTCTGAGGAAGGAATGGGTTATGGCGGGGGATAGGAACTCGACATTTTTTCATAAGCTAGTTGCTTCTAGATCACACAGATCTAAAGTTAAGGAGCTGGTGGTTGGGGATGGGGTGATAGTTTCGACAAATGAGCATATGGGAATGGAGTTTGCTGGGTATTTCACTGATCTTTGGACAGACTCTGAAACACAGGTGGAGGGTGACCTCCCTGCTTTGCCACAAGTCCTGCCAGAACATAGGGCGATGCTAGGTGGTGTTGTGTCAGAGATGGAGGTCAAGGAGGCGGTGTTCAGCCTTGGAAAGACCAAATGCCCGGGGCTAGACGATGTGCCTGTTGAGTTCTATACAAAGAATTGGATGTTTGTTGGGAAGGAGGTCACTGCAGCTGTGCTCTGTTTCTTTCGTTCGTGCTCCCTTCCTGCTGGCTGGAATGAGACCTTGGTTTCCTTTGTCCCGAAGTGTGTGAACCCTAGAACGATCAAAGAATTCTGACCTATTAGCTTGTGCAATGTAAGCTATAAGATCGTTTCTACTATCCTGGTGCGAAGATTGCAGGTGGTGCTTGGAGATGTGGTTGGGAAGGAACAATCGGCGTTCATGGCAGGGAGGTCCATACATGATAATATATGCGCTGCCCAGGAACTGCTCCACTCTATGGAGGTTGCACCTATGTCGAGAGCAGCCATGGTCATCAAAGTCGATTTTAGCTCGGCCTATGACAGGGTACGTTGGGCGGCCTTGAAGGAGATTATGTGTCGCATGGGTTTTCCAACGTCTTGGGTGGCTTGGGTCATGGCGTGTGTGACTTCACCAAGCTTTGCCTTCATCGTCAATGGCAAGATTTCTGGGCGCGCAAGATCTCAGCGGGGTTTGCGGAAGGGCGACCCCCTCTCACCCTATTTGTTTCTGTTGATGCAGGAGGTGCTCTCCATATTGGTCTCACGGCTAGGAGTGGGCATACGTGGGATGCAACTGAGGCGTGGTGGAGGGAGATTCTCACATTTGCTCTATGCGGATGACTGCCTATTTGCAACTGAGGCGGATCCCATGGAGGCCCGTAGCCTTAAAATGCTGCTGGCTAGATTCAAGTCTTTCTCTGGCCTTGCAATCAACCCGGCCAAGTCGAGTGTTAGATTCTCTCCAGTGGTACCCCTCGATAGGCAACAGGTAATATGCAGGATCCTAGGCATTGGTGAGACTACTGAAGTATAGAAATACCTGGGCACACCAGTTAATGGCCGGAGGCTCAGGGCGCCGGACTTTGGAGAGCTCATTGATAAACTAGTCCTGAAGGTGTCTTCGTGGAAGGCCGTTATGCTTTCGGAGGCGGGGCGAGTTACACTTGTTAGATCGGTTCTACAAGCCATGCCGGTGCATGTCATGATGTCCTCGTGCGTGCCGGTCTTTGTTTTGCGCAAGCTAGAGACAGTATGCCATGCGTTCCTCTGGAGAGAAGCTGGTTCTATGTCTCGTGTGCGATGGGAGCTTATTTGCAAGCCAACGGAGTTGAAAGGTCTGGGCATCCGGAACCTTGTCTGATGGCAAAAAGCACTGCATATGAGAAGGGCGGTGAACTTTCTGGAAGGGGACAACTCTACTTGGGAGGCGATTACTAGGGATAAGTATGAATGGAAGGGACTGCTCCCTTCACGCTCGCGCGCAAGGCCTTCATCTTCATTCTGGAAAGCGATCTGTCGAGCAGCAGAAGAGCTTCGTTCGGGCTTAAGGTTCTCTCCAGCCCCTGATAGCCTCATTGATCCGCTGCTGGATTGGTGGGTGGGGGAGGGACCGCTCTTGTTGTACCCAAGCCTTGCCAGAGTAGGTGGTATTTTGGAGGACTCCAAACTGGGGAACCTGATGATTGAGGGGTGATGGTGCGTAAACCTGATAGAGCGGGAGTTCCATGAAAATCTAGCCAAGGAGGTTTTGGAGGTACGCATCGACCCTGCGCTAAACAAAGATCATGCTAAGTGGGTCTTCAACAGAACAGGGAAGCCAGATGCATCATCTCTTTACTTATGGTTGGTCATGAAGGAATGCAGGGGATCTGCTTACTTCCCTCGGGTTGTTTGGACTAATGTTTGGAGTTTGCCGGCAGGGTCAAGGGTTCGCCACTTCCTTTGGAAACTCCTCCATGGGTGTGTGCCTTCTAGGGACTGCCTGTGGAGAAGGGGCCTTATCCACGATCGATCTTGTCCAAGAGAGTGTGGTGTTGTTGAATCGGTTCGGCATATTCTAGGCGATTGCCCCTATGCGCACAGGATGTTGAGTCTCCTTCCTTCACATGAAAGATCACTTCAGGGCTGGAACCTAGATCTCATTCTCCAATTGCTTACTCAGTCCTCGTCGGCCAATGTCTCTATTAGATGGGTGAAAACACTGGTGGGGTATGGTTTATGGATGTTATGGAAGGAAAGGAACGATGCCGTCTGGAGAGGTGGGGGTGTCTCCGCTGAGTCTCTTGTGTGGCGAGTTTGCAGACTGGGGGGGTTCTGGCGTGGGAAGGGTTGGTCTCACGATCCTGGATATGTACAACATCCAAGAGGAGATCATGGTTGTGCGGTGGTCCAAACTGATGGATCCTGGTTGCCTGGAAGTACAAAAGCCGGTATTGGAGTTGTCTGTTGGAGTGGAGCGGGGACACCGGATTGGACATTCATGCAGAGAGGTCTAGCCAGATCCAGTGATGAGGCAGAGCTTTTGGCGATTTGGCGGGGGCTGGAACTAGTTGTGGCGAAAGGCATCAGCAAGGTGTTGGTTGAATCGGACTCGAGGAATGCGGTCAACTTCCTTAACGGCAAAGAGGTATGGGTTGTAGATCTACAGCCGATTCTTAGGAGAATTTGGAGCTTAAGTGCGAGTCTAGGGGGTGTTATTTTTGTGCATATTCCCCGTGCCTCCAATGCTGTTGCGGATGATCTTGCCCGTCGGGCTCGAATGGGGGCTGCTGGGGCGGTTTTGCTTGATGTATTGTAGTAGTGGTGTAGGTGTTGGCAGTATTGCCCAGCCAGTTTGGCTCAACTAAGCAAAAAAAAAAAAAAATCTTTGCAGAATAGATGTTACAAAAAGTCTTTGGAAGGATAAAACAGGCAACAAGAGCTAAAATGTATAATTTCAGACGCCATAGTGTGCTTGTTGTTATGTGCCGAATAAGGTAAACGCAAAAGCAGATGCATTCCAGGCAAGGCATAAGCTCACATTCAGTTGAAAAAATTTAAACATGGCCGTAGAAAGAAAACTTTGCTAGTGCAACGATATTCGACAATCTTGCTAAGCCATAGAATATGAACTAGATAGGAAATGGGTTCAACTCTTGAATTAATTGAACTATAGAAAGTCAGACTTTTCCCCAGTAACAAAGAGTTTGAAGGTTAAACGGAAGCGTATTTACAGGAGGTTAATGACAAACCATACCTGCTGCTATCACTCCATGAATCCAGTATAATCACAGCAGCACATTTAACATAAAGTTGCATAGCAGACTTCACATTTGCTTCAACTGACACACGGCTAAGTATTTCAGGCTCCAGCATCTCATTTGCGTGCCCATTTGAAGCAGCCTGTCTTTGTTGTTCACCTCCTTCCAACCTAATGAACTCACTACCAGCAATAACAGCACTGATACACCTGCAGAAGCCAAATACTTTTTACACTTAAAGTGGAACAGACAAGTTTTAGGGGTCAATAATAGATTTATCCTCATGATTTGATAGCAGCATTGTTTAGTTTCTAATTGAATACTTAATCAGATCCTCTACACTAACATATTGATGACAGGCAGGCAAGCAGAAATTCCCTTGCAACTTAAAGAGATTCACAAGCTTTAAGAAACCTCGTACTATTTCACGCCGGAATGCTCCTATATCAAGATTGATATCTGTTGTACTGGCTAGGCCAACCAAGATCTTTATTATAAGTTTACCCCAGTTGCAGTAAACTCTGGGAAATATAAGGACCTTCCACGAGATTCCGACAAGATATCGAATAATTAATCAGATCTTAGATCTTCCAAGAAACAGAAACAAATATATCGAATTGAACATAGGAAGCTTTCTTTTAAATCAGGTCAGTTTGCCACATTTACTGAAAAAAAACCATATTTACAGACATATAGCATTTTCAAGGGAGTTGATTGATGATGATTTTAGCAACTAATATTTACTACACAAACACCGAAGATCCCTTGTTTCACAAATTCATGTATAACTTCCATACAGCTATGTCAAGAAGTTTCATAAATGCAGACAATTTGTTATTGTTTTGATGGAAATAAAGATAACATACTCACCCAGCTAAGCAGTGCATGTTATTGTTAAATCCACCAGTATTGACATCAAAAGTAGTTGCATTCCACATGTCGGACACCATAAATGCGGCACAAAGGTATGGAAGCAAGCTCCAAGAGCTATCATTATGAGTACTAACTTCTGCCATAATCGAGTGCATCCACTCCATATCATGCTCACCAGCAACAATGACACTATTTGCCACGTTCCTCAACCTTCTAATTTCATCCTTCTCAGGTATCTCATTTGGTAATTGCTTAGACAACCCGCTTAGCAGAGAAACTATCAAAGGTGTTTTTTCTTCAAGCACTGATCCAGTAGCCTCAACCAAAATACGGCGAAAGGCCAGTGCATGCCCTGCTTGAATGCAAAACCCAACCAATGTTTCCATATCCAGAATTTGCTTTAGATTTGCTTCCCTTTCGATCCTGTTCCCAGAATTCACACTCGTAGCAATGGCCTCCAAGGCATCACGGTTTGACCGCAGTGCTGTGCCAATACAGTTCAACAATGCAGCTGTATGTTCTTTAATCATCCTGTCCATCCTATCAAACCCATAACCACCAAAAATCCGAGTTAAGGCTTTGAGCTCTCTCATGTCAGTATATGACTCCGCAAAATATGCACCAAGAGGTTGTGAGCTCTGAAAGCACTTATGGGTCGGTAGGAAGACAATTCCAGCACCAGTGCTATCCTTTACAATGTTTTCCATATACCAGTTGCTTATGATTTCCACAGCAGATCCAGTTGATTGGTCCGCAGGTTTTTTAAACATGTGCAAGTTAGCCGCTGGCCCAGTAAAGGCCTCCACCAAAAGAACTTCTCGGAGGCCCTCTGTAAGATCCATGCTGATATGCTGCTCTGCTATATGGATGGTCCTGATGTGTCTATGTATCAAACATTCTATCACTGATGGCCGCTCAAGGCTGTTATCAGTTCGTAGCACCGCAATTAGCCGTCTCCTGAAGTTCCCAATGATACAATCTCTCATGTACTGAAGAAGAGAGGCATACTAAGTAAGCCAAAAAAAACCTCTCAATTACTAGTTTCTAATAAATCAACTTCCTTAAAGATACATCAAGACAATTATATCTTTTGAATAAATAATACGGCTGTCTAAAAGGGAAAAAATACATGTAGACAAACATGAAATGCAACTCCAAAATAGCCGGCTTCAGTAACAATTTTTTCTCATCCAACAAAATCACAACAACTCTGTTTCTAAGAACAAAATAAGACAGATAAAACAAAGTTGTGAAATATGACAAAGAGATAAATATCATCTTCTTGGAATGAGCTACTCAATCAGTTTAAAAGAGATGGAAACAATAACTAATAGCCGAGTAAAATTTATTCTAAAGCCTAAAGTACTATTAATAGAGGAGAAACACAGACGTTAGTTGATTTGTCTTCCAAGGTGGTCACCCTTTCATAAGATTGGAGTTCTATTGCTTCTTTAAAATAGAAATTTTAACAATTAATATGTAATAAGAATTATTACATATTACATGCAAATGTGTATAATTAAAATCGAGGTTAACAATGAACTAAACAGAGTATTGATTTGGTTTCAACCTAATGGTGCTTGCTGGATAATCTGCAGGTTTAAGGAGATAGAATTAACATCAGACAAATTCTCTCATGGGAACAGATACATTCTTTTTGAATTGGTCGATTGAACAATAATTTTGTATTATCCTAAATCTACTTTTTACAGAAAACACATAGCATCTCAACCATCCTTTAACAATGGGGATAAATATATAATGGTCTCTACTGGCAGTATCCAACCGGAACTGCCCAAGAAGCCTTGACTGGTTAGTGCTCTAAATGAAGATAATCTATACTTGTTGCCTCAAACATCTTCTGCACCTACACAGACAGAATATAAAGCAAATTACTGGAGCATCTCTATCAGCAGAGATATTACTAAGAAGAATTAGACCCCTCAATTTGTTCTATTTATAATAGTCTCAAACTTGAGCTTCCAAACCTTCCTTGGGGCACATGCAGGAACTTCGTGATTGTAACTTGAAGCACTGAAATGCTCTAACCACGTCCAGTACAACAGGAGGAACCACATTCACATTCAGCACATTTTAAGAGATCTGGTGCATTTTAGAACAGCATAAATGACTTGTGATGTTTTGGAGTTATTGAATCCTATTGGAGGGAATGATTGCTTCCACGTCTATAGTAGTTTCAGCAGAAAACACATATGGGACGTTTTTGTAGCCTAGCACTTTTTAGTGCTTTTCCTTACAGATCATTGCATTTGTAGTAAAAATAGGGAAATTCCCCCTTTGCCTAGGCAATTTGCCAATCTACGACGGTTCAAGAGACCAAATTATTTCACATTGGGACAAGTTAGCATATCTTCCTACCGACAAACTATTTTTGAGTTTTCTAGCATATCTGTCATGTATCCCATGCTCCCTTGAACAAGAATATGGCATCAAATGAAAAAGGGGCCAATAGCCAGCTATAAAAGTTCTTTAATTCTCCTCTGAAGCATCTCCATAAGAACTGTTCTTGATACCTGGCCCAATAATTTATAAATTGTCAGACTAATGAAGACTATGGTGATCTATGATGTGATCAAGTATTCTACTTCCATTTTAACTAGGTGTATCCGATTTAGTTAATAACAAAACCTTGAAAACATGGTACAATCACATACAAAAAGTTATGAGCTACGATAGAATCCCCCTTGGATGAGATTAGGCCTTTCTCTCGTTAGCCCAAAAGCCCAGCCCATCCAGCAAAATGAGATAAGTTGTAGGACAAGGGCAATGTTTTTACTTGTGCTTATGAGACCTGTTTTATTCCACTATTTGAAAAAACACTAGTCTGCATATATAACGAAAACTATTTTTGGGCATCAAGCAATATTTCTCATAGAAGTATCTAAAGTGTTTCAAGTTTAAATTGGAAACTTGAATGTTGGAATTCTCATTAAATTATCAAATTGTTAATATTCTTATTTTCTTGACAAATCCACATTTTAATTTTTATCCACCGTCAATAGAACTAATCTAGAGGTGATAGTTGCAGTCCTTGTAATTCAGGAGTGCAAATATTTGTATTCACTCTCATTAGAATATTTTCCAATCTCTTGGTACCCATTTCCTAGAACATTCGCAGAGAGTAAATATAACTCTCGTTTTATCGGATTCACGATCATACTCCATTCTTTTAAGTGGAGTATCTTGATATCACTGTCTTACTTTACATAATTTCATTAAAGCTTCCATTAAAGCGTTATACATGAGCATGACGATATTCAAGATACACTTAAAAGAATAGGTTAGACTCGCGAATTCGAATGAAACGAGAATGATATTTATTGTCTACGAAGATCCCACGATGTTCAATTACTTGGGTTAGCAAAAGACTTGAATTTTTTTTCTGATGAGATAGAACACAAAATATTCACACTCCTGATTTATAAGGAATGCAACTAGAATAATATCTCCAAATTGATTCTATATAGTGGATAAAAATATGAATCCATCAAAAGACTATTCTCAAATAACCTTGAAAATATGATAACTACCAACTCCCAAAGAAAAAAAGGTCCAACATTCTAATTTTCCAATTTAAAACATGTAGCACCATGAACAATTTTGGGTGTATCACTTGATACCAAAAATAAGTTTCATGTCTCCATGTGTAGACTAGTACTTCTTTTCATAGGATGGGATAAAATAGATCGCATATGCATTCTTCAAAAAGAGAACAGCATGTCCCTTGGCCAAAAAATACTCTCATTTTAATTACCTCAATTAAAAGAAACTAAAATTGAAGAATTGCTCAACACAATCGAGAACCAAGAGTCTGAAAGGAAGGCAAATTACCCTTATCTATCTTCTGTGCCAATACTGATGGTGATCTCGACAACATTGGATTAGTAAAGAATGACATGTGCGTTAAAAAAAACCCGAATGGAGACAAAGGTTTACATGGCTTAAGGGCAAAGCTATGATTTTCAAGTGCTCGACTTAATATATAATAAACACAAATGACACTTTTGCCACTAAGACTAATATAGTATGTGTCTTTGTTCATATATCTTTTCTCTCCAGCCCCCGAGCTCAACCTCTTTCGCAACTCGAGCTCCAACTACCGACCTCTAATGCCTGCACGCTGAATTCCCTCTTGCATATTAAGCTCCCTCTCAGAGATTGTTATTCATCACTATGATGAGGAAGAAGAAAGTCATCTTTAAACCAAAAAAAATTAAAAAAAACACTGCAGAAGAGAATGCGAGCCAATGTGGAGATCATCGCGATAGGTATGATCGTGTAGATTTCAAGTTTATAACTCAATGCACAACTAGAGGCTTTGCGCTTGATGCAAGCACTGGCCGCATGGTTATCGCCTCTGACGACTCCACTATTATAGATTTTTTTCATGACTTGCACAAGCAGGGTTTGCATCGCCATGTATAAACCCTAGTCCAACTTAATGCTAGCTTAGAGCTCTTGATGCACAACTAATACAATCTTGAGGCACAATTATAAGACCGATAACTAATCAACTACAACAAGTATGCATCTCTTGATGTGCAAGTTAGAACTCATGATGTGGAGCTATGAATGCATTTTTTTTAATATTCACATAATTGTTAATTTATTTTGTAAGTGATGAATGCCACTTTCTTTTTCATTCAGCTAAATCTTCGAAAAGGGCCAGAAAACAAAAGAATGGGATGACTTAACTACAAGGATAAGAAGGAAGAAGAGTGGCTGTTAGAAGAAACCCCCACAGGTCTACTCCGAAAGTCAGGGTGGACAAACGCTGCTACACAAAGCGGTGAAGGATGAGGGGTACAAATGTGCACGCGACTATCATAATCAATTGGCCGAACGTACTACATTTGGCAGATATAGCACAAGACATTCCCAACCTATTTGGGTTGCTGAAGAGATGGAAAAATGAGAAAAAGAAATTCAGCATTTGGCCCAGTTTCTACCCCTAACTGTTGAGAGGACTACCTTAATCCTGGGACTAAGGGGTTGGGGTGATACGATGAGAATGGATCATCAGAAATCCATTGTGATGGTTGTACTTAAGACACTCTTCATCATAAAATACATCGTAGGTCTCAAGATTGACCATGTGTTTTTAGAGGAGGTCCTGGAGAGGCCAAGCCCCGGCAGAGCTGAAGTGGATGTCACAGACTTTATAAAATTATTTAATCCTTTCATTTCTTCGGTAGCTATTTCAACAAAGTAACTATCCATGCTCGCCAAATATTGCTGACTATGTTGATGACCTAGATAGCCTCTCCAGTTACAACTGGACCGTAACAGTGCACATATTTAAGATGAACTCCGTCGCGTCACTAGTTAAAAGAAAAGCTGAAATAGATAAAAGCAAAGGCCTCAAAGGATCTCACTTGTACATGAATGGGTGCAACATCGTGCTCTCTGAAATATCTGTTCAATGAATTCAATTTAATTCCCTAGTTTTATGCAATGATTTATCTTTTAATGATTTTATAATAAAAAAATGTGTGCTTTCACGAGCATGTAAGATATAAAAAACATCCGAGGATATTTCAATGATAAGGCATTAACTTAATCCATAGGGAATCCTTTAGCAAAGTATTAGATAATTTGACCATGGAGCAAGTAACTTATTAATTGTATATTTATTATTGTAGTTCAGTTTCCTTGAATATTAGTGCTAACAATAACTTGTCATGTACCATCCGAGTTCATTGTCTTCTTCATGAGGTGAGCTCCCGGAAAGATTTTGGTCTTCTTTCCTTTGTTTTGTTGAAGAAGACAAGGAAAAAGAACATGTCTCTCCCCGAAAACAAGAAGCCAGAGGAAAGGTAATTTGGATTTAAGTTGACATTCACATTACCTCAGCTTGATACGCAACGATCTAATCTTGATGCAAGATCTAACTTGTATATTCACCAGTTACAAAATCAGTGAACAATGAAGTGGATTTTAAGCAACAAATGCATTTGCAATTGTGCATCAAAAGTTCTAACTTGCGGATCAAGACATCTAATTTATGCATCAAGAGTTCTAAGTTGTCCATTAAGTTCGAAGTTGTGCATAAAAAAAATGTTGTAGTTGGCTAGTTATCAGTCTTATAATTGCGCAACAAGATTGTGTTAATTGCGTATCAAGAGCTCCAACCTGCACATCCAGAGTTTAATTTTCGCTTCAAGTTGGGTTTGCATCGACTGCGTAAAATGAAAAAGAAAATCGAAAAAAACGAAGCCGGCACAACAACACATTTAGTGCGACCAAGGTTTCCATAAAGCGCAAGCCCTAGCTGTGCATCAAGTGCATAAAGAGTAATTAACATAAAATCTAACAAAATCATAACTGTTGCAGCGGTCTCTACAAAGACTTGCTTAATTTTCTGCAAAGTTTTCATCTTCTTCAGTTTAAAGACAACTTTCTTCTTCCTCGACAATGTCG